>JAEOAD010000048.1:14117500-14717500 GCA_036365145.1 Orientallactaga sibirica | reverse complement strand
CACCACGCCCGGCCTATGTTTCTTAACATAGGACATGGACATTTGTTTGCAAAACATTTGAGGGCTAGAGAGATGGCTTAGTGGTTAAGGTACTTTCCTGTGAAGCCTAAGAACCCAGGTTTGATTTCCCCAGGACCCATGTAAGCCAGATTCACAAGGGGGCACATGCCTCTGGAGTTTGTTTGCAGTGGCTATAGGCTCTGGCACACCCATTCATTTTCTATCTATCTCTAGTATATAGATAGATATCTCAAATAAATAAAAAACATATTAAAATATTTTGATTTGAAAATTGTGTACATACTGACTAGTGGTGTAAAGGCATTGATGGAAATGTACCAATTTTTTTTTAAATTTTTTAATTTTTTAATTTTTTTTTTTTTTTTTTTTTTTTTTTTTTTTTTTTTTTTTTTTTTTGAGGTAGGGTCTCACTCTGGCCCAGGCTGACCTGGAATTAACTATGTAGTCTCAGGGTGGCCTTGAACTCTTGGCGATCCTCCTACCTCTGCCTCCCGAGTGCTGGGATTAAAGGCGTGAGCCACCACGCCTGGCTTGTTTTTTGTTTTTTGAGGTAGGGTCCAGGCTGACCTAATTCACTCTGTATTCTCAGGGTGGCCTCGAACTCATGGCAATCCTCCTACCTCTTCCTCCCGAGTGCTGGGATTAAAGGTGTGTGCCACCACGCCTGGCTACAATTTTTTTTTTTAATTTCAGTTATTGTTGCAAATACTATCCTAAAATGGATAAAATTGACTGTTTTTCCCATGGCATGAACTTCATATTTTGTGTATCTTGCCTCTTTCAGCTAGATGCTGGTGTGCCAGAAAAAATAAGCCTGATTTCCAGAGATGAGAAGAGTGTACTTGTGGTAACTTACAGTGATTTAAAGCGCTGCTTTGAAAATACGTTCCAAGAACTGATTGCAGCTGCAAATGGCCAGTTGTAGTATAGAAAGCTGCCCACAGGACACGGCTGGACATGGCCAAGGAGCTCAACTCATAGCCAGTTGCACTACTGCTGAACTGTCGTCCTCGTCTCCTTCCACATGAGGACCCACAGGAAGGGAGTGAAGCTGCTCACGTGCACTCGCGCAGCTGTCCGTGCAATCAGTTACCTGAGAGGAAGAGTCTCCTTACTTACTCAGTGCTCTGGCTGCTTACTCAGTGCTCTGGCTGCCCCTGGGCCTCCGAAGAGTTCACGTCAGAGTGAGGCGCACTATCAGGTGAATGATGTTCCTGCTTTTGTTACTCCACTTGTGTATGCACTAATTGTCATTTTTTAAAGACTTTTTTTTTTTTCCTGATCTTCGAACTTTTGCCATATTGAATACTTATAAGGGAACTACTGCAAGTACATTTTTGGGAAACAATACTAGGCAGCATTTTTGCCATTGAGAGATGCAGAATTTGCTCCTTGAAGGATGGGCTGCCCCAGATAACATGATGGACCAGGTACATAATTCATAGAGGTGCAGCATAGTGCATAATGCTTCTAAAAATATTGTATGCAGGCTCCGCAAGCTCCCCACCATTATTTCAAATTGAGGTTTGTCTTGTTTTTTAAGAACACACAAAAATAAGTATCAGTGAATTGTTGGATATAAATTCCCCTATCAGTTGATTAAAGTCCACTCTGAATAACGATCTGATCAATAAGACCTGCAGGAGCATATGTAATTCTTTGCTCCAAACTCACCCAGAGCCTTTTTTAAAAAAAGGCATTTGCCTGCTACGTACATTTACATTTATGCAACTTTGTAATAGAAAAAAAAAACTGAAATTGTGTTAAAGACCTAAAGTTCAGGAGTTCTATTGCTTTAGGTTATTTCCAATTTGCTTGTTTTGTATAGAGTTCTGTTCTCTGAACCACAGCTTTATAATAGAACTTTACACTGGATACTGACACAGAGACACTGAACACAGCAGTGGTCTGCCACCAGGAGCTTTCTGACATTTGACAGCCTGACTCTGGAGGGTAATGACGTGCTGTGCCTTTGCGGTCACTGCTTAGCCCAAAGCACTAGGACTTGGATGGTGACTCACTCTGCGGGACCGTCCTCCATAAGTCCATCTCAGAAGTTCTCCTTGAAAGTCTCTTAACCATTTGGACATGCAGTTGTCGCCAAACTTGAGTATTCATGGAATTTCTAGTTTCTGAAATACCTATACTTTGATACTGAAGACTGCCAAAAACAGGAATTTCTTCCTTAAGAAACCGTAATGAAGACCTTCTCTCCTTTCCCAGCACTGAATATTCTACGAGCACTGGGTGCTTTCCATGCAGCTCTGAAGAGACGGGAGGAGCTCAGAAGGTCAGGACAGACTCCCAAGCACTTGCAGCTGACGTTACTATCTTCACCTTTATCAAACATACATATTTGTATAATTCAGACAAGGTTTTAATATTTCTCGTGTCCACTTTTTATAAGCTTTAAAATAATTTTTCTCTGCCTTGAGATTTGCATCAAGAAAAAGCACCTCTCTCCACCTGAAAGCTTTGAAGACTAGGCACACTTCACACATTTTAATAAGTATGTTTGAGTCCGTGAGTGGTAGCATCAGTTGTTGAGTTAAAAGAATCAATTACTGCATTTGATCTGGATGAATTTTTAAAGAACATAATGTTCAGTATTCAAAGGATAATAAACATTTGCCACCATGATGTTCTTTTTTATGCAAAGGAACAAGAACTTGGAGACATGAACATGCAAAAGTCTTTTATCATTAGCTCATGTATTTGAGGAAGAGCAGCTGTCTTTTTATATGTTTTTTGACAAATCATATTGTAATTCTTTTGTACAAAAAAAAGAACTACTTGTATTCTAGAAGAAATATGAAATGCTTAATTTATAAGCGGGCTGGAGATTTTTTCCGATATTGTTTTCTTTGAAAATGAAAGGGGATCATCTATTCTAGTTTTGGGTATCTGGGAACTTTTTGAAAATTTTAATTTGTGGACCAATGTTTTGTGAAAGCTAAGAAAGGGCAGGGGTAAAATAGGGCTTGAATCTCTCATTTTGTATAGACCAGCAAACTTCCCTCTGCAAGGCAGGTTCATATCGCAAACCCAAGAATGTCTGCATCATAAACGCTAGTTTGCTTCAGCCCCGAGTAACCTCAGGACTTGGTTTGGATAGAAAAGGTGTAGACAGCTGAAATGTTTTCGTGAGGAAATATTGTCAGCCAGCAAACAGTTGGTGTCAGGTAATTCATATTTTTTAAGCTTTGTTTTGTATTTATTTTCATTTAGTTTTTTTTTTTTTAAATTGGGAATGGTTTTCAAAAGAACTCTTAGTTCTGCTTTGGTGTTTTTTGGGGAGCCCTCTTTTCCATAGTGTTAATCCAATTAAGAGGTTGTCTAAAAGTTAGTCTTTAATCCATAGGAAGATTTCAGAATCTGAGAATAGTTGAATGAAGGAAAGAAACGTCCTGTACCTTCCTGTTACCACAGATAAAAGCACAGAAAGGACAACCTTGGAATCATGTCACATTGGTCATTGCCATTTTTGTACCTCTTTTAAACTCTTTTAGTGTATTTACTTCATTGTAAATAATTTTGAGGGTACCCTTGTATTTTACTTTTGACCTTGGTTCTGTGATTTGGATGTTAACACTGTCCCTAAAAAGCACCAGTATGTTCAGTCCTAATGTCAGGATCCCAACATGTGTTTCTCATCTTTAATCTATTTTCAGTCTCTATGTGTATAGCAGTATTTTTTAATAAAGAATTACAGAGATGAATTTGTTTTCCCTTTGTTGTTGTTACTCGTTTGTACAACAAAGTGTTATTTGTCTTGATTGGGTTTTGAAGTTTGTAAATTACGGGTGTGTTTTAGAATAATTTTTGTCCTTGTATGAAAGCAGATTTGATTTACCATTTATTTGTTAAATGTCTTCCTACCATGTCCTGGCATCAGTTCTAAGCAGTATGCTATATAAATACAAGGACCTTACATCTGACATTTCTATACCTTTGGAAAGTTGAAACGCAAAATAAAAAGTGGTAAGGGGCTTGAAGCTTGTCAAGGGTGGTTTGAATGCAGAGGGAGGGGATTGTCTCTAAGGGATGGTAGATGGCTTTTCAGAATTCAGAGAAAGCAGGACAGGGAGACGTGCAAAGAAATTGTCAGGTAGCAGGGCATGGTGGCACATTACTTTAATCCCAGCATTGGAGAGGCAGAGGTAGGATCACTGAGTTCGAGGTTACCCTGAGACTACATAGTGAATTCCAGGTCAGCCTGGGATAGAGTGAAACATTACCTTGAAAAACCAAAGAAAGGAAGGAAGGAGGGAGGGAGGGAGGGAGGGAGAGAGGGAGGGAGGGAAGGAGGAGGGAAAAAATCTGGTATTCATTGGTTTGGATGGGAACCATGACCATGGTAGATTCCTGGGGAAAGGGAGATGTCTGCCCAGGTGGAGAGGGTATGTTTGCAGTGTCTTCTAGCTTTACGTTTCTTAGGACAAAATAAACACACACACACACACACACACACACACACACACACACACAAATTTCTAATGCCTGCTATTACAGTTGATGTACTTTGATGAAAGGAATCATACAACTTTCTCATTTTCATCTCCTCTGAAAATTCTGATGCAGTGGGTTCTTTAACTTGTAGCAAGTACCCAGGGAAGCACACCTGAAAAACTCTAGTGAGGGGCAGGAGGAGAGAAAAGAATTCTTAAGCCTGTCCTGAGCATGTGTAGCATAGTGGGTGAGAAGCCAGGGGCTGGGTGAAAGTGCTGGCTCTGCCACTGAGCACTCTGCGACCTTCCTGGTGCAGGTTCCTCTTGCCTACAGTGCCATAGTCACATGAACTGGATTCACTCAGTAAAGACTCACTGTCGGCTATGGGCCAAGCATTGCTCTAGAAAGCAAGGGAAGACAGTGTTCTGTTTCTAAGGGTTTCCATTCTAGCAGCAAAATATACCCCAGTCTGCTTGGCCTTCAGTGAATGTGGCTTCCATATCCTTGGGTTCTACATCCACAGGTTCAGCCATCCTCAGATGGAAGATATTGGGGGTGGGGATGGGGAAATACACCTGAGTTGTACAGGCTTCTTTTTCCCTTGTCCTTGTCTAAACAATATTTCCGCATATTTACATCATGGTAGGTATTCTGGATCATATAGCCATGCTTTAAACCATGTAGGAGAGTATGTATATATATATATATATATATATATACATACATACACACACTGTGGAATCAGCACACCATTTCAGATACAGGACCTGAGTGCCATAGGTGCCCATGTCTGAGGACTGGGGGCTGAAACTGATTCCCTTTGGACACTGAGGGACAGTTGCTCTATGTATTATTCAGAAAATAATAGTTCTGGGAGGAAAACCAGTGTCAAAGATGTGGGTAGAGATACCACATGTAGCAAAGAATACAGTTAAGAATTTCAGATAGGGGGCTGGAGAGAGATCTTAACAGTTAAGGCGCTTGGGTGCTTGCCTGCGAAGGACCCAGGTTCGACTCCCCAGAACCCACGTAAACCAGATGTCCATTGTGGCGCATGTGTCTGGAGTTTGTTTCCAGTGGCTGGAGGCCCTGGCACACCCATTCTCTTTCCCTGTCTCTCTCAAGTAAAAATAAAATTTAAAAAATATTTTCAGCCAGGCGTGGTGGTGCACTCCTTTAATCCCAGCACTCAGGAAGCAGAGGTAGGAGGATCGCTGTGAGTTCAAGGCCACCCTAAGACTATATACTGAATTCCAGGTCAGCCTGGATTAGAGAGAGACCCTACCTCGAAAAACCAAAATATAAAATTTTCTTCAGATAGTTGTTTTTTTTTTTTTTTTTTTTAAAGCATAGTCTCAGTTTTGAGTGGAGCAATATCTCTACGAAAACGTTGTGTATCTGTAGTTCTCATTTACCTGGCCATCCTGCTCTGTGTGGAGTCTCACGATAGGTGGGGGTGGGGATGGTACAGTTTTACAGGCGTGGACAGAGTCAGAGGCCTCACTAAGGTAATATTTGAGCAAGGACTTGAGGGAAGTAAAGGAGCCAACCCTACAGGTGAGGGAAAGTGCCAGAATGCTGCGCGAAGCATGGAGGTAAGAGAATATGGGTTGGGAGGTGTTAGCTTTTGCCTCCAGTGAAAAGGAAAAGCTTTTGTCCTCGAGTGTAGGACAGTTTTGAGGAGAAAAGGATTAATACACACGGGGGGGAGGGGTGCAGTGGTGGTGGGTTAGTTAGGAAGCTGATACGGCCTCCATGAAGATGGTGGGTTATTGACCAGGGTGGGAATGGCAGAGATGGTCCCCACTGTTGGATTCTGGATGTAGTTTAAAACTAGGGCCAATTGAAGAAGTCTCTATTGAGGTTTCTGCTAGCTGCGGGCAGGCTGGAGGATCTGCTCACACGAAACCCAGGAGCCACGGGCTTTGAGGCACACAGCAGGGAGGGTGGGGAAGTGGGCAAGACATTGGGATTTTTACACTAATTGTTTTATGTTAAGAAAATTAATGGCATAAAATACATTTTATTCTATCCTAGTTGTGGGCCAGGAACTTGGACAGGACTCAGCAAGGATCATTTTATCCCAGCTTACATCTAAGGTATCAACTTAGAAAAGATCAATGGCGGAGACTGAACTGTTGGCAGGCTGGGCTCTGCCGAGGACCACCTCCTGGAGCACCAGCCTGCCTGGGAGTTTTGGACAATGAGTGTGCCAAGAGGTGGGCAGAAAATGGGTTATCTTTCGGATACGGCCTCTTAAGTCATGACAAGTGAGTCACACAGCTAGGTGTGATTTTGGGGTGTAGGGGACTTGCAAGAGGCTAGACAAAGCCACGTTGTCCAAGGTCAAGTGGAACCAGAGCTACTGAGAAAGCAGTGTGAAAAAGACATCTACCAGAACATCAGGAGGAAATCTCAGTCTAGCACTTGGCTATGCTATTGTAGTCTAGGGCAGAGGTCTTGTCTGGGTGTGAGCATCCTTATCATGTCATTTAAAGCCATGAGGTCGGGAGGGAAATTAGTACCGGCTAAGAAGGACAAAGCTCCCAGGGCCCAGGGTGCCCATTAACGAGGTCAGGGAAGAAAGATTAAATTAGAGACAAGTGAGAAAGGAAGAAAGGCTCATTTCCTGGACTCAGATGAAGCAGGCTGTTGACAAATAAAGGATCCAGCTGGTGACTGTCAAATCCTGTTGGGAGAGTCTCGGCCATTCGCTCTGGTGAGGTTGCTGATCAGTGTAGTAGAGCAGTGTACGATCACATGGCATTGCTAGGTTTCAGCGTATTTAAGAGTTTCGAGTAGTAAGAGTTCCACCGTACAGGAGAACAAGGAAAGGAGACTCTTGTTTTGTAAGATAGGAGAAATAGGTACGTTTGTGTGGTCCCATGGAAGGGGAAAGAACGATGGGAGTGAGGGCGGTGAGCTGCTGGAGCAACATCTGAGAGCGTGAGAGGGGGGTTCAAGTGCACCCCTGCAGTACTTTGGGCACTCATGGGAAGGCAAGGTGGTGTATGCACAGGTGCTGGGGGTTGGGAGGTGTGAAGGACTTCAAGATGCTCTTGTTCCCACTATAGTGCCTGCAATATTAGATTCCTGTGGGAATTAAATGAGTTTATAGATCACTTAAAATAGTTTCTGCCCAAGCCATCAGGCTTTGCAAGTAAGTACCTTTAACTATTAAGCCATCTCCCCAGCCCTGAGCCTTTTGACTTTTAAAATGGGTTGTAAAAAGCCGGGCGTGGTGATGCATGCCTTTAATCCCAGCACTTGGGAGGCAGAGGTATGAGGATCACCATGAGTTCAAGGCCACCCCGAGACTACATAGTGACTTCCAGGTCAGCCTGGACCAGAGTGAGACCCTACCTCAAAAAAAAAAAAATAACAATGGGTTGTTTGATATGTAGGAGGTGGTAGATTTGATCTTGTCTTTCTTGAATATCATACATACATTTAGAAGCTTATAAGTGAATGTGTATTACCATGAATTATAACAGTGAACACATTTATGTACCACTACCCTGACCAACTTGGATTTGGGGTTTATTTTTTGTTATTTTTTCTCCCTTAAATGTGTATAGTTCACAAAGTAGAAAGCTGGCTATTCCTGTGTTTGGACCGCATCTATTTTTTCCCCCCAACAATTCCTGGCCTGTAAAATCCAAAAATCTGGTAATACGTTTAATCTGGTAACGAGTCTAGGGAGCCTTCTGGAGGAAAAAGAACATGAATTCCCAAATGTCCTGTAAGTTTCCAGAGTCGTGAGAAAATGTCTAAACTATGACGTTACACTGGTTCCTGATGCATTCTTCAAATCATTTGCCCAAATGAGTGACTTGACTCTTTAGGAAAACCAACTTAGTTTGATTTTTTAGATGTATGCCACCATGTCCAGCTTGCGGGAAAAAAAGTTTATAAAAAGATTTTAGATTCTTGATGACAAAATGCCTCTTGCCCTCCAGCTAACATTGTTTCTTAAGATTAGTCATTTGTCCCGTATTCTCACCTTTGTCCCCCACAAAGTAGGCCTAATCCCTCCCCACTTTATTCCTCCAATCAATATGCCACTTTCTTTTTTTTTTTGAGGTAGGATCTCACTCTAGCCCAGGCTGACCTGGAAATCACTCTAGTCTCAGGGTGGCCTCGAACTCATGGTGATCCTCCTACCTCTGCCTCCCGAGTGCTGGGATTAAAGGCATGCACCACCATGCCTGGCTCAATAGGCCACTTAAAAAATTTTTTTTTGAGAGAGACAGAGAGAAAGAGGCAGACAGCGAAAAGGCACTCCAGGGCTTTCTGTCACTGCAAGTGATCTCCAGGTGCATGCTCCACTTTGTGTGTCTGGCTTTATGTAGGTACTAGGGAATTGAACCTGGGTCCTTTGGTTTTGCAGGCAAGCACTGTAATTGCTGAGCCATCTCTCCAGCCCAAGACTGCCTGTTTGTTTTGTTTTTTTTTTTTTTTTTTTTAAATTCCGGCACCTTTGATGGCAGCCAGCCCTCTTCCCTCCATGTGCACTTCACTGCTTCCGTGAGCTTACTCATTTAGATGTTTCTGGGCAACCCATCTGATGTGATTCTGGTTTTTTTGTTATTATTTGAGAGAGACAGAGAGCTAGAGAGGCAGAGAGAGATAGAGAATGGGCGCGCCAGCTGCTGTGAACAAACTCCAGATGCGTGCGCCCCCTTGTGGGCAAGTGCAGCATTGTGCCCTTGCATCACTTTTTGCATCTGGCTAAACGTGGAACCTGGAGATTGGAACCAGCGTTCTTAGGCTTGGCAGGCAGGTGCCTTAACTGCCAAGCCATCTCTCCAGCCCGTGATTCTGATTTTGTATGTAGTGTGTCCAAGGCCTCGAGCAGCCATTGCATGGGACCGCTTGAGTGTTGCATGGCCTTGCTTCAAACTACTTGCCTTTCTCGTGTATACATGATAATTGGCATTTAAACGAGATATTCCAGTACTCCAGTGCACCCCACCCCCAGGGACAACTGGTGCCTCTTTTTCCAGTTATAAGCAAATCAAGGAGAAAGTAGTTGTTTTTGAACGTTAATTTTATTAAATGAAGATAGTGTACAAAATACATTCATCATGACTAGTAAGGTAGGGAGATCATGTCTTACAGCATATAGTCTTGTATAAAGTAACTTTAAAATTCCAGTTTCCTTAAATAGTTATGCACAAAACATACAAACACACACACATACACATACAGTTTTCCTCCCACTGTCAGTCAAAGATGCCCTCCTCCTCAAAGTTCAACAGGGCTGGCAGGAGTCTGCCTCCTCCCTGGCTTGCTGTATGAGCTGGGAAACAAGGAACAGCTCGAAGGCCTTAGCAATGTTTTTCCGGATTTGAACAAGTTGGTCTCTTGAGCATCTTTCTTGGGCTGAGCAGACATGGGCTTGCCTGTGGTTTCAGTGCCACTGTTAGGCATAGGTTACCTCACAAAGGCTGGGTGAAGGCTCTTAATGCTGTTTTGTTTTGAATGGCACATGATTTTGACAGTGTTAGCTCCCCAGTGCTGCTTCTGCGATCAAGCCCTCTGCACTTAGGTGTGTGTGTTACTGCTCCCATCTCTATGGTAAGACTGACGGAACCCTTTTTTTGTTTTTTGGATGATAGACTCCAAATCTGAGTCCTTAATCTGAATGACAGAGTGACAGAGTTCTACAAAAAATTTTTTTCCACTTGTGGAAAAATTGCATTTACTCTTAATGATTATGAATTCAATTGTTACAATGAAAATAATAATAGGAATAGCTAAGGCTTTTTTAAAATCACTAATTGGTGCATCCTTGCATCCTTATCTGATCTGGGGGGAAAAAAAAGAGGATTGAGCTCTTTGACTTTGTGGGACCTCTGTCTAATCATGTCATCCAGTCTGTGATCACCTTGCATGGAGTGTAGGGGAGAAAAGAGAACCAAGATTTTGCTCCTCTTTTGGCCCTACTGATTTAATTCAGTTTCAAGTCAAAAGGCCTGCCTCACGCCTGAGGTGGGGGTTGGTGAGCCTAGGGTGCCCACTAGGCCTGTAGTGACTCCAGTGCCCACACACACACACACACAAAACTGGTCCTAGGGAAGGACGCATCCATTCTACTGGGACTCGGAGTTCACTGCCAAGCATGGAAGGAAGCTCCCCAGAGACAAGTCCTCATTGGCGTCTGCCCAGCGTAGCTGGCATCGCCAGGGGCACATGGCCTAAACACACAGACTGCCACTTGTCCAGATAGCATCTAGCAGAGGCAGGCTCAAGACCCAGGACCACCAGTCTCAGAGCTTGAAATGTTCTACCCTGTCTCCCTCCCCGCTCCCATCCTCCTCAGAACCGAGGCAAGGTCCAAAACAGATGACAATAGGGTCTTTTTCCCCTTCTAGATGGATTGCTAATTAGTATCCTGAGTCCCAGCTTGAGAAGTATCTTGCATAAATTACGTTAACACCTTTTTTCCCCCTCAACATAAAGTGCTTTATAAACGTTGGCTAATGCTCTCAGATGCTTTCAGATTGGCTTTGGATGGTAGGATCCACATTAAGGCAAAAAGAAATGAGAGGTGAGTTAGTTTGGCTGGTATGCATGGAATTTGCATTCTGCCTCATTGGGTTTTAGTCCATGGGGGGAGTCTTCATTCTCCCCAGATTCCTTGTATAGCTGACTGAATAAAACAGGATAATATAAAACTATCTTTATATATTAATACCTGAAATAAAATCATGGCTTTAAGCCCAAACAGTAGACAACCCTAATAGACCAAACTGGACCACTTAGCTTCCTGTGAGTCACATGCTAAGTGTCTGGCCACCAAGCTCTGGGACGGTCTCAGTGTATCACTAGAGGAACCAGCAGTGCAGGAGGCATGGGCTCAGAGCTGAGCGCTGCCCTCAGTGCTATAAAGGAAAACACGCCTTGGATGGTCATGGGTGCAGACAATCTCAGAAGTCTCAGTCTAAGAATCCAGAAAATGTGTCACCCTCCTCCCACACCCCCCCACTTTCTGCCCTATCTGCTCCTGGCAGGGTGCCCAAAAGTCCATGGGCAGAGTCTTCTCCTCCTGCCCCACATGGTAGGTACATCTCCATGTGTCTCTCCTGCCTCTTGTTTTCTCTCTTCTCCCTCACCTGTTTTTCTGCATCTCCTCCTTCCATGTCTTATGTTTGCTTGAGGACTCCGGAGACACTGCGTAGGTCAGGACATCAATGCCTTGAGCCAAAGAGCTTTTCTGTAGCTGCTGGTGCCACAGCTGGAGGGGGGCTTGTTGCGAAAGTCACATTGGGTGATGTGGCTAGTGGAGCTCCTGCACCCTGCTCTCCTGTGGCCCTGAGGCCTTGGGGGTCAGAGCAGATGAGTCCTTGGGCTTAGAAAGGATTTCTGTAACCCAAGGAATCATGTGAGGATCGAGCGGTAGTGATCTTCTCTTGTCACTATTTCTCTATTTACCTGGGGTTACATTCTTGTTAGTCAAAAAAAAAAAAAAAAAAAAAAAGGCACTATTAAAAGTCACAAAGAGCAGCTGGCTCCTGTGAAAAGGTATAGGTGTAAACTCATATATGTATAATACTGGCAGAAGCTAATTTCTGGGGATAGCTACACATGTGCTTTTACGAAGAAGCCTTGTGTCGGGCGTCAGGCAGGTGGGGGGAGTATAAGACGACGGAGTTGTAGTCCGGGGGCGGAGAGCAGCAGGAATCCTTTTCCAGCTCCAAGTGGTCATGCAGAGACTTGATGTCCAGCTCCAAGTGGTCATGCAGAGATCTGCTGTGGCCACAGCCGGGAAAGCAGAAGCTAGGCCTGGGGACATCCGAAAGCACCGACTCCTTACTTTGGCTTGTCACCCTTAAGCTAAAGAAAGAGAAGAAAAGAGACTCAGTCCCATGTAGAAGAAAGTTTCCTTACAACCACTAAGCCGACTCTTCCGGTAGCTCGTCTTCTTCACAGCTGTCACGGGCCCCGTCTCGGCCTCTGCTCAGATTGTCTTTGTCCGACGACGCACGCCACCCTTATTCCACCTTGCTCTCACTGGCCAGGGAGAGGCTTCCCAGTGGCTGGGGATGGAATGTTCGAGATGGCCTAAAGCCATGATTCCTGGTGGGAAGGAACTCCAAGACGTGGGAACAGTCCTGTCCTGTTTGGGAATCAAACAGCTGCTATGGTTAGTGATGGTGGCTCTCACTTGTCAATTTAATAGGATTCAAAAAAATTTTTTAATTTATTTGAGAGAAACAGGCAGATTATAATATATATGGAGAGAGAGAGAGAGAGAGAATGGGTGCACCAGGGCCTCCTGCTTGTGCCGCCTTGTGCATCTGCCTTTACATGGGTTCTGGGGAATCAAACTCAGGTTCTTGGGCTTTGCACGCAAGCAAGTGCCTTATCCATTGAGCAATCTCTCCAGCCCTTGATAGGATTTTGAATCACCATGGAAACAAGTCTCTGGGCATGTTTAGGAGGAATTTTTTTTTTTTTGATTAGGTTAATTAAGTGTGGACATTTTATGGGCTGGGGACCTGGACTGTATAAAAAGGAGAGAACTGGGGGCTGGAGAGATGGCTTAGTGGTTAAGCGCTTGCCTGTGAAGCCAAAGTACCCCGGTTTGAGGCTCGATTCCCCAGTACCCACGTAAGCCAGATGCACAAGGTGGAGCATGCATCTGGAGTTTGTTTGCAGTGGCTGGAGGCCCTGGTATGCCCATTCTTTCTCTCTCTCTGCTTCTTTCTCTATCACTCTCAAATAAATAAAATTTTTTTAAAAAGGAGAGAGCTGGCTGCTTCCTGTGGATTGAAGATGACCAGCTGTTTCATGTTCTGCCATCATACTTTTTCAACTATGAGGGACTGTATCCCTTTGAACTGTAAGCTGAAATAAACTCTCAATAAAAGAAATGAGAAAGGTAAATACATCAACTAAACATGTGTCCTCCCTTCTGCTTCTCAAATATCCGTGTCAGATCTGGGAACCTGTGAATATCACCTTGTGTGGTAACAGATCTAGAGAGGAGGAGCTTGTCCTGAACCATCCAGTGGCTCTGATATGCAATGTGGAGGGAAGTCCCAGCCACACACAGAGAGAAGGCGGCAGAAGCGTGGCGCCGAGAGATGGTCACAAAAAAGGAAGGCATGAAGCTAGCAGAAAGGTCTTACTTTCAGACTTCTGGCCCTCAGAATTCTGAGAAAATAAGTTATTTTATTTATTTTAAATATATTTATCTTAAATGTTATTTATTTATTTGCAAGCAGAGAGAAAATAGATGCATCAGGATCTCTTGCCACGGCAAACGAACTCTAGACGCATGAACCATTTTTGCATCTGGCTTTACACGGGTAACAGAGACTCAAACAGGCTGTTGGGCTTTATGGGCAAGTACTTTGTCATTGAGCCATCTCTCTAGCCACTCCACCACCTTTGCTACCAGGTCAACCAGCTATAGCTTATGGGCTGGTCATCTCTGTTTTTGTTTTGTTTTTTCCTTTTGTAAAATTTATTTGAGACTTTCAGAGGGAGAGAAAGAGAGAGAGAGAGAGAGAGAAAATGGGTGTGCCAGGGCCTCTAGCCACTGCTGACGAACTCCAGATGGATGTACCACCATGTACATCTGGCTCATGTGGGACCTGGAGAATTGAACCTGGGTCCTTAGGCTTTGCAGGCTAGTACCTTAACTACTAAGCTATCTCTCTAGCCCTGTGGTTTGTTTTTTAAACAAGAACTTTTATTAGATATCATTTACATATGTCACAATTCACGTACTTTGAATCAACAGCTTTTCGTATTGCTATAGCTGGATTTTGTAACTTTTTGTATTTTTTAAAATATTATTTATTTATTTATTTATGAGAGAGAAAGAACCAGAGAGAGAGAGAGAGAATGGGTGCACCAGGGCCTCTCACCACTGCAATAGAACTCCAGACACATGTGCCACTTTGTCATCTGGCTTATGTAGGTACTGGGGAGTAGAACGTGGGTCTTGAGGCTTCGTAGGCAAGGGCCTTAACTGCTAAGCCATCCCTCCAGCTCTATAGCTGAATTTTGAATAGCCGCTAAAGGTTTCCCAGGGCTGGCTCAATTGGGAGATGGTAGAACTTTCTGGAAGTGAGGCATAGTGGGTAGTCCTAAGTCACTGGGGCAAGACCTTCAGGAGAACTGTGGTGCTCTGACCTTTTTCCTTCTTCTTTTTTTTTTGGGGGTGGGGTGGGGAGGTTCCTGGTCATGAAGTGACCAATTTGGTCCACCTCATCCTCATAGCCATTGCCATCCAAAGTCTTTACAAAAAGCCCAAAGCAATGGGTCCACCTGATCTTGGACTGGAAATCTCCAGAACTGTGAGCCTTAGACCTGACATTAGTACCAGGATATTCCTGTTCAACCCCTGCCAGCCCAGGAGCCAGAAATGGGGAGCGCTGCCTCGGGCTCCTGTACAACTGGGCTCACTGGGCTATTTCCACCGAGGGCTGGCGTTCCCGGTGCTTGGCTTAGCCATCTTTGCAACAATCCCCTGCATGTCCCCCTGACGTCCCATTCTTCCTGCCCAGATGCTGGTGCTTAATATGGCCCATGTTGTCCCCCACCGTCTTACTCTTTGGAAGGAAAAGTGCTTTTCTGTATTGCCGAAATGCTATCGTTCAGGGGGCCAAGTGGCTTGAGAGACCCTCCATTAAGCCATCTGCCTTTCCCTCCCTCCCCTGTCACATTATAGGAAAGATGCCCTGCTTCCTTACTTGCTCCTCAGCGAGGCTCTGGGCTTGCTGTCTGTCCAGGTGAAGCGCTTCAGCAAGGGGGAAGCCAGCAGGGTGCCGCTGTCCAACTGATAATCCTACGGGGAGGGAGGAGAAGAGTGAACACTTGCCTAGCCCAGAAGCTTCCATGCTGAGCAGGGGGTGACCCTGAGGCCTACCAATGAAGTGATATTACATAATCAATCCCTGCCTAGCAACACACAGCATTTTCTTCACAAAGGCAGCTACAAACTCCTCAGTGACAATGACACCCTCCTGTTCCTAGTGACTTTGAGGCCCTTCTCCCTGAAGGTGAAGTAAATAAAAGGGAAAACTGCAGGGAATAGCATAGGAAAACTTTGATGCCAATGATCACATGGTTATATTAAAACTCAGAGGTGGTGCACAGCTTTAATCCCAGCACTTGGGAGACAGAGGTAGGAGGATGGCCGAGAGTTCGAGGCCACCCTGAGACTACATAGTGAATTCCAGGTCAGCATGGGCCAGAGTGAGACCCTACCTTAAAAAAAAAAAACCTCACAGAGTGGTGCATGTGTCTGGAGTTTGTTTGCAGCAGCAGGAAGACTTGGTACCTCCCTCCTCCTTGTTCTAGCCCAGGCTGACCTGGAATTTGCTATGTAGTCTCAGGGTGGCCTTGAACACATAGCAATCCTCCTACCTCTGCCTCCCAAGTGCTGAAAATACTAAAAACAAAACAAAACAAACAAACAAAAATCTTATCTTGAAGCTTGAAGTTGGCTATGGGTATGTTATTTGGTAGCCATGACATGTAAAAATTCAAGGAAATTATAAAAATGTGGTTCTGTTCATTACTCTGTAAATACAGTATGTTCTAGTAGGTATAGTCCACTTTTTTTTTTTTTTTTTTTTTTTTTTTTTTTTTTTTTTTTTGGCTGACATAGAATTCATGCTGTAATCCCAGGCTGGCCTCGAACTCACAGTGATCCTCCTACCTCTACCACTCAAGTGCTGGGATTAAAGGCATGCAGCACCATGCCCAGCTCTTTAAGTTTGGTTTTTCAAGATGGGTCTGGCTCTAGTCCCAGGCTGGCCCTCTCACAGCCATCCTCCTACTTCGGCCTCACAGTGATCCTCCACATTTTGTTCCTGCTTCCCTGAGGCTGTTACTGAGCTGTTTACACCACTCAAATAAGTGATTCTGGGGTTAGAATTAAGTGTTGCTCAGTATTATTTCCTTGGACTTGAATCATTGCAGCCACCAAAACCTGCCCAGCTAGCATTCTTTAAAATAGTTTGTCCCCTTGTCCCTTTATTTTATGTCTGCCTTGTACACAGATTAGTGACCACCCGTTGGTCTGTCAGCCTCTTTGTGTGTGGGTCAAGGCCATTGCCAGTGTTTCTCCAGCTTTCATGTGCACAGGATCTTCGGGGGAATCGATGACAGGTAGTGTCTGACCTGGATGGCTGTCAGTAGGCCCTGAGAGCTGGTTTCCAGGCTGGATCTTAAACTATGGCATTGCTGTGTCTGGAGAGTTCACTTGGAGCAAAGCATCTGTCACAGCAGCAGTGCGTCCCTCCAGCCTTGCTCTCCTCTGCTCATCCTCTCAACTCCATTTCAGGGCTTTAAAGAGCCCTGGTGGGCTGAAGGAAGCCTTTTGTTTACCAGGCTGCCCTGGCACACTTCTGTCAGTGCGTCTAGGTATGTCTCTTTCGGCCTGCAAAACCTCAGGGGGAAGGGCCTCGGTCTAGATGGACTTCTTCCCAAGGCTGCTACGTGGGAAGGCTTGGCTACTCACACCAAGAACTCGCTAGAAGTTCTTTGACTCTGTGAACAAGGATGCATCACTGACAGCCTAGAAGCTTGCAAACACATGCTGTTGTTTCCTGAGGGGCTGAATTCCTACCCAATGCAGAGAGTGAGCACAGGAAGCCCCTGGGTGCTGATGGGCTAGAATGGACCCTGCAGTGAATTCTGGGCCATCTTCAAACCATGGAATTCTATTTTCTTTTCTTTTTTCTTTTTTTAATTTTCTTATTTATTTACTTATTTATTTGAGAGAGAGAGAATGGGCATACCAGGGCCTCCAGCCACTGCAAATGAACTTCAGACCCGTGTGCCACCTTGTATATGTAGCTTATGTGGGTCCTTTGGCTTTGCAGGCAAGTGCCTTAACCACTAAGCCATCTCTCCAGCCCTGGAATTCTATCTTCAAATAAGCTCTACACAGCCAAGTTAGGTTGTCTGTCCCTCTCACTCGTTGCTAGCCCTCACTGACCAAAAGCTGCTCCTCGTTGGAGTTTGGACAAAGGCTTCGACAGGGTGCTGGGTAACTTATCATCAAGACTTACATCAAACATGGTGGTGGCACTTGGCGGAAGTTCTTCAAAGGTTTGAATTCTTTCCAGGCTCATGAATTTGAAAGCATTCACATATCTAGAGTATTCAAGACAGGAAAAAGGCACACAGCTTTGAGTAGCCAGATCAGAGACCCCACACAGACCCCAGCTAAGATGGACCCACTGGGGAACTCCTGTGGCTGTTTCCTCCTGTTCCCCTAGAAATTCCCATGCTGACACACCGCTCCCTTCCTCCCACGAGTGTCAATTCACAGTCTATAGTTTTCAGCCAATCCCCAGCAAGCAGGGATCATTCTAGTGCCTTGTAGAATCAGAAAATGTCTGGCCCTGGCCCGTGTGCTTGGTGACACACCGGAAGGGATACCCCAGGAAGAAATAAGGCTTTATCTTATCACTTAGAGCTGCCTGCTTCCTAAATGGATGTGGAGTGACAAAAACATGACCATAGCTGATTTCATTGCATCGTCGAGCGGAGCCTGTCTTACATTCTGAACCACGATTACATGATGATGGGGAGAAATGAGGTATATCTGTGCACTTTCTCTGTCACTCACTGATCATTTTGTGTTGACGACCTACTGGAAAGGCCATCAGGAATATCCACGGGATGGTTACTTACAGGCAAGTTCACCCATCAGTGAAATCCTTTGGTCTGATAGTCTGTCACCCGCTGCAAGGCCCAAAGGCTTAAGCAAGCTCCCTACTGGGTCCTGACCAAGCAGCATACTACAAGGGCTGAAATCACACCCTCCTCTCACCTCAACTCCAACCCAGTCAGGCCTTGTCATGCTATTTACTCTAGTCTGCTTTACTCATTTTCTTTTTAAAAAAATTATATATATTTGTAAACGGAGAGAGAGAGAGAGAGAGAGAGAGAGAGAGAGAAGAAGAGAGAGAATGGGCACACCAGGGCCTTTTCAGCTGCTGTGGGAGGGTCGGGTCAGGACTCTTGAGACTCTTGAGACACTTGATTCTGACTTTTTTTTGTTGTTGTTGGTTTTTCAAGGTAGGGTCTTGCTCTAGCCAGGCTGACCTGAAATTCACTATGTATTCTCAGGGTGGCCTTGAACTCATAGCAATCCTCTACCTCTGCCCACCAAGTGCTGGGATTAAAGGTGTGTGCCACCACACCCAGCTGTGAAGAATTTCTTTGGTGTGATTATGCAAGAGAATGTTCTTCTTATAAGATCCACACTCAAGTACTTAGGGGATGGGGAGATGGCTCAGTAGTTAAAGGCACTCGCTGGCAAAGCCTGCTGGCCTGGGTTTAATTCCCCAGTACCCACGTAAAGCTTGATGCACAGAGTGGTGCATGTGTCTGGAGAACCCATACTCTCCCTTCCCTCTTCTTCTTTCTCCCTCTTGTTTCCCTCTCTTCCTCTTTGCTTGCTCACCAATAAACAAACAAACAAACAAACAAACAAACAAACAAACAAACACTTAGGGGCAAAGTCTCATGCTGCTATACACCCTCATTAAAATGGTTCAGAACAGGGCTGGAGAGATGGCTTAGCAGTTGAGGCGCATGCATGCGAAGCCTAAGGACCTAGGTTCGATTCTCCAGGTCCCATGTAAGCCAGATGCACATGGTGGCACATGCGTCTGGAGCTTGTTTGCAGTGGCTGGAGGCCCTGGTGTGCCCATTCTCAAAAAAACAATACCAGTTCTGAGCAAAGACAAATGTGCACCCCCACAATGTTGACTGCATAGACAAGGGGTGGGAAAATGTCCACAATGGCCGAGTTTAGGAGGTGGAAGAGGTACCCAACTCTGTCTTTTTTTCTTTCTGTTCTTCCTTCTTTCCTTACCCCTCCCTTTTGTCCTCTCTCCTTCTCCCTCCCCTTCTTCTTGTTCTCTTTCTCTCTTCCTTTTCCTTTCAAAGTTCTGTCATGAAGTTGGGAGACCAAGTCTTACCTGACATCATCAGAGCTTCCAGAACTAAACTTTGGAGTTGAAATACTGTCCTTGAAAAAGTCCTCTGGGAAGGCAGGAGCTGAGTAGGTGAACTCACTGTTTCGGGTCAGTATGGCGTTCAGTGGGATGTAGTCTTTACCATCCTGAGATAACAAAGAGAGCTCTCATTGCAAAAGTTTCTCCTTTAGCCAATTTCTGTCACATGTTCGGTCAAGTTCATCTGTGTCATTTGCATAATCTTACTTGTATTTTGAAGTGGTCTCTCTCTCTCTCTCACACACACACACACACATTCTTATAATTTTTGTAGTTTTTAAGAGAGAGAGAGAGAGTGAGAATTGGTGTGCCAGAGCCTCTGGCCACTGAAATCAAACTCCAGACGCGTGCACCACCTCGTGTGCGACCTTGAACACTTGCATCACCTTGTGTGTCTGGCTTGTGTGTGGTGGAATCTGGAGGATCAAACAGGTCCTTAGGCTTCGCAGGCAAGCGCCTTAGCCCATACACACACTTAAAAAATTATTACTACTTATTGTTTTTATAAAAAGGTGTACGCTTAGACCCCTCATCCCCACCCACTTCTGCTGAGGGTCTCCTTTAGCGGAGTTATTGATATTCATTGTGGGGACCAAGAGGCCTCGGCCAGTCTCTGAGGCTCTTCTGCCGTCTTTCTGCTCCCTCTTCCCAATGCTCCCTGAGCCTTGGTGGGGAAGATAGAGATCTGATTTCGTGTTGCTTTCTCTGTAGACCCTGGATCTCCAATTTGTGGAGGTTTGAGTGACCACAGTGTCTGTTGCCACGAGTGCAATGTTCATGTCACCACTTCCTCTACAGCGACTTCTGGGCTGGGACAGATGAGATGGAAGTGACCTAGCTCATGGTAGATAGTTGGCTCTCTCTTCTTCTTTTTTTTAAAAAATATTTTAGGGCTGAAGAGATGGCTTGGCGGTTTAGGCGCCTGCCTGCCAAGCCTAAGAACATCCATTCGATTCTCCAGGTCCCACGTTTAGCCAGAAGTGACACAAGGGCACAATGCTGCACTTGCCCATAAGGGGGCGCATGTGTCTGGAGTTCATTCACAGCAGCTGAGAAGCCCTGGTGTGCCCATTCTCTGTCTCTCTCAAAAAAAAAAATTTTTTTAAATGTATTTATTTTATTTATTTGAGAAAGAGAGAGAGAGAGGCAAACAGAGAGAGTGAATGGGCATGCCAGGGCCTTTGGCCACTGCAAACAAACTCTGTGCTTCTGGATTTATGTGGGTCCTGGGGAACTGAACCTCGGTCCTTTGGCTTTTCAGGTAAGCACCTTAACTGCTAAGCCATCTCTCTGGCCCGGCTCTTTCTTCTTGATGTATTGATGTATCCTGATTCTCCCCAGTATCCTCCACCTTCTATCTGCCTCTCAGGAGGGCCCCCACACCTTTTTTGGGGGGAGGGGTTCAAGGTAGGGTCTGGCTCTCACCCATGCTGTCCTGGAATTCAGGCTGGCCTCAAAATCACAGCGATCCTCCTACCTCTGCCTCTCAAGTGCTGGGATTAAAGGTGTGCTCCACCATGCCTGGCTCTGTGCACACTTTTTAATTACTGTTCCCTGCTATTCTGTTAAGGCTCTTAAGACAACACATAACCAAACCACCCCACTAGGTGCATTTGGCCCTCTGATATTCTAGATACATTTAATTTTACCTGTTGTACATTGGCTTGAAGCAAATCGCCTAGTTTCTGCACCAGCTCTGCAAACCGGGGCCTTTCTTTAGGGTCTCTGTGCCAGCAGTCCAACATGATCTGGTAGCTGTTCAACAGGAGCACACAGAAAGAGGACGGTGCGTCTACAGCCATACCACCCCGAACGTGCCCAATCTCATCTGATCTCGGGAGCTGAGCAGGGCTGGGTCTGGTTAGTACTTGGATGGGAGAAAGATAACAGTGCTTTTACATAGATCCCTGTCCACATTTCCATGTGAGGTATCTCTCAGAAACACTCTAGAACCATACTTCCTATATCTAACATGGTTTCACATAAGCGGCTGCTTGGGCCATGACCTAGCAGCAATGAGACACTCAAGGCCACCAAGACAGAGGAACCGCCCAATCCTCAAGCGCCCTCCTGACCCAAGTCCTTTGGGTGCCAGGAGTTTTTCTTTTCTTTTCTTTTTTCTTTCTTTCTTTCTTTCTTTCTTTCTTTCTTTCTTTCTTTCTTTCTTTCTTTCTTTTTTTTGAGGTAGGGTCTCACTCTGGCTCAGGCTGAGCTGGAATTCACTATGTAGTCTCAGGGTGGCCTTGAACTCTTGGCGATCCTCCTACCTCTGCCTACCAAGTGCTGGGTTTAAAGGCGTGTGCCACCACACCTGTCTTGCCAGGACTTTTTCAAATGCGGGATAACATCCTCTGAGTTAGAGGCAGCCGTAGGCACGGATGGGTACTTATTCTGGGACACTCGTTTCACTCTCTGGTTGTGACAGAGGTTGGTTTGAGCTGACTTCTCTGTCAGCACATGGCACTGCCACACAGTCACACTGCCCTGGGGAGGCTCTGCAGGGGAGGCTGCGGGAGAAGCTAGTGGGTAAACTACATGACCCATGAGGTTGACACACTATGGTAATTCCTCAGGCTGCGTGAGAGGTTCCTGTGTGTGGTAGATACCTTTTCATCCAGCATTTTGTAGTTCTTATTACAAACTGGCCTCTCACCACTAAGGCCAAAATACCGGCTGGAATTCTAGGTTTGAAATATCTGTCTTGATATCCCAGAGGCCAAATCTTGTCCTCAAGTTCCAATTCAACAGGTTCCACTGCGATTCTATGCCCCTTATACTTCAGATTTAAAGATTCGGGGGCTCCTCTTGATCAAGTCTACTGAGACTGGGGGTTGGTAGGTATCCCCTCTCAGCAAAATGCCTGCCAGGGGTCACTAGAAGTTGTTTTCGTTGCTCCCTTGGTGCTCTTCCCTGGGTGTTTATTTTTATCTCCTCTTTCATAGGATCCTTTGCCCCACAGAGGATTCTGATGGATTCAGATCAAAATCTGAATAGGGGGCAGGAGAGATGGCTTAGAGGTTAAGGCACGTGCCTATGAAGCCAAAGGACCCAGGTTCGATTTCCCAGGACCCACATAAGCCAGATGCACAAGGTGGCACATGCATCTGGAGTTTGCAGTGGCTAGAGACCTTGCCGTGCCCATTCTCGCTCTCTCTATCTGCTTCTTTCTCTCTCTCTTTCTCAAATAAATAAATAAATTAATTTTTTAAAAAAAAAAAGACTCACAAAAGGGCTAGGGGAAGTGGCTCAACAGTAAAAGGCATTTGCTTGCAAAGCATGCAGTCTGGGTTCAATTCCTTAGCATCTACGTCAAGCCAGAGACATAAAGTGGTGTGTGCATCTGAAGTTTGTTTGCAGTGACAGAAAGGCTCTGGCATGCCCATTCTTCCTCTTTCTCCCTCTTTCCCTCTCAAATAAATAAATAAATAAATAAATAAATAAATAAATATTAATGCTGGGCATGGTGATGCATGTCTTTAATCCCAGCATTTGGGAGGTAGAGATAGGAGAATTGCCTTGAGTTGGAGGCCACCCTGAGACTACTGGATGGATTCCAGGTCAGCCTGAGCTAGAGTGAGACCCTACCTAGAAAAACCAAAATAAATCAACAAACAAACAAAACAAAAGCCGGACATGGTGGCGTATGCCTTTGATCCCAGCACCCAGGAGGCAGAGATAGGAGGATCACCATGAGTTTGAGGCCACCCTGAAACTACGTAGTGAATTCCAGGTCAGCCTGGGATAGAGCGAGACCCTACGTCGAAAAGCCAAAAACCAAAACAAAAACCAAAAACCACCTAAGTGTGCATGTATACACACGCACATAAGCTACAGAGACTGCAGTTTGACTAGTTCCTATGCCCTGCCCCCTGCTTTGCCTGTGTCCTGGCTGGGTTAGGTGCTGGCTTGCTTTTGCCTTATCCCACTCAGGTCTTCAGGCCTCTTAGTCTGAGGCTCTTCTATGTCTAGCAGTAGGCAGGCTCTTGGAGTGGCTTAGGAAAAAAAAAAAAATCAAATATATAACTAGATAATCTACAAAAGGTCACACAGCAACAAGGGCTGGAGCCAGTGAACACAAGGGACCTGAGCCCAGGGCACAGGAAGTATGTTTCATTTAGGTTTCATGCAGCAGGTTCATTGATGCCAGCATGGTCATTGTCATCTCACAGCAAAGACAAGCATTCTTCTGGGAGGTGTGAGGAGCTGGGGTGAGTCGCTCCTTGATGTCTCTGCAAAAAAAAACTAGCAACAGGAAGCCGGGCATGGTGGCTCGTGTCTATAACCCCGGCACTCAAACTGAGGAGGCTAAGTTAGGAGGACTGCCGTGACTTTAATAAAAGGCCATCTGAGCTACAGGGTATATTCCCGGTCAGCCTGAGTTAGTGTGAGACTCTACCTAATGAAGGAAGGAAGGAAGGAAGGAAGGAAGGAAGGAAGGAAGGAAGGAAGGAAGGAAGGAAGGAAGGAAGGAAGGAAGGAAGGAAGGAAGGAAGAAGGAAGGAAGGAAGGGAAGGAGGGGGAGGAGGGAGGGAGGGAAGGAAAAGAAAGAAAAAAAGAAGAAACAAAGAGAAAGAAAGGGAAAAGAAGGCAAGGAGGAAGAAAGGAAGGGAAGAAGCGAGGAAGGTAGAGAGGATGAAAGGAAGTGAGAAAAAAAAAGAAACAAAAGAGACCACCTACAATCACTTGCTGGTTTACAGGTTTAAAAAATATATTTATTTATTTATTTATTTATTTATTTATTTATTTATTTAAGAAAATGTGAGAGAGAAAGAGACAGAGAAAGAAAAAGAAAAAGAGAGGGACAGAGGTTGGGTGCACCAAAGCCTCTAGCCACTGCAAACGAACTCTAGACACACGTACCCTCTTGTTCATTTGGCGTTACGTGGGTACTGAGGAATCAAACCCAGGTCCTTAAACTTTGCAGATAAGCGCTTTAACCACTAAGCCTTCTCTCTTGCCCTATTAGTTTGTTTTTGAGACAACGTCTCACTACATAGCCCCAGCCTGGCCTTAAACTTGTGATTCTTCTGCCTCAACCTTGCCAGTGCTGGGATTATAGGTGTGTGCCTCCCCACCTGCTTTCAGGGGAGTCTTTAGTCCAAGAGTGACATGACTTTGTGCCTCTACAGTTATTCCACACCAGAGTCTTGGGGAGAGCTGGGAACAGTCCTGCAGGCAGAGAGGACATATTTTGGACTATGGATGCAGGCTCAGTTTGCTAACTGACTAGCAGTGGGGCCATGGGTCAATCTTATTGGCTATTGCACATCTTGGATTTTGTAATCTGTAAAATGGAGCTAATAATGGCTCTTTTATTTTGCAGGATTACTTTCAGCAGTAAGTATAGTATTAACGTATGTTAAAAGCACTTAGAAAGTGTCTGCCACTGTCATGCACTAAACAAATAACCATTTAGTTAATAACTATTCCTTTTTTTTTTACAAATATTTTTATTTATTTGAAAACAGAGAGAAATAGAGAGAAGAGAGACAGACAAAGAGAATGGGTACACCAGGGCCTTCAACCACTGCAAACGAACTCCAGATGCATGCACTACTTTGTGCATCTGGCTTTATGTGGGTCCTGGGGAATTGAACTCGGGTCATTTAGGCTCTGCAGGAAAGCACCTTAACTGCTGAGCTCTCTCTCTAGCCCCTAAATATTGTTTAATAACTATGGCTATAGTTATTACTATTAGCAAGGGAGAACATGGTCATGATTTTCAGGCTATATGAAAAGTGGAAGGACAGGGCTGGAGAGATGGCTTAATGGTTAAGGCGCTTGCCTGCAAAGCCTTAGGACCCTGGTTCGATTTTCCAGGTCCTATGTAAGCCAGATGCACATGGTTGCACATGCGACTGGAGTTCGTTTGCAGTGGCTAGAGGCCCTGGCATGTCCATTCTCACTCTCTCTCCCTCTCTCTGTCTCTAATAAATAAATAAATAAAAATAAAATCTTTAAAAAAATATTTTTTTAAAGTGGAAGGACAGGGCTGGAGAGATGGCTTAATGGTTAAGGCACTTGCCTGCAAAGCCAAAGGACCCAGGTTCCATTCCCCAGGACCCACATAAGCCAGATGCACAAGGGGTACACACATCTAGAGTTCGTTTGCAGTGGCTGGAGGCCCTGGCATGCCCATTTTCTCTCTCTCTCTCTAACTGCCTATATCTGTCTGTATCTCTCTCTCAAATAAATAAATAAAAACAAAATATCTTTAAAAAGTGGAAGGACATATTTGTGTCTTTATTTAGTTTTTATTTAGTTTTTTTTTTTTTTTTAAGGTAGAGTCTCACTCTAGCCCAAGCTGACCCAAAACTCACTCTGTAGTCCGAGGCTGGTCTCAAACTCACAGCGCTCCTCCTCCCTCTGCCTCCTGAGTGCTGGGGTTAAAGGTGTGCGTCACTATGCTTAATTCAGAGCATGTGTAAGAGCACATGAGAGCCACTCCTTCTGCAGGATGTGGGCATATTCCTGAAGTGGCTCCTGTGGCCCAGGGGACTGGCTTGTGTCTCCTCTGTTACTTGGCTGGCAGAAGGTACATTGTTTTACTTTTCGCAGCCTGTTTTGGTATCTCTCATGTTCGGGTTGTAGTATCTGCCCTACCTGCTCCTCAAGGCTGCGGGCGCTTCATATAAGACGATGTAGGAAAACACTGAGGAGAGAATCAAGCACATAGTGACCTTTTATCCCAGGGCTCTGGCACTGTCCTTCTTGCCAAGGCAAAGGAGTAAGTGAGTCAGAAAATCCTCAAGGTTGCAACACTCTAAGGGATGGGGGAGAAGCCCTGGGCCAATCCAGCTCTGTCCCCAGCTCTCAGAAAGAGGTCACCAAGCAGGGGTGGTGGCGCTCGCCTTTAATCCCAGCACTCAGGAGGCAGAGGTAGGAGGATTGCCAAGAGTTTGAGGCCAGCCTGAGACTCCATAGTGAATTCCAGGTCAACTTAGGCTAGAGTGAGACCCTATCTCAAAAAACAGAAGAAGAAAGAAAGAAAGAAAGAAAGAAAGAAAGAAAGAAAGAAAGAAAGAAAAAAGTAAAGATAAAGAAAGAAGGAAAGAACAAAAGAAAGAAAGGAAGGAAGGAAGAAGGAAAGATAAAGAAAAAAAGGAAAAATAAAAGAAAGAAAGAAAGAAAGAGAAAGATGAAAAGAAAGAAAGAAAGAAAGAAAGAAAGGAAGGAAGGAAGGAAGGAAGGAAGGAAGGAAGGAAGGAAGGAAGGAAAGGAAAAGAGAGAGGCCTGCAGAGCCCTGTGCTTTCACATGCCACGGTGACAAGAGACTGGAGCTCTCCCTCCTCTGCCTGGCCTCCATGTCCACGTCCTCCAGCTCTGTCATCCAGTTCCCCATCTTGAGTCTGACCTAGCTTTGTCCTGAGATGAAGGAAGGAGCCCGTGACCTTGCCCTTTGGCCAAGCCCATACTTCCTTTTCTGCCGGACTCCTCCCCAGAAGGCCAGTCCGGGGGCTCTGCCGGGACCCCATTGTGTGGATGGGGTGAGAGGCCGCCTGCCAGTTCAGGAAAGGTGGCGCCGCCTCAGGCAGGCCCAAGTCCTGGTCAGCAGCTTGACCAAACTGCAAGTGTCATCACATTCCTGCCCAGGCCTGGAAGTGCAAACGGGCACAAATCACAGGACAGACTGCCCAAGGGAAGCGGGCGAGCAGGGACTAACGACGGAGAAGCCGGCGGCACACCCAGAGCCTGTTGTCACCTACTGCACATCAGGAAGTCACCTTAAGAAAGGTGCTGGTCAGGAGCTCCCGACAGCTGCCTGGCCTTGTTCTTTCTAAAGGGTTCTGAAGAAGCTGTGCTGCCACATAACTTCTGGGGAGCTCAGCTCTCTGCCCTGCAAAACAAGCCAAGGCCCGAGGCTTTGTGTCATGGGTGGAGGACTGGGCCATACAGGCCCTCTAGCCTTAAACCTGTGGTGGCTTAGGTCAGGAGACTCTCCACAGGGGAGTGAGGACCAGGACTTGCGTTCAGTTCCTAGGTGCCTGGATTTGTGCCTAGAAACTGAACTTCTAACTACAGTTCCAAGCGAAAGGCCTTGCTTGACAGGTCATGTCAGAGGACAGGGGGACCCAGAACAATAGGGACCTGAGGACATGCAACCCTGGAGAAAAGAAGGCTGGTCTGCACTGCACCAAATTGGAGATTAAAATCATAATCCAAGGGCTGGAGAGATGGCTTAGTGGTTAAGGCATTTGCCTGTAAAGCTAAAGGATCCTGGTTCAATTCTCCAGGACCCATGTAGGCCAGATGCACAAGGGGGCACATGCATCTGGAGTTCATTTGCAGTGGCTGGAGGCCCTGGTGTGCCCATTCTCTCTCTTTCTCTGCTTCTTTCTCCCTCTCAAATAAATATATATATAAATAAAAATATATCTTAAAAAAAAACATAATTCAAGCCAGGCATGGTGGCACATGCCTTTAATCCCAGCACTCGGGAGACAGAGGTAGGGGGATCACTGAGAATTCAAGGCCACCCTGAGACTACATAGTGAATGCCAAGTCAGGCTGGGTTAGAGCGAGACCCTACCTTGAAAAGAATTAAAATCCACATCCCACCTATGCCTCCCCACCTCTCAACCCCCAGAGGTGAAGACAGCGAGTGGGACAGGCGAAAGGTTGCGAGCTCACATTTCCGGAGTGGCGTACTCAGGAGCCCTCATCCTCATGCCTCCCTTGAGGCGGCTGCAGAAATCCTCATCCATTTGAACTCCTGGGTATGGAGAGCCACCTGCAGGAGACAGCACAGGTGGAAGCATGCATGTTACGGTTTCTGGTACATAAACTGTAAGCCAGTGTTTCTTTCTTTCCTTCAGAGTGATGTGTGAGCTGGCATGGGAGTCCAGTATTCGGGAGAGAGACTGAGGCAGGAGGATTGTTAGTTTAAGGCCAGCCTGCGCTATCTCAAAAATGAACAACAGAGCTGGAGAGATGGCTTAGCAGTTAAATGCTTGCCTATGAAAGCCCAAGGATCCTGGTTCGAGGCTCAATTCCCCAGGATCCACGTAAACCAGATGCACAAGGTGATGCATCCATCTGGAATTCGTTTGCAGTGGCTGGAGGCCCTGGTGCGCCCATTCTCTCTCTTTCTCTGCCTCTTTCCCTCTGTCTGTTGTTCTCAAATAAAAATGATTTTTTAAAAAAAGAAAAAAAGAAAAACAAACAAACAAAAACAAAGCCTAAACTGGGTGTGGTGGCACACACCTTTAGTCCGAGTACTTGGGAGGCAGAGGTAGGAGAATCACTGTGAGTTCGAGGCCACCCTGAGACTATATAGTGAATTCCATGTCAGTCTGAGCTAAAGCAAGACTCTACTTTGAAATACCAATAAATATATAAATAAAATAAAAAATAACCTAAATTATAAATAAGTAAAATTTGAAAAGTGTTGTTTTAGTAATAGATTCTGAGTGATTGTGATGGTTCTCAATGCAGGATTCACTACAGAGAGGAGCTTAGCAGACCCTTGCTGGGGACATGTGCTTGGTGACCATTCCTGCCTGTTGGGTCAGGGGGAAAGACAATCTAAAGGGTTCCTGATGTGTTCCCCACAAGAAACTCCAAAGAAATCTCGTCAGAGACTCATCCACTGGATTAATGATCTCTGCTTGAAAAAAAGCCAACACTGGGTCACTCCAAGCTCAGTGAAAATGACATTCAGCCTGGAAGCACTAGGGCCTGGGAGTTGTGACAGGACTAAAGGAGGGAGCCAGTGTAGGCCTGACCAGGGTGGGTGAGGGCTACCCGTGGTGCCGGCTCTGCAACGCTAAGGATGCCAGAGAGACCAGGCTGCCTTTTGTCCGCCTGTCTAAGTGTGTAGTCAGTCCTTGTGGGGAAGCCCTGACTGGGGTAGGCTGAGCAAGGTCTGCCAGCTGCTCTGTTCGGCCCTCCAGCCAGGGCCATCTCTGCGTGTGTCTGCACTTTCTAGTGATTACCGCTGGTAGGAAGCAGCTGGGAGACCCACAGTGCTTGGCACTGTGTCACTGCGAGGCTGTGGTGGCCGCCAAGCTGCTTTCAAAGACTGGAAGCAACAGGTGCCTGTCATCGAAAGCAGGGGATGATTTTCACACATTACAGGAAACCAGGGATGTTACTGGGTCACTTTGATTGGCTATGGAAGGCAAGTTTTGGGCAAAGCCCAAAAGATTCTTGGCTAGGTTTCTCGTTTGGGAGGTCTCGTTACCATCACGGTGTGAGCAGATGGACGGGTCTATGCACATCCATGGGCCCGAGGCCTTGAGCGAGCAACCCACAGAGGGTGATATTACAGGCAGGACAAACAAGCAGTGTTTTCCCCTGCTCGCCTGCATTAGCTGGTGTGCTGGACCTTGTCATGTACGAGTATGAGACACTAGAGCAATGCCTGCTGCTTTATATATTTATTTATTTGACAGAGAAAGAGGGAGACAGAGAATGGGCACACCAGGGCATCCAGCCACTGCAAACGAACTCCAGATGCGTGTGCCCCCTTGTGCATCTGGCTTATGTGGGTCCTGGGGAATCAAACCTGGGTCCTTTGGCTTTGCAGGTAAGCGCCTTAATCTCTAAGCCTAGCCCAGTGCCCGCTGCTGTTAAGGACACATTTCTACTACTTCTGCCATGTTCATCGGGGCCTCTCCTGAGGTGGGACATGCAAGGAGGAAGGAAGTGAGGTCATGAGATAGTGGGGTGCTTGAGAAACTGGAGAAGGAGCACAAGATGGAGTGAGCTTCACCCGCCTGACTTGAGGTTTCTTAGTGCTCCACATGGCAGATGGCGGTGGGGAGCGGTTCTGCTGTGAGGGGCGTGCGAACATGTCACTGCTCATCGGAGAGGCCGCCTGGACCCAGGCCTTCTCCAGGACTTGGACTTGGTTCTGGTGCTGACCTCGCTACCCACAAGGACACAGACATTGACTTCTGGACTGTTTTGGCCCCTCCCTCCCTCCGTCCTTCCCATTTACCTAGGGAGAAGATTTCCCACAGCAACACTCCGTAAGACCACACGTCGCTCTTGGTGCTGTAGATTTTGTCAAAGATGGATTCGGGAGCCATCCATTTGAGAGGAAGTCGGGTCTGGAAGAGGGCAAGAGGGCTTGAGTGGAAGGGCAAGAACTAAACAACATCTAAATCAGGGCCCATAGATCTGTCATGCAGAATCAACTCCTGGCGGCACCTATGGCTTCCTAACCCACAGGAAACGTTAGGGCTTCTGATGAAGTGCTGAAGGAGAACACTTCTCGCCCCCCAGGCCTCTAGACACTGTGCATGGTTAGGAAGCCCGTCTGGGGACCCCACATGTGCTCCTTCCACAGCTCTCAACAAAGTCCTTCCAACCCACCCCAAAGGCTGAGGACTTGTGATCTGTATTAGTAAAAACCCATGAAATAGATAGCAGTTTCCTTGAAAATTTCCCAAGAAGAAGGGTTTGAAGGGCCTTCCTAGGCAAAAACACAGGATTTCAAATACACTGGGGTGTACTTAAACTCAATTATGCAGCTCAGTGTATGCTTAGCATGTACAAGGCCCTGGCTTTAATCTCCAGTATCTCCTCTCCCTCAGTCATTGAATCTGGAGGGCAAAGGCATTGGGAAAAAGAAAGATGATTTTACATTGAAGTAGTGTGTATTTAGAAGAAGTGCTGGCTTTTGAGCATGCAGATACATCCTTCCTTCTCTTCCAGACAATAAGAGTCCCAGTGAGGGCTGGAGGGATGGCTTAGCAGTTAAGGCATTTGCCTGCAAAGCCAAAGGACCCAGGTTCAATTACCCAGGGCCCACGTTAGCCAGATGCACAAGGGAGTTCGCATGCGTCTGGAGTTCGTTTGCCGTGGCTGGAGGCCCTGGCACACCTATTCTCTCTCCCCCTCTTTCTCTGTCAAATACATAAATAAATGAAAATAAAATGTTAAAAAAAAAAAAAGACTTCCAGTGAGTTGACCTGGTTGGGGGGGGGGGGCTAAGGCTTATCAGGACGTCTGGGATATGGAGAGATAATGAGGAAAATGGACTGACAAGGGACAAAGAGATGCTGGGAGAAGCAGATGGACAGAAAAGAGGGCCAGCCTGAAACACAGACACATCTCCACAGGCCAGTGTTCCAAGTTTGCTTTTTTCCTTCTTATAAAAAAAGTGAGCCGGGCGTGGTGGCGCACGCCTTTAATCCCAGCACTCGGGAGGCAGAGGTAGGAGGATCGCCTTGAGTTCAAAGGCACCCTGAGACTACATAGTGAATTCCAGGTCAGCCTGGGCTAGAGCAAGACCCTACCTCAAAAACAAAACAAAAACAAAAAAAGTGTTGGGGGAGCTGGAGAGATGGTGTAACAGTGAAAGGTGCTTGCTTTTGAAGCCTGATGACTCGAGTTCAATTCTCAGATTCCCTCTCTCATCTTCTCTCTCTGCATATATATATATTCCCACTAAGTTTTGTGCAAGGATAGAGTGAAGCAACTAGTGGCAGAGTGTTGTGAGAAGCCTGACGTATGTATTCCAGGTGTGATTTAAGTGATTTATTCTTCTGATTTTTGTTACTGTGCCTGTGGTTTTCTCTACACAGATTCAGTCTTCTGCTGCTGCCGAGTTTCTTGATCAATAAAGAACATGAGCTAAAGTAATTCCTGTCTCTCCACCACATGGAAGGACTCCGACTCTGTTTACTTCAGCATCAATGCACACTCTGGGATTCCTTTTTTTTTTTTTTTTTTGCACTGGCAGAGTAACTAGTTAATTTCTCCAAATTGACTCCCTAACATCGTGAGTCATTTTTTATGCTTTGTCCCATGTCCAGCAACAACAACAAAATACTCAAAATGTATGTCAATAAAAGTTAATTTGTTAATAGTGTAATCACAATTATTATGCTACACTTGTAAAAATATATATATATATATCTTTAAAGTAATGGGGGGGCTGGAGAGATGGCTTAGTGGTTAAAGCGTTTGCCTGCGAAGCCAAAGGACCCAGGTTCAATTCCCCAGTACCCGCTCTTAAATAAATAAATAAAATTTTTAAAAAAGTAATCGGAACAAAAGTTCTCAAAGTATGGCCCAGGGCAGCTGTGTCCAGGCAGCATGGACTAGAAACTTGTTGGGAAAGCAGAACTTCGGGCCCCTACCTTGCTGACTGCATCATGGCCTTGAGGTGACACATGTGCTCGTGACAGTTTGAGAACCTCTACTGCAAAGTCATGATAAGAGCCCAGGCCCAAGCTGAAGTTCTCCTGGCTGAGCCAGACAGGAGAGGACACAGGAGGTCACCCACTGAGTGACAAATAACATCGTGTTCAAAAACAAATGGGTAAGAGAGGCCAGCATGAGCCAGCAGGGAGATGCCTGGTGTGGAAGGAAGGCATCCTGGGAGGTGAACCATTTCCTCCTCCCTTCCAGATAGTCCATACCCTCCCCCACCCTTTCCGGAGGTAGGGACACCTGCTCAATCCATCATCCGGGTTTATCTGAGGGAAAGAGGCCAGGCTGTTCTTTTCAGTGGGACAAGGAACTCCCAGAGGAGAGGGAGGCAGGGGCTCATTCGGTTTCAGCAGGACCCGGCAAACACCACCCTGATTAACCGCCCAGGGTAGGTAGCAGGGCAGGGATTAGAGACAGACAGAACCAGGGAACTGTGGCCTTTCTGAGGCCCCCACAAGGGCTCTCCGGTACACAGCTCTTTCTGGGCCTGCCTTTACAGCAGGAGTTTAAGGGATGGGGCCTCAGTCTGTGGTCTAAAAGTGACAGGATGCATATGAATCAAACATCAAGGTAACTTACGTCTCCTTTTCTCACATAATCGGGGTTCTTATAAATATCCCGGGCCAGGCCAAAATCGCAAATCTTTACCACATTGTTCTCAGATAAAAGAATGTTTCGCGCTGCCAGGTCTCGATGAATGCACTATATATAATAAAACAGATGGATAATCAATGCACTTCCTTAACCGAGCAGCCCAATTTCCTGTGTCCCTTCAGTGTCATTCTTCTTTTTTTTTTGAAAGAGAGACAAAGGCAGAGAGAAAGAGAGAGAGAGAGGGAGAGAATGGGTGCACCAGGGCCTTTCAGCCTCTGTGAATGAACACCAGACATATGCACCCCCTCGTGCACACGTGCAACATTGCATGCTTACATCACGTTTGCATCTGGCTATATGTGGGACCTGGAGATTCGAACAAGTGTTCTTAGGCTTTGCAGGCAAGTGCCTTAACTGCTAAGCCATCAGGGTCATTATTCTTAATTGCAAAATCCATTTCACATGGAGTGAAATGGAGTGAAGGAAGAGTTTCCACAATCATGATGCACACCGTTGAGGCCCTAAACCAAGATGTGCTGGAAGCCTGCTGGGCTCCCTCTGAGGACATCAAGCACCCTGGCCAGCTGCTCTAAGCAGTCTGAGTTTTGCCAGTGAGTAAAACTTCCCCTTTGGTCCAGTGACTGGTTTCTTCCTCCTCTAAGACCTTTCAGTTGTTGGTCTTCTCCTTCTTCTTTAATTTAATTAATTAATTAATTTATTTATTTAATTTTAGTTTTTCCAGGTAGGGTCTCGCTTTCACCCAGGCTGACCTGGAATTCACTATGTAGTCTCAAACTGACCTCAAACTCACAGTGATTCTGCTGGGATTAAAGGTGCGTATCGCTATGCCTTCAATTCCTCCTTTTTTTTTTTTTTTTTTAATAGCCCAGACGGTTAGAAATTTACTGCAGATCTCAGGCTGGCCTAGAACTCAGCATCCCCCTACCTCAGCCCACATGCTGGGGCGACAGCCACTGAGAGAGTTTTGTAGGAGTCTACGTGGATGTACCGAAGGTATTTCTCCTCAGCCAGAGGGCCCTCCGGAGAATGGTGCTAGGCTTGTCCAGTTCAGAACCCTCATACAGGGCAAGTTAAGCTGCTTGTCGTAGTGTGGATTCTATATTTAAGTTTATAAGGCCAAGTGAATACTAGGAAAAATGAATTCACAGCAAAGGCACATATTCAAGTCTTGCAAAGAAAAGTAGAAAATTTTGAATTTTTTTTTTACCATAAAGTAATGATAAATATTTGAGGACTTAAATAAATTTAAACTGATCTAACCATTATTTAACATATATATGTTGTATCCCATTAACATGTATAACTTACCTGTTTTTTAGAAAAAAAATTAAGAATAAGCAAGAATGGGGAAGTAAAAAGAAAGACAAACATTACATGTTTTTTCCCCATTGTGAAGAATTCAACTTTAAAAATATATAATTTTAAGATGTAAAACAAAAAATTAAAAATTAGCCTGGAGTGGTGACACACACTTTTAATCCCAGCACTCACAAGACAGAGGTAGGTGGATTGCTGTGAATTCGAGGCCACTCAGAGACTAAAATGTGAATTCCAAGTCAGCCTGGACTAGAGTGAAACTCTACCTCCAAAAAAATTAAATAAATAAAATTAAAATGGTGGGGCACGCCTTTAATGCCAGCAACTCAGGAGGCAGAGGTCGGAGGATAGCCTGGGTAGCCTTGAGACTACAGAGTGAATTCCAAGTCAGCCTGGGCTAGAATGAGACCCTACACAATGAGACCCTCACAACAAAACAAAAAACAATTTTTTTAAAAAGACAAACCTCCCTTATCTCTGATTTAAAAATTTACAGAAGAAGGAGCTGGGGGAAAAGGAAGAGGAAGAGGTGGATATGGACAAATAGTAAAGGGAGGAGCTGACCTTCCTGGAGGACAAGAACTCCATGCCTCTGGCCACTTGGAAGCTGTAGGAGATGAGATCTTCCATGGTGAGGGGTTGCCTGTAGAACTCGTCAGAATCTGCAAAGCATTACAGCCGTCGTTATTTACGGCGGCCCTGGTCACCACGCCAAATCTCACTTTACAGGAACAACATTAGCAAAACAGAAAACAATCCAACAAGTACACAGAAGTGTCTTCACAAGAGCATTTGAGTCATGGGGAGGACCAGAGAATCTTTCCAGGCCTCTGGCCCACTGGACCTGAGCATGGGGGAAGGGGATGACCCAGGAGGACAAAAAAAGGCCCTGGGGGGTGGGGGAGGCAATGGCACAGTTCTCTGTCAAAATTAGTAACTGTGTAAATAATCTTAATTCAAATCTTATCTCCTTAGGACATTACCCTCCGAGAGTCTCCCACGGATGTTTATTAGGGTGATAAATAAGAAAAAAATGTCAGAGATGCATAGCATGTTGTAAAAATATCTCAGGCTAGAGGACAGGAAGGAATTAATACCTACCCTCCTCTTCCTCAACATCACTCACACTTTTATCTTCCTGAAACCCAGAGCTCGCCAGGCTCTCGCTGCTGGTGACGCTGTCTAGCCTGGGTTTCTTGTCCTGCTCCGGGTCTGGTTCCAGCTTTTCTTTCTTGGGCTCCACATGCAGGGCCGCGTCCTTACAATAGACGGAGAAGCAGAAGGGTGAAAGGGCTGCAGACACAGGGATGGCAGGCGACTGCCCGAGTTGTGAACATGTCATTCCACACATTGGATATGGAAGGGACCCCGCAAGCCATGGGCCTGGCAACTTCTGGGGTTGTGGAATCTCCTCCACCCTTGCCTGGGCTTGTAGTCAGCACCTGAGGTTAGCTAGAAGATTCGCAGTGGCTGGGAGACACCCAATGCCTCCTGGGTGTGAACCAGCGTATATTTTCTCATTTCATTTTCCCAGCAGTTTCATGAAGTAATTCTTACTTACACGGGAGAAGTAGGTTCCACAAAGCTAAGGTGTAAAGTCACGTGCAGCTATGAATTGGCAAAGCCTGAACTGGGGGTGTGTGTGTGTGTTGGGGGGGGGGTGCTGGGAAACTCCCAAGTCTGTGCTCTTAACTGTTTTTCCAAAGCACATGCCATTTGGTGAAAGGTGCCATGAATTTTCAACATTCATATCATTCAGATGATATGAAAAACCGTTCTTAGTGCACTGGAGACTCCACCCTGCAATCCCTGATAAGACGATGCTCTAAAGTTGGAGAGATGGCTCAGTGGTTGAGGCACTTGCCTGTAGGACCTAACAACCCAGGTTCGATTGCCCAGTACCCACATAAAGCCACGTGCACAAAGAGTTGCATGCATATGGAGTTCATTCATTTGCAGTAGCTGGATGCCCTGGTATGTCCATTTTCTCTGCCTGCCTCTCTACTCTTTGCTTACAAATAAATAAATAAATAAATAAATAAATAAAAAATAAAATTATTATTTTTTTTAATTTTAAAGAGAGAGAGAGAGAATTGGTGTGCCAGGGCCTCAGCCATTGCAATCGAACGCCAGACACTTGTGCTACCTTGTGGGCATGTGCGACCTTGAGCTTGCCTCACCTTTGTGTAACTGGCTTACATGGGTCCTTAGGCTTCACAGGCAAGCACCTTAACCGCTAAACAATGTCTCCAGCCTGATAATTTTTTTTTTTTTTTTTTAAAGGTAATGCTCTAGTTACTCTAGCTTCATGGGGAAGAGAGAGATAGGAATTCTGGCCCCTCCCCATTCAAAACAAAAGCGCAGGTTGATTCTTAAACGCTTTAAAAGCCTTTCCCCATGGACGAGGCACCTGAGTCCTGGGCTTCCATCCCTTTCCTCTTTCTATTCTCCTGGCTCCTCTATTCATCATGCAATCCTTCCCAAAATTTCTGAGCTTCATATTCCACATCTAAAAAGCTCTATCATCTTGTATTTTATGATTTACAGGAAAGGAGTTGAAGGTTTTGAGTATCTACGTGGAATCAGAAGGTTTTTTTTTTTTTTTTTTTTTTTTTTTTGAGGTAAGGGTCTCACTCCAGCTCAGGCTGACCTGGATGGAACCCACTATGTAGTCTCATGGTGACCTTGAACTCACGGCCATCCTCCCACCTCTGCCTCCCAAGTGCTGGGATTAAAGGCATGTGCCACCATGTCCAGCAGAACAGATTTCTTTTGCCTGTCCTAATAATTCATCTAGGAGTTGGGCATGGTGGCACACGCCTTTAATCCTAGCACTCGGGAGGCAGAGGTTAAGAGGATCGCTTAGAGGCCAGTCTGAGACTACATAGTGAATTCCAGGTCAGCTTGAGCCTCAGTGAGACCCTATCTCGAAAAACCAAAATGATAAAAATAATAAATAAATAAATAAATAAATAAATAAATAAATAAATAAAATCGAAATAATAATAATTCATCTAGGAACTTTGACACTAGAAACTTAGCATGTCCAGTGGCTTCAGATGTAGACCATGTGCCCAGACAGGATCCTGTTATTTAGTAATGTTGAGACAGGGGCCAGAGGGACTGGGATTGGATGATGCTTTAGGGCTGGAATTAACCAACCCCCATACCTCTCTTGGTTTTTCTAGACATGGCAAAGCAGCAGTCAACCAACCTTCCACCAGAGGGCACCAGAGTGCAGGCAAAGGACAGAGAGCAAGATTCCGGGGTTCTGAGGTTCCCACACCCTCCCCCAAAGAGACCTTCCAGGAGCTGGAACCACTCCCCAAACACTGCCAGGTCTCTGGGGAGTCTTGCTGCCTGAGCTCTTCCTGAATCCTTTCCAGGGGTTTCAGGACTGAAAGGAACCTGACTGCTCTGAGCCTAGGCCAGCCAACACCTTTTCCTGAAAGCAGGTAACAAAAGAAAACAACCCCCAAAAAAAAAAAAAGAATATCATCTTTGTTTCCACGAAGCAGCTAGAGTTGGTTCTGCTCAGTTGGGGACTGGAATTTTATTTGCTACAAGACACTCCCCCACCACAGCAGGCAGCCAGAAACACCCTGCAGTGTGGGGAGGAAAGTGCATCAGAGCAGCTTGTCGGGTTCAGCTCCCCTGGACATTTCTCTAGACAGTTTTCTTCCTCACAGTTCCCATAAGCCACAGCCTAGCACCTGTCCCGAAGCCACCTCACCCTGGTCTTGACCCCCAGACAATGGAGTATTCAGTTTTGTTTACCGGTAAGGCGCTGTTAAGCCAAAGTTAATTTGCTGAACTTCTGCAACTCTGGCACAATCATAAATACATTACAGGTAGTATTTAAGGATCTTGGTGAATCTATTTAGAAAATAAAGGAGGCTATGTTCAGTAATAGCCTTTACCAGCTCTTTATATTCCTTTAGTCTCCGAATGGGGCAGGTAATGGTGGCTTTTCCATGAAAACTCAGCTCCACCAGGTTGCGCAGGGAAGGCGAATCATTAAATATAGCCAGAGAAGGAAGCAAGCTCTTCAAAACAAAGGACGCACGAACCCAAACGTTCCATCCTGCCACGTCCCAGGGGTGTTCTGTTGGCTTAGGTCTTCCGGAACCCTGTCCAGGGCTTCGGGACTGAAAAGAGTCTTTGCTGGACTGGTCCAGGGCACCACTGTTCCCCTCCCCTCTCCCTTTTTTTCTTATGCTTTCCCCTACAGTATACAGTGGGGTACACAGGCACGCAGCAGGAAGGGGAATGAGGTGAACTGGGTCTTTCACCCAACTCCACCGTGGGGTAACTGTGTCCTGACTCCTGGGGCATCTACGTAATCTGAGAGTGGGAGCTATCTCCCAATCGTGCCAGTCATGGCTGCTGTAGGCACTGGGGGTAAGTGATTCTCTGCACTGTCTACAAAGGAGTATGAGGGACTGACACAGAGGGAAAACATGGACAAAGCAGACATTGTGTTTTTAAAAAAATGCATCTTTCTCTCTCAAATATACACACATGTATATGCACATATGTATACATACATATACATTTATATACATATATATGTGTATGAGAGAGAGAGAGAGAGAAAATGGGCATGCCAGGGACTCTAGCCACTGCAAATGAACTCCAGATGCATGTGCCACCCTGTGCATCTGGCTTTATGTGGGTACTGGAGAATCAAAACTGGGTTCTTTGGCTTTCCCAGCAAGCACTTTAACCACTAAGCCATCTCTACAGCCCAGAAATTGAGTTTTAAATCCAACCATTAATAGTACCATACGGTGCCCAGCAAAGTGGTGCCCACCTATGATCCCAGCACCTGGGAAGTGGAGGTAGGAGGGTGGCCAAGAGTTCAAGGCCAGCCTGGGGCTACAGAATGAGTTCCAGGTCAGCCTGAGCTAGAGTTAAACCCTACCTCAAAAAAAAAAAAAATAAATAAATAAAAATGAATAAATAAATAAATAAATAAAACAAACAAAAAAGTACCATATAGATCCAGGCAGGGTAGCTCATGTCTGTAACCCCAGCACTGCCAAATCCAGTCTCCAAAGGAGTTGGAGAGAAGGAGAATAGGAGGGAAAGAAGGAGGAGGAGAAAAGAAAAGAAAGAGAACTGTATCTGTCTCTAAATGGCAAATTGTTAATACTGTCCTTAAAAACAACTTCCAGGGCTGGAGGGATGGCTCAGTGGTTAAGGCATTTGCCTGCAAAGCCTAATGACCATGGTTCAGTTCCCAAATACCCACCTAAAGCCAGATGCACAAGGTGGTGCATGCATGTGGAATTTGTTTGCAGTGGCTGGAGGCCCTGGAGCACCCATTCTGTCTGTCTGTCGTCTGTCTCTCTGTGTTTGTTATTCTGCTTGCAAATAAATAAATAAAATATTTTTTTTTAAAAAAAACTACTCCCATTAAAGTCCTTACCTTGTTGAGGAAGAAGAAGTCACGTTTGCTCTTGAGGTAGTTGGACAGGTTTCCATATTTGCAGTATTCAACGATCACCATCAAAGGACCTGCATCCAAGCCAGCGCATGTTCATGTTCAGCCACATCCGCTTTGAGGTAGCTTACAAGGAACCTCAAAGCAACCTGTTCTTACATTTGTAGGGTTTAGAATGCAACAGGGAGGGCAGCTCATGAATGTGGATATAAAAACTGCCGTAGAAATAGAAGGAGTATGAAAAATATAATAGAAGGAGGGAGCCGGGCGTGGTGGCACACGCCTTCTAATCCCAGCACTTGGGAGGCAGAGGTAGGAGGATCCCCATGAGTTCAAGGCCACCCTGAGATGACATAGTGAATTCCAGGTCAGCCTGGGCTAGAGCGAGACCCTACCTCAAAAAAAAGTAATCCTCAGGAATGGCAGAGGCGGGACATGGTAGACCACTTGCCTAGCATGTATAAGGTACTGGGTTTAATCCCATCACTAAAAATCAGACAAAAAGGGCTGGAGAGATGGCTTAGTGGTTAAGGCACTTGACTGCAAAGCCAAAGGACCCAGGTTCAATTGACCGGGACCCACGTAAGTCAGATGCACAAGGTGGCACATATGTCTGGAGTTCGTTTACAGTGGCTAGTGGCACTGGCATGCCCATTTTCTCTTTCTCTCTGCCTCTCTCTCTCAAATAAAGAAATTAATAAAATTAAAATCAGACAAAATAATGGGAGATATTAAAATAAAAAGTCAGCCACCCTCTGGCTCTTCACCAGCCCTGTGTGAGAGAGGACTCTGGTGTGTCACACCAGCCCCAGAATTCTCTTCCCTCTCTGGGCAGGGTCTAAAAACAGGCTACTGCGATCACACTCCCCAGGAGCCCAGCAGCCTGTGGATATCTGCATGGGGTTGGCATTTGCCCTTGGGTCTGTGAGAGGCTGTGAAGAAGAAGCCCACAATCTCATCAAGATGCAGATGATAAATGTTTTCCTCTTTGCAGACAGGCCAACCGACTACCTCAAGTGCTGCCCTCATATCCTGGAAATAGCCCTGGTTAATACAACCAAAGAGTGAGACACTGCTCCGATAAAGTTTTATGAACATAGAAATTTGAGTTTTACCTCACAAAATATTATTTTTTCCCCTCACCCTATTTTAAAGGGGGTAACCATTCTAAGCCCTCAGGCTAGCTGTTTTCTACCCCCCCCCAACACACACACACCCCAATCTAATTAATGAAAGAAAGCTGTTGGGGAAAGGAGCCCAGCTGCATTGTGGGACCCAGGAGGTGCCTCCAAGCCATTGCGCCATGGACAGGATCACTTTGGGGGGTCAAAGGCGACTTGACTTCTAAAGTCCGGTGGTATGTTTGATAGTAGGCCTCACGGCTCTCCCAGAATATCTGTCGCTTCTTGGAAGCTCTTGGAGCCTAGACCTTGTCTGGTAGAGTGCTTTTCAATTACTATAAGGACTTCATTGGCCTTTTTAAATATGTCAGGAATCCCGACAGCACCACCTCCTCTTCCCTCTGGGTGCCAGGAAGGAAGGTGCTTTGAAAGGACCTGCCTGCCTGGCTGCCTGGCGTCTAGCTGCCTAGGAACCTTAGTGAAGGTTAAGTTAGACAGGACCAGCTGACAGATACAATGCGGAGGCAGGTAGGGTGTTCTGCTGGAGCAGGAACTCTAGGAAACTTATCCTGGGAGAGTGGAGGGGCACTGGGGCTCCACCTGAGCTACTAGGACTCTATTTTGGCCTCCTCAGCCCTTATCTCCTCTCCCTCTCTCTCCCCACTATGTCTTGTAGCAGGAGAGGGCTTCCCCCTTGCTCCATCCCTGCTCTCTGTTAGGAACTTGAAGAACGCTTGTAGGGTTAACTTCTTTGCACTTTCTGACTTAATTAACATCTAAGCACTCAAGTACTAAGCTTGACATAGAGGAGGAGGAGGAAGATGGGAGGAGGGGAGGAGGAACAGGAGGAGGAGGAGGAAGAGCAAAGGGTTTGTAAGTACATGCTATCCCCACGATCATAAGGCACAACCCATTCCTGTTACTTTCTCTGGGAGTGTGTAAAGCCTGTGTTCATGGCTGCTCTGAAGGGAAGGGTCTTTCTGGTAGTCTACATTACCTACTCTTAGGATCCCCCATAGATCCATTATGTGACGCTACGGCCTCTTAAACCTTTATTGTAGCCCCATTCCCTCAAAGCAAACGTGAGAGAAAAATGATCTAGCCTTGACCTAGATAGAACCCGAGGAAGGGAGATCTAACAGGGAGAGACTCGCTTCTGAACCTTTCAATTCACGGCACAGTGAAGGCATTTCTAGGACTGTGAACTGACAGGCTGTTCCTTCTGGACATTCTCCCAGAGGTGAGGAAGCAAAGGTAGGGGAGGAGGAGGCGGATGCCGGGCAGAGAGCTCTTGTCTCAGTGCATGCTTTGCGGGGTGGGCGGAGGGGCCCCCTGCCCTTCTCTTCTTTTACCTCCTTGCTTGGTGCACGCTCCCAGCAGGTTGACAACATTCAGATGGTGGCCAATGTGAGTCAAGATCTTGAGCTCGGTCATTAGAGCTTTGTACTCGCTGGCTGTGGCCCCCTCTGTGTGAGAAGCAAGGAAGAGTCAAGGCAAGGGGACAATGGGGCTGCTTCCGGGAGGTGGCATTCCTACCCTCCCTGTTTGTCAGCGCTCACCCAGCTGTTTCATTCACTTCCCCACATTCTGCAAAAAAAAAAAAAAAAAAAAAAAAAAAAAAAGTGCCCAGACTGTTTTCATTACTCCTTACCCCCCCACGAGCCAACATCCTTTTGATTACAGAGAGGCCCAGAGTGGTGGTGGGGTTAGTCACTGGACATTTCCTCTCGGTGGACCTACTTAATGCTCAGCAATGTGCTGACTCAGAGCTGGGCACTACGTGCCAGTGCTTTCCTGTGGCTTCCCTTGGGCAGGTCCAGCAAGAACCCTCCAGGCAGGGGGTCCACCCACACCTCTCTTCTCACTCTCCCATCTGGGGAGTCACAAGAAAGACAAGGGGGGGCGGCTGCAAGGAGAGAGCAGCTGCTCCTGTCAACATCTTTGCAACGTGGTTTTTCCTCCCTACACCCTTTCATTCTCAGAGTTGATAAGGTTATCTCAGGTTGTAAGGATCTAGTGCATCCAAATTTAACTCCATTCAGAGATAAGCAAGACTGGCCCAAGAATTAGCAGAGTCTAGAACCTAAATTTGGGCTTATTGTGTATGCTTGTCATGAACGTCTGAAACATTAAAACATTTAATGGTTTTATGTTTCAGAAAATGCTTATGATTATTCTAAAAACTATTATGTTATTTTTGGAAATATGAAAAATAGTGTTGCTTAATATATTCCAACAAAAGCCAGGTCTGGTGACGCACGCCTTTAATCCCAGCACTTGGGAGGCAGAGGTAGGAGGATCACCATGAGTTCGAGGCCAGCCCGAGACTACCTAGTGAATTCCAGGTTAGTCTGGACTACAGTGAGACCCTACCTCGAAAAACAAAAACAAACCAACCAAACAAAAATACTATGTAAAAAATATTCCACCAATGTTGGAGTAAGAAGATCACGTTTGCATGCGTGCGTGTAACAGGTTATTACTTCAGTGGCAGAGCATGTTCTTAGCCTGTGCAAGGCCCTGGGTTCAATCTCCAATACTATAAAACAAAGAAAAACAAAGCAAAACAAAAAAATCTATGGCGTATAGGGTCTAGAGTAAAAAGTGCAAGTCACTCAACCCACTTACCTTTCTGTAAATAACCCTGGTTAGTAGTTTGCAATTATCTATGCACTTAAGTCAGTTTTTGAGGGCTTACTTAAATGGGATCATATATGTATACTTCTTTAAAAGTTTGTTTATTTATTTTCAAGCAGAGAGAGAAGATAGAAAGAAGAGAGACGGGGAGAATGGGCGTTCCAGGGCCTCCTGCCACAGCAAACGAACTCTAGATGCTTGAGCCACTTTGTGCATCTGGCTCTGCATGGGTCCTGGAGAATCAAGAGTCAGAAGCCAGGTTGTTAGGCTTTGCAGGCAAATGCCTTAATGGTTAAGCCATTTCTTCAGCTCCACAGATGTATATTTTAAAAAATTTGTTTTACCCCTTTTATCTTTTTTTTTTTTCGTTCAGTTTTTTGAGGTAGGGTCTTGCTCTAGCCCAGGCTGACCTGGAATTCACTATGTAGTCTCAGGCTGGCCTCAAACTCACAGTCCTCTTACCACTGCCTCCCAAATGCTAGGATTAAATTAAAGGCATGTGCTACCACGCCTGGCTAAAATTGCCACTTTTTTTTTTTTTTTTTTCAGTTTTGAAGTAGGGTCTCACTCTAGCCCAGGCTGACCTAGAATTCATTATGTAGTCTCAGGGTGGCCTTGAACTCACAGTGATCCTCCTACCTCTGCCTCCTGAGTGCTTGAATAAAGGCGTGTGTCACCAAGCCCGGCCCCCTTTTAACATAGTAGGGATTTCTATTCCTTTTGGTGGGTTAATGTGTTTTTGACATTTACGCTGTCTAGCTTTTTGCTATTATAAATAATGCTATAATAGAAAGCCTGTCTATAAGCTTTACACACATGTGCATGAAAACAATGTAGGATGGAGTCCTGGATGTGAGTTAAAGGTATGGACAATGAACATTGTGTTAGGTACTGACAGTATTTTATGGGTAGCAATCATTTTTTTGGTATTTTTTATCTTTATGAGAGAGAGCGAGAGACAGAGAGAGAGAATTGGCACTCCAGGGCCTCAGGCATTGCAATCAAACTCCAGACGTGGGCACCATCTTGTGTGCATGGGTGACCTTGTGTGCTTGTGTCACCTTGTATGTCTGGCTTATGTGGGATCTGGAGAGCTGAACATGAGTCCTTAGGCTTTTCAGGCAAGTGCCTTAACTGCTAAGCCATCTCTCCAACCCAGGAATCATTTTTTACAATTTATTTACGTGTGTGTGTGTGTGTGTGTGTGTGTGTGTGTGTGTATGAGTGCATCTCTTGCCACTGCAACCAAATACTCAATGATTGCACCACTTTTTGCATCCAGTTTATGTGGGTGAAATGGGGATTGAACCCGGACTGGCAAGACTTACAAGTAAGGACCTTCAATCACTGACCCATCTTCCCATATCCTCGAAATATTTTTTAAATAATAATCAGATATACTCCAAACCCTCCAAAAGGGGCAGGAGTTGGCCCATAGTGAACACTCAGCTAATATTTTTAAATCACTATTTTTATGACTTTTCTCATTTTAGACATAGGTGTGAATGCCACACAAGTTAAGATTTTGCTGGGGGGACACTTTGAAGCTGGGCATGATGAGTTCCATGTTTAATCTCAGGCCTTGGGAGGCTGAGGTAGGAGGATTGCTGTGAATTCGAGACCAACTTGAGCTAGAGAGTGAGTTTCAGATCAGTCTGGGCTGGATCTTTTGCCAAAAAGAAAAAGAGGTTTGGGGCTGGAGAGATGGCTTAATGGTTAAGGTACTTGCTTGCAAAGCCTAAAGTCCGGAGTTCAATTCCCTAGTGCCCACATAAAAGCCAGATAAAAGCAGTACATGCAGCTGGAATTTGTTTGCATTAGGCTGGAGGTTCTGAGACACCCACTCTCTTTGTCTCTCTTTGTCAGGCGTGGTGGTGCATGCCCTTTAATTCTGGCACTTGGGAGGCAGAAGTAGGAGGATCACTGTGAGTTCAAGGCTAGCCTAAGACTATGTAGTGAATTCCAGGTCAGCCTGGGCTAGAGTGAGACAGGGGGCTGGGGGCTGGAGACATGGCTTAGTGGTTAAAGTGCTTGCCTGCAAAGTCAAAGGACCCAGTTTTGATTCTCTAGATCCCACGTAAACCAGATGCACAAGGTGGCACATGTGTCTGGAGTTTGTTTGCAGCAGCTGAAGGCCCTGGCATGCCCATTCTCTCTCTGCCTCTTTTGTCTCTCTCTCTCACTTGAATAAATAAAATAAATTTAAATTTAAATTAAAAAAAAAAAGGTTTTGGGGGCTGGAGAGATGGCTTAGCGGTTAAGCGCTTGCTTGTGAAGCCTAAGGACCCTGGTTCAAGCTCAATTCCCCAGTACCCACATAAGCCAGATGCACATGGTGGCGCATGCGTCTGGAGTTTGTTTGCAGTGGCTGGTGGCCCTGGTGCGCCCATTCTCTGTCTCTCTCTCTCTCTCTCTCCCCTTTCTCTTTCTCTAATAAGTAAATAAATAAAAATAAAAACTTTAAAAAAAAAAGTTTTTGTCATAGGTCATTGCCTTTTGTATTTGCCTCTGAAACAGATAACCAAATAGCCAAATGATAGCCAGCCAATTTAAGCAAGAAAGCTGAATGAAAATGTTATTTAGACATTATTTCTATTTGGTTTTGTTTATGAGCTTTACAAAGTTGAGTGATTTAGCAATTTTTTTCAATCAAAGCTGATAGCTAAGAAAAAAAAGACATGTTTTTTGTGAATATATGGCACACATGATTTCTATATTATATTGGCTTAAGGAAAACTTCACTAGGTGTGGCAGTGCACTTGGGAGGCAGAGTTAGGAGGATCACTGTGGGTTTGAGGCCACTCTGAGACTATCCAGTGAATTCCAGGTCAGCTTGGGCTACCGTGAGACCCTTCCTCAAAAAACCAAAATAAATAAATAAAAATAAATAAATAAGATTTCAAGACAAAATCTAATCACTAATAACTCAACAATCCCTCCAAAATATTAAAAGCCACGTTCTGTGGTTCACAGGGTCCCTCTGTAGGCAGAGTCACAGGCGTGGGCTGGGTCACGCAGTGCAGTATGGACAAGGACACTCTGGGATGCGGTGTGTGGTAGCCAGCATGGCTGGGGGACCTGGCGACGAGGCAGCTGACTCTAGATTCAGTTGCAGCACATCTCTAGGGAGGACAGTGGATCACCTCTGTAAAGCAGCCAGCATCATTGTTAAGACTGAAGATCAAGGGGCCCATTCCAGGGGGTGAGGTGTCTGCGGCCCCTCTTCTGTGGTGGGAGGGGAGCAGCCCTTTGCTCAGAGCCGGGAGACTTGCAGACAAACCCTTAGGTTTCCCCACTGAGCAGTTGTATGGCCTCACAGGGGCCAGTTAACCTTTCTGGGTCATGTTTCCTCATCCACACATGGGATAATAATATGTGTCTCACAAGGCTGTTCAGAGAAAATAAGAAAAATCGCAATCTTGTGTGGGTCAGCTTAATTATAATGAAATGGCTAGTCTGGTGCTCTCTGACATGGGAGGCATGCTGATGCCACTTGTCTTCAGAATCTGGGGGTGGAGGAGCCTGCTGCAGGCACGGGGCGATTCTTACAGAAACGCCAGCTGTCATGTGGGGAGTCCAGCTAGGACACAAGTCGTGATTTGTGGCTCCAAAACCCCTGCCCAGGCTATTTTCAGAGTAGCGCTGTCAGGTTCTTTGTAGAGTGGTGGGATATTTTTCCCCCTCCTGTGGGAGGGCACATAATAATTGTATGTATTTATGATTTATGGTGTACACTAGAACACTGGATATTACACATACATACAATGTGTAATTAACATTTCCTTCTCCTTAAGCATTTATTTCTTTGTGGTTGAAACCTTCAAACTCCTCTCTTCTGCCTCCTTGTAAGAGATATAATACATTTTTGTAAATGATCGTCAACCCGCGATGGAACACTAGAACGTATTTTTCCAATCTGAGTTTTGGTACTCATTGTCCAACCTCCCTGTTTTATCACTCTTCTGCTGATGAGGACAGACTTGGAGATAGGAAATGTGGTTACATGGGGTTTCTTTTTTTTTTAAAAAAAATATTTATTATTTATTTATTAGAGAGAGAGAGAGAGAGAGAGAGAGAGAGAAAGAGAATGGGTGCACCAGGGCCTCCAGTCCCTGCAAAATGAACTCCAGAAGCGTGCACCACCTTATGCATCTGGATTACATGGGTCCTGGGGAATTAAACCTGGGTCCTTAGGTTTTGTAGGCAAGTGCTTTAACTGCTAAGCCATCTCTCCAGCCCTACATGGGGATTCTTAAGTATGGTACCAGTGGTGGGAGTGACACTTAGAAATCTCCTGAAGCACATGGCTCTCTCTCCTAGAGTCTAGACACGTGCTTGACACAACTTCCTGGGCCTTGACTTTCCCCAACAAAGTTGAGTGTGGTGACATGTACTGTGACCCCACCCAGTTCTGAAGAGGCAGGAGGATCAGGAGTTCAAAGTCAGCCTGGGTTACAAAAGAGCCTGTCTCAAAACAAAAACGAACATGAACAAACATTTCCCAGCAATATCTTGGAGACTTTTGGGTGTTAAAGTTTCTGATCTTATTTCTTTTTGGTTTGGGAATCTTAAAGCAAGATGAAGTAGTGAGTATTTCATCACACATGAGGAAACAAAGTCTTTCTACACATGAAAGGATGTATGGATGACTGTCTAGAGTTTGAGTGGCACACGTCTGTCTTCCTGAGTTTCATTTGCAGTCTGTCTGCAGTAGCAGTCATAAATCAGACTGTGATTTTTTTTCCCTCTCAGTACTGTTGAGAATGGTACTATCATCACACAGAAGATGAAATTTAGTTTGGCTTTTTAAATTTCTAAAGAAGAAATGCTTTGGGCTGGAGAGATGGCTTAGCGGTTAAGCGCTTGCCTGTGAAGCCTAAGGACCCCGGTTTGAGGCTTGATTCTCCAGGACCCACGTAAGCCAGATGCACAAGGTGGCGCACGCATCTGGAGTTCGTTTGCAGTGGCTGGAGGCCCTGGCATGCCCGTTCTCTCTCTCTCTCTCTCTCTCTACCTGCCTATTTCTGTATCTCTCTCAAATAAATAAATAATAAAATATTTTTAAAAAGAAATGCTTTATGGTTAGGGTTTGATAGTATAAAAGAATTTAAAGGCGTTTTGGTCAGCTAAATTGTTTCTAGCTGTCTAATTTCACTTCCTAGTTAGATCAAGCCCAAACTGAGCCTTTGTGATCTGTGATACATATGGAAGTTTCCATGACAATCATAGCGGATCATGCAAGCATTTTGAGCCTGTGGTTACAATGGATATAAATCCTTGGGGATCCAGTGTGACATGTGAGAAAATAGAGAGCTAAAGATGATGGATCATTTTCCTATGGATAGTTCTAGATTATTCCATGAACAAGGTTTATTCAGAGCTGGTGTAACCTCATCTAAAACTCCTGGAGCCAGGGGGCTCCCAGTCCTGGCCAGAACAGGAGTAGCTTGTGTTTGTTCCTAGACTGGATTCATCTTACACCAAGACTGAGGGGATGCAAAAAGGTGAAGGGTCAGCTGAAAGTGAAACCATAGCACCACATACCTTTCAACATTTTCACAGCCACGGTCCGGCACGTGGGTGATTTCTTAATGCCAAATGCAGATGCTTGAACCACTTTCCCGAAAGCCCCTCTCCCAAGCGATTTGCCTACAATGAAAAGAACACCTTGGGTTGTTTGCCAAGCCAACTGGGAGAGTTTGAGTCTTTTTCAGGAAGGAAAATGCCTTTTCCTATGTGTTATGTAAGACATATAAGGAACACGTTCCTGGGGTCTCTTCCTCTGAACGCTTTCCTCTGCTTCTGAGACCCCACATCCTTCAGAACTAAGCGAGACCTCTAAGAGCATTCGGTGAAGGTATGTGGGCAGAGTCTCCCAGAGGGTATATAACAGCAAATGCTGGGTGGTCTCTTCCACTGTTTAATGACCAAGAAGACATCTGTTTTTAGCAAAATAGGAAGAATCAAGAATGAGTTTTTTTTTTTTTTTTTTTGCTATGGGTATAAGAATACCTCATAACTTAAAAAATAAACACTATGTTGTTTTTCAGATGTCCGTGCCAGTCAGAGTCCTCCCTGGTAGCTATTATATGATTAGAGGATCATTACAGTTCCTCACGGGGTTTTCAGCACATGAGCCCTTCGGCTGCTGGTAGTAATTTCAATTCCAGAGAGGTGGTTGCTAAATGCAGCGACAAAGCCAAGACAGCCTTCGGGGTGACCATTATGTTTTGCTACAATGGCTGTGTGAACACATTCCTTTCCTGGCCTCTGAATGAGCCAACTTGACTCAGAGTGGGAAGATGTGAATCACCCAGCACCATGCCTGGTAGCTGGTGTAGAAAAGGCCCCTTGTCTAGCTAGAGGCGAGCGGAGCGTAGAGCAGTATTTTAGACTCGGAGCGATGCCCAAAGCCAAGTCTCCTCCAGTTGAAGGTAGCTAAATGCCTGCGGGAAGGAGATTGGGAGACTCCCCTTAGGGGAGATACCATGTGGAATACTTAGCTACCTTTCTTCTATTTGTGGTGCTGGTATGGGGGAGGGCTTCCTTTTTGCATCCATAAGGAAACAAGGAGCCAAATGGAGCCACAAGAGACAGCCCTCCTCCAGCATGGCAGCTGGAGCAATGGCTCAGCAGTTAAGGCGCTTGCCTGCAAAGCCTTAAGGGCCAGGGTTCCATTCCCCAGGACCCACATAAAGCCAGATGCATCTAGTACTGCATGCGTCTGGAGTTTGTTTGCAGTGGCCGAAGGCCCTGGCATGCCCATTCTTTCTATCTGTCTCTCTCTCATAAATAAATAGATGACTGCAAGTGTTTTTTTTTTTTTTTTGGTTTTGCAAGGTAGGGTCTCACTCTGGCTCAGGGTGGCCTCGAGCTCTTGGCGATCCTCCTACCTCTGCCTCCTGAGTGCTGGGATTAAAGGCGTGCACCACCACGCCCGGCAATTGTTTTTTTTTTTTTTTGCATGACTGCAAGTGTTTTAACACAAAAATATAAATAGAAGAAGAAGAAGGAGGAGGAGGAGGAGGGGGGGAGGAGGAGGGGGAGGAGGAGGAGGAGGACGAGGACGGGGGAGGAGGAGGGGGAGGGGAGGAGGAGGAGGAGGAGGAGGAAAGGAAAGTCAATCTTTTTGGCCCTTGGGGAGAGGAATATGAAACACTCATCAAAAGCAAGTCTTGGGCTAGAGAGATGGCTTAGTGGTTAAGGTGCCTGCCTGCTAAGCCTAAGAACGCCCATTAGATTCTCCAGGTCCCACGTTTAGCCAGAGGCAAAGTGACACAAGGGTGCAATGCTGCACTTGCCCACAAGGGGACACACGCGTCTGGAGTTTGTTCACAGCATCTCTCTCAAATTAAAAAAAAAAAAGCAAGACAGTTCATTTAACACAACTTTCTTCTTCTCAGGCTGGCCTGACGCTATGCCTTTAGTACCTCCTCCCAGTCCTTCCCCCTAAGGACATACATGGTTTTGCGTTTCTTGTAAGCTTTGTAATGAAGCTTTCCCAATTCTTTGTCCTATTAGAACCTCCATCCTTTTATCCATAACTGCTCTGCGACAAAAATGCCTGCACCTGGCATCTACTTCAAATCTCTACAGTCCACAACTCAGTTGTCCCGTTAGGATGTGGGAAATCTCAGTTAGTGGCCGAGCCAGGAAAGACTCTTGGTAGGGCTGTCTCCTGGGACACACTCTGCTGCATGAGGGTAATGGCATGCTTTCTCTCCCATCAACGCGCACCTTTGGCGACTACTAAAATCCATCCCTCCCAGAACATGCCACACGGGCAGAGGCAGGCTCCCATTCCTTCTTTATGTGAAACTCTCCAGGACAGAATGAGGGTGCCTACTGAAAATAAAAGAGCATTGAGGTCTGGAGAGATGGCTTAGTGGTTAAGGCGCTTATCTGTGAAGCTTAAGAGACCCAGGTTTGATTCCCCAGGACCCACATAGTGACACATGTGTCTGAAGTTCGTTTGCAGTGGCTAGAGGCCCTGGCGTGCCCATTCTCTAATTCTTGCTCTCTCACAAATAATAAATAAATTAATATTTATTTATTGAGTGGCTCCTGAAATGCTGCATGTAGAAATTATGTAGGGGAAAATCTCTGGCAGGCAGTCTCCAGACTGGTTAAAAAAAAAAAAAAGTGTATTTTAGCTTGAGGTTATTTTTTGCATCTTTTTTTTTTTTTTTTTTTTTTTGTTCTCCTTCTGCACATTCCACCATCTGATGTGAAAAGTATCCCGAGCTTGAGAAATATCAGGATAATCTCTCCACACGCTCCTAAGACTCTTGCTTCTTCTGGGCTCACAGACTCTTCTCGCTTTCCATAGCTTCCGCCCCTAAACATTCCCCAGTCAGCCGTCACAACATACTTTGTTTTCACAAGTGTTTGGGGATCTGCTTCTGTCGGGGAAGAATACCCGGGGTCCTTACTATGCCTCACTCAGGCTTTTCATTTATACTCTTGGGAGCCAGCTACATCATAAAACAGCATGAAGCTATTATGGGCTCTTTAATCATCTTGTGTGTTGGAACCCTTCAGACTCATGGTTCCAGTTTCAAGGAACCCAGTTACACTGGACTTGACCTAGTCTGATCCTTTCTTTCTTTTGGAATTCTCCTTAGAGGTGTCTGGAATGCGCCTGACTAACTCAGAAATGTGTTAGGTCATTGTCATACAATGCACTAAGAGTAGAATCTCCTCCAAGAATGTCCTAGACTGGCCAGGATCTTTGTCCACTCTAGGGAGCATGAACTGGGCCCCTTTTCTGTTTTGAGGATGAAATATGCCCTATAAGCTTATGTGTGGGGGTGAGCAACGGAGGGGGTCTTAGTCCAGAGCTGGTGGCACTATTTTGGGAGGTTACAGAAGCTTTAAGAGATGCCACCTGAGACTACATAGTGAATTCCCAGTTAGCCTGTACTAGAGAGAAACCCTTCCTTGAAAAACAACAACAACAAAATGCCACCTAGCTGAAGGAGGTAGGTCACTGGAGAAAGGTCCCTGTGGATATTTTCTCCATGGCCATTACTGACTGTCACTTTGTTTCCTGACCTCCAAGAAATGCAGAACAGCCTTGGCCACACCCTTCTGCTACCGCGATGTTCCCTGCCCAAGTGCATGGGGCCAGGTGACCATGAACTGAACTCTGTGAAACCAGAAGCCCAAATAAATCATTCCTTCCTTAAATTATCTATTTCGGGTATTTTGGTCATTGTGACGAAAAGCTAAGTAGTCAGTTTGATTCCTCTCTGGCAGTCAGGGGAGTTGTGGGTCTCATAAAAAAGCAGAATCAGTTTAGTCAATACACATACTTGCCTGGTTCCAGTCTCCTCATGTGGTTTTCCATATTAGGCAATTTTCCCCTTATATTATTTTTCAATGCAAATATACCATGTCAGATATTATCCTACAAATCTGAAGATGCTGAACTCTCTCAGAGGGATAGTTAGGAAACATGGAAAAGAGTGGGGGACATTTCCTTTGTTCATGGATTTCAGGAATTCTAGTGCTAACAACACCAAGCTCCAGCTTAATCCATCTATCAGATAGTATAACTTCTGATCTGCCTCACCAGGGCTGGCAATTGTAACTGACAGAGTAGATACAGCTTGGTCTGCGCATCTCCCTACATTTCCAACGCCGTGTCACAGTGCCCATCAAACCAGCTTTTCTCTCTATCAATTTGGACATAATCTTGCTTACTTTGACCTGCCAGCCATTGCTTCAAATTACTTCCTGTCACGTATTTGGCTTACAGGACTAAGAAGTCTTGGGCCAATCTTTTCTCCCACGTTAATCAGAGGCATAGTCTGGCCTTGAAGCCACACTGTGCATTGAAAGGGTTGACAGATTTTCTCTCACCCGTCAGGGACACTCAGATGGACACCAGCCAAATCACGGCTGTGGCAACTCCGGAAAGGAGCTTAACGGGAAAGATCTTCAACCGGGGTTGGGGGGAGAATCGCCTGAAATGGACAGTGGCTCCTGACTGTGGGAAAACGATCCCATGTTCCCTGCCGAGGGCATCAGCAAGCTGATATGCAGTAGACTTGCCGAAGGAATGCATCAAGTGTGCCCCTTGTCATTTGTTTGCTTGTTTTGAGGTTTCACTCTAGCCCAAGCTGACCTGGAATTCACTGTGTAGTCTCAGGGTGGCTGTGAATTCATAGTGATTCTTCTACCTCGGCCTCCTGAGTGCTGGGATTAAAGGCGTGCACCACCACACCTGTCTTTATTTTAAATTTAATTTATTAGAGAAAGAGAGAGAGTAAATGGGCACACCAGGGCCTCTAGCCAATGCAAACAAACTCCAGGTGCATGCACTACCTTGTGCATCTGGCTTACGTGGGTACTAGGGAATCAAACCTGGGTCCTTATGCTTTGCAGGCAAACCCCTTAACCCCTGAGCCATCTCTCCAGCCCCCACCTGTCTTCAACTTCTCTAAATTTGATTGCTTTCTTCTTCCCCACCACCGTCAGCAGCTTTGGGTGGTTTTCTCTTGCCTCTCCAGCTTCTAGCTGATTTCCAAGCTTTGTTACTCAAGCCAAACACAACCTACTTCTGGCGTTGTCCTTCCCAGTAGCTACTGAGTCATTTCAAGACCTAAGAGAAAAATAAGAGAAGCCATTTTGTCCCTCCCTGTCTGCCCATCCCAGTGTGAGTTGCAGGCGAGGAGGGGCAATGCTGTCGGGGTTGGGACAGCAAGCTCTTTACACCGAAAGTGACCAGCTCCAGGAACACTGGGCTTGCAATCTGTTTTCCTAGTTCCAGCCACTAATGACTCTGGCATACACCGGAGTGAGTGGAAAACTTTCAGAAGCCACAATCCAAACATTTTGGGTGGGAGTAATTGAGGCTCCAGTCCTTCTGTAACACCAAGTACAGTGTGACGTCGGGCGCTGAGCTGGAAGAACTGGGGGTACGCTGAGGGAAAGCACGTGTGCTTGCTGTTTTCAACATCTGTCCTACCTGAAAAACAAGTCTCTTCAAAAGTGAAACTTGGGCTGGAGGGATGGTTTAGTGGTTAAGGCCTGCAAAGCCAAAGGACCCACGTTTGATTCCCCAGGATCCACGTAAGCCAGATACACAAGGTGGTGCATGCGTGTGGAGTTCATCTGCTATGGCTGGAGCCCCTGCATGCCCATTCTCTGTCTCCCTCTCTCTCCCTGCCTCTTTCTCTTTCTCAAATAAATAAATGAAAAATTTAAAAAAAGAGATTTTTTTTTTTTTTAAAGTGAAACTTAAGTGATCCCCTAGGCCGAATTTCCCCTCTGTCTGGACATTGCCAACATGTCAGGAAACTCAAAGGCTGTTCTTCAAGGGCTTGTACGGAGAGCGTTTTGAGCCAGCACCTCGAAGCATCCCGACACTTTGACTTAGCTGTTCTTCATGCTATTCCTCAATAGTTTCACTAATTAAGAGTGCCTACATTTGAAAGCCACCTACTCTTTTTAAAAATTTTTATTTATTTCTTTTGTGTGTGTGTGTGTGTGTGTGTGAGAGAGAGAGAGAGAGAGAGAGAGAGAGAGGAGGGAGAGAGGAAAGGAGGAAGGGAGAGAGGGAGAGAATGGAGGCCTCTAGCTACTGCAAATGAACTCTAGACACATGTGCCACCTTGTGCATCTGGCTTTATATGGGTACTGGGGAATTGAACCTGGGTCTGTAGTCTTTGCAGGCAAGCGCCTTAACTGCTGAGTCCTCTCAGCCTGCCACCTACTGGCTTTACCTTCACTTTTCTACATCTGTGGCTAGCTCCAGACTAGTCCTTGGGGGGAGAAGACCCAGAAACCGTTGTATCTCCAGGGCTTAATAACTACTGACTGAACACCCAGGGGCTCCTTGTCACCTTGTCCTTGGTATTCTGTCTCAGCGTCCCTTAGAATTCCCCAATCCCGGTCTGTGGCCTTTGCTAGTTCGTGGGCAGCTGGGATCCTGGGTCTGCTCTGCTTTGATGTTCCTCAATGTGTGCTGTTTTCACGTGTTGGTGTTCAGATAGACCTGTGAATCTGCAGGACAGATACGTTACCCAGTTTAAGTCTCTCTCGTGCAAACTCCCACTTGTTGGCATCGTAGGGCAGCCGGTCACACTGCTCATCCAGAGGGACTTCATCCGGGTCCATGATAATTGACAGGTAGTCTGTCTTTATTTCAGAAGAAGACTAAGAAATAGAGATCCCATCGTTAACCAAGAGGAAAACAACTTTACGGAGAGAGAGAGAGAGAGAGAATGGGCACACCAGACCTTCTAGCTACTGTAAATGCATGCACCACCTGTGCATACATCTGGCTTATGTGGGTACTGGGGAATCAAACCTGGGTCCTTAGGCTTTGTAGGCAAGTGCCTTAATTGCTAAGCCATCTCTCTAGTCCCCAAAACAACTTTAAATATTATTTTTTAGAAATAAAAGTTGTGCTTTTTATTTATTTGCATGCAGAGAGAGACAGAGAGAAGACACACACACACACACACACACACACACACACACACACAGAAAGAGAAAAAAAAGAGAGAATGGGCACACCAGGGCCTCTAGCCATTGCTAACAAACTTCACATGCATGCACCACTTTGTGCATCTGGCTTTATGTGGGCAATGGGGAATTGAACCCTGGTTGTTAGGCTTTGCAAGCAAGCACCTTAACTGCTGAGCCATCTCTCCAGCCCTAGCTTTAAATATTTTTATTTGTTTATTTGAGAGAGAGAGGGCTGGAGAGATGGCTGAGTGGTTAAGGCACTTGCCTGTGAATCCTAAAGACCCATGTTCTACTCTCTAGATCCCTTGTTAGCCAGATGCACAAAGGTTAGGCAAGTGCAAAGTTGCACATGTCCACTAGGTGGCACAAGCGCCTGGAGTTAAATTGCAGTGGCTGAGGCCCTGGTGCTCCAATTCTCTCTCTCTCCTCTCTCTCTTTTCTCTCGCTCTTTCTAAAATAAAAAGAGAGAGAGAGACAGAGACAAAAAGGCAGACAGAGAGAGTGGGTATGGTGTGCCAGGATCTCCTGCCACTGTAAATGAACTTCAGATGCACGCACCACTTTGTACACCTAGCTTTTTGTGGGTACTGGGGAACTGAACCTCGGTGGTCTGACCTTACAAACAAGCGCCTTTCTTTTTTTTTTTTTTTTTTTTTTTTTTTTTTCGAGGTAGGGTCTCACTCTGGCCCAGGCTGACCTGAAGTCTCAGGGTGGTCTGACCTCCTCCTACCTCTGCCTCCCGAGTGCTGGGATTAAAGGCGTGCGCCACCACGCCCGGCAAGCGCCTTTAACCACTGAGCAATCTCTCCTGCCCAGAAAACAACTTTCGCACTTCAGATATACAACATAAAACAATATTTAGCAATTTCTACTGCGCTGGGTTATTGGTTGGAGCTGAGTGGTCAAGTTCAGAGTATGTATGCCTCTACACACACACACACACACACACACACACACACGTGCGCGCACACACTCATGTCCATACACACCACTGAGTGAAGTTTCCATGAGACAGCGCCTGACTCCTCCCACATGACCCTTCTATCTTTTCTTGGATAACTGTACTCCAATTCCCCACGGACCTTACACTGCACACCAGTCCTCCAACAACTATATGACAGTTTTCTTTAAAACACGGCAAAGCATTTCAACAAAATTCCAAGCAATGACTGAAAATAGCTTTCCACTGCCATTCAGGAGAAGCAGCAATATGCATTACAGACGGGACAGTGGTGGGCGCTCGGTGGCTTTTCTACATTTGCAAGAAAGGCCAGAGGACCCAGGTTCCCTGGGGGCAGTGCGAGCACATTCCTTAAGTGTTTAAACCCTCCAAGGGCTGGAGCTACCCCAAAAAGACCAGAGAGTCTGTTAGTGAGATTAGCATAAGAACTTTCTATTCTAAGAACCAGAACCGATTTCAAAGGCCAAGGACTAAATAGAAGGCAAAGATTTTGAGCTTATTAGGACACTGCTAGATGTCAAGTGAATAAGACAGACTTCTGCTACGAAGGGCTTGCTTTCTTGGTCATGCAAATCAAGCCCAGAAAGTACCCTGGATGCCTGATCCTTAGATAAGTAGATTTACATTTACTGCTAGATTCCTATCAACAGGTTCATTTCCTGTCAACAGATAACTTTCCATCAGTGACAGGGCTGTTTCTGTGGGCAGACTCTGGGACAAGACCGCAAGGGTGCACGCTTCCCAGAGAGCCCTTGTCTTGAAGTTATGTAAACTTCATTTACATGAGGTTGGCTCCCTTCTTTTGGGCTTTTTTTCCCCCTAAGCTGGAGCAGAGCTGGAGTGGGGAAGACAGCTTTTCCATACATTTTGCTTCACACCCACCGCATTCTTCAGCCCTAACTCACCCAGTTCCAGCTTGTCGCAGCTCACGTCATCCATCACTAGCAATCTGTTCTCCTCATAGAAATTATCACTAGAATGTGGGACAGATACCTCAAGACAGAAAGGTTTACCCAGCCTCCATGAAAGGTGACAAATCAAAGATAAGGAGCCCTTTCCTTAATGACCGCATTTGCCATGGGTATTAGATTCCAAGGGTTCAGCCAGACTGAAAACCTGTAGAATTGTATGAGCTCCCACACAGGGTGCTGCAATAAACTTGTTTTGTTTTGGTTTTTCGAGGTAGGGTCTCTCTCTAGCCCAGGCTGACCTGGAATTAACTATGCAGTCTCAGAGTGGCCTTGGACTCACAGTGATCCTCCTACCTCTGCCTCCCGAGTGCTGGAATTAAAGGTGTGTGCCACCACGCCTGGCCTGGGATAAACTTATTTTTGGATGTTTAATATTGCAAGGCAATTGTCAAAGAGCATAGGATACATGAAACCTAGCAAGAGACACCTTGGATTTATGCAGATATGTGTGTGATGGAGGGAGCAGGAACATTGAGGGGAACAGAACAGGCTAAGGGGAGTTTGTCTCCCGGAGCTCCAGTGGAATTATATGGTTTATCTCCATAAGGGCGGTGAGTTGGGGCTTTGAGGAGAGCATGGCGGCTGACTTTGTTGACAAATCTTTACTCTTTCAACTGACATGACCACTGAGTGGCTACTAGGCAGTTGGCATGGAGGCCGACAGCTTGGAATTGAGTCATCATTTGACTTCTACCCAGCCAAGTGACCCAGGGCACATTACTTAACTTCTGCAAGCCTAGCATGCTTATTTATCTGCAGCATGGTGATAGAGTTGCTGTGAATATCCAATGAAACAATCCACAAACCTGGTAGAACAAAACTTGGTTTCTAGCACGTATCAATACATATAAGCCATTATTGTAACACTGGCCCTGTGCAGGGTGTGGATAAAATGATAAAAATATTCTTTTTCAATGAGGAATTAACATCGTGGTGTGAGAGAAACCTTAGGGAAATCTGGTTTGATTTCTTGTTCCCCTTTGCCTCCCCTAGTCACACCACGGAGGCATGCTAACTTCTAGACGGTAATCTCTTGCTCCTATCAACATGCCATGGAGTTTTGGGGACATAAAGGGCCTTTTTGATTTTGCCTCAACCTTTCCAGGCTTGTTTTAGTGAATGCCTATGTGCTGCTCCAATCAGGGGAGGAGAGAGGGGCAGGTGGGCTGTGCTGTTCTGGTTTTTTCCTTCTAGCTGTACCTTTCAAACTCATCTCTAGCCTCAGTTTCTCTGCAGCCTTTCCTCTTGCCCTCCTCGGAGCCCCGCCCCCCCCTCACAGATTTGTCAGGTTTGCTTTGGTTGCATGCATTTCACTCCTCCCTTTCAAAACTATTGGGTGAGCCAAGCATGGTGGTGGCACGCCTTTAATCCCAGCACTCGGAAGGCAGAGGTAGGAGGATCGCCGTGAGTTCGAGCCCACCCTGAGACTACATAGTGAGTTCCAGGTCAGCCTGGACCAGAGTGAAACCTACCTCAAAAAAACACCAAAACCAACCAACCAAACAACAACAACAAAACAAACTATTAGGTGAGTTTATCTTGTCCTGAAACGAATGTAGCAAAGCCTCCTGTCTCATGTCCCCTGGAGGGTATTTGCCAGTTTTGTCTCTCGTGCCCACATCATCAAGCACATCTGAGTCATGTTGAATGTCAAGTTGGAGGTCAAACAGCCTGTGTAAAAAGCTAGAGTGACGTTTGCACCCATTGCTTTCTTGGAGCGTCGATTTCCCTCTCTCTAAAGTGGGGCATGATACATCTACCTCTTTTTTTTTTTTTTTTTTTGAGGGAGGGTCTCACTCTAGCTCAGGCTGACCTGGAATTCACTATGTAGTCTCAGGGTGGCCTCAAACTCATGGCGATCCTCCTACCTCTGCCTCCTGAATGCTGGGATTAAAGACGTGCGCCACCATGCTCGGCTCACATCTACCTCTTTTTTTTTTTTTTTTTTTGTAATTTTGGAAGAATTACTGAGAGCTTCCTGCAAGACTCAGGATATTAACAAATGCTAAATCTCCAGAAACCAAGAAGGTCTCCTTGCCTTTTCAGGCACTATTGATTGCACCCCCTAAGGCTCGCTCCGCTCCAGTCATTGTGTCTTCCTTGGACTATGGATTTAGGTCTTCTCTTGGATGCTGTGTTGACTTTTGTCTGCTCTGGTCAGTTCACCCAGGATTCAACAGAATCATTCCACACACATTTCTACCTCACGTGCCACACTTCACCTTTGCCTAACATCCCTCCTCCTCTGCCTTGCCACAGCTTTCAAGTGATAAACTCATTTGCGTTGTTTCTGAGGCTCTGCCTCTGGCCAGGCTTTGCAGCCCTATCCTGGCCTTGTCCTCACAGCAACGTCACGTCACAGTTGCTGACACTTGTGCTCACCATGCAATCCTGATGGCCCTCTGTCGGCCTCTCATCCTACCTGTATTCTCTTCCCTTGACCCTGCCTGAGGCATGCTGTCATTCCTGCCCCCTTCTCCAAGCCAGACCACCTGCTTGGTCCATTTTTTTTTTTGTTGGTGAAATCCAATCCATTGATTTTCTTTCTTTCTTTCTTTCTTTCTTTCTTTCTTTCTTTCTTTCTTTCTTTCTTTCTTTCTTTCTTTCTTTCTTTCTTTCTTTCTTTCTTTTCTTTCTTTCTTTCTGGGGGAAAGAGACAGAGAGAGACAGAGAGAGAGGGAGAGGAAGACAGAGATGGGCGCGCCAGTAGCCTCTCAGCTGCTGAGAACGAAATCCAGATGCGTGCGCCCCTCCAGCCCTGATTGTTTTTCTTATCATAAAGAACAAATAAAAAAGAACACACATAAGTGTTGGGTTAAAAAGTTCAATAATGGCTGGAAAGATCACTCAGCGATTAAGACTTTTGCCTATAAAACCTAGCAACTTGAGTTTGCTTCCCCAGTACCTACGTAAAGCCAAAAATCCACAAAGTGGTGCATTTGTCTGGAGTTCATTTGCAGTGGCTGGAGGCCACTCATTGCCATGAGTTCAAGGCCACCCTGAGACTACAAAGTGAATTCCAGGTCAGCCTGGGCTACAGCGAGACCCTGCCTTGAAAAAGCCAAATAAAACACAACAAACAAAAAAATTCAGTAAGACACATGACAAACTCAGGTGATAGGCTCACGAAACAGTCAAATCAAAGAAAGACTACGAGGCAGGGATAGACGAAAGGAACGATGAAGTTGTGCAGGGAGTAAGTTCAGGAGCCTGTAGAACATGGAGGGCTTAGAGGCGTGCGTAGAGCTATGGCGTACACTGAACTTTTAGGGTAGTAAAGCTTAAAAACAACTGTGAGTGAAAGTGCAGAGGAGCAGCAGGAGATGGCATGGTGATTTCAAAGCTGTTACCAAACCTGAAGATTACTGTGGAGATGGAGCAGAAAGAGCGGACTGAAAGCCAGCATGATGACACGCTGCATGGTTCAGGAGGAAACTGCATTTAAAATGGTATTTGAAGGGCTGGAGAGATGGCTTAGCGGTTAAGGTGGAGTGAGACTCTACCTTGGAAAAAAAAGAAAGAAAAAAGAATTGAACCCAAGACATCAGGATTTGCAAGCAAGCACCACTAACCACTGAGCCATCTCTCCAGCTCTCACCACTTGTAGTTTCTAGCTGGCATTTGTTTGCTTGCTGATCCAACTATATTCCACAGGCCCAGCCAGAAGCCCTGTTGCTTCATCTTCCCTGTCACAATGGACTATACCCTCTGGATCTGTGAGCCAAGATAAACCTCTCCTCCTTAAAAAAAAATATTTATTTAAGAGAGAGAGAGGCAGATAGAGAGAGAATGGGCACACCAGGGCCTCTAGCCACTGCAAGCAAACTCCAGATACATGCACCACTTTGTGTATCTGGCTTGCATGGGTACTGGGGAATCAAACCTGGGCTTCTCAGGCAAGTGCTTTAACTGCTAAGCCATCTCCTGAATCCCAACCTCTCCTTCTTTAAAAAAAGAAAAGAAAGGAAAAGAAAATATAGAACCAAAAAATTCTGTTACATGGTTTTCAGATCTTTGATCCATAGTTGCCTGTTCACTGTTGTTGCTTTTCTGTCAACACTACACTCCATGGTTCCCAACATTTGAACGGCCTCATCCTCCACATTCACTTTAGTCAGAGACAGAAACAAGAGAAGAGAAAGAAGGCAGCCTGACATTTATCTAAATGCTTCTGCTGTTGGCAACAGGGAGGCCGTGTAGAACATTCTGTGAAGAGGAGCTTGGGAGGTCATCTGATCGTCTCTCACCCTTTTGAGTTTTCGGATGAAGAGCGTTAAGAGGAGCCAGAAGAGGGTCGCTGTCACGCAGGTGCACGTCAGAGTGATCAGCTCCAGGTTGGACTTGTCGGAGGTTCCTGGAGAGAGAGGACCAGAGACGCCGTTGAAAGGGAAACCTCATGCCTTGAGTCTCTGTGGGTTCATGAGTGACGTCATGCCTCAAGGGGTGGCAAAACAGACTCACCTGAGTCAGGCAGTTTACACATTGGAAAAGCGAATGAATTCACATGTGCCAACGTTCTAGAACCTCTGTTACTGAGCGTGCAAACTTTGTAATCCCAGAGATAGTTAATTAAAAATCAGAGGAGAGAGTAAAAAGGAGGGGAAAAAAATTAAAGCAGGAAAAAAAAAAAAAAAAAAAGCTCATTGAAGTGCTAAATCTGGAATATGTTAAATTTCCCTAATGGGTTTTAGAGGAAATTCTAAAGAAAAGGAAAAAGACAAAAAATGACATAAGAGAGCTCCTTTGGGACTCACAAAATTCTTCAAAGCAGATTTTAAAAATAAAACTACCACTCTGAGTCTACATAGTGAATTCCAGGTCAGCCTGGGCTAGGGTGAGACCCTACCTTGAAAAACCAAAACCAAACCAAACTGAACCAAACCAAACCAAACCAAAACAAAAACAACTAAAACTCAAGGTCTGCCATTATTGTGCACTCTCTGCTTTCTGGACAGCCACACCAAGCCACCCATACCCCTGCATGTGGGCTCTGCTCTGACCTCCTCGGGAGCTAGCCTGCATGGCGGTGAGGAGATAGGAGCTTCCAGGCTTGGCTCCTGCCCAGGTCTAGCATTTCCAGGATCAAGAGATCAAAAGCTGGGCAGTGTTCTTCCAAGACCAGGAGAGAAGGACGGGAGTGAGCGCTCAGGTGATGCCTCAGCGAGGGCACTCTTTGGAATCCCTAAAGGATGGCCAGAACAAGGGTTCCTTATTGTTCCTTCCGGGGACCAATTCCTCAGGAGCTCTCTAGGAGTGCTGTTATCCTTTAACTTGACTGACGTGAGATAAAGGTAGGCTGAGAATAAATGAGACTTTTCTTCTTAGACTGATGAGGGTGGCAACATTCGCTGGGGATAAGTTAGTCTGTAGGGAGCCCTCACAACCACCCCATACCAAAGAGCACCACATCTGGCTATTCCTTTTTGTTTGTTTTTAAAAAAATATTTATTTATTTGAGAGAGAGAGAGAAAGAGAGAGAATAAATGGGTGTTCCAGGGTCTCTTGCCACTGCAAATGAGTTGCTGACTAATGTACCACTTTGAGCATCTGGCCCCTTGTGGGTACTAGGGAACTGAATCTGGGAGGCATCTACCTAGTCCTTAAAAAAAAACTATATATATATATATTTTTTTTTTTGAGAGAGAGAGAGAGAGAGAGAAAATGGGTGTGCCAGGGCCTCCAGCCACTGCAAATGAACTCTGGATGCATGCACCATCTTGTGCATCTGGCTTATGTGGGTCCTGGCGAATCATATCTGGGTTCTTAAGCTTTGCAGGCAAATGCTTTAACTGCTAGACCATCTTTCCATCTCTTTTTTGTTTTGAAGCAAGGTCTCACTCTAGCCCAGGCTAGCTTCCAACTCATGGTGTACTCCCCAGTGCTGGTATCAAAGGTGTGAGCCACCATGCTTCAATTTAACAAAGAAGTACAGAGTCTGTGCCATGGGCAATGGTAGGTGCTGATGGACACAGGAAGATGAATGGAGTCACTCTTTTAAAGAAGCCTTAGGGCAAATGCAAAGAAATAGCTATTGCATTTAAATGGATTTATCAATTTACTTTCTTGAGATAGGATTTCATGTATCCCAGGCTCATCTTGAATTCTGTGTGTAGACAAGGATGAGCTGGAACTTGTGCTCGACCTGCCTCTACCTCCAAGTGCTGGTGTGCATCACTTCCCATGACTCAGACATTGCCGAGGACCAAACTCAGGGCCTCGTGCATGCTAGGCAAGTACTCTACCAACTAAGCCACATCCCTAGCCCGTACATTAGGCTTTGACAAGGCTTCAGAGGTTGAGGAATCTAATGCTTTCTACAAGAGGTCGTGTTTGACATGGATTTTGATCTGTAGACAGGGAGGTGGAAGAGGACATCACTGACGGTGGGACAATATGACCAAATACCAAATACCCAGTTATGGCCAATGACGGTCCTGACGGCCCTCGGCTAGGAGACCAGGACAAAGGCAGAGCATAGAGCTGCAGTTGGAGCCTGCGAGGTGTCCCGCCCTGAATGTTTACTGAGTGAGTGTTTTCTGTGCTAGGGACTCAGGACTGGCACGCGTTCATTCACCAAGACTCACGACCCCACAGTGAGCTGGATCATTACCACTTTTATGAATGAGGAAGGTGAGATGCTGAGAGATTAAGCTTGTGTGTGTGTGTGTGTGTGTGTGTGAGTGTGTGAGTGTGAGTAGTGAGCCTGTGATTTCTAACGGAGATGACCTAAGTCTACATGATTAAGCACAGGCACCCGAGGGTTCACCACTTCCTTCTCTCCTCCCTCCACAGAACTGACCTTTTCTTTCCATCCCGGTCCACATTCACAGCTCGTGAAATTGTCACCTCCTCTCCTACGGACTGTCACTCCCTAGAGATGCCTCACCAGTTGTCACCAGGATGGCTGGTAGCTGCTGCCCAGCCTCTCCTGCTTCCTGTCAAACCTTTACCCTGAAGCCAGGGTGAACCTAGCCAAGCCACGGGTTCAATCCTGCCACTCATCTGCCTCAGTGCCAGCACTTCCTCTCCATTACTATCAGGATGAAAATCCAAATCCTGACCCAGGGCTGCAGCTCTGCAGAGCTGTGCTTGGCATGCCAACGCGCTGGCTTCCATCCCCAGCGCTGCCAATTACTTTTTCCACATTCAATAAAATTCAAATCCCTAAGTCTGTCTAGAATCTTATTTTGTTTCATTTTTATGGTGTTGGGGTTCAAGCCCAGATCCTCATGCATGCTAAGCAAGTGATCTGTCACTAAGCTATGTCCCAGCCCTCCTGAGACCATTTATGTTCAACCTTGGCTATCACTTGAAGTTTTTTTAAAATATATTTTTATTTATTTATTTGTGAGGGGGGAGAGAGAGGAAGAGGGAAAGAGAGAGTGCACCAGGACCTTTAGTCACTGCAAACTCCAGATGCATGTGCCACTTTGTGCATCTGGCTTTATGTGGGCACTGGGGCATCAAACCTGAGTTGTTAGGTTTTGCAGGGAAGTACCTTCACATCTGAGCCATCTGACCAGCCCTCTCTTGAGTTTTATCTGCTGGCCACATTTTATTCATCTTATAACTGGGCAAATGGATACCTTGTCTTTTGCTTTGCTTATTTCTAAAGAGTTTCTGGAGGCTTTCAGGGAGTTCAGGATCAAATTCTTGTTCGTGCATTTTAACCCAACACGCATGCCTCAACCTCAATCTGTTCTTGCTTTTCTCTGAACGCTACACTCACTTGGTAATGCTGCAGACAAACTTCGTGGAATATGATTGGCACATGGCAGTGGTCTTTGTCACCGATGCTGATAGCATCTTCAGTTGTGACACTGTCCTCACAGAATCTCTACACATGCTTCCAGCATGGAATGTGATGCTAGTGGCCCCCTCTGACTGTGGGAATCTTCTCACTGCATTCCATAGGGCAGGAAGCTGGCCCCCTAACGTCTAATTCCACAGTCCTTACTCAAGCAAAATTCCTTTCAATGGGACTATTTGTGTGCAAACACATATTTAAGAAATCAACTCATTAAAAACATCTTCAAGAGGAACATTTATTAGACAAGAAAGATCTACTTAATATTAATACTCAGCACTGTTTAGTAACAAAAATTAGCATTTTATAGTGCTGATGTATCATTTATACTCTGTCTTGTCTGAGAGCGTTGTCTTTATCGCGCTGCAAAACAGCTGTCTGGACAGGCTGTGACTGGATAGGCTGACTTAAGTGAGTCCTGAGGTGTTTCCTCAGTGGTCGGATATCCACACACTGGCCTGACTAAACCCAGCTTCAGCTTGCTGATGAGATGAGCTCAGTGCATGAAATCGCCCAGCTGTCTGTCCATGGCAGGGGAATGAAGGCCAGAGGTAACAGGGGTGGGATTTCATATGAATGAGGAGTTAGTGTTCAGGGACTCAGTTAGACTCGGGGACATCACTCCCATATGATACGTGTGAAAGGCCATCGTCAGGACACTTGGCACAAGGTTGTTTTTATTTGGGATGCTGACACGAATATGACAGGTTTGAAGAGTCTGTGGTAATTCTGCCCCTTGTTACAGATAGATGGCTGACCCTGCGGTACAGAGTGATCCATGTCAGTTACCCTCACAGGTTTCATGTCATCCCTCCCAGAACAAGAAGAGGAGGTGCCACATACGGGACTTCCTGAAATACATATATATATATAATATTTTATTAGCCAGGTGTACTGGTACATGCTTTTAATCTTAGCACTTGGGAGGCAAAGGTAGGGGTATCATCGTGAGTTCAAGGCCACTCTGAGACTACATAGTGAATACCAGGTCAGCCTGGGCTAGAGTGAAAACTATCTTGAAAAACCAAAACATTTTTTTTTTTAAATTTATTTCCAAGGAGAGAGAGGGGAGCAGAGAGAGTGGGTGTGCTAGGGCTTCTTGCCACTGTAAATAAACTCTAGATGTACCACTTTGTACATCTGGCTTTATATGGGTACTGGGGAATTCAACCTGGTTTGTTAGATTTTGCAGACAAGTGCCTTAACCATTGAGCCATCTCTCCAGGCCGCTTCCTGTCTTCTTAAACCCGGCATGTCTTGCCAAGAGTCTCTGAAGCTGGGCAATGATCTGAGCCTTTCTAGTGGCAATGGTGGCCCTGTACTCACAGCCAGGGCAGTGCACTACTGCAAGCACCATCAGTACAGGCTCCAGCTCAGTAGGTTGATCTAAGCAAGCCCCTAGGTGTTTTCTCAGCGGCCAAGCATCCACACGCTGCCCTGGCCTGTGCCGCTGCGTGGCGTCATCCACTAGAATCGGGGACAGGAGAGGCAATCAATTCAGCTTCTGCAGTATAACCAGAAGGTTTTCCCCAAAGCAAAGACCTGGTTATGTGGGCCCTAGCTCACCCTGATGGAGGGGCTAAGTGCACCGTCTATCAGGAAGGCGCAATGGGCCCGAAGGCATTGTGGGCAACAATGTGGTGGACTATTTGAGTGACTCAAAGAAAGGCCAGGAAAAGTGCAATAGAGAAAATGTTGTTGGAATGGAATTTGGTATTAATAAAAACACTAATGTTATCTAATACTTACAAAGATTTTATCACATGACAGACTCCTTTGTGACAGCATTAATCCTTATCATAACCCTAGAAGGATTCGTAAACTGTTATTTAAAATTTTTTTAAATTTAATTTATTGATTTGAGAGAATGAGAGAGAGAAAGAGACAGAAAGAAAGAGAGAGAGAGAGAGAAAGAGAGAGAGAGAAAGAGAGAGAGAGAGAATGGGCATGTCAGGGCCTCTAGCCACTGGAAACAAACTCCAGACACATACACCACCTTGTGCATCTGGCTTATGTGGGTCTTGGGGAATTGAACTGAGGTCCTTTGGCTTTGCAGGCAAACACCTTAACTGCTAAGCCATCTCTCCAGCCCCAGATCTACTATTATTATTTATTTGTTTTTGGTTTTTCTTTTTCTTTTTTTCTTTATTTTTTGTTTTTTTGAGGTAGGGTCTTACTCTGGTCCAGGCTGACCTGGAATTAACTATGTAGTGTCAGGGTGGCCTCGAACTCTTGGTGATCCTCCTACCTCTGCCTCCTGAGTGCTGGGATTAAAGGCGTGTGCCACCATGCCCCACTATTTTTGGTTTTTCAAGGTAGGGTCTCACTGTAGCCCAGGCTGACCTGGAATTCACTATGTAGTTTCAGGGTGGCCTCGAACTCATGGCAATCCTCCTACCTCTGCTTGCTGGGATTAAAGCTGAGATTAAAGGTGTGCATTTATTTATTTTTATTTTTATTTATTTTATTTTATTTTATTTTATTTTATTTATTTATTTTATTTTTTGGTTTATTGAGTTAGGGTCTCACTCTAGCTCAGGCTGACCTGGAATTCACTATGTAGTCTCAGGGTGGCCTCGAACTCACGGTGATCCTCCTACCTCTGCCTCCCGAGTGCTGGGATTAAAGGCGTGTGCCACCACAACCGGCCTATTTATTTATTTTTTAAAATATTTTTATTCATTTATTTGAGAGAGAGAAAGAGGCAGATATAGAAAGAGAATAAGTATGGGCACGTCAGGGCCTCCTGCCACTGTGAACAAACTCCAGATGCTTGTGCCACTTTGTGCATCTGGCGTTATGTAGGTACTGGCGAACAGAACCTGAGTGATGAGGCTTTGCAAGCAAGCACCTTTAACAGCTGAGCCATCTCTCCAGCCCAACAGTCTCCTTTGGCAGTGAGAAAAGTGAAGCCCCACAATGGGAAGTACTTTCTAAAGGTGACCCTGCTCCTGACCCCGGAAATGCCTAGCTGCAGAAGGGGTCTTTTACCCACCATGCCCTGCTGCCTTGAGGCACGGTAGAGCATAACTCAGCATAGTTCCAATTCTTAGCTACGCCACTGCCTGGTCTTGTGACTCTCATAAGTCATTTAACCTTTCTGATCCTTGATTCTTACTTTCAGCAAGGGCACTTCCTTCTAAGAGTGTTACAAACATTCAATGGGGTGGCGCATGCTTGTTGCTCACAGGGCACTGCATGTCAGGGTGAGTTACTATGAACAGGTCCAGGCCTTCCCAGGGCCCAGCACCAGGTTCACTAAGCTAACATCCACAGCTGGGAGAACCTGTGCAGACTCAAGCCAGCCTGTTTGCACAGGAAGAAATGAAGATGGACATGCTTGGAGTTTGATTATTTTGCTTCCATTACTATTTACAAAGATCTCGCATCACCCTAACTGAACTCTGGCACCATTTTTTGAATTCTTGAGGAAGGCCAGCTTTATGCCATTGTTTAGAGTTGAAGTAAAAAGGCGTGTGTATTTATATCTGGCCCCTTACCTCCTGTGCGGAATTAATGAACAGTCAATTCATCTGCTTTTGAGCACAGTTTTCTCTTTTGGAGACCCTTCAAAATTGCTAAAATTAATGAGAAGAGGAGTTATGCTAAGCCCCAACACAGCCCTGTGAGTTGGTGTACCCCATCTTTTCTGGGTGCCAGGAGAGTCATAGGGCAGAACTTGGGAAGAGAGGAGCTGAGGTGTAGGACAAGCAGGGACCGGACAAGGTCACAAAGGAACCGAGAAAGGAATGCTGACCAAAGGTAATGACACGATCGTACCTGAAGGCCGTGGCGATTTTGTTTGGAGCTTTTAAAATTCTTGAGTGTTGGGATTTTATTAGAGAACAACGTGTATGCTTGTTACTGTGAGAGCGTTCTCAAATAAACGTGAGTGTGCAATTGCTGTGGAACATCCTTGTAAATCACACCCAGAAGGGCGTGCCAAGTGCTTCTTCTGTGCTTTGTCTTCACCCATCAGTCATTTTCAACACATGTTTATAATGGGAGGTGACCCTCTTGAGTTCTTTTCTCCTAGATAATTATAAATGCTGGGCTTTTTAATTTTTGTTTGTTTTTGTTTTTCAAGGTGGCTCTAACCCCGGCTATGTAGTCTCAGGGTGGACTCGAACTCACAGTAAACCTCCTACCTATGCCTCCCAAGTGCTGGGCTTAAAGGCATGCACCACTACACCCGGCTCCTTATAAATGCTATTTGAAATACAGTAAGACCTAAAATCTGTTATAAGAATGTTCTTGTGGGGCTGGGAGATGGCTCAACATTTTAAAGGCACTTATTTGCAAAGGCTACTGGCCCAGGTTTACTTCCTCAGCCACCCATATAAAGCTGGACCCCAAAAGTGGCACAAGTGTCTGGTATTCCATTTGCAGTGGCAAGAGGCCCTGGTGCACCTATACATACACATACAAATGATAAATCAAAAATTCACAAAAGAAAGCTCTTGCATATAGTGATCACTTGCTGTTTTAAGGTATAGCTTAATTTAAGTGTTTGGAAGAAAATGGTGGCATCCTTTAACTATAACAGACCCTTGCGGTTCTGAATGCTGTGAAAACTTAGAAATGATTTTAGTTGCTAATGGAGCTTTTGTGATCTTAACACTGGAACTCTTCCCCCCCCCCCAAGCTCCGCATGTGCTCAGGGCCTGTCCAAACCAAACAAGACCTGTGATTATTTAAAGAATTGACTTTGACTCCCCAGTCCATTCATCCTTTGCAGATACAAAAATAACACATTGTTTTATCTATGCGTATAAGAATCCTTTCTCAAAGGAAATAAAAAGAGCAGACAGTTTCCTTCCTGGCTAATTCCTGAACCTCTTTAAATTTGTTAAACATAGCCTCAGACACTACTGGTGTTTCCTAAACTCAGTTGACAAGATAGTTCAGTGTGAAGGGTCCATACGCACCCAACAGGAAATCAAGCCTTGTCGGAGGGACTGCCTCAACATCATCTCAGAGATACAAATACTGGTTTGACTCTGGGGCAAGAATCCAATTTCAGTTATAAGTGAGTTCACAACAGTTCTGATAACTGCGTCCAACTACGGTAAATAGCACTGCAGGATCAGATATCTTCGATGAGTCCAGCGTACTCCAATAAGATTCCACACCAAACCAGGCTTTCTGAAGTTCCCCTACTGTCAATTTGCAAAATGCTTCCTAATTCAAGTTCAGTCTTTAGCTGGGCCTGAAACCTGCCTCCTAAAACCTTCACTGGAGAGCAGTTGAGTAACAACGACAAGGTTCACAGATGCTGGAAAGCACAGGGCTAAGTACAATGGTTTCTGGTAAACATAGACCCTCCTGGCAGACAAAGGAGACCTACAAACTGGCATCCACGCCCTCCTTGCTTCATTCCGGGGCTTCTCCTGATCTCCAGATAGCCAGCCACTGCTGACACACTCCTTTCTAGAGAAGATGGGAACAGGTACATGGCGAGACAAGGTGGCCACGTGGTGGGCTGGGCCAAGTTCACTTTTCCCATCAGGCCTGCCATGGCCTGACTGTCTGACTTTGGCTAGCACTTCTTCACATCTGTCCTCCGCCTTCTCCCCGCCTCCTGCTCTCTGCTTTCCTTGGCCCCGTGCAGCCACTGCTAAGACCACATCTGACGTCCTCACTAAAGTCAGAGAAGCAGTTGTTTGAGGAAGGTGGTGCTCAAAGAGAGAGGCACTTATAATGCGTTCTTGATGTATGAGCAGAAACAGAGGGCATTTTAAAACAAGGATCAGGGCTAGGGGCTGGAGAGATGATTAGCGGTTAAATGCTTGCCTGTGAAGCCTAAAGACCCCGGTTTGAGACTCTATTCCCCAGAACCCATGTAAGCCAGATGCACAAGGTGGTGGTGCATGCATCTGGAGTTCGTTTGCTATGGCTGGATGCCCTGGCATGCCCATTCTCTCTCTCTCTCGGCCTCTTTCTCTCTCTGTCTGTTGCTCTTGAATAAATAAATAAAAATAAACAAAAATAAAAAAAAATGATCAGGGCTGGAGAGATGGCTCAACGGTTAAGGCACTTGCCTGCAATGCCTAATAACCCAGGTTCGATTCCCCAGTACCCACGGAAAGCAAGCTGCATAAAGTGGTTCATGCATCTGGAATTTTTTGAAGTGGGTAGAGGACCTGGCACACCTGTTCTCTCCCTCCTTTCTGCTTGCAAATAAATAAAATATGTTCTTAAAACCCAAGGATCAGGCTGGAGAGATGGCTTAGTGGTTAAGCGCTTGCCTGTGAAGCCTAAAGAGCCCAGTTCAAGGCTTGATTCCCCAGTACCCACGTAAGCCAGATGCACAAGGTGGCGCATGCATCTGGAGTTCGTTTGCAGTGGCTGGAGGCCCTGGTGTGCCCATTCTCTGTGTCTGTTGCTAAAAAACAAACAAACAAACAAACAAAAAAAAAACCCCAAGGATTGCTGGATGTGGTGGTGCACGCCTTTAATCTCAGCAATTGGGAGGCAGAGGTAGGAGGAGAGTTGGAGGCCACCCTGAGACTACATAGTGAATTCCAGGTCAGCCTGGGCTAAAGTGAGACTCTACCTCGAAAAACCAAAACAAACAAAACCCAAGTATCATTTGAGAGACACAATCATTACCAACGGTGATTGGGGAATATGCTACTCTCAGTTTTTTTTTTAAAACCACAAATTGGTGGTAGCTCTGGGAGCCCATGACATCATCTTTTAGTCAAAGGAGGAGATGGTGTTCTGTTTTAAAGGAATCTCGCATTTATGCAGGGCACAATGTTCTGAATGCAGTACACATCTCCTCCTCGCAGGCTCCTGCCCAGAAGTACTGTGTGTTCTGCAGAGCACCAGTGACCGTTTGGAGACAGACAGGCTACCAAGCAAGCTCCATCTTTTCATGTCAAACCTCAATATGCGATTGATATTTGCATCTAAGAGGTGCCAATTTGACGTTTTATGATGCTATAAATTTTAGGTTTTGGATGACTTTTAGCACTGGAAAATTGAAAGTGAGGTCTAAACTATTTTTCAAATGGAAGCCACATGGCTATAGTCAGGGTAGCATTCAAGCCACTTTTTTTTTTCCCCTTGATCAACGAACTGAGGCCCAGAAAGAGGAAGCCCTTGGAATATTTTCTGAAATGTGTCTGTTTATTATGTGTGGCTCTCACCAATAATATTTTGTGCCTTCTCATTTTCAGAACCGGCTTAGGAAAAGCAGTATATGTCTCATTTGCAGGACTCAGAAGAGGAAAAATAAATGAACAGTTGCAATGTGTGTCCTCCCCCCTTCCCCACCTCCCTCTTCCTGATCTTATTTCTCCCAGGTGTGGATCTTGGGACTCCCGGAGTCATTTTAATCACCCAGCACAAGGAGACACAGCAGGGCTTCCTTCTTCCGGGAAACACTTCCCCCATTCAGATTGGGGCTGGCCAGAGGACCAGCTGCTGCCTTCCAGACAGAGCCAGACAGTGCCTTCTCTGGGTGGCAGGGGTGGGTTGGGGTGGGGGAAGGAGGTCAGGCAGGTGGGAAGTTAAGCAAACATGGAAGCAGGTGTCTGGACCCTTGCTGCTTGCTGTGTACCTTGCACGGTGAGGTAGGCTGCACTTTCCACGGCCCCTTTCCGGTTGGTGGCTCTGCACCGATAGACCCCCTCATCCTCTTCCGTGATTCTTTCAATAAACAGCGTGCCGTTTCCGGGTCCTAAGATAATTCCTGGGGAGTGAGAGATGTTTAGATTAGCAGGTCTGGAGGACAAACGTAGCCTTCTGGACCCCCAGTGGCTTCCTTTGCAATGTGCCCAGAAAAGGAATCTGACCTATGCTGACCCGGAGGGGGCGACTCACTCTGCTGGCTCAGGGCTGACCACCACCATGCTTGCTCCTCACCGGCCAAGCACACCATGTCCTAAGCACTTTGACCTTCTAAACACCCTGGAAGGCATCTGCCTCACTCTCACACATGAGAAACCTAGATTCCCGAAGTTTCCGTAACTCAACCAAGAGCACACAGCTTAACTGAAAGCACATTTGTGGCAAACGGTCAAAGAAGATCATGTCTCTTTTGGTAGGAAGTCTGATGAGGCAGTAGTTGATGAGGGAGCCTGGGCTGTGTTGATTACACACCTTACTGCAGGCCAAGTACTTTCCTGTCTTAAGTTTCAGTTTTATCTTGAGATAAAAATAAAAGCCAGTCCTTAGGCTTCACAGGCAAGCGCTTAACCGCTAAGCCATCTCTCCAAGCCCCTGCATCTAGCTTTATGTGTGTACTGGGGAATGGAAGCAAGCACCTTAACCACTGAGCCATCTTCCAGCATCCTTTTAGTTTATCTTTTTTAAAATTTTTTTATTTTTTTATTTATTTTTGGAGAGAGGCACAGAGAGAGACAGAGAGAAAGGGAGAGGAAGACAGATAGAGATGGGCGCGCCAGCGGCCTCTCAGCTGCTGCGAACAAAATCCAGATGCGTGCTCCCCCTTGTGGTCAAGTGCAGCATTGTGCCCTTGCGTCACTTTGCATCTGGCTAAACGTGGGACCTGGAGATTGGAACCGGGTTCTTAGGCTTAGCAGGCAGGTGCCTTAACCGCTAAGCCATCTCTCCAGCCCTCTTTATCTTTTTTTGAGTAGATGTTTTAAAAATAGCTTGTTCATTTACATACTAGATGATGGTGATGCCAAAATAAGCACACAAATAAAATCCTTGCCTACAAAGGGCCTACATGGGAACTAGACACAATATAATTCCAAGCAGTAACAAAGTCTACAAAGAAAACACATCTGGTTAAGAGGATCATAGTCAAAAAGGTTCTTTTAGATTGGGTTTTCTAAATGGGGCGTGGACCTCAGAGCAGAGCCCTGTGGCATGGAAGGAACAAGCCACCTAAAGAGGTGGGGTAGGCGTGTTGGGCATGTGGAGTGGTAACAAATGTGTAGATCCTAGGCCAGGAAGGAGACTGTTTAAGAAAAAACAAAAAGACCCCTATTGCTCCCCACAGTAATCAGCGGGAGAGAGAATGAGCCAGGGTCCAGACCCTTCATGACCCATGACATGAAGAGAACTTGGGATCCTGTCTCCACTGAGCAAAAGCCACTGGAGAGCCAGGTGGTGGTGCACACTGCTACTCACAGTGCTTGGAGGCAGGTAGAGGCGGAACAGGAGTTCAAGGGCAGCCTAAGCTACATAAAGTCCTGTCTCAAACACACAAACAGGGTAAACAAAAAAATCCTACTAAGGGGCTGGAGAGATGGCTTGGTGGTTAAGGCACTTGCTTGCAAAACCTAAGGACTGAGGTTCCATTCTCCAGTACCCACGTAAAAGCCAGGTGCACAAGGTGGCGCATGCGTCTGGTGTCTGTTTGCAGTGGCTAGAGGCCCTGGTGTGCCCATTCTCTCTCTCTCTCTCAAATATATATATACCATTAAAACCCTCAAAGCCACTGGAGGATGGGCTGAGTATATAATAGTGCTAGAACACCTATCTAGCATGAGCAAGAGCCTGGGTTCCATCCTCAGCACCACAAGAAAAAATGAAGAGGCTTACAAGATTGCATGGGGACCAGGAGGAAATAGGGAGAGAAGATGGCTGGTTTTGGAAGCAGTTTAGTCAAAGACACGGTGGCTTGCCCTGCGGTGACAGGGGTAAGAGACTTGGATCTTTTTGAAGTGCTGGTCGGCTTGCTTATGGCTTGCTGTGTGAGATGTGAGAAAGGGTGAAGAGCTGACCTCCAGGTTAGTGGTTTGAACAGCCGGGATAATGATGCCATCCTTCTTAGGATGGAAGGAGTTTTTGGGATAGCAGATTTGAGGGAGAAAAACCTGGGGTTCTGCACATGAACTTGATGGCTGTTGTGCATCCAAAAGGAAGTAGGTCTTTCATCTGGAGTGTGGGGGAAAGGATGGAACAAGAAGAAAAAGAAAAATCCTGTGGACTCAGCATAGAGAAGGCAGGTGAGCCCAAGGGCATGCAGAGGAACGTCATGGGCAGAGTCAAGCAGGAAAAGAAGAACCAAAGGCTAAAGGATGGGGCCCTGGGAGCTTTAGTACAGGACAAGGACGAGGCCAAGAGGAGGAGCCCAGGAGATGACAAGAAAACGAGGGGCATGCAGCCCCTAGACCCAAGGAAAGAGTTTTCACACAGGCAATGAGGAATGCTGAGGAAGGATACTAACTACCCATAGTGTTTTTTAAAAATATATTTTATTTATTTATTTGATAGAGGGAGAGAGAGAGAAAGAGGTAGAGAGAGAGAGAGAGAGAAAATGGCACACCAGGGCCTCCAGCCACTGCAAATGAATTCCAGACACATGTGCCACCTTGTGCATCTGGCTTATGTGGGTCCTGGGGAATCAAACCAGAGTCCTTTGGTTTTGCAGGCAAATGCCTTAACCACTAAGCCATCTTCTCCAGCCCCCATGTTGTTTTATAGAGCCATTTCAGGGCTGGAGAGATGGCTCAGCTGTTAAGGTTCAATTCCCCAGTACCCACATAAAGCCAGATGCACCAGTGGTGCGTGTATCTGGAGTTCCTTTGCAGTGGGTAGATGCCCTGGCACACCCATTCTCTTTGTGTCTCCTCACCCTCACTCGCTCTCTCTGCTTGCAAATAAATAATAAAAAATTAGATAGAACCATTCCAGTGAGGTGTGGGAGGTAAACATGACCAAGGCAATGGAGGGACTGCAGGGGGGCCAAATGGAGAGGGTGAGAGTTCCTTTCCAAGCAATGCATGGAGAACAACACAAGCTTGAGGAAGAAATTCCTTTTTAAGAAAATATTTCTGGGGTTGGAGAGATGGCTTTGCAGTTAAGGCATTTGCCTGCAAAGCCAAAGGCCCTCGGTTCAATGCCCCAGGACCCACGTAAGCCAGATGCACAAGGTGGCACATGAGTTTGGAGTTAGTTTGCAGGGTGGGAAGCCCTGGTGCACCCATTCTCTCTCTCCTTCCCTCTCTCTCTCTCCCTCAAATAAATAAATAAAATATTTCTAAGATTTATTTGTATGGTATGTGTGCAAGACAGAGAGAGTGTGGGTCCATGAGTACCACAGCACGTGTGTGGAGGTCGAGGATAACTTTCAGGTGTGGGTTCTTGGCTTGGATCTCATTTGAGGCAGGGTCTCTCGTTGTTGTTCACTGCCTTGTTTGTGAGCTTCTGGAACATTCTGTTCTCTGCACCTTCCTTCTTGCTGTAGGTGTGCTGGGGTGGCAGAAGCCTATGACAGTTTCTGGCTTTTCTGTGGGGTCTGGGAATCTGCACTCAGTTACCCAGAGTTGCAGGGTGAAAGCCTGATTCACTGGACCTCCGGTCCAGGAATTTTTTTTTATTGATTTTTAAAATTTATTTTTTATTTTTATTTTTTTTTTTAGGTAGTGTCTCACTCTAGCCCAGGCTGACCTGGCACACCTTCTGTTGTCCCAGGTTAGCCTTGATCTCACAGTAATCCTTTTATCTCTGCTTCCTGAATGCTGGAATTAAATGTGTGTGCTTGATTTCATTTTAAAACATTTTTGTTTATTTTTACTTATTTATTTGAGAGTGACAGCCAGACAGAGAAAGAAAAAGGCGGCTAGAGAGGCAAAGAGAGAGAGAGAGAGAGAATGGGCACACCAGGGTCTCCAGCCACTGCAAACGAACTCCAGATGCTTGCGCCACCATGTGCATCTGGCGTACATGGGTACTGGGGAATCCAGCCTCAAACTAGGGTCCTTAAGCTTCACAGGCAAGCACTTAACTGCCAAGCCATCTCTCCAGCTCTTGAATTCATTTTTAATGTGCCAAATTTTATAGCAGGACTCTAAGACAGGGTCTTGCTATGTAGGCCAGGCTGGCTTTGAATTCACAATCCTCCTGCATCATGCTTCCAATTGATGGAATTACAGGTGAGTACCACCAGGCCTGGGCACTTAGTTCCTTTGGACATACAAGATGAGAGTATGAAGGAGCACGGGCAGGCTGGGCAAACTGATGATGCATGTGCTCAGTGTATAAGAGGTTTTTGTCTGTTAAAACGAGGAAGAGAAAGGAACTCACGTTTGGAAGAGAAAAAAATGGTGTTTTGAAAGAGAAGAACAACAAAATCACCAGTGAACTGTCATATGATATCCCTTGAAGATTATAGTGCCTTCCCCTCCTTAATACACATAATTCCTCCCTTTTAACAAAATATTTTATTTATTTATGAGAAAGAGGAAGATAGAGAATTCCCCACTTAAAAAAATCTTTATTTATTTATTTGCAAGCAGAGAAAGGGGGGGTGGGGGATAATGAGCACTCCAGGGCTTCCAGCTACCACAAACAAACTCCAGATGCTGTGCATCTGGATTATTTGGGCACTAGGGAATCAAACCTGGGTCATTAGGCTTTGCAGACAAGAGCTTTAACCACTAAGCCATCTCTCCAGCCCCAATTCCCCTCCTTGGTACATATAGAAGCATCCTTTTCTACTTTTGTATGTTTTAATATAGTCATCCATCATAGGCATGAATCATGACTTTTGTGGGTGTATATGTTCATGTGTGTGCATGGATGTGCAGAAGCCAGAGGTCGATGTTATGTGTCCTTCTCAATCACATTCCACCTTATCTTTTTAAATTTTATTATTATTATTATTATTATTTTTGGTTTTTCAAGGTAGGGTCTCACTCTAGCCCAGGCTGACCTGGAATTCACTATGTAGTCTCAGGGTGGCCTCAAACTCATGGCGATCCTCCTACCTCTGCCCCCCAAGTGCTGGGATTAAAGGCGTGCGCCACCACGCCTGGCTTTAATTTTAATTTTTGGTTTTTCAAGGTATGCTCTTGCTCTAGCCCAGGCTGACCTGGAATTTACTATGTAGTCTCAGGGTGGCCTCTAACTCATGGCAATCCTCCTACCTCTGCCCCCCAAGTGCTGGGATTAAAGACCAGTTTGAGACTACAGAATGGGTGCCAGACCAACCTAGAATGAGACCCTACCTCTAAAAATTTAAAAAAAAAAATCCTCTGGAGGCATATAATGAAATTGCTTTCTAAAAAGATAATACCCATTCACAACTTATCAGCTGTGGACCACAAACTCTCCTGCCAGCATTGAGCACTATCATTTAAAAGAGAGACAGAGAGAAAGAGAGAGAAAGAGAGAGAGGGAGGGAGAAAAGCCAAACTTCACGGGTTTGGTAGGTGAACATGATTGCTGTTTCATTTCCATTCTCTGACTTGCTCTCGCTCAAGCACACGTGAGCATTTCTGTTTCCCAAGCACACGTCTGAGTGCTCACTGGAAGGGGGAGTTCAGATTAAGCCGAGTCTGGAAATCTTGGCTGAGGAACAGCTTGGATTCTTGCTTAGGGGAAAACAGTTATAAGGTTTTTTGAGCATGGAAATGACATCATGGAAATGGTGTTTAGGGAAGTTTAGTCTAGCAGAAGGCAGGATGGACAGGGATGAAGGGAGGGCGGCACTGGGACTGGGGTTTAACAGTGCAATTCCGGAAGGAGGACCGAAGCCTGTATGGGGTCGGGGAGGATGGAAACATACACCAGAAAGAAACGTCCTATAGGAATCGGTGCTGTACTGGGGTCAGCAGTGGAAAGACATGAGTCCAAGGTGATTCCGATATTTTTATTTTATTTTATTTTATTTATTTGAGAGAGAGAGAGAATGAGAATGGGCATGCCAGGGCGTCCCCAGCTGCTGCAAATGAACTCCAGATGCAGGTGCCACTTTGTGCATCTGGCTTTATATGGGTACTGGAGAATCGAACCTGGGTCCTTAGGCTTCACAGGCAAGCACCTTAACTGTCAAGCAATCTCTCCCACCCAAGAAACAGATCTTTTAAGTAGGAGTCTGTTTTGTTTTAATTGTAACTTTTATATATAATTTTTAAAAATTTGTATTCATTTATTTATTTGAGAGTGACAGAGAGAGAAAGAGAGAGAGAGAGAGAGGGAGAGAGAAAGAATGGGTGCATCAGGGCCTTCAGCCACTGCAAATGAACTCCAGATGCATGCACCACCTTGTGCATCTGGCTTACATGGGTACTGGGGAATCAAACCTCGAACCAGGGTCCTTAGGCTTCACAGGCAAGCGCTTAACCACTAAGCCATCTTTCCAGCCTGCAATTTTTATATTTTATTTATTTATTTGAGAGAGAGAGAGAGAGAGAGAGAGAGTAAGGCAGAAGAGAGAGGATGGGCATGCCAGGGCCTCATACCACTGCAAACTCCAGATTCATGTGCCACCTTGTGCATCTGGCTTTATGTGTGTACTGGGTCCCTTTGCCCAGCTAGCAAGTACCTTAATGGCTAAGTCATCTCTCCAGCTCCGAATTTTAATATTTTCATTGTAATTCCCTTCAACGTCTTTTTCTTTTCTTTCTTTCTTTTTTTTTTAAATTGAGAACCTTAATGTATGAACATATTGTAATTTGGTCATATTCTCATTGGGTTGTACTCTTTTTTTAAATGTATTTTATTTATTTATTTATTTATTTATTTATTTATTTATTTATTTATTTGAGAGAAAGAGAGAGAGAGAGAGAGAGAGATTGAGAATGGGCATGCCAGGACCTCCAAACTCCAGATGCATGTGCCCCCTTGTGCATCTGGCTTACTTGGGTCCTGGAGAATCAAACCGAGGTCCTTTGGCTTTGCAGGCAAACACCTTAACCACTAAGCCATCCCTCCAGCCCTGGGTTGTACTCTTACATCCCCTGTCCCCATTCCAGCGAGGGCCCTGACTATACCTTCCCACCCTGTGGTGGCTCTTCTGTTCTTTCCACCCCCCTCCTGCAATGTTCCCTGCCCCTTGGAGGGTGTGTTATAAGTCTCCTTGAGTGTTGAGCTCTCAGCAGCCTACCTTCAAAATTTTAAACATACACATAAAGTATAACCCATGGTTTTAATGTTAGCAACCATGTCAGTGTAGTAAATTTTACTGCAAGGGCCAATAAAAACATGAGTGCTGGGTAGATTAGATATGACTTTCAGAGGAGATTCATGAGACTGAGTATATATATATAAAATATATTACATTTATTATACATATTATATATTAAATATAAATATATATTTATTTATTTACTTAATATTGAGGGGGGCAGATAGAGAATTGGCATGCCAGGGCCTCCAGCCATTGTAGATGAACTCCAGATACATGTACCACCTTATGCATCTGGCTTACATGGGTACTGGGGAATCAAACCTGGGTCTATAGTGCTGTAACCACTAAGCCATCGCTCCAGCCCCTTATATTCTTAAAATATTTTTATTTATTTATTTGAAAGCAGGGAGAAATAGAGAGTGGGGGTGTGGGGAGAGAGAATGGACACGCCTGAGCTTCCAGCCACTGCAAATGAACTCCAGATGTACGTGCCACCTTGTACATCTGGTTTTAAACTGTTTTTGTTTTTAAAGATTTTATTTATTTATTTATTTATTTATTAGAGACAGAGAGAGGGAAAGAGAGAGAGTGAGAGTGAGAATAGGCATGCCAGGGCCTCTATCCACTGCAAATGAACTCCAGACATGTGCGCCTCCTTGTGCATCTGGCTTACGTGGGACCTGGAGAATTGAACCTGGGTCCTTAGGCTTCACAGGCATGTGCCTTAACCACTACGCCATGTCTCCAGCCCTACATCTGGTTTTAAGTAGGTACTGGGGGAACAGAGCCAGGTCCTTAGGCTTTGCAGGCAAGTGCCCTAACCATTGAGCAATCTCCCCAGCCCCTTCTTTTATATTTTTGTTAATCAAGGAGCTTGGTGACCTGGACCTGTCTGCCTCCCCACTTTTAGTCTGTCATCTCTGTACATGGACCCCCTGGTGTTGAGCTGTACTGGTATATTTGCAGTTCCTGGTAGGAGTCAGCGGCTGCCCAACATGTTGTTCCCTGGACCCATGTTGACGTGAACTTGCTCTTTACTATCCAGCTTGCAGACGAGCTGCATCAGGAAGCACTTTCTGTTGTGCTTCGGTCCCTTCTCTGTCACTCCCCCATCACCCTGAGCATGCTCCACACCTTCTTACCTGCCCATGCCATCGGGGGCTCCTGGCGAACAGTAACTCCACCTTAGTCTAAATGCCTGGTGTCTGGTGCGGTGCCCACAGACAACTGGCCTCCAGTCACTGAGACATGGCAGATGGCATCAGGACAGTGGGGAATGGAGCTCAGAGGATGGAGGAGGGCTGCGCCTTGTGGTCTTTGCTGATGGGATGGAGCTGAAGGAGTCAGTCATTAGTGCTGACTCCCCGTGAGGGAGTCTGAGGACCTGAGCATGCCCAGCTCTTCTCAGCACACAAAAGTCTGTGTCAGTTGATTGCGTCATCCTCAGGTTCAGAGTGCCCAACTCCCTGGAGCTTGGAAATGTACACTCAAGGGATTGCATGGGTTTCATCATCCCAAAGAGATGAAATAAAACCCCTATAGTACATTGTTTTTGAGAGAACCTATCATGGACCCCAAAATCTCTCATGATGAGATTTAATGTAAGGATTGGAGTGACCTACTGTATTTATTCATGGGGTGCAGTCCACTGCCTAGACATGTCCAACTCTGTTTTTTTTTAAATTAATTAATTAATTTATTTATTTGAGAGAGAGAAAGAGGCCGAGAAGGAGGGATTGGGTGCAGCAGGGCCTCCAGCGATTGCAAATGACCTCCAGATGCATATGCCACCTTGTGCATCTGGCTGTATGTGGATGCTGGGGAATCGAACCTGAGTCGTTAGGGTTTTTTTTTTTTTTCCAGGCAAGCACCTTAGTCAGTAAGCCATTTCTCTAGCTCATGTCCAACTTTTTAATATTTAGTATTTTCAAGGGACTTTGTAAACTATTTATTTCTTCCCATTATACTATAAGGTTAAGGACCATATTGGTGTTTTTTTTATTTGAGCACCATGTCTAGGCAAGAGCATAGAATATCGTTTTTAATCCATCTCACTTTGGGTAAATGAATCTATTGAGCTCTTGGATTCATTTTTTTTTAAAATAAATTCACCGTGCTTCCTGCTCCTTAGACACAATGACCCTCCACTTTCCTCAGCTGATCTAGTCTGAACAGTGGCTCCTATTTTGTCACATGATCATCTATACTTCTGATATAGAGCAGATGAGTGGCCAAACTCATATTTATCAAAATTCTTTATTTACTTTATCCACCCAAATCCAATTCAAATGCTATGGAGGAGGAGTCAGGTAGCTTTATTAGGCAGTTGGGGAGACTGCGCCCCTGAAAGTATCCTTGCAATCTCCACTTTGCTAGAGATCAAGTATGATCTGACTTCTTATCTCTTCCCTAGAACTCTTTCTCCACAAACAACCTGGGACCCTCCAAGGAAGGAGGTCTTTTCTAGGGTGGTTGGTCAAGTTCAGTCCCCAGAACTTGGGGTCATGGCTGGCCTCTTCCTAAGACAGCCCCTAACCCAGACCAACCAGCTATCTCTCTGGCTCACCCGAGCGGGAAGGTAGGGCCACCACCATAAGGTTATAAACGTGTTTACCAGGGAGGGCAACTTCTCTTGGCAGCCCGTTCATCACTCATGAACCTCCAGGTTCTGGTGAGTGTCCCCCCCGTCTTGAACCCCTGACCCTTACTCCCACACGGCCTCTTTGCCCCTCCTGCCCTCCACATGGCAGGAGCTTGTTCTTTCTTTTCTCTCCTCTGTAACTCTCTTTTTACATTTCTTCCAGGCCCACCATGTGAGCTCTCAGACCACGTGTTTTCCTTCCCTTGGTTCTGTACTTCCCTCAATAAATATAATCACGTAATAATTACCCTTCTCATTGTATTTTATCCAATTTTTGGGTTAGAAATAGACATAAACCTAGGGTTTGGGGTTCAAGGACTTTGCTGAACCCTTAACACCCGTTTCACTATTTCCTATCCACTGCCTCCCCTGATCACCTGTCCGATGTGCTCATTCGCACTGAGGCAATGTTATGGGTCAGCTTTGCACCTACTATGTGTCACTTTCATGAAGCTAAGGACCACGTGTTGTTTACTGTCATTTTCCTAGAGCCTAACAAAGTGGCTCACGGTTGGTAATACAATTTTGTTAAGTTTGAGAAAATGGAAAGTGACGTTTGTTTGTCCTGGTGGTGACAGTCGTGGCTCTCTAGTGTAGTATGTTCTTGGAAGCTGGCACGTAGAATGTCTTCAGTAAATGGCAGCTATGATGTCATGATGATAATGTGCACAGCTGTCAGGATACAGTACATAATCAAGTCTGAAAGGATTGATTAGCTAAGGCCTGTGTTTAAAATATAGACTAGAAGATTCAGTATAGATTCAAGATGCCCAAAGAAGACCCAGGAAAACTACAGGCAGGATGTCTGACTTCTTTAAAAAAAATATTTAAAATTCTTCCTTTTTTAAAAAAAGTTATTTGAGGGAGAGAGAGGCAGATAGATAGAGATAGATAGATGATAGATAGATAGATGATAGATAGATAGATAGATAGATAGATAGATAGATAGATAGAGAATGGTGTACAAGGGCCTTCTGCCACTGCAAATGAACTCCAGAAGCATGTGCCATCTTGTGCATCTGGCTTACATGGGTCCTGGGGAAATTGAAGCTGGGTCCTCTGGCTTTGCAGGCAAGTGCCTTGACTGCTAAGCAATCCCAACATCCCTGAGTGACTTCTTGTAAAGGAGATTTTATATATCCTGTCAGACTTCATAGGTTTGGAAAACTGTGTCCCCGGAAGAGGAACCCAAGTGTAGTAAGTGGTAAAGGGTGATAAATTGGGAAAGAATGGACTTGTTAAGTGGGACTTAAAAAAAAAGAATTATTTCAGTGTTTCCATATGGTCATCATGCAGCGTCTTTCTTCATCCATTTATCTATCTATCTATCTATCTATCTATCTATCTATCTATCTATCTATCTATCTATCTATCTATCTATCTATCTATCTTCTATCTATCTATCATTTATCATCCATACACAGTGCTGGAGACCAAGGCTTTGTGCATGCTAAGGAAGTACTACTATGGTCGGATCCACATCCCCAGCCTCCTTCCTTTCTTTCTTTCTTTCTTTCTTTCTTTCTTCCTTTCTTTCTTTCTTCTTTTTAAATTTTATATTATTTTTTTTCTTTCTTCTTTTTTAAACATGTGCAGATTTGTATGTGCGCGCACATGTGGGTGCACATATGTGTAGATGCGTGTAGCAACCAGAGGATACAACCTCAAATGTCATCCCCAGAAAGTGTCCACTTCCTCTTTTGTTTGTTTTAATTTTTATTTATTTATTTGCACGCAGAGAGAGAGAGAGAGAGAGAGAGAGAGAGAGAGAGAAGAGAGGCAGACACAGAGAGAGAATGGGCATGCCAGGGCCTCCAGCCACTGCAAATGAATTCCAGATGCATGTGCCCCTTGTGCATCTGGCTTGTGTGGGTCCTGGAGAATCGAACTGGGATCCTTTGGCTTCACAGACATGCGCCTTAACTGCTAAGCCATCTCTCCAGCCCTTTTTATTGGTCTTAAAATTTTTTTTTTAATTTTTATTGTCCACCTCCTTTAAGACAGCGTCTCTCACTGGCCTGGAACTTGCTGGCCAGCATGTCCCCAGATCATCCTGTCTCCACCTCTCCAGTGCTGGGTTATGAAGCTCTTCATTATTTATTGAGAATTTTACTCTAGGATCAATCCTAGTGGATGTGAGGAAGAAGCTGAGGTGTGGTAAAATCTGAGTCATGCTGAAGCAGCCTTGTAACAATGTGTTAAGCTTCGTCACGAAAAGAACAGGAAAGAAAGAAGAGGAACTCTTAGGAAAGAAGATGATTGAGGACGGTGATGGGAAACTGTAATTTTCCTGTCCCCGGGCTCCTGAATGAGGGAAAACCAGAAACAAAGATCCCTCGCTTTAGGACAATGTCTACTGCTCCACGAGTTTTCTTTCTTCCTCCCTCCTTCTCTCCCTCCTTCTTTTCTTTTTTTCTTTCCCTCCCTCCCTCCCTCCTTCCCTCCCTCCCTTCTTTCCTTTCTTTCTTTCTTTTTTTTTTCTTTTTTTTTTTGAGGTAGGATCTCACTAGCCCAGACTGAACCTGGAACTCACCTCCACAGAAGCAGGCTGGCCTCACACTCACCCTGATTGTCTTCCTCGCCCCCCCCCCAGTGCTGAGATTAAAGGCGTGCACCACCACACCCAGCTGCTTCACTAGTTTAACTTGCAAAATTAAGCCGTGATAACAGAAGACGTTCCAAAAAGCATTCAGGAAATTACATGCTAGCTGGTTTGACTGGAGTAAACCCCTTGAAACTGGGCCCCAAACAAATGTTATTTCCAAATACTTAAAGCTGTGGACTTTGCTGTTGTTCCCTTGAAGCCGCTCGTGAAGGCTCGGGCACTTGTAAAGTGCCAACTGATATTAGCTCTTAACTACATTTGTTATAAGTCATAAACACACACATGTGGGATGTGCCCATGATTCAGACACCCATGTGGGTAGATGCAGATACTTCTGACCAATACATTCTTGTAGTAAGTTCACATGTGCCATATTCTGACTGGTGGTGGAATTTTTATTTATTTATCTATTTATTTATTTAGCATATGATGATAAAACGAATCTAATGACCATTTTAAGACTGGGAAATAATGGTGCATTGCAAAGAGGCTAATGTGAAGAAAACAGTTTCTATGGGTAAGGGAATATCAGAATAAATCAGAGGAGTGCATAACATGTTGCAGCATATAGCTGCTAAAAAGGAAATATCTCCAAGCAAGGTATATTAAATGTTCAAAGCAATCCATCAAAACACACAGTATGCTCTTTTTATAAGTCTTACAATTTTCATTCATTTATTTATTTTATTTGTTAGCAAGAAGAGAGTGAGAGAAAGGCTCATTAGGGCCTCTTGCCACTGTAAAAGCAATCCAGATGCATGTGCTACTTTGTGAATCTGGCTGAATGTGGGTACTGGGGAATTGAACCCAGGCTGTGAGGCTTTGCAGGCCAGTGCTTTTAACTGCTGAGCTGTCTCTGCAGCCAGACACAGTGTGCTTTTGAATGAAATGTCATCTGAGACGCCAGTTTCCCCATAGTCACTTAGGGCTATCCATTTTCTTATTTCCTTTATTATTTGACTATATAGTGTATCTCAATTTATTAAATTTATCTGTATTTTTTGTTAAAATGTTAAATTTGAGGCCTCTGTCTTATCCCTAACACCTAGATTATACCTATCCCATGAGTGATTCTAGGTGACTGTTGGTGAACGACTGAAATAGCTTAGATCAGATGTTATGCTATGAATTGCAGTTTTTGTATTTATTTGCCCAGGGAGAGAGAAAGAGAGAGAGAAAATGGGCATTCCAGGGCCACTAGCCACTGCAAGCGAATTCTAGATGCATGTGCCACTTTGTGCATCTGGTTTTTTACTGGGGCTTTGCAGGCAAGTACCTTAACCACTGAACCATTTCTCCATCCCAAATTGCACCATTTTTACAGTACATACAAAGTTTTCTGCTCATATAGAAACATGGTTTAATACAGAAACCACTCTTATTCTTTTCTTACTGTCACTCCTCAGCATGTAAGTATGCAATTTGCATCTCTTTGGATTGTACTGTATTAGAATGTTCGATTCTAAAAACTGTTGTTGGGGCTGCTGGTTTTAAGTTTCTTAAGAAATCATTCGATGAATTTTGGCTTGGGATTAAGACAGAATTTCCAATGATTTCGGAAATGGCCCTAAACATACTTTTGCCATTTTTGTACTACATATTTATGTGAAGTGGTGTTTTCAGTATTGGCAATTTTGAAACCAAAATATCAGTCAGCTCTGAGAAACATATGCTCAACATCCTGTAGCATCAGAGATTTCTGCCAAGATTGGATTCTTTACGTAAAAATCGGCACACCTAGCAGCTGGGGAGATGGGAGAGTGGGTAACGTGCTTGCTGAGTAAGTGTGAAGATCAGAGTACTCAGCATTCATTCGGCATTTACTCAGGTAAGTGCTGGGCAGGTGCAACAGAAGGCGCCTAAACCTTGTACTTCCGGCAGACACAGGGGATCTGTGGGGCAAGCTGGCTAGAGAGTCGAGCCAAGTTAGCAAGCTCTGTGTTCAAGTGAGAGGCTCTGCCTCAGTAAATAAGATGAAGAGTGATGTGTCAGTGTCTGGTCTCCATGTGCACACATCCCCTCACCACACACGCACCTACATGCATACACACACATGCAAAAAATTAAGCACATTCATCTCATGAGTATGCCAATTTGCTTTCGTCTTTAATGAATGGTAAAACTGTATGCATACCAAAAAAACCATTTTATATTTTAAAAAATATATTATTTATTTCTTTATTTGCAAGCAGAAAGAGACAGAGAGAAGAGGTACAGACAGAAAGAATGGGTGCATCAGAGCTTCCAGCCATTGCAAACAAACTTCAGATGCATGTGCCATTTTGTGCATCTGGCTTTACATGGGAACTGGGGACTCAAACTGGGTCCTTGCAGGCAAGTGCCTTAACTCTGAGCCATATCTCCAGCCCTATTTTTATTTTTTAGTTTTTTTGAGGTAGGTTCTTGCTCTAGCCCAGGTTGACCTGAATGAAATTCACTATGTAGCCTCAGGATGGCCTTGAACTCACAGTGATCTGACTACCCCTGCCTCCTTAGTACTGCGATTAAAGGTGTGTGCCACCATGCCTGACCCAAAGAACTATTTAAATATATATTTTTTCCCCCAAGGTAGGGTCTCACTCTAGCTCAGGCTGACCTGGAATTCACTATGTAGTCTCAGGGTAGCCTCGAACTCATGGTGATCCTCCTACCTCTGCTTCCCAAATGCTGGGATTAAAGGCGTGTGCCATCACACCTGGCTAAATCTAATTTATTTATGGTTTGTTATTTGTAAATGCTTGATGTGGATACCTTTTTTAAATATTACCTACATACCTGGATGGGGTCATGTAATAATCCGTCATACAAATTGGTGTCACGCATATAAAATGTTTAAGAAGCCCTGTTGTAGAAAATATTTTCCCCATTGCATTTTGCTTTTCAGCCAGCCGTTTTATCTAATATTTTGTTTTTATTTGTGTATTTGAGAGAGAAAGAAAGAGAGAGAGAATGGGTGTGCCAGGGCCTTCAGCCACTGCAAACAAACTTCAGAAGCATGCGCCACATTGTGCATCTGGCTTACGTGGGTCCTGGGAAATTGAACTGGGGTCCTTTGGCTTTGCAGGCAAATGCCTTAACTGCTAAGCCATTTCTCCAGCCCAGCAATAGTCATTTAAAAAAATATTTTATTTATTTATTTGAGAGAGAGAGAGAGGCAGATAGAGAAAGAGGGAGAGGGAGAGAGGGAAAGAGAGAGAGAGAGAATGGGCAGACCATTCTCCAGCCACTGCAAACAAACTCCCAGATGCATGCACCATCTTGTGCATCTGGCTTTACGTGGGTGCTGGGGAATCAAACCTGGGTCTTAGGCTTCGCAGGCAAGTGCCTTAACCGCTAATCTAGCTCTCCAGCCCAGCAACAGTCATTTTATTTACTGATTTGGGATAGAGAGAGAATGGGTGTGCCAGGGCCTTCAGCCACTACAAACGAACTCCAGATGCATGTGCCACCTTGTGCATCTGGCTTATGTGGGTCCTAGGGAATCGAACCGAGGTCCTTTGGCTTTGTAGACAAGCGCCTTAACCACTAAGCCATCTCTTCAGCCCCCATCAACAGTCATTTTAATGTTGGCTACGTTGAAGGAGATGAACTCATGATTTGGCTGGGGTGGAGAGTAACACTGGTCAAAGTTTATCCACCAGGCTATCTGAGTGGACATTTGTTTACCCCTTTGGGCACAGTGATGGCCTCAACTGCATTGCTGTGCATGATTTCCCTGAGATTTTTGGGTAAACTCTTTCTAGTTTCTTCTTGGGAAGGAGGAGGGATTTCCATGAAATTCTAGACATGTGAAATATAAAAATCCCATGCAATTATTTTTGCAAAATATGGAGCATATCTAAGGCCAGGTATGGGCTTTTCTTCTCTGAAAAAATACATTTATTTATTTGAAAGGAGAAAGAGAGAATATGAATGAATGCATATGGATGCACCAGGGCCCCTAGAGGCTACAAATGATCTCCAGATGAATGTGTCACTTTGTGTATCTGGCTTTACATGGGTGCTGAGGAATCGAACCCACGTTGTTAGGCTTTGCAGGCAAGCACCTTAACACCTGAGCCATCTATCCAACCCAGAGCTTCTCTTGTTTAAGTATCTAGTCTTTTTTTTTCTAAATTATATTTTATCTATTTATTTGAGAGAGAGAGAGAGAAAGGGTTTGTCAGATGCATGCACCCCTGGGGAATTGAACCAGGGTCCTTTGGCTTTGCAGGTAAATGCCTTAACCTCTAAGCTGTCTCTCCAGCCTCCCCAACCCCCCATTCACTTCTTTCTCATCTGTTTTGTTTTGATTTTTTTGGAGGTAGGGTCTTGCTCTAGCCTAGGCTGACCTGGAATTCACTTTGTAGTCTCAGGATGGCCTTTAACTCACAGCGATCTTCCTACCTCTGCCTTCCGAGGGCTGGGATTAAAGGTGTGCGTTACCAACGCTCAGCTCTCTCTGCTTTTTCTTAAGATCTTTCCTAGATCTGTTTAAACCTCTTCACAATTCAGAAATGGTTATGTGCCCCCTACTAGGTGGATAGGTCACTTTGATCTTTGTATGGTATCCACTGATGCTGGTGTTACGATACAGCGGTGACAAGAGACATGCTCCTTTCAAGACAGTGGATACCTAGAATAAGATTGTACTTTAGAAGGAACATTGATTCTTCCCTTAGATGAGCTTGGGCCTTTGGGCAGGTGGCCTGGAGAGGGGGAGTCATTGTTTCCCAGGTGATTTCATACCACTTTTCTAAGTCTGGGTGCGGATCCTCGCAAGCTTTAGCTCAACAGACATGAGGATTTCTTTTCTTTTTTTTTTTTTGGGTTTTTCAGATAGGGTCTTGCTGTAGCCCAGGCTGACCTGGAATTCACTATGTAGTCTCAGGGTGGCCTCGAACTCACGGCGATCCTTCTACCTCTGCATCACCACGCCCGGCAGGATTTCTTTTTAAAAATTTTTATTTATTTATTTGCTCTGTGTGTGTGTGTACGTGCACACGCGTGCACGCACATGTATGTATGCAAAGCAGGGTCTCTTGCTGCTGCAGACTCCAGATGCAGGTAGCACCTTTTTAGGTGTAGCTTTATGTGGGTGCTGAGGAAGTAAATCCAGGATGGCAGGCTTTGCAAGCAAGTGTCTGTAACTGCTGACTCATCTCCCCAGGCCAACATGAGGATTTCTTAAAGGAGTTTCACTATCTGTCTACCTCTGGGGCCCAGATCATAGCTAGAGGGGTCATTGTCAAGTAGAATTGATGTGAGGGTGGTGCCTTCTGGGTATACGGTCCTGTCATACCATAGTTTGGTCTCTTAGTTCATTCAGGCCCTTCATGTCGGACTTGCTTGAACTTGCCTCTTTTCTTTCCCGTTTCCCCAAAGTAAGTATTTCTCTGTCACCTTCATGTGCCACCACCTCGCGCCCTCTGAGCCTTCATGTGGCTCCTCCTGTTTGTTGCTTAGTTCTATTTTTAAAAAAATATTTTTGTTTATTTATTTGAGATAGAGATCGGTAGATGGAGAGAGAGAGAAAATGGGCATGTCAGGGCCTCCAGCCACTGCAAACAAACTCCAGATGCATGCGCCACTTTGTGCTACATGTGGACCTTTACTTTTATTACTTCTCTTATTTCTTCTTTACATTCAACTAACAATTAGGAATTGAAACCTATTGTATGCACAGCATCAGAGTAGCAAAGTTACTGTGTGAAGGATGGGTTCTAATTCACTGCAAAAAGATGTTTAAAAAACATTATTTTCAACTGGTTCATAGAAACATAAAAACTGAGGCGTGAACAGGGCACTGGGTATGATGTGTTGATATACATGTGCACTGCATAATATCTAAATCGGGTTCAACATATCTATCCCTTTAAACACTTATCATTTCTTCACGGAGAGTATGCTTTCTTCTAGCTTCTCAAAATGTACGGTTTTGTTGATATCTGTAGTCACCCATGTCAGAACTTGCTCCTAACTGTAACTTAGTCCCCATTAATCAGCCTTTCTCCATCTCTCCTGTTAAATATTTTTTAAAAAGTTATTTATTTGCATTTGTGTGTGTGTGCTGTGCACACGCACACAACTCCTGGGTTTCTTGTTGCTGCAAATGAATGCACATCAGTGGCTGGGAATCTAACCTGGGCCAAGAGGCTTTGCAAGCAAGTGCCTTTCACTGCTAAGCCACTTCCATAACAATACTATTTTAATATTTTTTATTATTTATTTGAGAGAGAGAGATACATAAATAGGCAGGTAGAGAGAGAGAGAGAATGGGTCCGCCAGGGCCTCCAGCCACTGCAAACGAACTCCAGATGCATGCACCCCCTTGGGCATCTGGCTTACGGGGGTCCTGGAGAATCGGGCCTTGAACCGGGGTCCTTAGGCTTCATAGGCAAGCATTTAACTGCTAAGCCATCTCTCCAGCCCAAATAATACTATTTTAATCTTGTGGTTAGGTCATAGTGTTTCATACTCGACCCACTTAGTAATTGGTCTTACTTTGCTTTCTGATCACTTGCCATGGCGACAGTAAATCAGGACACGCACAGGGTTGCTGCAGAAAGTTGATTCCATTGACATACATGAGTTAGTTCCATTAGCCTCTTGGTTATTTTAATTTCTTAAAACGTTTATTTATTTCTTTATTTGCTTGTGTGTGTCCGCACATGCACATACCAAGGCCTCTTGCTGCTGACAACACCACACACCTCACTTTTTGCATCTGGCTTATGTGGGTGGCTGGGGAATTGACCCCAGGCTGGCTAAGCCATCATCTCAGCCCAACAGTTTAATATTTTAATAACCAGCATTTAGCACTATATGTGCACAATGTTACAGGGAGCCAGACATGAGAGATTGCCTCGTAAATATGGGTTGAAGTAAACAAGCGAGGGTTGGGGCGATATGGCATGAATTCTGAGCCTTTTAAAACTTCAGCTAGTTCAAAATAAGTTTTATCTTTACTTGTGGTATGCTCTGCTTTTGAAAAAGTTTTCTATTTTTAGTCTGCTTCAAAATGTTTTCAAACACACTTTTAAATAAACTGATCTTGGGTTGGAGAGATGGCTTAGCAGTTAAGGCACTTGCCTGCAAAGCCAAAGGACCCCGGTTTGATTCACCAGGTCCCATGTAAGCCAGATGCATAAGGTGGCACATGCATCTGGAGTTGGTCTGCAGTGGCTGGAGGCCCTGGAATGCCCATTTTTTTTTTCTCTCTCTCTCTCAAATAAATAAATAAATAAATAAATAAATTTTTAAAAACCAATGTTCAGGAGCCTCCATATTTGAGAGATATCAGTCTTTTTAGATGCTTGTTTACAGCTGGTGCTCATCTGTTCTCTTGGGAGCTGTGTGACCTCGTCTTTCACTGCGCATGCTCAGCATTCAGCACACACACTGCAGGGCCAAGCTTCCAGCCCAAGCCTAGCTATTTCTCTTTCTCCTCATCCTTTAGTCTAAAACAGGCACAATAATTGAGCAAACCTCTTTGAATTGCTATGAGAAGAAACCCAATTTGTGTCAGGAAAGCACCTAGAGCTGTCCTGGGCACTGAATCAGTGCTTGGCAAATAAAATCCACCTTGAAATGTGTTTCACAATTGTTCCAGACTCAGGCGGTAGTTGTGGAAATTCAATGAGGTACGTCTAGAACATTTAACATAGTATCTTGGTGCCCTATTGAACACTCAGTGATTGTTTGTGGGGTGTTCTGGGGGTGTGGTGTGTATGTATATAAGGCACGTGTGTAGAGGTCAGAGGACAGTCTTGGGATGTCAGTCCTCGCCTTCCACCTTGTTTGAGACAGAGTGTCTCTTGTTGCTTGCCTCTGTGAATGCCAGGTTAGCTGGCCTGTAGGGTTCTCCTAACTCCATCTCCCTTTGCCATAGGTATGTTGGGGTTACAGACTTGTGTCTGGCTTTACATGGGTTTTGGGGGATCCAAACTCCAGTGGGCAGGATTGCACAGCAAAGACTTTTAACCCCTGAGATCTCCCCAGACTCTGAATAATTTTTTTTTAAGATTATTCTTTTTAAAAAAATATTTATTTTTAATTTATTTATTTGAGAGGGAGAGAGAGAGAGAGAGAGAGAGAGAGAGAGAGAGGGAGAGAGAAAAAGAATGGACATGCCATGGCTTCTAGCCACCGCAAACAAACTCCAGGTGCATGCACTACCTTGTGCATCTGGCTTATGTGGGTCCTGGGAAATCAAACCTGGGTCCTTTTGCTTTGCCAGCAAGTGCCTTAACTGCTAAGCCATCTCTCCAGCCCATTTTGTGATTATTCTTAATGAAGACTTATTGAGATCTTATGCCTATCTTCAAAGGTTTGCAAAACCAGCACACAGGAAACCAGAGAGCAACTCGGTTGATTTCTCTGTGGCGTGGGAAGAAAGGAAGCCTTCCAGCGCTGAAATGCAAGAGAAGCACCTTGACGACAAGAATTCAAGTTGGACAAGAAGAACTTGGTTAGGGAACAGCGAGCATCAGGCGGGTATTGAAGAAGCCTACGTGTAGAACAAGGGAGAGGCAGAGAGGGCAGCGGAGAGGTGGGCAGTCAGTGGCAATGCCATGTGGACCCTGTAAGGAGGGCAGAGACAGCCTGACCACACGAGTCAGGTGGCAGGGCTGCCCAGCGTCCTGTCCTCTTTTGTTCCTTTGCCCCGCCCGAGGTAGCCCCTTCCCCATGTTCACACTTTCCTGGGCCTCGGCACTTAAGATCCATTTTGTTCCTGCCCGGGGTGCCCTTTGGCCCAAGAATTTACTATTCAGCTGTCTTGCTGTTGCTTTTCTTTGGGAGAACAGCCGTGTCCCACCGAAAGAGTTTTCCTGAGAGGAAATGAGCAGTGAGCCAAAGCTCCAACTGCCTTAGGTTCTTTCAACACGCACTTAATGGTCACTGTAGCACGAGTTTGCATGCATGCCCCACTTCCTCCCTCATATTTTCGTTGGAATGAGGACGAGTTATCATTTAACAAGTCATATGAATAATGGACTGGATCCTATTAATGATCCAATGGTCCCCCAATTTTCTGGGCATTATAAGTCCTTTTGGAACTGCCAGTCTGTAAAAAACAGATGCATCCCAGGTCTTATTAGTCCTCAAGCTTAGTGTGGCCTCGCTGGCGTAACATGGAAGGAAGGAGGCTCCGGCGTGATGGAACACTGGTGAGTCCAGCATGTCTAGAGGTGACTCTGTGATGTCTTCTGAATGTAATTCTGCACCCGAGAGTCACAGATAACGAGTATGTTGCCCGCTGCTGCATTTCTGCTCTCCGTCAGACCCTGCCTATGGGCTTTTTTCTGGATGCTGCGTGCATTTCCTGAGTGTTATCAAGAACGGCCCTCTCCAGAAGACCGTGCACTTTCCAAGAGTGAGAAGACACGAGAAAACACTGACTAAGCACAGGTAAGCTTAATAAGAGCCAGCAGGATATTGTCAGAGGGACATTTTCTGAAGAGTTCTCGACTTAGGTTAAAAATCCTTTGGGGACAGATTTATTTTTTATTTTGTTACATCAGTTACTTGAAACATGAGATGACTTATTGGATGCCAACAACTCATTGGGCAGTTTCTGTAAATGAAGTGAGTTGGAAGGTGGCATTAGCAAGCCATGACAATGGGTCAGCTTAGGATGTTAAGCCTTGTCTCGTCCCAGCACAGTTTTAGCCTAAAACCCTGATCTCCCCAGCACGTTATAACACTTTTCCATCTATATTCTGGGCATTCTTATTTTTCTTTCCATATGTTATTGTTATTAATTTATTTTAAGTTTAATTTTTTTTTTGAGGCAGGGTCTCTCTCTAGCCCAGGCTGCCCTGGAGTTCACTATGTAGTCACAGACCAGCCTCGAACTCACAACGATCCTCCTACCTCTGCCTTCTGAGTGCTAGGATTAAAGGTGTGTGCTACCATGCCTGGCATCATCATTATTCTTTCTAAAAATCCAGAATGGATCAAAAGGAACAATCTCGGATATAGGTAGGAGACACAGGCCAAGAGGGTGGCTTGAAAAGTATACCTTAGGAACATGACGGAAGTCATTACGACCTTATTTTATTTTCAAAGCTCTACCTGACACAGCTAGCTTGGTTTCCCATTGGCAGAGCTTCTGCTCCTATAAACAACATAGGCACTGGCTTGCCTTGCATGGCCACAGCTGAAGGGCTCCATGTTCATCTAGGTCATTCTCCAGAGTGGCACTCTTGGACGACAACAGAGATCTCCATATGGTTTGATTCAAGGTCCATGGCAGACGACCTTCACTGTGCTGTGAAATAGTTTATACCCCTTTCAAAAAAAAGCCAGTGAGGGCTGGAGAGATGGCTTAGCGTTTAAGGCGCTTGCCTGCAAAGCCAAAGGACCCAGGTTTGATTCCCCAGGACCCACATAAAGCTAGATGCATACATAGTGCATGTATCTGGTGTTCATTTGCAGTGGCCAGAGGCCCTGGCACACCTATTCTCTCTCATAAATAAATAAAATACTTTAAAAATATATGACCAGTTTAATGCAAAGCAATGGTATACCTTTATGATGATTGGTAAATGGTCCAGTTCCATTTGCATGCAGCCAAAAAAATTATAGGTTAGAGATAGAATGTTGTGAACTTGGGCTTACTATTGGGGTTATTTTCTTATTGTGTCTTTTTTTTTTTTTAATCTAGTCTTATAAAGCCTTTCAAAAGTGGTTTAACTTTGATTCTTTTTTGTTTGTTTGTTTTTAACAGGGTCTTATGTAGCCCAGACTGACCTCAAAGTCATGTAAGCTGAAGGTGACCTTGAACTCCTGCTCCTTCTACCTCCATCTCTGCGGGCATTATAAGCATGAGCCATTGAATTTGGCTTTGAATTTTGATTCTTTAACCAAAATTCAAGCTATGACAACTGAACTTGGGCCAGAGTTACTTCAATATACAGCTCAACTGTTTTTATTAATATTTTATAAAATATATGTTGTGATTAAATAAGTTTCGGGGTACTGAATTAGAACCACTTTTCCAGGTTTCTTTAATATAAGACTTTTTTGGGTCTTTACTATGCTAACATGGACTCTGAAGCCCTAAAAGCTGCTACGTACATTCCTCACCAGGGATGTATTTATTCATGTATCCACTTATCCTTTCATTGGGGTAAACAACCCATTTGGGGAGTGGGTTGTCTTGGGAAAAATCACTTTACAACTTTAGGTCAAGTTTTCTATTCTCTACATTGGACTAAAGATATTCCAGTTTTCAGATATCTCAGGCTTGACAATTGTGATTTAGGCCATGTTCAAGTCTAGCATGTGTGCTACCACATGAACTTGCTGAGGGCAGCACAGAAGGTTTTGAAAGGCACGAGTCAATCACTCATGGGTTGCTTGACAAGCACCGTAAGAGGCTTCACGGGCACAAATATGGCAGAAAAGATATACCTCTTGTCCCCTGGAAGGAAATGCATATCAACTGATGATTAAAAATAATATAGTAGGGCTGGGGAAATGGCTTAGTGGTTAAATCATTTGCCTGTGAAGCCTAAGGACCCCAGTTCAATTCCCCAGGACCCACGTAAGCCAGATGCATAAGGGTCACATGCGTCTGGAGTTCGTTTGTAGTGGCTGGAGGCCCTGGCATGCCCATTCTCTCTTTCTCTCTGCTTCTTTCTCTCTCTCTCTCTCTCTCAAATAAATAAATAAATAAATAAATAAATAAATAAATAAATAAATAAATAAATAAAATATTTTAAAAAATAATATATCAGTAAGCCTGGCATGGTGGTGCACGCCTTTAATCCCAGCACATGGGAGGCAGAGATGGGGGAATTGCTGTGAGTTCGAGGTCATCCTGAGACTGCATAGTGAATTCCAGGTCACCCTGGGCTACAGTGAGACACTGCCTTGAGAAAACCAAAATAGTAATAATAGTAATAGTAATAATAATATAATAAAAAGTGGAAGAAATAGACTTAGGCAATACCGGCATATCTAATAGGATTATATTTTTAGAAACTTCGATCAGAGAAGAGGAACATTCCTAAGGAGCAAAGTCTTCTGGAGAAACTGCCTCCTCCTGGTGACAGTGAGGCCTTTTGGAGGAATGACACCAACACTGGGTCCTGGTGTATTGCATTAATATAAAAAAAGGTGGGGTTGAGAGATGGCATAGTGGTTAAGGTGCTTGCCTGCAAAGCCTAAGGACCCGAGTTCAATTCCCCAATACCCATGTAAAGCCAGATGCTTAAGATGGCACATGCATCTAAGTTCATTTGAAGTGGCTGGAGGCCCTGGTGTGCCCATTCTCTATCTTTCTGTCTAGTTAGAAAGTTGATTTTTTTCCTTCTCTCTCTGTAGTCGTAGGATGACCTCAAACTCATGGCGATTCTTCTACCTCTATCTTCCTAGAGTCTTCCTAGTTCAAGGTGTATGCCGCCACACCAGGCTAGAAAGTTTCCTTTTGTACATATATAAATATATACAAAATAGCTTTTTTTATGCCAAGTCATTAAAATGGGTACAGCTGAATTAAGAAGAATGCAAACCTCCTTCCTGAACGTCACGTGTGTCAGTGTTCAAAACTCCACAACACCTCAAGCCAAGACATCAACTCCTTACTGTCCCAATGACCAAGGCAAACAGAACCATGTTCTAGGTGGCCCTTGAACTTTCTTAAACCGTTTAAGCAATCCTGTGAGGGTCTCCTGTAAGGCTAGGAATCTGGGCTATACAAGAACCAGCTAAAATATTCCTTACTGGAAACCCAAGTTAGCACGGTCTGCCAGTGGTTGCGGATGAAGAGGGGCGAGTGATAGACAGGTTGGAAGGAAACGGGTAAGGAAGGATGACAGGTACATGCAAGGAAGGAGATCTCTTACCCGGCTCTGGGTGGATTTTGTGGTTGTTTTTGAACCAAGTGATCTGTGGCTCTGGGGCACCACCGGCACTGCAGTCCAAGGTGGCAGAGCCACTGATGGCCACCGTGTGGTCACTGAGGTTCTGCAGCAGGTATGGTGTCTCCTGATCTAGTGGAGAAAGAAAGGGAGTTGAGATTACTTGTCAGTTTCACCCTTTTATTACACATGCATATTATTGTTTTAACTATATATAGAGAGAAATAGCAAAACTTGATGACCGGGGTCAGGTGTATGTCACTCCCCTTCATATTTAACTGACTACTGCTTTAACCTTCACACGAAGCCACAGAGAATCACAGTGTGTTAGAATACAGTGAAATCAAGGACAGGATGAGAGTCCATAATTTTAGATTTTAATACAAAGATTTTTCTCCTGGCTGGCTCTTGTTCTTTTCTTTTAGAAAGAAAAGCTTTCTGAAAGCCCAAGGATTTCATGTATCTTAGGAGTTAACAATGAAAACGATGGTTGTGAACAGAGGTGTGGCGAAGGCAATGGAGTTTTTTTTTTTATGGTAATTTTTTTTTTTTCTGGATCAAACCCAAGGACTCCCATATGCTAGTCAACCACTTGACCACTAATCTGCACTCCCAACCCAATTCCATGTGTATTTTTCTTGGCTTATGTTTTATGGATGTCTGTTGTGCTTCTGTTTCTCCATAACCTAAGTTGTAAGGCAACAGACCAAACAAGAAAAAAATTCTTAAGTTTTAAAAGCTTTATTGGTTGTTCCCTTCCTCCATTCCCTTTCCAAATGCGAGCAACCAAAGGGTTAATTCAAGAGGCGAGGCACAGGTTTTGTAGGTTTTGCACTATATAATAGTACAAATATTGTATTTTATATTATTTTCTCTTAAAACATACAAATATGGTACAATACAATTTAATTTTTTTTAATAAAATGCCAACCAATATAGTACAACAAAATGAATTTCATACATTAAGATGCAATACGTTACAATATTAAAATCCCACATAGGAACAGCAGTACCCCCAGAGCCCCCAGTGAGCACAATGTCTCTGTTTAATGGAGTGTTCAGTCAGTCCTGCTGATGTGTGTCTACATTCTAGTGAGACCGGCACTGGATCAGAAGCTCTAGCCCAAGGTTAAGGAACAAAAAGAACTCGTAGTGTCTTTTTTTTTTTCCCTCCCAAACTCTCTCCCCCACCTCTGGAACATAAATCAAGAAGTTTTGGTATGACTTACACATTCTGTTACTGGCCTGAGCTTTCTCGGACCAGTTTAGATTTCCTCATCTTAGTGTATGAACACGGCAGAGCAGCTTAGGAGTGGTTACCACACTATAAAAGGTGGCCCATTGCAACGGCTTTGATTCCACATCCCTGTAGGGTTCTGCTGAGTCCCTGCACCTTTCTCTTTAAACGCCTGCAGGAAAACTCTCCGGGTTTGTTAACGCCATTTAGAAATCCCAGGTTAAAAAGTCTATTATCCTATCATTTGATAACATGAAGTAGTGTAGAATGGAAGGGTTACTATCAGTTAGGAGGAACAGATCTCTCAGTCAATTTTGGTTTCCAAGGCTAATCATTAGTCTGCTTGTTTTATATGAAAGGAAACGTGAAGATTAGAGTGTCGAAGGAAGTGCTGATTAATAAAACCTTCTTCAGACATTGGGTGCTTAAATGATAACAATGCTCTCTTTTTCTCTTCTCTCTCTTTTTATTTCCTTCCATCATCTTTCCTTTCTCTCTCTCTCATGGGCAGAACCATGACTGTAGTTCTGTTTGTCTATTGTCAACCAGCCTTGTAAAAACCCCGCCATTTACCATAATTGGGTGCATGCTGACTCATTAGAATTCTGACAGTTTTACATAGTAAAGATCTCAAACATAGCAGTGAAACATGACAAGATAATAAAGAACAGTATCATATTACTACTTAGTAACTTTTATAGTGGCAAGCCAACTTTGACATGTGTCATTTAAAACTCAGACCCGTTTTACCAAGTTAGATTCTTCATCACTTCCTCCAGCACGTTTTACTATTCCCAATGCTTTCAATGTGATAAAATGATCTCCTGTTGCTCATGGCCTTGTAGAAAGGAAGGTTAAACTGTTAAACTACAAGACCCATAAAACTCAAATTTCATAGCTGTAATCTAGAACATCATCAACACAAACAGAATTTCATTTCCCTGACAGTTGTATTGGAAAATAATGCTTGTGTAGAAAAGAACATTTTATTTTAACAAACAATGTTGCAGAGCACTCCCAAAGGGCCTGGTTGTACTACACAAACTTCATACAGGCAGCAAAAAAAAAAAAAAAAAAAAAAAAAAAAAAAGAAGAAACATGGAACTTTCCATTTAATACAAGTTTTGCATAAACATTCAGTATTAGGAATTATTTCTCCTAAGTGAAGGGTCTCATTTTGGGCTACTGTCTAAAAATCACTCAACCTAGAAATCACAGTTTTTCTTTTCTTTTTTTTTTTTTGGTCAATTCCCATTTACATAGTGTCATCTTCTATTTTAACATTTTAAGTAAGAAAGGTACATTGAACCCATACATGGTTGGCAGAAATAGACACCTGTTTTCCAAAGTTTAACACAGGGCAGCTGATCCCTTCCTCCTGAGACAGAAGTCATACACTAGTTCTGCTGCTGATCAGGAGCAGAAGGTGGCTGCTCCAGGGTTCCTTTCCTTTTCAGCGTGTGGCCCTAGGTCCCCGGCAGGTCCCATAAAGATGCCGTTTCTGTCCTCCACATGGATGACGATGAGGAACCAGCCTCATCCCTACCCTTCAGTTAGCCTCATCTCTAGACTCCTTTTCCTTCTTTCATCCTTCATCCCCTAAAGTAATGAATAATAATAATAAAAAAATTCACACAAGAGTTTCTTTTTTCAAAAAAGAACTTTCCAGAAGGATTAATTACACAGTGTATCATTAATTACTCCGTGGAATTCTTAATCATCTCTTGAATACTAACATCTTCCCCTTCCCTCCAAACCTCAACCTGGGGAAGGAAGTGGTAGGCTCTGCATATCCAGTTTCTCCCTCTCTTTTTGTTTTTGCCCTGAAAGGGATCTCTAAATCATTCAATTGGATATTTCAGCTTTCCTAAAAAAAAAAGAAAAAAGAGTCCCTAAGTTCTTCGTAGTGGCACCAAGGCATTGTTTCCTGAAGGAACGTGCTCCCTTATAATGAACAAAAGCGACCAGGCCAAAGAGCCATTGGTAAAATTTCAAGATACAATTGATTATTCTTTCCTTTGGGCTGACAACTTCCAGGTTAGTAATTGTTTTCGGAGCATTTGGGGCTCCATAAAACTGGCATTTAGGGGAAATGCTATTGTTTACTCTTTCACACTTGACAAAAGCAATTCCCATGTGAAAGACAAGTTTAGCCCTGGGACAGTGCCTGTTACCTAAAGGAGGAAACAGACTGGTGAGTTCCCAAGCTTGAAAAGTTGTCATATTGTCACCTCCTATTGAACTGCCCAGCCGGCCGCTGTGTTTCTTGGCCATGCTAGTTTGGTCATTCTGACTGTTGTTGGTTTTCCCCCTAACGTTCATGCAAGTCACATACAAGGATCAATCATCAAATGAGAACAGAACAATGCATATGAAATGGATGAAGCCGTCACCTTCCCCTCAAATGCAAGCTTAAAGCACATTACGATTTCTTGAAATAATATTTTTTAAAATAAATGGCACATATCTTTAAATGATTTCAATTCTGCTCCTGTGATTTTGGTTTTAACATTGCTTAATCCCCATAAAAATCCTATTAGCATTTGGATATGGTAAAAGTGGACTTTTACTTTCATGGGCACATTTTCAATGGACATTTAGAAGAAGTTATTAAAAATCTCTGGTCACAGTGGCCTTTATTTTTGATGGTGCGTCACCTCTGAATGTCCTCACTTTAACACGATGGCGTTCTTTAAAACAATACGCAGAGGACATGAGGATCCAGAGATGAAGGCATGAAGCCTGGTGCTGCTGTCAGGTGGTGAGGAGCTGGATCCCCTCCTGGGGTCTAACTGTGTAATTACCTGAAACTGACAGAGAAGAGGGTGGGTGGGTTTGGGTGGTCTCTGATAATTCACACTGGGATAAGGCTTTACTCTCTCTGAATTACACCAAGATCTTGCACTCCTGGGACCCATTTTAGAAACTCCAGTTTAAAATCAATATGCTTAATGTAAAAAAAAAATTATTTTCAAATAAATAAGCATAATAACTTGCTATCCAGGTGCTATTTACAAATCAAGAACAGATGAGATAGTACAAAATAAAACCAGGTAGAAGTCCGACAAAGATTCCAATTCAACTGTACTCATTCTGAGACGGAAAATTAACTTATTTGTGTCCATCTTTGGCAGAAACCAGCGTTTGTTAAATTATTCAGTTTGTGCAGTTTCACGACTTAAAAATTAAAAAGAAAATAATAATAATAAAAAAAGAGGTTGGCATCAAAGTGGGAGAAAAGGATTCAGTCCCATGTTGTTGTTTATCGGGCAGAAGACAGAAGAGCAAACACAGAGAAGCAGGCAGGATCCTCCAAATCCAAACGTGTGCCAAGTTGCCTTCGAGCCGAACACCCCCGGGCCCAGCTGACACTGGGGGTAGAAGGGGGGGGGGTTCACAATTACGCCTATCATCTCCGAACTCATTTTGGGAGGAACATCTCCTCTGAGCCTGAAAGTTAGCAACAGCGACAATAAATGAAGACGGTATGACACAACTGTTACTTTTTTTTTTTCTCTCTTTCAATGAGCCCTTTAATGTTTTACATTACTTTGTGTGGTACAATCATTCCTTGTGCTTTTAAATTTGGAGATCCGAGAGAAAACAGCCTTTTTGTTCCAGTGCTCACCTCTGATGAGAACTTCTGTCTTCTGAAGAACTTCTTCGCCTGTGAATACGTTCCTGGCTCTGCAGGCATAGGTGCCCGAGTCGTCCTGAGATACATTGTTGATGACGAGGTTCAGGGTGACGGAGTACTCTTTGGTGACTGCCATTCTTTGCTTGCTGATGCTGTGCACCATCGACCGGTTATTCACTGTCCGCAGCAGAAGCCAGGTGACGTCTCTGTACAGGAACTTGTTCACCGTGCAGGACAGTTTCAGATCCTCTCCTTCCGTGGGCATCTTCTCCACGTTAACATGAAACCCGTTTGGCACATCTATAAAAGTAAGAAGGAAGAGATTCACATCACAGAAAAACAACAACAACAACAACAAAAAACGATGTCTCACAATGACGTGCTCAGAGATCTTCACCGCTTTTCCTACACAAAAATCTCTCAGCATGGGCATTGGAAAAGGGACGTGTATTTTGTCTTGTGTTAGGAAACAGGTCAGACAGCGCAGGGAAGAGTGGGCTACGTGGTTCTTTCAGTCAGAACTGACACAGGATATGCAAAACAGGGGCCAGTTATTCGGATGGTCCTTTCTCCTGATTGGCCCAGAGCTGCTCTTCATGGTGAAATGCTTTTTCTAACTCAGTTCTCATTTCTTTATTGCGTACAGTGCTCCCCTTGCTGGTAAAATAGTGACAACTAGATGGCAAGATAGTGACGTAACTTGACAGCAATTTGTACCGAAGATACATGTATAGGCAAACTTGTTCCAAGTAGTTCCTCACAAGTTGGCCCATCAGTGCCATTTTAGTACAACCCTTTGTGAGCTACAATAGCTGGCTTGCAACGATTTCCACCCTGCAGTCCCAGCGCTTTGCTAGCTAACCCCGTGGGCCAGAGGCCAGCCAGGCTACTAAGCCAGGCTCATTTAATGGGGATGCTTCTACTTAAGACACAAAAAAGAAAAAGATTTCTTCTGGGGAAAAAAAAAAAAAAAGTACACGAATCTGGTCCAGATTCCAAAAGTAGCAAATAATTTTAAAAGTCAATTAGGGGGCTGGAGAAATGGCTTGTTGGGTAAGGCGCTTGCCTGTGAAGCCTAAGAACCCATGTTTGATCCCCCATTACCCACGTAAGCCAGATGCACAAGGTGGTGCAAGCTACTGGGTTTGCAGTGGCTAGAGGCCCTGGTGTGTCTATCCCCCCCCCCCGACTCTCTCTCTTAAGTAAATAAATAAATAAATTTCTTTTAAAAAAGGTCAAATTTAGGACAGGGAGTGTAACTCAACAGAGGAGCCCATGCCTAGCACGCATGAGGTCCAGAGTTTGATCCCCAGTGCCACAAGTAGGAAAAAAAAAATCAGATTTACTCTCAAAAAACAGTTTGAGAAAGCCACTTTGTTCCTTTGTGTCTTCTGATGTCTTTCATGACAACCTGGCCAGTATGATCAGCTAGGTTTGGGGCTAAATGCTCCTAACTGCCAGTCTGGACCATTTAACTGGGCCCTTGACTACTGCTTTCTGGGCTGGCTCGATCTTAACACCCTCCCGTTGCTAGCAGTGATGTATCTAAATTTGAGCAAAGAATTTGGGCCAACATTTTACAAAGTGCTTTGAAGATGAAAAGTATTATGTTATGCTATTATTATTATTATTATTATTATCCTTTGCACACAAAGCTATAAAGAAACCTTTAAACCTGACGGGGACAATAGTCCAAAATTAGATATCATATCAACTCTTTCCTAAATCTTGTTTTGCTTGTTTTTCTGATTTTTCTGGCTTTGGCTTTATTATGAAGTGTCACGTCTGAAGAAATGCCAAAGCATTCATTTGAAATGGGGAAGCCGGGGGTGACAGTGGTTTATGAAGCCATCGGTGGCTGAGGAGAAAGGACGTCGGTAGAGGTTTCCCTGATTTAGAATGAAAATGGGAGAATGTGCCGGAAGACACAGCAGCCATTGCTAGTCATTTATGACCTAACAATAAGGTGTCAGAGATAGCTGTTCTAGGGCTAGAGTGATGGCTTAGTGGTTAAGGTGCTTGCCTGCAAAACCTAGGGACCCGGGTTTGATTCCCTAGTACTCATGTAAGCACAGGGTGGTGCATGCACCTGGAATTCATTTGCAGTGGCTGGAGACCCTGGCGTGCACATTCTGTCTCTATCTGCCTCTCTCTCTGTCTCTCTCCCTCTTTTGCTCTTAAAAAATACAAATATAATTATATATATATTTTTTTAAAGAAAGACATAGCTGTTTTAACTCAGATACTGGCGCGGAGGGGACCGTACTCCTTGCTGCAGGCAGGTTCTTCCCAGACTATAGCCCTTCCATGGCGGGTGTCTCATCTGGTGGTCAGGACCTGGGAAGTTCAGTCACACCATTGAGATCATGTAGAGAGTTGCTATTTACTTTAGTGATTTGAAACTTCCTGTGGAAATAGCTCACAGGTTTCCTGATGGAAGATTTTGTTTATCTTTGCCAAGCACCACCAGGAATCTCAAAATAAAATGCATTTAGTGACATCGGGAAGCCAGAGAGATAAGGCAGCCCCGTTCCTGTTTCACCCTCAGTAATTGCTCACACACCCATGGTCATGCCAGCGCCAGCCAAGCAGCAAAAACATACCCAGGGGAGAAGACAGAACCAAGTCCGCCTTGAAGCCCCGTTTCTTGCACGGCGACACAGTTATTAAAGCTAATTCGGTTGAAGCCATCAGACGGCCTCTTAGACATGTTTCCCAATGCAATTCCCTTTGGTGTTGTCTTTTGTTTTATACAAGGCAGACGATAAATAAAATATCCTCAACTGCTTAATGAACCCAGAGGGATTTCCCCTTAATTTATATTGATTTCTTTTTAGCTGGAGTACAGAAACAGATCCAAGAATTGCTTAACTCTCCAAGAGCAAACAAAACCCCCCGCACGTCACTGTCTGGGGTGCACTCAGCAGACACCATGGCTGTCAAATAACATGCATCTCTAATGTGCATCATACATTAGAAGTGTGGGGGTGGTGGTGGTGGAGAATCAGCCATGGCTCAGAAGAGACACTCAATCTAGTACTGGTGAAAGAGCAGCCTGCGCGTATGAAGGTGAACGTGTAGGCAGGCATTTTGGCTAGACTGGGGAGGATATGATTAAGTTCACATAAAAATTGATAAGGATGAGGGTGATCTCACAGAGCAGATGGGAAGGTAGAAGAATGGAAATGACACTCCCTTCAAAGAACGAGAATGGGTGCTGGAAAGCATTGCTAGTTTCAAGCAGATGTCAGGAGTGCTGGCGTTAGGAGAAAGTTGTCAAGGATGCTAATGGCGGCAGGTAGCCAGTTCTCCTCACTGGAAGGAAAAGTGACTGCATTGTCACAGTAATACACAGACAACAGTAATAAAATGAGAACCAATACAGGGCCAAATCTCTAGCTTTAGTGCATTGGAAGCAGCCACTGTGTGTGTGTGTGTGTGTGTGTGTGTGTGCGCGCGCGCGCGCGCGTGCATTCCTTCACGGTGAACTCAGATTCTCGCACATGTTCGGTAGGGACTCAACAGACAGCCACTTTTAAAGCATAACTCTGGGTCAAGAATAAACACCACATATACATATTCTTTTTTGTTATTGTTGTTGTTCTTATTCCCAGAAAGGAAATATATAAGATGCAAAATTCTTAGGAGCATTTAGTCTTTTCTATAACTAAGAATAAAACATGGAACAAAGATTTGGTGTGAAAAGTATAATAATTAGTTATAGGAAAGAATTATTGAGAAAAAGTATATTCTAGGCAATAGAGTCTGGGCTTGTATTCAGTTTTTTTTTTTTTTTTTGTTTTTTTGAGGTAGGGTCTCACTCTAGCCCAGGCTGACCTAGAACTCACTATGTAGTCTCAGGGTAGCCTTGAACTCACGGCTATCCTCCTATCTCTGCCTCCCAAGTGCTGGGATTAAAGGCGTGCGCCCCCACGCCTGGCTTGTATTCAGTTTTAAAATGAACACTCTAGAATTTCTAGAAATGAAGTGTGAGCTTCCAGTAGGTATGTTTGTAGCAAGCAGACATGCCTTTCCCTCCACTCCGCACATACTCTTACAACACAGTGCTCAAACCCAGGTAAGAAAGGTCCCTGCCTCTCAATGGCTGTGCTTTGGTTGCACCCCTCCCTAGAATGTGAAGAGTTTGTGGGGTCAAAGGTTCGTGTCCATCCAGAGCCTGTGGCACTCTCATTTGGTGCTCAGGGTCCTTGGGGTCCCAGAGTTCCCAGCAAAGATGACCCCAAGTGTCCCTCCAGGCTGGCTCAGGCCATTTCCTCTTCCGGAAGGCTGGCCTCCGGAGGTCACACTGCTTGTCTAAGTGCACAATGCCAAGTCAACTGGAGAAGTGGCTGGGGGAAGACTCAGCAAAGGGCCTGGGGGCAGGGAGGGGGGTGATGCGTGCGCATGGATGCATGCATGGCCCCTTGCCCAGTCTGGAAACAGAGTGTGGGGCGAGTCAGCCCTGCCACCCTGCCAGGCGCACGTGTTGTCTACTCTGCCACTCTGAATAGCCCCAGCTCTCTCACTCTTATCCAGGCCTTTCGAGTCCTCAGGAAGTTGTATTTGTCCAGAGGAAGCGAAGTATATGGAATGGCTTGGTGGCTTGCTTTAGGACTCGTCAGTAGCTCAAGGAAGAGTCTTTCCCCATGGGTATGCTACGTTGACTGTGGACAGGTCAGAGCAAGACCGGCCTCTTCACTCGACCTGTTCAAATCCCACCCCTACCCCCACCCACAGCCTATTGGCCCTTCAAGTTCTGTCTCCGTCTCAGAGGCTCAGCCTTAATTTTCCCACACAATACCCACTAGCCACACATGGTTTTAGAATCCTTTCTCGTGGCCTGTGTGACTGACGACCTGAATTTTTATTTTTTTATTAAAATTTTTTTTTTTTTGTTTTGTTTTTTCGAGGTAAGGTCTCAGTCTAGTCCAGGCTGATCTGGTATTCACTCTATAGTCTCAGGGTGGCCTCAAACTCATGGCAATCCTCCTACCTCTGCCTCCCGAGTGCTGGGATTAAAGGCACGTGCCACCACACCCTGCTGCCTGAATTTTTAGTCCATGTATTTTGTTTAAATTGATTAAAATATGAAAACTGGAGCAAAGGACTATTTTGTAACTGTTGAATACAGAGCTGGGGTGGTGTTGCTCAGTGGTAGGGCACCTGCTCAAATGCATAGTCTTGGGTTCAGCACCAAGACTCTTCCCAGAATGTTGATTTGATAAACATTACATATACTGGATTAAATCAAAATCCACTCTATCAATATGTGGGCAGCAGAAATTTTCAAGTGACATATGTGGCATACATATATATTGGACAGTGATGGTGCTAAGGAGCAAAGTCATCTGTCACATGACCTCCGCAGACAAATTCTAACACAAGGAGACGTGTAATTTCATATTTCCTTGTCTGCTTGGCATTAGAACTGCCTTCCTAGAGACATAGGCTAGATTTCTTCAAGGACTCCGGGCAGAGCTGAAGTGGGCAGCTTAGCAGTGAGAGGCGTAAACCTGTTGTGGGCTTGCTGAAATGTTCAGACCAGAATGAAGTCACTCCATCTTCTGTGTCCTAAAGCATGCAGGCACTGATCACGATGCAGATATATATTTAATTAGTCCAAATCGCCCGGATTGACTTCAGCACTGCCCGAAACCTATGTGAGAATCATGCCCAAGGAAAGGTCTTTCTTGCTTGGGCTGGGTGCCAAAGGGCTTTCCTAGTTGCTTCTGTGAGGTCGAAAGACAGGCACTGTTGGTTAGGAGGGCTTTCCTGTGCCCGCTTCAGCCCGCCAGAGCCTGGAGTTTCTCTTCTACCTGCTGTGGAAATGTCCTCCAGGACATGGGTCCAGCATCTCTGGGGCTTGGCTCACTTTGCCACGGGCTCCTGTCACATTGGACAACCCAACCATCTCAGACAATCAGTCCTGTCTCTTTCTTTCTGGAGGCTTCTAGACAATGTCTGAAGGCTGCCCCATGCAGTTGCAAAGTTTCCAGAGAGTTGGCAAACTGCCCTGGTTTCCTTAGAAATTGGGGGAGTGTGAAGCCAGGCAATTGTTTTTATACTTTGAGCTACTAGTTTCCTTCCTGTACCCACAGAGGGGACATAGCGAGTGCCACTTGTGGACCCTGCAGGTTTGAAGATTTTGCAGACACCATCACATTTGAAATGAAAAATTCTTAAGTGCACAAAATAGCCCGTTAATTATCTTTAACAAAGCTCAGGTTCAGACTTTTATAGGAGAGCGTCACACCTCTAAAGTCTCAATTACTTAAACAATTTCCTTTTAAGTTTAAAAGCATATTGCATCATCACACGGATTATAACTGGTTAACGTGATTGTTATTGAACAACCATTATGTGCCAGATCCTGTGGTAGGTGCTGAAGGGAGTTAAAGAGCCAGCATACAAAAATCTCAGATTTAGACAGGTGTAGCAGTGCATGCCTTTAATCCCAGCACTAGGGAGGTAGAGGCAGTTCAAGTGAATTCCAGGTCAGCCTGTGCTACAAGCGAGACCCTACCTTGAAGAACAAAACAAAATCCCCAATTTACAAACCAGTCATAGAAGGAGACATACAAATAACTCTAAAAGAGAATTCAAGGCTGGAGGGATGGCTTAGCAGTGAAGGCATTTGCCTGCAAAGCCAAAGGACCCAGGTTCGATTCCCCAGGACCCACATTAGCCAGGTGCACAAGGGGGCGCACACGTCTGGAGTTGGTTTGCACTGGTTGGAGGCCCTGGCCTGCCCATTCTCCCTCTCCCCCTCTTTCTCTGTCAAATAAATGAATAAATAAAATATATTATTTATATAAAGAGAATTCAGAAAAATCCACTCTCTAGAAAAACCAATAGTGTGGTAGAATTCCACTTCTGAGAGCAAGGATGAAGGCGCTCAAAGCTTGACAATTCTACGGAATGTTCTTTTTAAAAAACCATTCAAGTTTTAAGTGCACTATAAGCAAACAGGGTTTCAGAAAGATGGAGATTATCCAAGCTGTCTTTGTGGCTCACCTGTGATGTAAAAGCTTATGTTTCTTTCCACAATCCCTATTTTGTTGAAAGCCTTGCAACTGTAGATTCCAGGAATTCTAGCGTCAGCCACCACCAACGTACTAGCCATCTGCAAAAGAAAAGAGAAATATTACTTTAGCAGCAAGACCAAAAAAAAAAAAAACTTGAATATCCCCAAGCAGCTCAAAGGGTTGAAACGGCTCAGCTATTCCATTGATTCAGCAACGAGAACATTGCAGGGGTGGTGGCTACCAGAAAGCCCTCCATAAGAGTGGAAAAATAACAGGAAAGCAGGTCCTCAGGAGACCGGAGCCCATGACATCCGACTTGTATGAGGGTTTCAGGCTTATCTGGTGCTACTGGCGTAACAATGACAGACCTGCAGCGAGGTGCGGGGCTGCACGTTCCAACACCCTGTGACGTGGTCGGTCCCACGTCAATGAGAGGAACAGGTGAGGCCCAGGCCTTTCCGTGTTTGGGTGACCTGGGGACACGGGTGCCAACTGGTATCAGGAGGCTTCTGTGCCTTGTGGTTCTGCAATGAGCACATGAAGTGGGCAAAAGCCGAAGAGTATGAAGCTGAACTGTTTCTTGTGTGTGCCCAATGGATGTGGGCCACAGTCCCCAGTGGTCCTGATGGAGATGGGAGGCTGGGGAGATTATTAAGATCAGTGTGTGTGTGTGTGTGTGTGTGTGTTTGTTTTGCAAATTATATGTCTCGATGCTTCATTTCCTCATCTATATTAGGAACGACTTATCATTTTAGTTCTGTTATTTGACAATATTGTCCCTAAGCAAACGGTGGTCAAGTCATTATGAATCTGAAAGTAGTTTTTAAACTGTAATGTCTACAAAGTAATAAAAGAGAACCTTTACAATTTAAAGACTTGAATTGTCTCTTTGTAAAGAAAACAAATTAGTGATTTGGGAAAAACTGTTAAACATTCTTAAGTTTAACATTAATTAAATAGGTAAATAATTAAATAAGTCATGTCTTTTCTGGATTTAAAAAAAAAAGGAAAAAGTTAGTGCTTTGGTCATTGAGAAGGGTCTTAACATTCCCTGAGCCTGTAAGAAATGTGGCTGGCACTTTATTTGTGCTCTTTCAAGAAATAAGATAAATTGGGCCAGGTTTTATGGTGGCACACACCTTTAATCCCAGCACTCGGGAGGCAGAGGTAGGTGGATTACTGTGAGTTCGAGTCCACCCTGAGACTATATAGTGAATTCCAGGTCAGCCTGAGCTACAGTGAGACCCTACCAAGAAAAAAAAAAAGAAGAAATGGGGAGGGAGATATGGTTTAGCATTTAAAGCGCTTGCCTGCAAAGCCAAAGGACCCAGGTTCAATTCCCCAGTACCCACGTAAAGTCAGATGTACAAGGTGGCACATGTACACCCATTCTCTCTCACTCTATTTGCCTCTTTTTTCTCTCACAAATAGAATATTAAAAAGAAAGAAAGAAGAGAAATTAAGGCATTTCTGTCTTTAATCTACAGATCCAGACTATAAGCATGTTCCATGTTTTCTAGCCAGCAAACTCCTTGTTCCAAATTCCTTTTGAACGCTTTCTCTTGCTTGCTGGAAGTGTCTGTTTAATCCCATCTACTTTAGGTGGGAGTGTGAACTGAACTGCTAGTTGGCGGCAGCAGTAAGGGCACAAAGATCACCAAGCGAGACCCCTGATGTTGTCTCAGGAATTTGGGGCCCAAGTGCTTCAAAGCACTTTGCGACAGGGTCAGTACCAAGGGGCTCCTGTGAAGCCTTCCTTCTTTAGCTTGTGTGTTAGTCCAGACAGTATTTTCTTACGAAGCTGGTTCTCAGGTGTTTATTCTAAAAGGCCCATAGAGACTTATTTTGATTCTCAGATTTACTGCTGCTCAGTAAACAAGAGGAAAACCCATTCTGTTGGCTTGAGAATACGTTGAAATTCTGGAGAGCCACTCTCGACCTCTGTGAGTCATGGAAGAACTTATGTTAGAAGGATTTTGATGATGGTGAACTCAGAGCAACTAGGAACTGAGTTTCACGGCAAAGGGGAAGTCAGCCCACATACACATATTTACCATGTTTAAGACCTGGACAGGTCTTAAAAGCTTTAACTAGCAAGGTGTGGTGGCACATGCCTTTAATCCCAGCACTCGGGAGGCAGAGGTAGGAGGATTGCTGTGAGTTCGAGGCCACCCTGAGAATACAGAGTGAATTCCAGGTCAGCCTGGATTCTAGAGTGAGACCCTACCTCGAAAAACAAAACAAAACAAAACAAAACAAAACAACAAAAAAAAACTTCCCCCCTCAAAAAAAAAAAAAAAAAAGCTTTAACTAAAGTTGGATATCATAATTTTTGTATAATCACAGAATAAAATTGAGGTACCCAGATGTGATATAAATCCACGTCCTATGATGGACAATGGAGATAGTAATATATTCAAATATTCCTTCTTTACATGAATGACACCTTCCAAACCAAGAACCTTATCCATAACCAGGTTTACCTCACAAATTTTCTATTACAGTAGTAGAAGAAATTATGGTTGGGGGAATGTATATTATTTCTTTTTTTGGGGGGGTACCTTTATATAGCCCTTGCTATATACTAAATAGCATGTTAGGGATTTAAAAAAATATTTTATTTATTTATTTATTTGAGAGAGAAAGAGGCAGATTCAGAGAGAGAGAAAGAGAGAATGAGCGAGCCAGGCCTCTAGCCAGTACAAATGAACTCCAGACGCATGCGCCACCATGTGCATCTGGCTTATGTGGGCACCAGAGAATCGAACCTGGGTCCTCTTGCTTTGCAGGCAAGCACCTTAACCACCAAGCCACCTCTCTCCAGCCCGAGATAGCATATTAGGGACTTTACATGGATTATCTCATTTAATCCTCTCTACTCTATAAAATGGGGGCATTCTCCTATTTTACAAATAAGGCAACTGAGGCAGGTGGACGTGAAGTGTAATCACCCGCAGATGTCAGGATCCACAGACCACAGACAGGCCTGAGCAGAGCTTCGCCTCCCCCCACCCCATGTCTAACTCCAGAGCCTGTGCTCTCAACCACTATGATGAATTGTTTATTCCAATGAATAACAAAGATCTATTGTTAGAGTTCTGCTGTCCACTCTTTACATTGACTTTCCCTCCAGAAATGTCCATTGGTCAGTAGCAATGGACCACACACTCTGCTATGAACACGAATGCCGCTTTTCTTCTTAGTTCCCTTGTGGGACTTTTCTTCTTGTTGTGATACTTTTTTTTTTTTTTTTTTCCTTCCTGGTGCTGAGGAACAAACCTAGGGCCTCCCTCTTGCTAGGTAGGCACTCTTCCACTGAGCTAATCCCCAGCCCCTTCTGTCTTCACTGATAGAAGCTTTCATAAGCTGCTGATTTTCAAATAATATGGTTTAAAAACGTGACATGAGTGAGAAGGTTACAATTAAAGAAAAAATTTACAATAAGGTGAAATCAATCTTATGATCAATTTATTAAAATTTTTCTCATTTCTAGAAAACACATTTAAAAATTTTTTAAAAGTTTATTTATTTATTTACTTATTTGAGAGAGAATGGGCACATCAGGGCCTCTGCAAATGATCTCCAGATGCATGTGCCACCATGTGCATCTGGCTTACATGGGTACTAGGGAATTGAACCTAGGTCCTTAGGCTCTGCAGGCAAGCACCTTAACCGCTAAGCCACCTCTCCAACCTCGAGAACATATTTTAAGTTACAAATTTAAACACCTTTTTATAAAGCATTAAAGATATTTGACAAGCATAAAGCCTGGCGTGGTGGCGCATGCCTTTAATCCCAGCACTCAGGAGGCAGAGGTAGGAGTATCACCATGAGTTCGAGGCCAGCCTGAGACTACATAGTGAATTCCAGGTCAGTCTGGACTAGAGCGAAACCCTACCTCAAAAAAAAAAAAAAAAAAAAAAAAAAAAATATATATATAATAATATATATATATATATATATATATATATATATATATATTTGACAAGTATCAGACATGTAAGCTCAGGCATGAGCTATAGGCTAGTGACCTTTGGGTCGATTGGAGGACACTTTCTCATGGATAGTATGTGCAAATGCACAAGGAACCTATGTCAGGAGAACCAAATGGCTTCTCCATGCTCATAACCAAATACTACTATTTCAAAGGGAAAAAAATTAAAATAGCTTAACAGTTGGAGCACCAAATTATCCCCTTAATACTTTGAAAGAGAATGTGCCAAGGATTTGAGTTGCAACAGATGTTTGAAATTATAATCATTTATTTTATAAGGCACACCTAAAAGCCCGTCTCAAGGCTGTTTGCTTGTATTGGTTCTATAATTAGTTTTCATTCTAAAAGTGGAAAACAAGTGAAAGAGGACTGTGAAAAGAAAGAAAGCAGAAGTGTTAAAATATGGGTAGGATATCCAAGTTTGAATCAGTCAGAAGAGATGGGGTTAGATAAATTCTTTCACACTATCTTTTTTTAAAACATTAATTTATTTATTTGAGAGAGAGAAAGAGGGAAAGAGAGAGAGAGAGAGAGAGAATGGGCATGCCAGGGCCTTTAGCCACTACAAATGAACTCCCTTGTGCATCTGGCTGACATGGGTCCTGGAGAATTGAACCAGGGTCCTTTAGCTTTGCAGGCAAATGCCTTAACCGCTAAGCCATCTCTCCAGCCCGACACTTTCTTTTTTAAAAAACTTTTAATTTGTTTATTTTATTTATGTGAGAGAGATAAAGAAAGAGGCAGATACAGAGAGAACAGGCACACCAGGGCCTTCAGTGGCCACAAACAAACCCCAGAAGCATGCGCCACTATGTGCATCTGGCTTACAAAGGTCCTGGGGATTGAAACCTGGGTCCTTTGACTTTGCAGGCAAGCGCCTTAACCACTAAGCCATCTCTCCAGCCCTCAGCTTTTCTGAAAGCTCACGGTACTGTATTACAGAGGAAGAGTAAGGCAACTTAATTTTTTTTTTTTTTTTTTTTTTTTTTTGGTTTTTGCAAGGTAGGGTCTCACTGTGGTCCAGGCTGACCTGGAAAAACTATGTAGTCTCAGGGTGGCCTCGAACTCTCGTCCTCCTACCTCTGCCTCCAATGCTGGGATTAAAGTGCGCCTTCTCCCATTCTATTGACATACCAGCTTGGAAAAGCTGTTCTCAGTGAGCGTCCTAGTCCAATATAATTCTGTGCTCTTCTTCTTCATTTGTTATTCTCATCCTCTGAGCTCTTTCCTACGACCCAGGAATACTCATGCAGACTGTCACCAGGTACCGTAGGCTTGGGTTTCTGTGTTCCTTCCTTCCTTCCCCTTTGCTAAACATTAGGAACTCACTTCTCCAACGCTGTTTGAATCTCATGAGACAGAATGAATGGAGTGATGTGTCATTCAGCCTGCTTTCAGGAACGAGGTAGTTTTTTTTTTTTTTTTTCCCCTCAATCTATTTATGGAACGGTGATTTTAATCTCGGGATGTTTCTAATATAGCTTGCTTTTAAAGTGTTTTAGGGGAGAATTAAAAGTAGATGCATAAAGGTCACGGAAGAAGCTAAAATTAACATAAGGTGGCACATTCGAGTCGATTGATGGGAAAACAGACTTTGGAAACGTGGCAGCGGCAGGGGTGGGGGGTGGGCAGGGCTGTATGGGAACTAAGCCACAAGCTAGGACTGTAGATTTAGTGCCATTGCTTCTGTGGCAGTTTGTCTCCTGGTGCTTACACACTCCTCTCTGTGCCCGCCAATGATATCGGAAATGTTGTTACAGCAATAAAACCCTCGCCCTTCTCTGGTCTTGCAGAATTAATGCTGTAATAATGTGAGGCTTAAAAAAATTTTTTTTTTCCTAACACAGGGTTCCTTCAACTTCCGACTTCATACCACAAACCCAAACTCTGGCAACTCCTTCACACATGATGAACATTCTGCGTTTGTTATGAGTGACTCCATGGATGACTCACATCTCGCAAATCTAGGCCAAAGCTGGACAATAAGGAAATTGAATTTGATTTCCCTCTATACCCTCCATTGTGTTAAACAACAACAACAAACAAAAGTCCGAGACCTTCAACAGGGATCCCAGTGTTGAGTGCTGCTCACCCCATCCCTATGCCTATGTGACTGAGTAAGAGGATCATTGTGGTCTTTAGTGCACTTCTAAAAATGTGTAAGAAAAGGGGGCTGGGGATATGGCCTAGCAAAGAAAAGTGCTTGCTTGCAAAGCCTGCCAGCCACCCAAATAAAGCATGACTCAAAAGGTGGCAAAAGCATCTGGCATTCTGTTTACAGTGCCAAGAGGTCTTCTTAGAATGCACTCGAGGGCACACACACACATATAGGCATTTTAAAAAGAGAGTAAACTGGGCATGGTGGTGCACACCTTTAATCCCAGCACTTGGGAGGCAGAGGTAGGAGGATTGCCATGAGTTTGAGGCCATCCTGAGAATACAGAGTGCATTCCCAGGTCAGCCTGGGCTAGGAGTGACAGACACCCTACCTCTAAAAAAAAAAAAAAAAAAAAAAAAAAGAAAAGAAAAGAAAAAAACCAAACCAAACCAAACAAACAAACAAAAAAACCCAGAGAATAATTTTAATTGTAAAGAATTTGAAAATAACAAAACTACTGCTTGTCATCATCACATGAAATTCAAAAACATGGGTATTAGTTAATGCTAAAGTAGTACATTTTCCTAAATTCAGAACATCAAATCAATAATTTAATTCACGTATGTTCTTATTACCAGTCATCTATAGGATTTGTACCTATGTGTAGTTCTACTTTGCTTAGAATGTTAAAAGTATTATAATGCCAATAACTGTTTACCCAATAGTCTTCATTGTCTAAGACTGTAAGAGCTTGGGAAATTACATTAGGGTATGTGTGGCATTTTCTTTGTTAAAGAAGAGGGCTTTCTCATGATGTTATTTCATCTTTACAACAGGGGGCGAGGTGGGAGAAATGACACTAGCTCCATTTCCTTGGAGGAGAAAGCTCAGTTGTGAGATGTGAGTAGATGTGGGTGTGGCTGTGTAGATGGAAAAGGACAGGGTGGCCCTGGGGATCCTGAATGCCTGCCAGGCAGACACAAGAAGTCGAGATCTGCAATCTTCTGCTTAACTACAAAATTGTAAGATGATACATTGGTTTCAAGCCCACATGAGAAAACTGGGGAAGGTTTGAGATCTTGGCCAAGTTTTACTCCACTCTCACCAGTCCTTGAAGGTGCCATTTAAGGGTCAGATTGTCACTGCCCCATTCAAGATAATCAGAAATCTCCCCTGGCTTTTCCACACCCCATTATACTTCCTACTGTACATTCTTGTGGATTACAAAAGAGAACTAGAAGCTCCACTGCGATCACACTCACAGATTCCTGTTGCAAACTACCTGTATGGCCAGGAAAAAGTCCACGAATGGACACTGTAGATGACACTTGGCTGTTTGGGGACAACTAACTTGTTGTCTAGTGCTAGCAACCCACTTCCTTTTGGTTCTCACCCCCAAACAACAAAATCACCCAAATCAAATTTTCAAGTATGGAGAATTCCCTCTTTTTTTTTTTTATTATTTTTTATTTATTTTTGAAGAGAGAGACAGAGAGAGATAGACAGAGGGAGAGAAAGACAGAGATGGGCGCGCCAGCAGTCTCTCAGCTGCTGTGAACGAAATCCAGATGCGTGCGCCCCCTTGTGGTCAAGTGCGGCATTGCGCCCTTGCGTCATTTTGCATCTGGCTAAACGTGGGACCTGGAGATTGGAACCGCTGGAGAATGGAACCAGCGTTCTTAGGCTTAGCAGGCAGGCGCCTTAGCCGCTAAGCCATCTCTCCAGCCCGAGAATTCCCTCTTAATCTAAGTATTTCATGAAATTCTTTCAACAATAGCCATACATCATGGAATTTCTCTAAGTCCTATTCGCTATGTTAGAGAAAAAGAAAAAGTTACAAACCAGCAATAGCTACTGCTATGGTGATAAAAACTCCTCCTATGTCGTCAGTGAGTGACTTTGATGCTGTCATAGAAGCACCACCACTTTTATTTGTGTATTGGCTTAGCTGGTTTTGTGAGCCCTGAATTATAAATTGGTTTGAACTTCTCATTTATCTGTTTTAAGTTGTGTAGCTCTGGGTTAATCATCTTGTGTTCACATAAGAAACAACTCTGGCTTGTCAAAGAATGATGCTGATATTTGCATATGTCAAAAGGTTGGGGGGGGGTGGGCGCTGAAGAGATGGCTTAGTGGATAAAGTGTCTGCCTGCAAAGCCAAAAGACCCCAGTTTGATTCCCCAGGACCCTTGTAAGTCAGATGCACAATATGCATCATGTGTCTGGAGTTCATTTGAAGTGACTGGAGGCTGTGGTGTGCCCATTCTCTCTTTCTCTCTGTCTTTCTCTCTTTCTCTGCCTCTTTCTCACTGTCTCTTAAATAAATAAATAAATAAATAAATAAATAAAAAGGTTTATTTTACTGAATTATTATTATTATTTTATTTTATTGGTCTCTGAGAGAGAAAGAGAGAGAGCAGAAGAGGTGGTGAGAAGAATATAAGAGCCAAATGAAGGGTAGGACTCCTTACACTGCACTCTTCCAGACACAAAATGGCCTGGATATCTATAACCTTGCAGTGCCTGGCACTACTTACACAAAACCAGTCTAACAGGAGTTAAAAATGATGACATCAAAATAAAAGAGAGATGGATTGCGAGGGAGAGGGGATGTGGTGGAGAGTGGAGTTGCAAAGGCAAAGTGTGTGTGTGTGGGGGGGGAATTACCATGGTTTATTGTCTATAATTATGGAAGCTGTCAATAAAAAAAAAATCCAAAAATAAAAAAGCATGAAACACAATTAAGAGAGAGAGAGAGGGAGAAACTGACAGTTTGAGAGAGAGAAAGAGAATGGGCACTCCAGGGCCTCTAGCCACTGCAAACAAACTCCAGATGCATGTGCCACCTTGTGCATCTGGTTTACATGGGTACTGGGGAATCAAACCTGGGTCCTTAGGCTTTGCAGGCAAGCACCTTAACTGCTGAGCCATCTCTCCAGCCGGAAAGGTTTTATATAATGAAAAATCTGGAGGTTATTTGCTGTAATTTTAAAAAAGATTTTATTTTTATTATTTATTAGAGACAGAGGGAGAGAGAGAGAGAGAGAGCAAGAATGTGCGCACCAGGGCCTCTAGCCATTGCAGACGAACTCCAGATGCATGTGTCATCATGTGCATCTGGCTTACGTGGAACCTGGAGAATCGAACTGAGGTCCTTGGGCTTCGCAGGCATGCACCTTAAATGCTAAGCCATCTCTCCAGTCCCATTTTTTAAATTTTTTGTTTACTTTTATTTATTTATTAGCAACAGACAGACACACAGAGAGAATGGGCACACTAGGGCCTCCAGCCACTGCAAACAAACTCCAGATGCATGCGCCACCTTGTGCATCTGGCTTAACTGGGGAGTTGAGCCTTGAACCAGGGTCCTTAGGCTTCACAGGCAAGCGCTTAACTACTAAGCCATCTCTCTAGCCCTGTTGTTATTTTTAATTCCTGCAAAGAGAATGGTGTATCTGCCTTCTCATCTTCTCATGCAAAGGATACTACAGAATGAATAGGCGTGAAGTATACCACCCTCCAGCAGATGGTGACATTCATATTATCCACCTCTGTCAGATCCACATACACACGAGTAAACAGACATTTCAGCAAGGGGCTATTTTATTTGCTTTTGCATATGTGTGTATCTGTAGAATATATGTATGTGTAATATATGATGTACACGCACCATGTGTGTGTGTGCCAAGCCAGAGGAGAATGGTGGGTCTCCTTCTTGTATCACGCATCTGAGCACTTCGTTAAGAAGGGTCTCTCTCATCCTGAACTGTGCTGAGTCCTAGGCATTCCCCTGTCTCTGCCCATCATGGGACGGGGTTAGAGACATATGTGGCCACATCCAGCTTCTTACATGGGCTCTGGGGAGTCCAGCTTGCAATCTCCAGCTTGAGAGCCTCTCATGCTTAAGGGGCCAGCATTCTTAACCAGTGAGCCACCCTCAGCCCTGACTTTGTTTTTGAAGCATTGCTGTCCCCAAATGTGACTGTCACAGATTTGTAAACATATTCCTCACTAATTCCCAGGGCAGCCCCTAAGTTTGCCATCCACCAATTCCTGCCTGGTTCAAGGTGTCAGCTATTGCTTAGACACAGCGGAGGTTACGAGAGTGAAAACAGAATGGTGGGAAGAGAAGTATACACGAGACCTGGTTAGGTCGCGGAGTTTTGATAGACTGCATGTGTTTGACAACCCAGCCTAGACTGTGCCCTGGCAGAGACGGAGGGGGAGAAACAGTATTTTGTGATGTAGGAGCATTGGACTTTGGCCTTAAGTCCTTTGTCCTTCGCTCCTGACTGCTGGGATCCTACTTTACGTAGCCTAGTGATTCTCCAACCTGGGTATTGGCTAGAACCTAGGAAATTTGTATGGGCTCTAGGTCCCATTCCAAAGATGGGATGGAACCCTTAACTAACTGGTAGAGGACTCCAACCAAGAGGGAGAACCACTGATGTGGGTCAGTTTGATATTCAGGAGGGCAGTTCCATTTGTCCATTAAAAATCAGTTCTCGTCGGGCGTGGTGGCGCACGCCTTTAATCCCAGCACTCGGGAGGCAGAGGTAGGAGGATCGCCGTGAGTTCAAGGCCACCCTGAGACTAATTCCAGGTCGGCCTAGGCCAGAGTGGGACCCCACCTTGAAAAACCAAAAAAAAAAAAAAAAAAAAAAACAAATAAAAATCAATTCTCCTTATCTTGGAACTAGACAGTACAGTTGGGGAACTATAACTTGAGTGATAATTTAAAAAATATTTTATGTATTTATTTGCAAGCAGAGAGAGAGAGAGAGAGAGAGAATGGGGGCACCCACTGTAAATGACCTCCAGATACATGCGCCACCTTGTGCATCTGACTTTACATAGGTACTGGGGATTCAAACCTGGGTCCTTAGGCTTTAACCTTAAGCACTGAGCCATCTCTCCAGCCCAACTTGCGCGATCTTAATGTATCTTTTCACAAAGACATACCTCAGTGATTGTCTTTCTCCCTGAATGTGGAATATCTGAATTACTTCTGGTTCTAAAAAACCTAGAACTGGGAGCTCAGAGAATATCTTGAGAATAGCCCAATGCTCATTGTTTCCGAACCTTACCTTGTTTGTTCCTTCTATTACCGCCAGGCGCTCGGTGATGCTCTCGATTTTGTTTCCTATGTTGCTGTCGGGATCCAGGATAAAGGACTCTTCGCTATTGGAACAAAAGTCATACCTATTTAAATAAAATAAAATAAAAAGTAAGTCATCACAATGTTGCTTTGCAGCACAGAGCATCTGGGGGTGGCAGGTGACATGAAAACTACTGGAAAAGCCCTCAGATGGCAAAGTCACCGTATTTGTGCCTTATTTTTTTCCCCTCTATACTTAGCACCTAAAAATAGTTAATGTATTTGTCTGATTTATAAAAATAAAAATAAAAACTCCAATGGTGTGCTGCCATGCATTCTTTCTGTTCTCAATATTAAAGAAAATGCACGTATTAGGAAATGCAATGTCTGGCTTTTAATTAGTTCCTTGTAGGTGAAAGTAACATGCAGACACAGGGAGAAATGAAACTTTGGTAATGAACAGAAACCTGAGCAATAGCAGCATTTCACATCTATGATGGCTGGCTTTAAAATCAGCATATGCAGTAAAATAGCAAATGTTTTTCAAGGGCTAACTAGGTGTCTATGGAAACAAACATCTTGGAGTAGTTATTAAATTCAACCAATTTCTTTTCAAGTCTGGGAACATCATGGCAAGCTTTGGCTTCTTAGACATCAAGTGTTTAGTGATAAAATAAGAGTGCCAATAAATATGTATCTGTAAGGGTTGATGAGATCTCACACTCCTTTTTTTGTTTTTTAAATTTTTATTTATTTGAGAGAGAGCAAGAGAAAGAGGCAGATAGACAGAACGGGCACACCAGGGCCTCTAGCCACTGCAAATGAACTCCAGATGCACACGCCCCTTTGTACATCTGGTTAACGTGGGTCCTGGGGAATTGAACCTGGGTCCTTTGGCTTTGCAAGTAAGTGCCTCAACACTAAGCCATCTCTCCAGCCCTGTCTCTCATTTTTTAAAACTTTTCATTGGTCTGCATTCTTACCTTCTGGACTAGAACTTTTGGTGATCACAGAGCTTGCCAGCCTCAAGTCTGTACCTGTCTCGGGTAGATTCTGGAGATTTTTAAACCAGGAGTTATTTTTAAAGTCCGGTTTTCGAAAGGAATGAATGACTGATCTTAAGTAGCCAAAAGCAGGGGAATGACTTATGAGAAGTGAACGCAGGAGAACAAAGCAAGCAAGCAGGAGGTTAGAGTGCACTCGTTATTCCTCTCTGGGACTTGAGCTGAGAAGGATCCCAAAATGTTAAAATGATCCAGTCCTGCTGGGTTCTGATCCCCTCCTTCTTTTACATGACCCAGAATGTTCTCCTGCTGCCTGTTCACCTCTTTCTCAGATTCACTTACTGCTTCTGAGACCATCTCCCAGCTGCAAGGGGGCGTGGCCACATCCACTTATTCACGCAGCTGCGTGTATGTGTGCGCGCGCATGCGTGCCTGTGTGTTGCTCTGGGACGAAACCCTGGGCCCCATGCATATTAGGAAAGGGCTCTACCAAGAAGCTATGCCCCAGCTCCCGATTTCACAATGATCAAGCTTTTGTCACATTTGCTTCATGCAACCCTTATTTCTTTTGATTTCTTTCTTCTGCCAGGTATTTTAAAATAAATCCCAAACTCATATCATCTTTGAGGTCTAGGATTTGACGGCCATCACCTGAGACTGTGCCAGTTTTCTAATACCACCACAGTGCTACTTTTCCACCTAACAGAATTGCAATAACAGCATGGTGGTGTATCTGTCCCTCTATCTTCATTCTTGAAAAAATTTAAAAATATCTGTTTGTATAAGATTTAAAATCAAAAAGGACAAGGGCCAACCCTTCTTTAAGGAATTTCCAAGATTTCTACTAGCTCGTTTTTGTAATCATCTGGTAATATAAGCAAACATTTTAGCTCTTACTGATAGTAGAAAAAACAGTGAATTGAAGAATCGTCCATGTTCTCTTCTATTGGAAATCTTTTAACAATACAGTTCAAAAGCATCATGTGAAAGTCATTTTGTGGGCTGGAGAGATGGCTTAGAGGTTAAGGCGCTTGCCTGCGAAGCTTAAGGATACAGGTTCAATTCCCCAGTAACCACATAAGCCAGGTGGTGCATGTGTCTGGAGTTTGTTTGCAGTGGCTAGAGGTCCAGGCATGCCCATTCTCTCTTTCTTTCTCTCTCTCTCAAATAAATAAAATATTAAAAATACAAAAAGAAATAGAGACTAAATAAATATTTTAAAAAGTCACTTTGCCCCATTTTTCTTGATCAATACTCCATTTTCTAGATTGCATCACTCATGCCTGGAACTGACAGTCACTTTTCACCCTTGCCACCCCATCAGTGTGTAAACGAGTGTGCACAGCCACGTGTATGCGCCTTGGCACACACCTGGAGCAGACATACGCATGCACCCTCGGGGCTGTGCCATCACACAGTCCAGGTTCTCCCATGTCTGGAAGAGAAACCTTTAAATGTCTTCCTTTTCCCCCAAAGCAATGCAAAAGGTAACGGAGGCCTTCATCAAAGATCTTCATTTCACTCCGGTCTTCAGGAAATGCAAAGAAATAGGTTTAGAGTAAAGCAAGTCTTGGCATTTCCCAAAGGAAATACAGTCTGCTGAGTTCACTTGGGGATGTCAGCCTCTGACCTCCAGCCCCTACTGCCTCCCCTCTACAAGGGCCCTTAGCAATGGCGCAGGCCCGACCATGGAAACCACAGACTTCTATTTGCTGTCAGTTCCTCCAAATTAAAAGGACAGGTTCTGTGGCTCTTTTCTAATTTAGGGGCAGTTATTTTTCCCCTCTTTGTAATTGGAACCATAAAAATAGAATGTCATTCGGGAGCCGGACTCTTATAACACCACTTGAAAAGAGATTTAGGGGGAGGGGAACTGGCCTAAGCCTTAAGAATACATCAAGCTGTTGAGGAAGTAGATTGTGCCATGTTTGAAGATGCAAAGATAATGGCTGTGCTGGGAACCGTCTTGAGGGGGGAGGAAGCCGAACAACAAGAGGAAAGCAGTTCACTCCTGATTTCGCACAGGAAGTCCACAGCACCTCCTGCCAAAGCGAGATAAGAAAGCTCCCATGCGCTATTCTGGACAAGGCCACTGTTATCAGCTTCAGCTCGTGCTGTCCCCTCTGTGCTCCAAGCCCCTGTCCCTTTCCTAATGAGCTTCAGAACTGCCTCCATTTGCATACAGCATGCCAGGCACAATAGCATGGAGGTATTTATAACCAATGAAAGGAAAATAATCCTGGGGACAAGCGTGTAAGCCGTGTCATCTCTGTCGACTGCTCTGGGGTTGCAACAACTTAGTTTGGACTAGAGACTGATCTAAATAAATTAAAAGAAGTCAGCCAATTAATGTGTTTAACACATGGGGCAGGGACCCACATGTGGTTGGCAGTCTGTCTCACTCCAATCGGGAGTCATCAGCTCTATGTTCCCAGTGTTTTCTCCTCACATACATATAATAGGACACTGCCACCCTCCACAGATGATGCTAGTGACCTGTGTGATTTACATTTGGTTTCCTTGTGGTGGTGGTAATTTGCCCCGTTTCCTCCATGCCCAGAAGTGTTCGGCACTTCTGTGACCAAAACCGGATGAGGGCAGGCTGGGGCCCAGAGGAAAGATCAAAGTCAGTATAGGTCAAAGCTCCAAGGCTGATGGCACTGCCGCTGGCTGAGTCTGTTCTGGGTTCTTCTGTACTTCAGAAAATCTCCATTCTGCCCTTCTGCTATCATACACCATTATTACAGACCCAGAAACCATCACAGTCCAGTTCCTGCGAGTTTGAAGAAAGGCTTCTTGGATGTTCATTATGCTAACACCATGACCTTTTAATTTATTTTAATTAATTAATTTATTTATTTAAGACAGAGACAGAGAGAGAGAGAGAGAGAGAGAGAGAGAGAGAGAGAGAGAGGAATGGCACGCCAGGGCCTCTAGCCACTGCAAATGAACTCCAGATGCATGCACCACCTTGTGCATCTGGCTTATGTGAGTCCTAGGGAACTGAACCTGGGTCCTTTGGTTTTGCAGGCAAGCGCCTGAACTGCTAAGCCATCTCTCCAGCCCTAATGTCTTTTTTAAAGCCACTTTTTGTATAACACGGTCAACTTCTTTGTAAAGTTTGGTAATCATCTTTCATCTTACACAACCAAATATATTGAATGCCTAATGTGTACACGGTGTCAAATTCAATTGACGTTAGCCACCGTGATCTTGTTTTCTTTAAAACAGCCCTGTCATGTGAGAAAGTGAAAACATTGGCCCAAGTTTTAAATGAAGCCAGTACTGTGTCCGCCTAGGAGCCACCATTGCTCTATGAAGGGGGACACCAAGCTGGCCTTCCTTTGAAAATCTTGGTTCTGCTTTGTGTTCCTCATGACTAGGGGAGGGACTCTGGTGGGTACCAAGGAGCTCTCCATGCCACACCTGGGTCAGAAGCTGGACACATTCATTGTGCCTCAGCTGGTTCTCACAGTCTCCTGACGAAGCAGGCATTCTGGTTCCCATGTGACAAATCCTTTTGCCAATAAGCAGAGTGAGACCCAGAAAGGTCAAAGGCTATGCTCTGAGGCACAGAGAAAGAAGTAGAGCCGGGAGAAAAACCCAGATTTCCAATTTCATTCCATCGTCAGGAGCTCTCATACCCGAGGCCCCTCCCAAACCTTTTGTGTCATGCTTCCCAAGGGAAACGGGGGTCAGGGTCACCCGTGTAAGAGAAGACCTCCGGGAGTCCTCTGAAACCAGACTGTCACAAAATCACGCACCAAGAGATTACATTTTCATTTTCAAGAACAAGATAATGGGCCTTTTGACAGAAGCGGGCACGGGGGGGGGGGCGGGGAAGCTGAGGAATAATACATATACTTTATAATTACATTTAAAAATTTTATTGGTCTAGATCATAAACATGCTTTGATGCTGAAACTAAAGGAGCTCTTCACTTTCTATTGCCTACAACATTTTTAAAAATCATTAAAAATAATCTTATAGCAAGTTTAAAAAACCCTATTTTTAATCACAGTCTTTTTCTTGCTCTAGTAACTTGTTTCTGTTTGCCTGACAGGTAGATATGTTCTGAGATGCATCCTGCCTATTTTCTTACGAACAACGCTCTAAAAGGAGTGCTTCTGGTGGAGGGGTAGATGGGAAAGTGCTGAACTGAGTTCCCTGCCACCATGGCTGCCTACGTGAGCCAACATCAATGTATAGCAAAGAATGTATTAATTAGTAAAGCAGGGGCTCTAGAGTGTTCTAAAAAGCCTCAATGTAGAATAATCTCCCTCCCCTTTTGATGATGAAATCCAAACACTGGCATGAACTCGCTTATCTGTTTAATAAGATTCTACTGCACGCGAGACCCATGATTAGCATCTGTTTGTAAACATACCAAGTCATTTCACATTAGGAAACAAAAGGCTAATAAAAAGCAAGTCTAGATAGCAAAAATGTCTTTTAAAACACAGAAAGGAAAAGAAAGCCCACCTGGAGCCCTGCCAGAGGGTGCGGCCAGGGTTGGCCAGAGAAGGTCATGGGCCTGTAAGTAGTGCTGACTGTAAACATCTCCCTGCTACCGTGGGTACTGGGTCACAACACCCCACAGTGCGCTGGAGCCCTCAGACTAATAGAATCTGCCAACACTATCTTTTCCCCTCCTCTCACGGTCTCTTAAAACAAACAAAACAATATAGGGTAGAGGATGCTGTCAAAAGAAGGCTGGGGTCTGGAGGCATGTTTAGACAGAAAAGTTCCTGCTGCTTTTGCTCAGGAAGAGGGCCTGGGCGGTCAGGGTGGTCACAGGGTCAGGCCAAGCCTGATTCTGGAAGAGTGACTTTCTGATGCGACAAGAGATCTTGTCTGGCGGTGCTTTAGAATCCATACGAAGGAAGGGGGAATGCCTTCTTGCCTCAATGGCGTGGGAGTAGTGGAGAGAGTCTTGGAGACTGTGGGCTTTGGGTCAGCTCCGTGGACAATAGTGGAGAGCATCCAGCATCCTGGGCCACCTCTGTTTAGATAAGGGCTTTTCCGTGAACACCTTGGCTTGCCCTATTTCCTGTTCCAAAGGACCTGTGGTCCATTCACACTCAGCACAAGGCCTGCCTTCTTCCAACCTCTCCTTCTCCCATGGGCTCCGACACCCCTCCTCTCCCACTCCCACCTTCCCTGGACCTTTCATAGACCCTGAGCCAAGGCCAGCGATCCTCCACCCCACACACCTGGGTGACTGGGAGACCAACAGGGTAACACCCAGATAGGAGCCTCAAAAAGAATATGTATTTTGTTCATTCATTTTTCTTTGTTAGCAAAAGACTGACAGGTCAGCTAAGGAACGGTGATTTCACACTAAGAAATCTTTAGGGAAGTGTTAGGAGTGGTTACAAATAATATCCGTGGGCACACTCAGGAAGAAGGCTTAAGATACTAGTCCAATCACTAAAACACATTTCAAGCTATTATTCTATTCTGTTTTTGCAAAAAAGAAGACAGTGGCTTACTTACTCTGCCGTGGAATGAAGGAGTCATGGTTCAGCACAAGGAAGGGATTTTAGGATTAGCAGAACTGAGTTCAAATCCTAGATCAATAAACTTGCTAGTTATGAACCACTGGGTTGCAAAAGACTCATTACGGAAATTATAAATCATAGAATATTTGCTGAAGACTTGTGATCTTAAAAAATTATATATAATAACATAATATGTATAAATTTATATATTATAACAGATTATGCTCTTTTTATCCCCTAACCCCTGGCCCCGTTTCCCTGGGGCGTGCCTCAGTGGGGGTACAGGATTCACTGTGGGGTCAGGAAGTCTCAGTCTGTCTCTACTGGGTCGTGGGGGGCCATATCTCAGGGTCTGCTTACCACTCCATGGCTCTCCCTGTCTCTTCGCCCTCTCTTCTGCCATGTTCCCTGAGCCGTGGTAGGCTTCTTGGCAAGTCTGATTTAGTGTCGGTTTGTGATCTTTGTGAGTTCTTGACTATTTCTGAAATTTTGTCCTGGCACCACAGCCCTCAGCATTGCTTCGAACAAGTTATGTTTTGATGTGCTGCCACTGGTCAGCAATGAGGGGTGGTAGGATGACCAGTCAGTCCCAAGGCCCTCGCTGTGGCAGAAGCATGGCCGAAGAGTTGGGCGGCCGTATCCCAGGGAACACAGGGAAGTTCTTTTCCTCGGATTTCAGCTGTATACGGTGTGCTTCTCTTGGCTTGTTTTAATCTTGGGGATCCCTCAATCCTTCAAGGAACGTGATTGTTCTCTTTGTTCTTTTCACGAAGTGACATGTGGGTTACACCTCTTCACCCTCGTCTGTTATTTTCTCCCTTTGCCCAGAGTTTCTCCCTCTCTCTCATGTTTCAATTAATTAATTTATTTCTTTTTTTTTTTTTTTTGAGGTAGGGTCTCACTCTAGCCCAAGCTGACCTGGAATTCACTATGTAGTCTCAGGGTGGCCTCGAACTCATGGAGATCCTCCTACCTCTGCCTCCCGAGTGCTGGGATGAAAGGCGTGCGCCACCACGCCCGGCCAGAGTTTTCCAATTGCTTACTGCGCTTTGTCTGAACCATCTCTCATTCTTTGGCAGTGGATGTGTTCTCAGCTTAGCCAAATGCTAATAGCAATGGCATACTACCGTGTTTTGCTAGGAGTTAAGAATAAACAGAGGGTCTGTGTCTGGAATTTGTTTGCAGTGGCTAGAGGCCCTGGTGTGCCCATTCTCTCTCTCTGCTTTTCTCTCTCTCTCAAAATAAATAAATAAATTAATTAATTAAATCAAATTTAAAAAAAGAATAAACAGAGGGGAAAGAACTGAAATCAGGAATTTAAAGAATATCCCTTGCCAGGTGTGGTGGTGGCGCACGCCTTTAATCCCAGCACTCGGGAGGCAGAGGTAGGAGGATCGCCGTGAGTTCGAAGCCACCTTGAGAATACATAGTGAATTCCAGGTCAGCCTGGGCTAGAGTGAGACCCTACCTGGAAAAACCAAAACAACGACAACAACAACAAAAAGAATATCCCTTGACATGAGCAAATATCAGGGAGAGAGTGAATGCAGTACCTGGCACACAGGAATGTCAGCTGTCCTTTGAGAGAGCCACTGAAGAGCAGAGACCAGTCACCCAGAAGTCACCTGGGCTCAGCCAGGGGCCGGGTGAGAAGACTGTCCTGACTAGATGTGATCCCAACCCCATCAGGTGTCAAGCTGTCACCAGTCAATGTGCTGAAAAGCAGGGAATTAGTGACCATGGAGTGACCTCTCACACACCTCCTAAACTAACCACTGTGTCACCACCTTTGGGACCTATCCGTTCACAGTGATGACTATTAATGAAGATAGGATCTGACAGGGACCGAGATAAACCTGGCTCAGCTGTATCAGTCCCTGACCAACTGGTAGTCCTGGACAGCTTCAGCCCAGCCAATGATGCTGACATGTTGTGTGACAAGGCGTCTTCTGATCTAATGGTAAACAGAAAAACCAACTTGGTGGTGGTCTTCTCCTTCCTTTTCCCAGGAGGTGGGGGAAAATGTCGACTCATAATTGCTAGTACCATTTTGATTCAAATAAAAGGATAGGGCTGGAGAGATGGCTTAGCGGTTAAGGAGCTTGCCTGTGAAGCCTAAGGTCCCAGGTTCGATTTCCCAGGACCCATGGGAGCCAGACGTACATGGTGGTGCATGCATCTGGAATTCATTTTTAGTGGCAAGAGGCCCTGGCACGCCCATTCCCTCTCTCTCTCAAATAAATAAATAAATAAATAAATAAATAAATAAATAAATTAAAATTAAAAAAAATTTAAAAGATGGTTTTCTCACTCAAAGTCCACTTGAGAGGTAAAATCATGGTCCTTTGAGGGAGGCACGTGGCTCACTCCCTTCTGTCACTAAAGAATGTCTCTGTGTATTGAGGAGACAAGTCATTTTATGGAAAAGCCAGCAGAGCAAGAAAGTAAAATGCCAGGGGATATATGCTACCACTCTGGGCTGAGTGGGACCTGATTCCATGAGCATCTAGAAACCAAGGAAGAATTCACGGCGGTTGACCCAAGCTATTGGAAATCATCTAATTTCTGAAAGTCTCACTACTCCCTGCCATTTCTGGTCCCATCTTTGGAACATGTCACCACAGAACACCTGTCCACGGATGGAAGCATGTTTCCTGGGAGAACCTGAAACCAACAACTGGGATCATCCTGTCACACTGTAGACCACCAGCTTCCATGAGATGGCATGTGGATGTGGTCTCTCTTCAGAGGGGCGTGGTTTTGCAAGTCCATGGCCTGAAGAATACCCATGGGACCGGGCAATGTTCAGGAAACAAGCTGCACACCTGCTCTGTGCCAGACACAGGGCTGAGGATATCACTGACCTTAGCTCTCTCCATTCCCTCCCCGACTGCACCTCACTGTCAGTGCTGACTTCCTTCCACCAAGTAGGAAACCTGGACTCAGGAGAGGGTTTCTTTCTTTCTTTCTTTTTTAAAATAATTTTTTAAAACTTGTATTTATTCATTTGCCAGGACAGAGAGAGAGAGAGAGAGAGAGAGAGAGAGAGAGAGAGACAGACAGAGAGAGAATGGGCGCGCTAGGGCCTGTAGCCACTACAAACAAACTCCAGATGCATGTGCCCCTTGTGCATCTGGCTTACGTGGGTCCTGGGGAATTGAACCTGGGTCCTTTGGCTTCACAGCAAATGCCTTAACTGCTAACTCTCCAGCCCGATAGGGGTTTCTTTTGACTGGTGGGTGGCACTAGGTGGCAGAACCAGGACGTGGGCTTTAGGGCCTAAGACTATATGATCTTGCTACATTCTGCCACCTTACACCATTGGCTCTTGATGTCATCACACAGGCTTCTTAAAACATATCACCTTTGGGGCTCATAAGCTTTGACCAAAACTGACTCATTTTAATGTCTAAGCAGTCATCATTTTATTTATTTTATTTATTTACTTGAGAGAGGGAAAGAGGCAGAGAAAAAGAGAGAGAGAACGGGCACTCCAGGGCTTCCAGCCACTGCAAATGAACTCCAGACGCCTGCACCTCCTCGTGCATCTGGCTTACGTGGGTCCTGGGGAATCAAACCAAGGTCCTTTGGCTTTGCAGGCAAGCACCTTAACCGCTAAGGCATCTCTCCAGCCCACAGTTGTCATTTTAATGTGACACAAAAGCAATCCTGGACTGCTTCCAATTGCCTGGTTCATTTGTGGTCACCCTGGCACAGCCACCGTGGCTGTTTCCTGACAGGTCATTGGAATTGAGATGATAGATTCAAACTGCATTATGAGGTTTGCAACACCCTGCAGGTAAGTGTTTAACAACTTTTGTCTTTAGGGAAAATTAAAAGAGAAATTCTGGGCCACATGTTTTCTACCAGTCATAACCGTCTGTTTGGCTCTAGGTCACCTTTATCCACCTTTTCCGGTTGTTTTTGGTTAGAGACTTTTCCACGCTCACAATGGAGAATTTGTCAAGAAGGCTTCAGCTGGCATTCATCTCATATCATTTTCAGTGATGAACACAAGGCCTTGGGAACATTAACGCCCAAGAAATGGAATAAGGTTCACCCATTCTATGTATGTATGTATGTATGTATGTATGTATGTATGTATGTATGTATGTTGTTGGGGGGGGTACACCAGGGTCTCTTGTCACTATAAACAAATGCCCATCCAACTTTACGTGTGTAGGTGGGGAATTGAACCTGGGTCAGTAGGCTTTGCAAGCTATTTTTAACCACTGTGCCATTCCCCCATCCTGTATGCTTTTTTCCCCTTTTTCATGGCCTAGATTTTCAGACAGGGAAGACAGTCTCAGGGATTCAATTCCTATGGTATACAAGTGTGGAAAAGGCCATCCATTTACACAAAGTGACAAAGCAGACTTCGGGTCTACAGAGAGCAGAGCTTCCAGGCACTGATCAGGGAGGCTAAGCTGAGCTAGAATTGACTGGACTCCACTCCCCACCTGCAAACCTTCCGCTCAGTGCCAGGCTTTCCTTTTCAATGGTGACTTTTTCCCCCCTTCTCTCAACCCAAACTGATGAGTCAACCAGATTAGTTTACTGGGCACATCTTTCTTGACACGTGGTGCATACCTGCTCCCCATATCACTCTGTCTCATCCTTGTTCCTGTCCTTTTCCATTTGATATTCCAGGCCTAGCCATCATCATCAAAGCCCAGCTCCTGCCTCCTGTGTGGCCTTTCCTCTGAAGTGCTGCTTTTGTCATCAGCCACACACCACTGACCAGTTTTGCTCACTCTGATCATAAGCACCTGCCACGGGGACTTGACGCAATAGGGTGGCAATAATAGTGGGCTGGAAACCAGGGATATGGGTCTGATATTGGGATGGCCACTAACTAGCTGTGAGGTAGGAGGTAGTAAATTATTTACCTTTGAACCAATTCTCAATATACCTCTCATTAAAAAAAATTCTTTCTTATTTTCTTTCTTTCTTTCTTTCTTTCTTTCTTTCTTTCTTTGTTTCTTCCTTCCTTTCTTTCTTCTCTCTCTCTTTCTTTCTTTCTTTTTCTTTCTTTCTTTCTTTTCTTTCTTTCTTTCTTTCTTTCTTTCTTTCTTTCTTTCTTTTTTTTTTAGTTGGGGTTTTGCTCTAGCCCAGGCTGACCTGGAACTCACAGTGATCCTCCCAACTTGGTCTCCCAAGAGCTGGGATCAAAGATGTGCCCCACTACCTCTGGCAGAGAAAGAGAATGGGTGCACCAGCGTCTCCAACCACGGCAAACAAACTCCAGACGTGTGCACCACTTTGTGCATCTGGCTTTCTGAGGGTACTGGGAAATTGAACTCGGGTCATTAGGCTGTGCGGGCAAGCACTTTAACCACTGAGCCATCTCTCCAGCCCCATCATTTTTTAAAATGTCTAAGATTCTTTACATGTAACTGGATGAATCATTTGAAATGACTGTCAAGGCATAGGTAGCCCATTTCATTCATTCATCAGTTATAAGCCCTTGTTTCCCATCATTTCCTTTCAGTTCTTCCTGGAATTCACTATGTAGTCTCAGGGTGACCTTGAACTCATGGCGATCCAACTACCTCTGCCTCCTGAGTGTGGGGATTAAAGCCATGCGCCACCATGCCCAGCTCAGTTCTTCATTTTTATTTCCTTTACTTACCCTCCTTGTGTAAATGCTTGGGCTGTGTGAGGCTCTGGCATGCCCATTCTCTCTCTCCCTCTCCCTTTCTGTTTTTTGCCCTCTCTCCCTCTCTCAAATAAATAAAATATTATATTATATTTAAAAAGCGAGAGAGAGAGAGAAAGAAAGAGAGTATGGGACCCTAGAAAGGGCCCACTGGTCAACTCCTTGCAAGTGAAAGACATCGTAGAAGTCTTCTATAGAGATTATGAAGAAGCAAGGTGTAAGGGCTAGGCACTCGTTAAAAGTGTCCCCTAAGCCTCAGTATAAATCCTGTATTCCCTTCTCCATCTTCCCAATCCAGCAGAGTTTTGTGTGTGTGTGTGTGTGTGTGTGTGTGTGTGTGTGTTTGTGTGTTTTTTATGATTTGGAGAGATAGCTCAGCAGTTAAGGTATTTGCCTGCAAAGTAACAACCAGGTTCAATTTCCTAAGTACCCATATAAAGCCAGATGCACAAAGTGGCTCATGCATCTGGAGTTTGATTGCAGTGGTTGGAGGCCCTGGTGCTTGCTCTCTCTCTCTCTTTGCTTTAAAATGAATAAATATATGTATTAAAATATTTGTATTTATTTATTTGAGAGAGAGGAAGAAGGATGGCGAGGGTGGGTTGGGGGATGGGCATATCAGGGCCTCATGCTACTGCAAACAAACTCCAGACACATGCACCACTTTGTGCATCTGGCTTTATGTGGGTTCTGGGGAATTGAACCCAGGCTTGCAGCAAGCTTTGCAAGCAAGCACCTTTTCCCACTGAGCCATCTCCCTAACTCAGGTTCTGCTTCTTTGTTTGTTTGTTTGTTATTGTTGTTATTTGTTTATTTTCAGTTAAAAGAGCATTGAGTTTTACATTGAAACCGTAAAACAGAGTCCACATCTCAGCAAACAGGCCACCAGCTCAATGGAGATGGTCCTAGCAAAGAGGCAGGTCTTACATATGACCTGTCTTATTCATCTGTCCCCTGAGGATCATGTGTAGATCATTCACTTCTAGATTCAGTAACAAAGCTGTGCATCTAGTGTTGGAAAGTCTTTGTGTATGGCTTTTCATTTAAAGTTATCTTCCCAGGCTGGAGAGATGGCTTCAAGGCTAAGGCGCTTGCCTGCAAAGCCAAAGGACCCAGGTTTGATTTCGCAGGACCCATGTAAGCCAGGTGCACAAGGTGGCGCATGAATCTGGAGTTCGGTTGCAGTGGCTGGAGGCCTTGGTGTGCCCGTTCTCTTTCTATCTGCCTCTTTCTCTCTCCTTCTCAAATAAATACATAAAATGTTTAAAAATTTTAAAAAAATGTTAAAAAAAGTTATTTTCAAATTGTGTGTCACTGTCTTTTGCTATTACTAATTCTGGGAAGTTATGCTGAATTCTTCTGAAAAGACGGTAAATAAAAATGGCCCAGCATGGGCTGCCTACAAATCAGCATTTTTGCTTAATTTAAAACACATAATGAAAAGTTTGAAAGCAATGATAAGAGACAGTTAACTCATCAGAGACAATTGTTCGTTAGAGTCACTGCAGTCCTGTGAAGAGTGGGGAAAAGTGGGGTCTGTGGGGGGGGACTCTTGCCAAGCACAGACAAGTAGATGAAAACGGCATTTGGCAAACAAACTGGTGCTCTGTTCTCAGGACTTTGTAGGAAATATTAATAAGGGCTGCTGTCTGAACATTCTCACCGGCCAGCAATTATGTAACAGAATGCCAGAAGTTCTCATTAGTAAGTGGACATGCACCTCTGGCTGCTGATGAAAGCCTCCTGGATCTGGTGGCCAGTTTTGTTTGGCTTTGTTCAAGCTCCAGTGTCCCTCTAAAGTGGTCTTTGGACCAGGGAGGGTGGGGTTCTCCTTCAAAGTTTTATTTGTCACAAATTCAAATTCTCCATAGCATGCCTGATTTGAGCCTGCATATCTATGCATACCTACGCAGTGAATTTAGACACGTGGAAATATGAGGTAAGTGACTGTATTTCTAAAGACGTGGCCTTTGTAAATCACCACTTCCCTCGGATATCTAACCTGTACTTTCCCCACGAGCAAATGTGGGCTCTTCTAATTTAATTATAAAAAATTTCAGTGTTGTAGACAGAAAACAGAATACAGGACATGAAATTGTTATAGCATACACACGAAAGACAGTTCGTGCTGGCGGCCGAGTAAATTTGGTTCCTTTAGCGCATTTCTAATTAACTACCTCGAATAGTTACTCTGTTTGTTGCTTGTTAATTCTACAAATCCCGCTGATGCACAAACTGTGTTTCTCTAGAATGTTCTATCTCTGACACATCCCTAATGATCGGGCTTGCCTTCCTTGCCAATTTACAAATGTCAACAATAGAGAAATGCAATTACCAGGGCCTGCCTTCCCCTGCCTTGTAAGCCACCCCTCCTCCTCTCAAGAGCAAAGGGCGAGCCGAGCCCTGCACAGTACTGGACTGGTCATCTCCTCCAGACCGCCCTTACCCAGTCGCATTCTATCATTGAGGGTTTCAGAAACGGAGTGTCAAAATTGTCACTGAGTAGCAGGAATCATTCTTTTCAATTTACTTTTTCTCACACGTGCAATTATTTGGACATAATTGACTACTTCAGACTTTTGGAAGCAGTTATTTGAGAGACCATAAAAGATTTTCTTAGGAAACCTACCTTTAGCCAATAAAGTAATAAGGATCATTGTATCTTTTCAACCCTTCCATAAATTTAGACCCCAATACTGTCTTTTCCATCATGGAGGGACTCACTGGCAAAAGACCAAAGGAAGCAAGGTTTAGAGCCAGTGGGCAGGGATCATGCGTCTGCTGCACCGTGGCTGGCAGAGGAGGTCCAGGTTGGCAATGGTGAAAGTACGGATGGATGTGAATGGTGGAGGGGTGGCTGCACTCTTTACTTTTTTCTTTCACTATTTTCTTTTTCCTCCTTAATTTGTATTGCTGGGGATGGAACCCAGAACTTCCCCCATACTAAACAAGTGCTCCATCACTGAGCTCCACCCCCAGCCTTCTTTTTTTTTTTTTACTTTGTAATTATGAATGTTATAATCACTAAACCAATTCACTGAATACCAATTACACTCGAGACTTTTCTCATAAACATTCCACTGTCGTAAATTACGTTCTTCTGTTAATTTGGCATTAACCTTTGGTTAGTGGTCAAGTTGCTTTAGCAGAAGGGAAATCAGTATGATATCATTTCACATATTTTTTTGAATGAAGAACGTGTAATTTAACGTGATTTTTTTTTTCTCATTGAACCCCCTATAGCTGTAGACGAGAGGAAAAGGGAAGCCAACAGTTGCCATTTACAGAGGGGAAGTGGAAGCACTGATTAAATAACTGGCCATGGTCACCCAGAGGTCAGGGGCGGTGCCAAGAATAGAACCCATTTCCTTGATTCCCCTGTCTCTAGCTCTGAGACTGTGTGCTGTGGCTACGTAGATAGATCCAACAAGTAATTGCCACACAATTTGATCTGATATGATTTTTTTAAATGCTGGTGATAAATGATGTTTATATTTAACATGCAGTTCATACCTACTAAATAAATACCCGTGAGATGAAAATAGTTAACATCACATACACAGGTTGAATACTGGTGATGTGCTGTATCAATTTATATGATCTGAGCAATAGTAATACACTAAATAAATGGCATAAATTTGTTTAAAAATTACTGGCAATCACAGCTTATTTTTTAATGATATTTTTGTACAATTAATGGCGATTAACTTATTATATTTTAAAACTATATTCATTGTACTTTATTACTCTGAACTTTTGATGGGAGAGTAGCCTGTGCTGTAAAGAATGCTTGTTCACTGAACAAAATTGGAATCATCAAAGGCTACAGGTTTTGAACCTCCTGATAGTAAAATCTCAGACGCATTCCACATTTTAAAAATAAGCTCCAGGGACTGGAGAGATGGCTTAGTGGTTAAGGCATTTGCCTGCAGAGCCAAAAGATCCCGGTTTGATTCTCCAGGACCCAGATGCATAAGGGGGCAATGCATCTAGAGTTTGCAGTGGCTGGAGGACCTGGCGTGCCCATTCTCTCTCTCTCTTTCTCTCTGCCTCTTTCTCTCACTCTCTCAAATAAATAAATAAACAAATAAATAAATAATATATTTTTAAAAAAGCTACAGTTTTAAAAAGCAAAAAAAAAGCTCACCTTAAAACAACCATGAAGGTCTGGACATTAATGGGGGAGGTGACGTGAGCCAGCAAGGATGGCCTACACCCCAACTTGCATCTATGAGCTCAAAGATGCTTTCAGGCATAAAATGCCATGATCATTACCTGAGGGTCTTGTTGGCATCAAACCTACATAAATAAAAGCAACCTTTGGGGCTAGAGAGATGGCTTAGTGATTAAGGCGCTTCCCTGCAAAGCTTAAGGACTCAGGTTTGACTCCTCAGAACCCACGTAAGCCAGATGCACAAGATGATGCATGCACATAGGTGGTACATGTGTCTGGAGTTCATTTCCAGTGGCGAAGGCCCTGGCATGCCTATTCTCACTCTCTCTCTCTGTTTCTTGCTCTTTCTCACACATAAAAAGAGGGGGTGGGGGAAGCAACCTTTGACCATCTAGATTCTTTCTGAGAAAACTGGCCTGACAACTTGGAACACAGACAAGATGCTAAAACTGTCCATTCCTCATCCTCTCATATGATCCAAGACCACTTAGGGAGTGGCCCCTTGCCTCCAGCCTTACACTGTCACCTGACGTTGAGAGATCTATGTCCTGGCCCTGGACAATTCTTCCTGAAGAAGTGCACTAGTGTTGGGTCCTGAAATCACGACCAGCTCTAGGCTTAGTCCTACATAATTGCTCAAAATGCAGGGGCCATGTGACGTTCTAGAAGTCGAATATGGGCAGCTAGGGGTGGATGCAGCTGTTCCACACACCCACTCTATCCACCCCAGCCTTGGCCACCCTAGAGGGCACAGCAGAATCACTTCCTGTCAGGGTGGAACCTATGAATGGGACTGCCACTGAGCAGAGAGAGCTGCTTCATCCTTCCATCCTACTCATCTATTTCTTCTTCCTTTTACTTTTGCCTAACTCTTCTATACTTCCTTTTTTACTGCTTGTAAAAGTCAAAATTATATTTTCCTCAAATCTACATTTCCTCTCAGACCTACTAGGTTTCTATTTTTAAAGTACAGCAAAATTGCACTTTACTTCCCACAATGTCTGTCCATTTCTCAGAAATATTTGTTAAAATTTCTTATTGTGAAATTAGGTCTGTATTAGGCAAAACTTTCCTTTCAAGTTCTTTAGAAGTTTATGGGTCTTAGAGAAATGTGTCACCCCCCCCCAAAAATGCTAGTAAGTAACAATGCTGCATTCTATGTTACCAAGGACCTTCTCCATATGTGTCACCTCTCTCCAAAAAGCATAATTAATTATCTTTATTTTTAAAAAATTTTATTTATTTATTTGAGAGTGACAGACAGACAGAAAGAAAGAGGCAGAGAGAGAGAGAGAGAGAGAGAGAGAGAGAATGGGCATGCCAGGGCCTCCAGACAATGCAAACCAACTCCAGATGCATGCGCCACCTTGTGCATCTGGCTTACATGGGTCTTGGGGAATCAAGCCTCGAACAGGGGTTCTTAGGTTTCACATACAAGTGCTTAATCACTAAGCCATCTCTCCAGCCCCTAATTATCTTTATTTTTTTATAGCTAGACACCTGAAAGGTACTAGGAGCTAAATACTCTCATAGAAGTGGAGCAGGTTTAGCAAGATCTTGCAGACTTTATCTCTTGTTGAGGATAAAGAAAAAAAAAAATTCCAGAAATTCCTCCTGGTTCAGTGCCAGCCCTCATTCAACTCACTTTAATGCTACTAGATATTTAAAAGAAATACTATGCTTAGAGCCTTGACACACACATATGTAGAGAAGGAAAAGAAAGGTCCCGTTTGACTTCTAGGCTAACCCTAACCCTATTCCTAATGCTTTCTTAAAACTGACCCATGAAAAGTCGTAAACTGTACAATGGGATTCCGTGTGATACTTGATAGATGTACACATTTTACCACGCTTAGACCCACTGAAACCTACCAGGCTTTTCAAGCATTCATCAGTCCTTTGTGGGAGAAGGTCAATATCCTCTCCTGGATCTTTTTGAGATATGCAGCACATAATTGTTATTTATAGTTACTCTATGGTGTGATAGTTCACCAGCGTTGATTACTAACGTCTTGTAAGAATGAATGGCAGGCAAAACAACAACAAGACCCCACAGAATTACTCAGTTAAAATGGAGCTTATTTGCATAAACCATATGACCACATTTTTTTGTTTTTGTTTTTTGAGGTAGGGTTTCACTCTAGTCCAGGCTGACCTGGAATTCACTATGTAGTCTCAGGGTGGCCTCGAACTCACAGCAATCCTGCCTCCCGAGTGCAGGGATTAAAGGCATGCACCACCACTCCTGGCTAACCACATTTTTTTAAGGAAAAATTTTTAGCAGAATCATAGTTTTATTAGTTTTTAAATATTCGTTAGACTCCAGCAAATGATACAATTTGAGTTGTCCGAATCTCTTTTTATATTAACTTTAGCTACTTATATAGCTATATAACTAGCTGGCCATGATATACCCAATTGCTAATTTGGGGTTTCAAAAATAAACTAGAGGTTCAAATGATGACAAAGGAAATTATACAAACTTATACATCCTCTCAACAGCCCAGGATGACATGGGTGCCGTCATCAGGGTTAAAAGTTGTGTATATAACTCTGCTAAGGTCTCATCTGCTTTACAAAACCTGCAGAAACAGATTCAGACCATGTCAGACAATCCTGTGCCATTTGGTGAACAGTTCTGGTAGTGGATCTCAGGGTTTTCTTTTTTAAAATATTTTATTTATTTGACAGAGAGAGAGATAAAGAGACAAAGAGGCAGACAGAGGGAAAATTGGCACACCAGGGCCTCTAGCCATTTCAAATGAACTCCAGGCACATGTACCATCTGGTGCATATACTGGGGCAACTGGCTTTATATGGGTACTGGGAATAGAACTGGCATCCTTTGGCTTTGCAGGCAAATGCCTTAACCCCTAAGCCATCTCTCTAGACCCAGTAAATCAATTTTCTGAGAGAGTAAACTGTCTGGTGTGTGGACAGACTCAGTTCTCAGCTCCACTAACGAGAAAGGAAAATGTGTGTGGGTGTTTGTGTGTATAGAGTATGTGTGGTAGAGTGTGGTATGTGTGGTATATGCACACGTTTGTGTGGAAGCAGCACCGTTCACAGGCCAGAGAAGAGCTTTTGTATACTTCCTTGGAACAAGATCATTTCCACAAACTGGAGCTGGGTGGGGGTTGTCCAGCCAGTTACAGCAATTCTTTGGTCTCTGACCCCTCCTACCACCATCACCTACAGTCTCCATGCAGACTGAGGTTACAGACTTGGGTGGCCATGCCCAGCTTTTTATCTAGGCTATGGGGTGTCCAGGGGTCTCAGGCCCTTTTGGGCTCTCATGCTTAGTGGCAATTGCTGAGCCATCTCCCCAGTCCCTGGCTCCATCACTCTCTGTGTCTCTGTCTCTCTCTCTCTCTCTCTGTAAATAAATAAATTTTAAAAAATGTAGAAGAATAGAAACCCTAAAGGCATCCAGTTTGGTGTGTGCCCACTTCCCCTGAACTCCTTCCTTTTATTTCTTTCCCCCAACATGTTCTTCCAGGACTATCTTACCATACCTCACCAATACATCTTTGGCATCTCTTAGGTGGCCCCACCGGAGAAGTTTCCCAGCGACCACACATACCCAATGACCCTACTCAGCTTGAGGAAGCCAGCTCCATCTTTGCCTCAGTTCCCTAAGGGCAGTTAGGATTACTTCTTCAGAGGGAGTGGGGATCGAGGCAGTTAGGGTGACTGGGCCCCCAAAAGTAAAAAAGCAGAAACGTCTTTGGGATATCCTTGCAGTCCCTACTTCGTTAGAGATCCGGGAAGATCTCTTGCCTAAAGGAATTCTCTAGCTCTGTTTTCCCATAAAAACCTGAGCCCTTCCCTAGGAAGGAGCGTTCCTGGAAGGTTTAAATCTGATGCTGACATAGTGATTGGTTAAGCTCAGCCCCCAAACTTGGTGGCATGGCTGGTTAGCTCAGCCCCTATTCAGAATCTATAACTGACCCCGATTTGGGTCATTGGGTGGGCTTTACTCTCTCTCTAGCCTCCCTCATGGTAGGAGCTCTTTGTATTCCCTCCTCTTTCCTTAGCTGAATCTAATAAAAGTCTCTTTAAACTTTTTTAAAAAAATTAGATATCAAGGCCGGGCATGGTGGCACATTCCTTTAATCCCAGCACTCCGGAGGCAGAGGTAGGAGGATCACCATGAGTTCAAGGCCACCCTGAGAATACAGAGTAAATTCCAGGTCAGCCTGGGCTAGAGTAAGACCCTATTTTGAAAAACAAAAACAAAACAAAACAAAATGATATCAATGAAAAGCTATTATCTCATAAAAATTTAACTCTATAATTTTATCCTCATCTACTAATTTTCTGCATTGTTAATTTATTTTCATGCTAGCACAAACATCAAGACTTTAAGGATGGGCACTTGAGCATGGCAGCTTCACTCAAAGCAGTAAAATAACAGAATCTCAGGAGATCTCACTCAGCGCATTTTTCAATGAAATGCCCACAAGTGCTATGGTTCTCTGTTTCTATACTTAGAAAATGGCTCGCAAATGAAAAAAAATCAGACCTATGTGGAAATAGTTACTTCTCAGGAATTCCATAATCCACAGTAACTTTCCACTCGTATATACTATGCCCTAAGCAAAGGGTTAAGGTGCAAGATGAACAGTTACAATTACAAGAAGAATCTAGAAAACTAAACAGCCACTTGTATTTGTTTATGGTAGAAATATGTCTTATTTCTTTTTGTTAGGCTAGATTTTTTGTTTTAGTTTGGTTTTGTTTAATAGTGATCCTCTCAAATATTCTCTAAGTAGAGTTAAAAGCAATTAAAGGAACTATTTTGGCACAGTGATAATTTGGGGGTGTACCTATCAATTCTATTCCTGTTCTTCTAATTAGCGCCCATGAACTAGCCCAGGTATCATCTCTCTAGACTAAACAAAAAGAGGAAAAAACAAACAGGGCTCAGCCATGAACAGGATGCAAAGGAAATGCTGCACCATTGACAGAGGGAAGGGATGGATCCATTGAGCATCTACCAGCTGCCTGGACACTGCTCCGTTCTCTAGATTCAAGTGGTTCCAGCTAGCTCAGGACTGGGAGTGACACAGTAAAGAGCTTTGCATACTGCAGAGAACGAGTCAGAAAGAGGCAGAAGGAGGGTACACAGGAAAGGTGACATAAGGGTTGATAAAGACATACTTCGTAGGAGACAGCCAGACGCTCAGAAGCCAATTTCAGCGGGAGCAATGTCCCAATCAAGAAGCACAGTGGCCACACAGACTGGGGGGACCTTGAATCCTAGCCAATAAATTAAAAATGAAAAGCGGGAAGGTCGTTTTACCCAACACAGTGTTATAGCTAAGGTCTAGGGCTCCTTAACTGGGAAACAAGAGAACAGAATTTCAACCTGAGCCCTGCGATAGCTCCCAGAGTAACCCTGGTTCTGCTATCACAATCCTAAAACTGTGTGCTTGAGAGAAAAGTGATCAACGGGGAGCTGGCGGCAAGGCATCTTCGGCAAGGAAGAGTAAGTAGTTGTTGTCTGTCTGTTTCAAAGCAGGGACAGTCTTTGCCTCAAATACACCACACATTCCGACTGTACACTCCCATCTGTGATCACTGAACAATGTTCACTGGAGGACACGCAAACGGTTTTTGAAAAATAGCCAAGAATCTAACAGTCCCTACCTTGCTTTAGAGTGATTGTGGTTACAAGGGTGCCAGAGCCACTTGACTGTGGGCTGAGGGATTCCATACACGGTGCAAGTTAGGACTTGTCTGCTGCCCAGTGGGTAGAGAGGTGGGTTTGGAAATGATGACACGGACTTTTCGTAAATCTGGGGTTTCACTGGAAAAGAAAAGAACAGGACAGACGTCAAGAATTGTTCCCCAGATTTTCTCCTGGGCCTTGGATGAAGGACCAGTGTCATTGGCTTTGATGTCAGCAAGGAATACACACACACACACACACACACACACCCCTTCTTATTTTGTTGAGAAAATGCCTATTTTAAAAAGGTAAAAATAAGCCGGGTGTGGTGGCACATGCCTTTAATCCCAGCACTCAGGAGGTAAGATTGCTGTGAGTTCAAGGCCGCCCTGAGACTACATAGTGAATTCCAGGTCAGCCTGGACTAGAGTGAGACCCTACCTTGCAAAACCAAAAAAAAAAAAAAAAAAAAAAAAAAAAAACTATGTTAAGGGCAGTAATAGCTTGATCTCACAGTATGTGCAGTGTGATTGCAATGACAAAAAAAAAAAATCTTGCCTATGAAAGATAAATTAACATGGACTAGTCAGGATGAGAACAGAAGAGTGGTGTTTTTATTATTTATTTTGTGTGGTGCTGCTCTAGGGCCTTATGTATGACAAGAAAACACTATTACAGAGCTACATCTCAACCCCAAATGACCTAAGTTTTTTTATTATTATTATTATTATTATTATTATTATTATTATTATTATGTCTTTTGATATGTTATGCTGACTAATTTTACCCTTTCCAGAACCAAAACAATGCAGAAACTGTATACTTACCATTTACAATTAGAGTTGCAGTGAGGTTTTTAAATAGATTTGTCTGTTTTATGCTCAGCAAGATCGTATAGTCGCCGGCATCCTCTGTTGTCACATCTTTGATAATCAATGAATAGCCACGAACCAGATAACGGGCAGACTTCTCCACTGCAGGTGACCCGTCCTTTAGCCTGTGGTTAATAGCATGAGGGGGTAAGTCACTACATGCGCTCATCAATGTCACTTTAGAAACACTACTGTATCAGTTTGCGACTCTATGTCGATCAGTGTCAGGCCTTGCTCCTCAATGGTTGATCTTAAAAATCTGGACACTAACTGTTCAGTAAAGGCAAGTGTGCTTTTTTTTTAGCCTGGGTGACACTTCATAGCTACCAACAAAGAGGAAGAAGTGAACTAGGAGTGAAAAGAGAAGTGGTAACTTAATGTACCCACAGGGGTATTGGTGACCATGGTGACCTAAGTACAGGTCTGAGTCCCTCAAGCTGCTCTGGACTTTCCGTGACTCCATGAACAGTCCCGGGCCATTGTGAGCCAGATCAACGCGATCTCTTCTCCAGATAAAAATAAAAATAGACCTTCCCATTGTGGGCTCATGTGAAGTTCTTTTTAGTTATATAAATGGTCACACCAGTTGTCACTTCCATAGAGAAACTATAGTGAAATTGAGATTATCTCCCCTTAAGGAAGAATAGTTAAGGCCCAGAACAAAGTATGAACTTAGGGAATTTAAAAAACATTTTAAATATAGAATCAATTGATGTCATCTGTTTATAGTAGTAAGGAGGGTCAGGAGGTCTGGCTACTCTGTCTGGTTCTGCCCTAAGTGCTTACTGCCATCATTTTCTACCATATTGAATAACTTTCTCACTAGCGTGAGCCTCAGTGTCCTCAAGTTTTCTAGAACAACTCAGATATTCATTGATTTCATTTAATGTCCAGTTCTTTCAGTGGGCCCTTTGACCTGTGACAGTGCATTGTGTCATATGAAAAGGCGCTGGAGAATGGCTCCTCACTGGGCCTGCATCCTGTGAGCACGTTCTCTGTGATGACGCTGTATTGTGTGATCACCAGCATCATTTTGGTATTCTTTGAAATGACTTCCTGTTAACAAGACAGCACTTCAGAAGTGGATACTTCATTTTATCTGTCTCTCTCTCTTTTTTTTTTTTTTTTTTTTTTTTTTTTTCAAGGTAGGGTCTCGCTCTAGCCCAGGCTGACCTGGAATTCGCTATGTAGTCTCAGGGTGGCCTCAAACTCACACTAATCCTCCTACCTCTGCCTCCCCAGTGCTGGGATGATAGGCATGTGCCATCATGCCTGGCTCCTTTTTAAAAATATTTTATTACTATTTATTTATTTGAAAGAGAGAAGCAGATACATAATATGTGTGTGTATAATACACATGTCTATGCACACTATATATACATATAGTGTTGGGGGGGAGAGAGAATGGGCACACACCAGGGTCTCTAGCCACTGCTAATAAACTCCAGATGCATGCACCACCTTGTGCATCTGGCTTTACCTGGGTCCTGGGAAACTGAACCTGGATCTTTTGCTTTTGGCTTTGCAGTCAAGTACCTTAATGCCTAAACCATCTCGCCAACCCTTATCTGTCTCTTACTACTTAGTTACTGAAGAAATTAGCACTAGCAGACAATGCTAGCCTAATGCTCAGGCTAAGGCCAATGTACTTTTTGGTCATTAACTTACTATGAAGTTTTCTACCAAATTTAATAATTTTCTGTTAACATTTTTAGATATTATGAACCCCCCCCCCAAAAAAAAATCCCTTTCCCACTGCAATGGCATGAAAGCATTAGTACAATGTTTAGTTTTTTGTTTTTTTTTAACTCCCTGTTAAGTATTAGAACTACAAGCCAACACTCCCTCCTCTGATATTGAAAGCTAAATAAGCTGTGGTGAGGAGATCCCACGCGGCCCACCCCTGTGTGGTTTGAGCATACCCTTTGTTTCAAATGTAGTGACCTAAGCCAGAGATATTGACATTAAAAAGCAATTTAACAAAATGACTGTAGATTATAAACAGATTACATTGTTTTACATAGGTGTCATACTGGTATGATTTTTTTTTTTTTTTAAAGAAAAAAACTATGTAAGGAGTTTCTGAAAAAGCAACCTTCAAGCCAAAAGAATTTAATTAGTTCAAGTAGGGCCATCCGTCCACTCCTGCAAATGAATACCTATTGTCTTTATTGATGTTTGTTGAATTTTAAAACAAGGCTGGACTTTCAACCCAGAGGTATAGGATATAAAAGAGTTATTTTCAGCACCCTCATTACAAGGGCCCACTTCTTCAGGGTTAATGGAGCATGTTACACATTCAAGATGTTTCTGTTATTGCCCAACACATCCCATTCAGAGCGTGTTGACGTCATAGGAAGGTTTCCGTATGGAAATGTGGCTTCTGGGAGAGACCAGCTAACTGAAGGGAATGCTCAGAACCTCCCCAGTCTGGCTCCTTCCTGGGGTGCTGATTTCTTCTCCCTAGCTCTCCCCAACTCCACCAAAGAATAGAAAAGGAACAGTGGGAAGGAAGGCCAGTGTAATCGACCCAGTTGTATAATTAACTCCTCAACTGGAAAAGCTGTCCAGGGATGCTCCAAGGAACCTTTCTCAGAAACCTGAGTCATTGAACATTTGCATCTTTCTGCTAACAAAATGCATCTTAAGTGATATGGAGAAGATTGTGGTCCTACCACACGACTTCCGGCGAGGGAAAGGCCTTCACTTTCATGGACAGCCGGTAGGACCGCTTGCCTGCTATGGTTTCCTGCACCTGCTGTTTCCGATGTTGCACGTTGATGAATCCTTTTTCTTTGAAAGAACAAGTGATAAACGCATCAGAAAAGAATACAGTTACGTAAACACAACCTCAGTGTGCAACCGACGATTCAACAAACATAGCCGAGGAAGACGGAGCCCAACCATGAACCCACATGTTACTCAATGTATGGAACACTTCAAAAGTCCCAGCTGGGGCTGGACAGGTGGCTTAGTGGTAAAACATGCTTGTTTGTGCTTCTCTTTCAGATGGCGATGACCACTGGGATGACCCAAAAGGCAACATAGTGCTGAGAAGAAGAGACGGAGGAGTGTCCAGCACTGAAACATCTCTATCACACCCTCCAAGGCTCAGGGTCCATTGTGGAAGAGGTGGCGGAAAGAATGTAAGAGCCAAAGGAAGGGTACCAGTCCTTACAATGCAACTGTCCAGACAGAGATTGGCCACAATATCCATGACCTTGCAGTGCCTAGCAATACCTTCACAAGACACTCATAATAGAAGAAAAAGATGATGACATCAAATTAAGAGACTAATGGAGAGAGGGAGGGGATAAGATGGAGAGTGGAAATGTGAAGGAGAAAGAAGGAAGGGGAGGGAAATATCATGGTTTATTGTCTGTAAGTATAGAAGTTCTCAATAAATTTTTTTTTTAAATGCTTGTTTGCAAAGCCTGATTACATAGGTTGAATTCCTCAGTACCCATGTAAGCCAGATGCACAAGGTAGTGCATGCATCTGGAGTTTGTTTGCAATGGCTAGAGGCCTGGGCACACCCATATTCTTTCTCTCTCTACTTCTTCCTCTCATAAACAAGTGAATAAATATTAAAAAAATAAGTTTTAAAAAGCAAAAACTGATGATCATTTTCTGTTTACATGGGACAGTACGTGGGGAGTTTCACAAGTACCTCACAATCTGAGTTACGAACTATAACGAACTTCTGAAGAAGAGACTGTCCAATTCAAAAGTATTACCTTTAACTTGACTTTTTTTTTTTTTTTTGGAGAGACAGAGAGGGAGAGGAAGACAGAGATGGGCACACCAGCAGTTTCTCAGCTGCTGCGAATGAAATCCAGATGCGTGCGCCCCCTTGTGGGCAAGTGCAGCATTGCACCCTTGCGTCACTTTGCATCTGGCTAAACTTTGCATCTGGGACCTGGAGATTGGAACCGGCGTTCTTAGGCTTAGAAGGAAGGTGCCTTAACCGCTAAGCCATCTCTCCAGCCCTAACTTGACTTTTTAAAAAATACATTTTTTTATTTATTTGGGAGAGAGAAAGAGGCAGAGAGAGACCGAGCGAGAGAAAGAGAGAAAGAATGGGTGCGCCAGGGCCTCCAGCCACTGCAAATGAACTCCAGATGCATGCATCCCCTTGTGCATCTGGCTTACGTGGGTCCTGGAGAATTGAACTTGGATCCTTTGGCTTTGTGGGCAAACGCCTTAACTGCTAAGCCATCTCCCCAGCCCTTTACTTGACTTTTTGACAGAAGGCAGAGTGGCTGACTGCAAAGCTGCCTTAGTTCACGGTAGCATGACTCTTAGCCAAGAGAACATTGGCTTGTTTGCAGTCACAATGCTTAGAAGGTATAGTGTGAGTTGGCATGCTGAACCATATACTTACCATATACATGCACTGATGTGTTAACAAATTTGAAGGATGGCCCGCTCTTCACACGGCATGTGTAAAGACCTCTGTCCCTACGCTGCACATTGTCAATCTTAAGAACACTATAGAACACGTTGGCGTGGGAGTGGCTTCTGACGATTCGTTGCCTTATGGAGGCTCTCTTAATTATCTAGAAGGAGAATATATAATGAATGTAGAAGTAGGCATCATTCACGCTTAACATTATAGCATTTTAGCATTCCTTATTATTATTATTATTATTATTATTATTTTTGGTTTTTCGCAGGAGGGTCTCACTCTAGCTCAGGCTGACCTGGAATTCACTCTGTAGTCTCAGGCTGGCCTCAAACTCATGGCGATCCTCCTACCACTGTCTCCCGAGTGCTGCTATTAAAGGTGTACCCCACCACGCCTGGCTCATTATTATTTTTAAAATATCATTATTTTGACATAGTCAAAGAGGGCTATCAAACCACCATAAGCAAGATGTTTGAAAACTCTAACACTGTTTAGGTGTGCTTCAAATATGAACCACAGTTGCCTTGCTTAGCTCTTAGTTTCCTCAGATTGGTTTTTTTTTTTTTTTTTTTTTTTTTTTTTTTTTTTGAGGTAGGGACTCACTCCAGCCCAGGCTGACCTGGAATTCACTCTGTATTCTCAGGGTGGCCTTGAACTCACAGTGATCCTCCTCCCTCTGCCTCCCGAGTGCTAGGATTAAAGGCATGTGCCACCATGCCCGGCTCATATTGTTTTTTGCACATATCATGCCTCTGTTTTGTACAACCACCTTCAGAGATTGGCAGGACTCTTGCTCTGTTACCAATGAGGAAACTGAAGTAGCCAAGACATTGGCCAAAGTGGGCCAAGAACTCAGGGCTTCTGGGTATGAAATGAATGTTTTCTCTTTAGAACAAACACCTCTCTAAACAGAAGCCTGCTCCCTAGTCATACATGTCACTACAAACATAGACAAAATTATCATTAGTATCAGGGTTTCTGTTGGTGCCTTTCTTAATCATGTAAACTTCCTTTGCTCCCATTACGAATAAAAGGACAAGTCCTGGGCTGGAGAAATGGCTACGTGGTTAAGGCTCTTGCCTACAAAACCTAATGACCTGGGTTCAATTCCCTAGTATCTACATAAGCCAGATACACAAGGTGGCACATGCATCTGGAGTTTGTTTGCAGTGACTAGAGGCCCTGGTGTGCCCATTCTCTCTCTCTCTCCCTCTCTCTCTCTCTGTATCTCTATGCTTGCAAATAAATAAATAAAATATTTTTTTAACCTATTTCTCATTTTTGTGTTTCACTATTTAAGCAGTTTTTGTCAATTGCTGAGAAACCCTGGTAAGTGGATCTAGAGTAAGTTTAGCTAAGCTCTGGAGGGTGTTGTCCTATGTTTATCTCGGGAAAGACCAAGTTCAACTGTGTGAACTGCACACAGTTACCTGCTCACTATTTTGGGAAGACATAATTGATCACTTTGTCTTCTTTAATTGTTCATTTTATAACACATATGTCATTTCCTCCTTCCAATCATTTCCCGTGGAGTTAGGTGGATCATGGAAAAAGAGACTGGGGAGCCGTCCTGACTAATCTCGGAGTCTTGAACCTAGTTCTCTCTGTCGTGCTTAATAAACTTTGACCCACCTGCCTTTTGCTTCCCCTGTTGGCACAGACATATGTCTGGGCCATTCTCTTCATTCTAGCAGTAACCAAAGAAAAGAAATTGTCAGTCATTGCTGTCAAAAGACAGAGATCAAGCCCGGCGTGGTGGCACACACCTTTAATCCCAGCACTCGGGAGGCAGAGGTAGGAGGATCATCCTCAGTTCAAGGCCACCCTGAGATGACATAGTGAATTCTGTCAGCCTGGGCTAGAGCGAGACCCTACTTTGAAAAACCAAGCAAAGAAAAAAGTCAAAGATCAATCTCTTAAGGAGGAGGAGGGCCCTGCCCCTCTGCCAGAGTTGTTTTTGCCTGTTCCTGACTCTCTGTTGGTGTCCCTCCTCTCTGTGAAGTTTCTTCCTGGGCACCAAAGGCTTCGCTTGTGCCTAGCACTGACTTACCTTGTGTTTCAGAATTGCCTTGTCCAGTACTGCAGCCACCAGCTATGTGTGGCTATTCCATCCAGTTAGCTAAAACAAAGGCTTCAACCCCTCCTAGAAGCTAGTCACATTTCAGCGCTCATCTGTCACACGTGACTTTATCAGACAGCATAGCCACTGGGCAGTGCCCTTTCAGAAGATGATGGCCCTCAGTCAGCACGCTGTCAATATTCTTATTAATAGCAACACATCAGGATGAAAGTTTCCTCCCTTTTGACTTTTTTTTTTTTTTTTTTTTTTTGGTATTTCTTTATGAGAAAGAGAGAGTGCAAGAGAGAAGTGGAGCACCCAGGCCTCCAGCCACTGCAATCGAACTCCAGATGCATGTGACATCTTGTGTGCATGTGCGATCTGTGTCACCGTGTGTATCAGGCTTATATGGGACTTGGACATGGGTCCTTAGGCTTCACAGGCAAGTGCTTTAACTCCTAAGCTATCGCTCCAGCCCCCTTTTGACTTTTTCTTTTAAATTTTTTTGTTTATTTTTATTTATTTATTTGAGAACGACAGACAGACACAAAGAGAAAGAGGCAGAGAGAGAGAGAGAGAATGGGCATGCCAGGGCCTCTAGCCACTGCAAATGAACTTCAGATGCATGCGCCACCTTGTGTATCTGGCTTATGTGGGTCTTGGGAAATCGAGCCTCGAACTGGGGTCCTTAGGTTTCACAGGTAAGTGCTTAACTACTAAGCCATCCCTCCAGCCCCAACTTTTTATTACCCCCCCCCCCGAGGCAGGTCTTGCTCTATCCCAGGCTAACATGGAATTCACTATGTAGTCTCAAGGTGGCCACAAATTCACAGTAATCCTCCTACCTCTGTCTCCCAAGTGCTATGATTAATGGCATGCATTCCCACACCCAGCCCTTTTGACATTTTTTTTGGTGAGTATTTGACTTTTATGAGAATCTAGAAAATTTCGCTACAAGCTATAGCATTTTTATTTAAACAAAATAATGTTATTTTCTAGAAAACAGATAATGATTGATAAGTATCTGTGATTCTATGGGTACTTCCTTTTACATCCTTTTGTGGCTAAGTTATTCTATTTCCATGGCAAAAAATAGGGGTGAAAACAGTAGCTTGGGGATGATACATTAATCTTTTGTATATTATTTTAATCATAAATTAACTTTACTGGGCAACTTAAATGACGTAACAAGTGATTATACTCGGGTTATGTCACATAAGTCACACTGGCATCCTAGAAAGGCCTGGACTACTGTCAGAATTTTCTTAACTGTCATGGTTTTCTCATATATCCATTTTTAAAAAAATACTTGTTGTAAAAACTTAATAATTGTTCACAAAGACGTTCCATTGGAATGAGCGTACCCATTCAGTCCTCATTCTCATTTTTCTGAGAGCAGAATAGCTCCTTTGACAGATAACAAATGGAATATTGGATGGCTGGGTTGAAGCATCTTTTCCAAACATGCTCTAAGGCTGGGGAGGTGGCTCAGCACTTAAAGGCACTTGCTTCAAAAAAAGAACTCTAATCAGGTGCCCGACTGTCTGCTACTACCTTACATGCGAATGTGCTGACAAAGAGTCTCCTGAAAAGTTGTTGTTACAAAAGATAGCCCCTGCCTGGCATTTAGTGATAAATTTCTCTCTCATCTCTAAATCCTAAAACTTTGTTTCCAAGGATGCAGTGGACCCTTTTGCCTCCCAGAATCACGCAATGAAAACAGTGGCCTATACACTTCAAAACAAAATCCCCAGACATCATCAAAAGCCAGTATCTGTCCGCATCACATTCATGGAACACCAGACAAACGTGCAACCAAACCCGGAGCTCCTCTATTGACCCACAGTGCTCCAGGGGCAGAACTGGCTGACTTTTCCCATCTCAAAAACCCAGTGGGGTTTCGCTTGCTCAAAACAGACAGCGTCCTGCATGAGGGATAGAAAGACGGAGCACTCACTTTACCAGGGTAGCTCCAGCTCATTTGCACCCTTGTGTTCAGGGCGGTGGTGGCAGTGCAGTTGAGGACAAGCGTGTGGCCACTGAGTAATCTCACGGGGCGTGGAGGGTTTATCTGGACATCTCGGATTGTATTGGCTGTAAGCATAAAAGGTAAAACCAGTTTTAAGATCACGGTTCACTGGGCAGACGAACCACAGAGCCCTCCACCACCTAGCCATGCCTTGGAGCAACACTTACTTAGCCGATATGTCAGGTAGTTTGTCTGGTACAAGTGCCCATCGACCGTTGCTTCACAGTTCAGAAGCCCTATTTCCCTGTAGGTTGCATTTGATATTATAAAGCCCCTCCTACTGTCCCAACTTATCCTTTCTCCATCAGGGATCAGAGTATCCAATGGGAACTGAAAAGGAAAAAAAACGCTTTTATGAAATCATCCTAGTCCCGTGATAATGCTGCTTCTCAGGTCGTTAGTGGACACGCTGTTTGAAATAAAAATAGTAGAGGTAAAAAAAACAAAAACAAAAAAATCCTCCCCTTTTTGTCATTGGTTCTTTAGTTTTCTAAAGTTTGAATACAGGCAATATATATTGGTTTTTTGAAGTAGGGTCTTTCTGTAGCCCAGGCTGACCTGCAATTCACTCTATAGTATCAGGGTGGCCTCAAACTCATGGTGATCCTCCTACCTCTGCCTCCTGAGTGCTGGGATTAAAGGTGTGCACCACCACGCCTGGCTTGGCTTGCAAAATATATTTATATTGTGATAAATTATAGTGATTACGGCCATTTGTGAGCAATCGCATAAACCATCCATATTTATAAACAATCTACAAGCCATACCTGCGCAGGGTAGACCTAGCTGTCACTTCAGACTAGTCGTAAGAACCTGTGACATTGCCTTCTGGGACTTTTCACAGTAAAGTGGTCTGGGACTCAGTAGAGAACTCTATTAGCATCCTCCCCCACCCCAACTGAATCTGCAGTGTTATTTGCATGTCATCTGGGACTTTCAGTACGCTAGCACTTGTCTTTACGTTTTTCATGGCTGTTGGGGCTGGAGAGATGGCTTAGCGGATAAGGCACTTGCCTGCAAAAGTCAAAGGATCCTGGTTGGATTCTCCAAGACCCACATAAGCCAGATGCACAAGGGGGTTCATGTGTCTGGAGTTCATTTGCAGTGGCTGGAATGGCGTGCACATTCTCTCTCTCTCACTCTGCCTCTTTCTCATAAATAAATAAATAAATAAACAAACAAACAAACAAACAAACAAAAATATATAAAACGTGGCTGTCCTTCAAAGGCCATCAGGTATTCCTCCAAAATGGACACTATGAAGTGTGAGAGTCTAGCTGCGTCCCACGGGCTCTGGGAGGGAACTCTGAAGCTGGGGCTACTGGCCATGGAAACCACAAGACAGCTGGCCTCTGGGGTCCATGCTTAAAAAGAGAATCCAATGTGTGTTTTCTTCTTACACTTTCTTTCAGTCTCTAGAACTTTTTTTCTTATTGTTACTTGCATATATTAGGAAAACACTCTACCACTGAGTTATACCCCCAGTTCCCAGGACCAAATGTTTCCATACATTGTCAATTTTCATATAGATAGATAATGTATTTTGATCACAATCCCCTACTACTTTCTCTTGTTCAATCCCTTGGATCCTTTCCACTGAACCCCTTCTCCCTCCCTCCAGCCCCTCTGCTACTATCTTATTATCTTTTCTTTCTCCTTCCTTCATCATCTATGGTAACATGTTGAGGGGCCCATGTCTCTCATGTAGGAGTTAATCTATTTATTCATTTATTTTGGTTTATTTTCAAGGTAGGGTCTTGCATTAGCACAGGCTGGCCTGGAATTCACTATACACTCTCAGGGTGGTCTTGAACTCACAGAGATAAACCTCTGCCTCCTGAGTGCTGGGATTAAAGAGTGCGCTCCCACGCCCAGCACAGGAGTTAATTTTTGAACACTACAATATGAACATTGCACGCTGGACGGCCCCTTGGCTCTACAAAGCATCTGTCAGATTTCCCCAGATATCAGTGTGCTGGCCCAGTTTCTGACTCTGAGAACTACTTACCTTTCCTCGGAGGGAAAAAAAATGAGATTGCCCTCCCTACCTGATTATTACCTGTCACTTACTTACACTGCTGTTGACTCTCTGAACTTGGATTTGTGGAGGAATTTTGGTGGAAAAGTCACTCTTGTTTCTGTGTCAGTGGGGGTCTATGCCGAGGTGTGTGGCTTGGGTTTAAAGTTAGTCACACCCCATCTACGAAGAACTGAAAAGTCCTTTTCATGGTTCAACCAGGATTCTACCTGTTCGCATAGGAATACTCTGCATTCAGCCCAAAGCAGGACCTTCTGATTCTGCACAGTTAAGGAAAAAAATCTCAGAAAAGCCTAAATCATGGGTTGAAATCTATGATAGTTCAAAAGTAAGTGAAAACCAGACCTTTGAATGACAGCCAGTAAGTGTGAAAAATGGTCTGCTGACAAACGTCTCAGCACAACTTAAAACTGTGTTAACGTTTCCTTACTCCAATGTCTCTTACTCCAATCTGCCACCAGCACAGTCCATTGACAAAGTAACTTTGTTTTCAGCTGACAAGAGCAAACCGCAAAAGACAGGAGGGTGTGGTGTGCAGTCTACAATCTCAGCACCAGGGAGACAGAGGAGGGAAGATCTCGAGTTTGAGGTCAGCTGGTTGCATCATGGGTTCCAGGCCAGCTGGGCTACATAGCAAGACCTTGTCTCAAAATCAAAAAGGAAACAAAAACTTTAAAAATATTTTATTTTTATTTATTTATGAGAGAGAGAAAGAGAATGGGTGTGCCAGGGCTTCCAGCCACTGCAAATGAATTCCAGACACATGTGCCACCTTGTGCCTCTGTCTTATGTGGGTTCTGGGGAATTGAACTTGGATCTTTAGGCTTTGCAGGCAAACACCTTAACCACTAAGCCATCTCTCCAACCCAACTTTTTTTTTTTGGTCAAGGTAGGGTTCACTCTAGTCCAGGCTGACCTGGAATTCACTAAGTAGTCTCAGGTGGCCTCAAACTCACAGTCATCCTCCTACCTTTAGGTGCTGGGATTAGAGACGTGCACCACCATGCCCAGCTAACAATTTTTTATTTATTTATTAGCAACAGACAGAGAGAGAAAGTGAGAGAGAGAGAGAGAGAGAGAGAATGGGTGCATCAGGGCCTCTAGGCATTGCAAAAGAACTCCAGATGCATGTGCTACCTTGTGCATCTGGCTTAAGTGGGTACCGGGGAATTGAGCCTCTAACTGGGGTCCTTAGGCCTCACAGGCAAGCGCTTAACTGCTAAGCCATCTCTCCAGCCCAATTTTTTTTTTAAATAAAAGACAACAGCCCATCAACTGTGATCATTGCTGTGTGTCCTAAGAGACAGGCAAGAAGGAAGACTGTAGCAGAGAATTGCTTCTAGCTGTGGCCCCATCCATGTGGCTACAGGAAAATCAAAGAGAAGGAATAGAAAAACGGAAGGAACAGCTGTTACCTTTTTTTTTATTTTTGTTTTTTCGAGGTAGGGTCTTGCTCTAGCCCAGGCTGACCTGGAATTCAGGTGTCGGGGTCTTGCTCTCCTCCTAGCCCAGGCTGACCTGGAATTCACTATGTAGTCTCAGGGTAGCCCAGGCTGACCTGGAATTCACTATGTAGTCTCAGGGTAGCCTCGAACTCATGGTGATCCTCCTACATCTGCCTCCCACGTGCTGGGATTAAAAGTGTGCACCACCATGCCCGGTTTCTTTTCTTTTGAATTCAATTTATAGAGGAAGAGAAATCTCCTACGTGGATTGCTTCTCCTCTTTTTCTCTAAGCAGTGAAGATAGAGTACCAACAGGAGATAAGCCTGTGGCAGGATTTGCCCCCTCGGACCAAAGGTGGTGACTCTAAAGTGTGATACCAGAGCTGGACAGTCCTGACTTCAGCAGAAGGGGCGTGTCCCACTCAGCCAGGGACTCGCTTCTATGAGCAGTGCAAAATTGGCTTTTCTCACTTTTACAGGCATTTGGTGACAATATATTAAAAACAAACAAACAAAAAAACTGTCAGGATTTTATTTCTTTCAGCATTCATATAGACTTATACTTAAGACATTATCATTTTACTCTATTTAAATACGTGCATGGGTGTAACTTGCACCATTTTTCCTTTGTAGCAAGAGGGTGTTATATATACAGCCACGGAGAAGCCCAAATGGCAACATTATCCCAGAGACACAGCAATGATTAGAACTTCGTTGTGTTCATTTGCAGCAAAAATACTCTGAGCGTAGCGTTGGTCGATTTTTACCTTTTTGAGAGTAACGGTGATGTTGGGTGACGTAACCCGGCAGGGGATGACGAGCTCTTTGCCTTCCGTCATATACACAAGTTCAGGGATCTCACTGTGCATCTCTATGAAAGGTCTACCTGCATCTGAGTGGGGAAAAAATTAAATATGTATAAGAAATTCAAATAGAAGCACACAGATGCTGTAGCTAGTAAGGTGGTCACCGGACAGTAACAAGTGCATGTGGGTGTTTTGTTTCCCCCTCCTCCTTTTATTCTGCTCAGAAAGAGGAAGCTGTTCTTAGTCAGTCCATGGCCTTCAGCTGCATTGCTCTGACTCCCTAATATGTAATGGAGACAAGGATCTCCCCGGGGAAAGCTTTAGAAGTGCAGGGAGGTGAGTGCTCTGCATACACTCCTTACCACAGCTATGCTAAGTGGCCCAGGAAATGTCCTCCCGAGCCTTTGTGACCACTCAAAGACCACAGGTGCAGTGAGCAAAGCTTCCCAGGGAGAGACAGAGGTGAGGCCAAGTAAGCAGGCTAGAGGCATTATCATTTGAATAGTGGCAGCATCCTTTCCAGACTTCCTGCACTTCCTGGTAGACTAAGGATGAATGAGAAAGTACACTGAGAAAGGCGTGCATTGCAGGCTGGGTCCGTTTCTCTAGTTAGCATATGGTTTATCTGCTCTGGGAAAGTGAGAGCTCCGGCCAGAGGAGTCAGCTGGAGAAAGCTTTATAGAGTCGCTGTTTGACTTCCCTATCATTTCCCCCAGGAAACCAGAACGAGTATCAGACTGTTCTGGAAACATTCTTACTGTCTCCCCTGCCATTGTCTTCAGGAATTCAATGACCTCCTCAGGTAGTGATCTCAGGGGTATTGTGCTCTCATACCTATCCCCACCCCCTTGGCTCCAGCCTCAATAAGCCAGGAGCCCTATGTGAACTCTGAACTTGAAAGAACCAACAAGAAGGCCCCAGACCTGCTGCTGGTCCTCAAATCTGGATGCCCCTGTGTGAAGAATGAACTGGACAGAAACCAGAGCCGTCCGCAGACAAGGGCTGCCTGAAATCGGCAGTGGACACGCTCATTGTGGGTTGGATTGTGCCTCTTCCCACCATCACCACCACCAAAAGAAAAGAAAAAAAAAATTACGCTGAAGTCCTGAGCCGTCTGTACTTCTGAATGTGGCCTGATTTGGAAATTGCCAATGTAATTACTTAAGCAAAGGAGAATGGGCCCCCAGTCTAACATGACCGACACCCTAATAAGAAGCGTGCCAGGGAAAAACACAAAGCCAGTAACCGATGTGACATCTGCAAGCCAAGGGAGACTGGCTGGAGGAGAGAGAGGACTTTTCAGGTTTCAGAGGGGGTTTGGCCCTGAGCACACGCTGATCTCAGGCCTGTAGTGGAATACAGAAAAGACTAGCACCCGGTGCAGTGTGCATCTGTAATCCCAACACCTGGAAGGCTGAGGCCAGAGGATCATGAGTTCCAGGTCAAACCTGGGCTACATAGTGAGATCAGATCTCGTGTAAGAAAACGAGAGAAAGAAGGGAGGAAAGAGAGAGAGGGAAGGAGGAAGGAAGTTATCTTCAGGTGTAGTTTTATGGGCTATTTTCTTATTTATCTTCTGTATATGTTGGTTTTTCTAGAATGATCATGTCTCTATTAATAATAGCTTTAATTATTGAAGTTAAAACAAATTATTAACTTGAAGATTAACTTGAAGGAAACCATTTTACATTTACTTTAGTTTTGTACTCTATCATCATATGAGACATTAGCCGTCAGAATTAATAAAGTTGTAATTTATTAGAATTCTCTCAGTGGGGAGAGAACATATGTCAAAGAAGAAAAATGAATTATGTGGAGAGAAAGATTCCTTATGAAAATTAAATTCCTCCTCAGTAAAGTTGCTGAGACAGACTCGGTAGGGACTAGTGGGATTTGGCCATTCCTTCCCTTCCTCTTGTGAGTCTATATTTTTTGTCTCTTTTGTAAGTCCCAGGGTAAACACAAACACCAGGAAATGATTTAATTCACTTAACTAAACTGTAAATCCTTCATATTTAATTTACTGTCTCCTTAAGCAACCATTTCCCACAAAGCATGCTGGAATAAAAAATTCCTGCAGGAAACAGTGACATGGGGTAGTCATTTCTAGGCGAGTGAAACGGCAATTTGAGGTGGAATTAGTAAAGGCTAATTGGCTATGCCTTTGAATTTCTTCTTCCCCTGTTTCTGTGGATCCCCTAGACTCTTAAAGTTCACTACAGCTATTGGCTTTGAAAGGTCAATTTCAATGTCAGCAGTGGGCCCACTGCAATTCTATTCCCAGGTGTGAGAACGTCAATAATTTGTCAAATACAACATTAAGCACATCATCTGTAGGACAGTCAATAGTTGGATTGTCAGTCCACTGTGTTTGCAAATAACTATGATTACACACAACACACACACACACACACACACACACACAATGCTCTCTGGACTTACTAATGGTATATTTCCTCTGTAAATTGTTTCAAGGAAAGGCTAAGAATGAACTTGTCTGACATAATACAAATATATTTTGTTTTGTAGAACCATAGCTACAGGAGAGATCACAGTTCCATTAATATCACCAGTAAAGCCACTTACTACTCCCGTAGGACACATTTATCTCTGTCACAAAATTAAAAATGACTTCTGAACCTAGCCAGCACTACAAAGTGGTTTCCTGAGATCAAACTGGCTGGTTGTTGAAAGAGTGAGGATGACTCCAAAGTTGGCCATGTCCTGGCAGCTTAGACATACTGTCACCAGGAACTCATGACAACACGCATCTAGGTAAAGGTCGCGCTGCCTGCCCTCACCTCTCTGAACTCTGGGAGCTCAAAGCAGTGACAGGAACCCGGCAGAGGACATGAGGCATTCCCACCCAATGGGAGTATCTGGAGTACTGGAAGGTCTGGATACAGAGAAAGATCAAACAGGGACCCTTGCTCGGGATGGAATTATGTCTATTTTTAATATGTGTGTGTGTTTTTTTCCGTTTGAAATCTGTAATCATGCTGGCATAATAAGGAACACAGATGTGGGCAGTGCCCTTCTCATTCTACACTATTTCCAACTGGCACCTGGCATTCCAGTGGGTTCTTAATAAGCGAATGACTTCCAAAATTCAGGAAGCTTTTCTGACTTGAAAAGGTGTGTGAAAGTAAACATCTGCATTTCTAGCCTCTGTACAATGGTTTGTTTTTTTTTTAATTTTCATTTATTTATTTATTTATTAGAGACACAGAGAGAGGGAAAGAATGAGAATGGGTGAGTCAGGGCCTCTAGCCACTGCAAACGAACTCCAGACTCATGCGCCACTATGTGCATCTGGCTTATGTGGGACCTGGAGAATTGAACAGGGGTCCTTAGGCTTTGCAGGCATGCACCTTAACCATTAAGCCATCTCTCCAGCCCTCTGTACAGCTTTTTAACATGTTTGTTTGTTTATTTATTTTATTTATTTGAGAGAGAGAGAATGGGTGTGCCAGGGCCTCCAGCTACTACAAATGAACTTCAGATACATGTGCCACCATGTGCATCTAGCTTATGTGGGTTTTGGGGAATCAAATCTGGGTCCTTAGGCTTTGCAGACAAGCACCTTAACTGCTAAGCCATCTCTCCAAACCCCTGTGTAGTTTTTATTTTACTTATTGTTTTTTTTTTACTTATTGTTTTTTAATTGGAGAGAGACAGAGAGAGAGAGAGAGAGAGAGAGAGAACTGGTGTGCCAGGGCCTCAGCCACTGCAACTGAACTCCAAATGCTTGTGCCACTTAGTGGGCATGTGTGATCTTGCACTTGCCTCACCTTTGTGTGTTTGACTTATGTGGGATCTGGAGAGTTGAACAGGGGTCCTTAGGCTTTGCAGGCAAACGCCTTAACCGTTAAGCTATCTCTCTAGCCCCCCTGTATAGTTTGTTTTCCCCCTGTGTAGTTTTTAAAAGACTTTAAAAAATGTTTTCCCAAGTTTCTTTCTCCTCATTTTTATTTCTCATGGATTCCTGGTCATGAAAATGCCCAGGTATTTTAAAGGCAGATTCAATGTTCATTTATTGAGGAGGAAGTAGAAACAATTAGCAATTTCATGAAGACAGCCCCACCTAAACACAAGGAAGTGGCAGATTCTTCACTGTCCATCAAAGTATTGGTCAATTCAAAATAGCTTTAGAGCAATCACAAGGAAGCTGGAGCGGCTACCTTAGGCAAAATAGACTTTAATATAATAAATGTTAGTATATGTAAGGGGAACATTTTCTCTTAGTAAGAGGGCCAGTCTGGGCCTGGATAGATGGCTCAGTGGTTAAGGTGCTTGCCTGAAAAGCCTAACCACCAGAGTTTGATTCACATAAAGCCAGATGCACAAATTAGTGCATACATCTGGAGTTTGTTTGCAGTGGCTAGGCACCCTGGTGTACCCATTCTCTCTCCTTCTCTTTCTGTCTCTCTCTTGTCTCTGTCTCTCTCTGCTTGCAAATAATCAAACAAATAAAATACTTTTTTTTTTTAAAAAGAGGGCCAATTCATCACAGTTATAAACATTTATGTACCTAACAACAGAACATTAAATACAAGAAGTGAAAACTGACAGAACTGCAGGAAGAAATAGCCAAAGATGAAGATTTCAGTGTCCCTCTTTCAATGCTAAACCACTGGACAAAAGAATAGAAGAGAATCGAATGTTTGAACAACACTATTAACCAACTAAGAGACATCTATCGGATACTCACCTCACCAGAGCAGGAAAGATATTTTTCTCAAATGCCTTTGGAAAATTTCAAGGGTAGAGCATACACGAAACCATGAGATAAACCTCAATAAGTTTAAAAGAACAGGAATAAGAATAGCTTGTGAGCTGGGCATGGTGGCGCACACCTTTAATCCCAGCGCTCGGAAGGCAGAGGTAGAAGGCCATGAGTTTGAGGCCACCCTGAGACTACATAGTGAACTCTAGGTCAGCCTGGGCTAGAGTAAAACCCTACCTCGAAAAACCAAACCCAAACCAAACCAAACTAAACAAAAAACCAGTTTGTTATCAGACTACAGTGGAATGAAATTAGAAATCATGGGCTGGAGAGATGGCTTAGCGGTTAAGCGCTTGCCTGTGAAGCCTAACGACCCCGGTTCAAGGCTCAATTCTCCAGGACCCATGTAAGCCAGATGCACAAGGTGGCGCACACATCTGGAGTTCGTTTGCAGTGGCTGGAGGCCCTGGCGTGCCTGTTCTCTCTCTCTCTCTCTCTTTCTCTCTACCTGACTATTTTTGTATCTCTCTCAAATAAATAAATAATATTAAAAAAGAAAAAGAAAGAAATCAGTTGCAGAATGACATTTCAAAAAGTGAAAAAAATCTGGAAATTAACCATGCTCCTGAATAGCAAGTTGGCTGAAGAAGTACTCTCAAGGGAAATTAGAAAATTCTTTGGAATAAAAGTACATTGAAAACACAAGGTGGCAAAGGTTTCGAGACAAAGAGGGAAAATGACAGCTAGACATGTACGCATTGAAAAGATCCAAATCAGTTACCCAAACTCCACTGCAGGCACTGGGTAAAGATTAGCAAACTACAGTTAAAGCGAAGAGGGGGCGGGGCATAATGAATGCTGGAGGGAGAATAGAAAAAAAAAATTGCAGAGAAAACCAGAAAGACAAAAGTTGACAGATTCTTTGAAAAGATGATCGCAACTAACAAACCTTTGGCCAGACAAAGCAGAAAGGAACAAAAAGAAGAAGAAGAAGAAGAAGAAGAGGAGGAGGAGGAGGAGGAGGAGGAGGAGGAGGAAGAAGAAGAAGAAGAAGAAGAATTCAATTTCTAAAATCCAAAGTTAAGCTGTAGGTATTAGAACCGACATCACGAACATGAAAAATGTTCTGATCGAGTATGTTCACATGACAGTAAATTAAATAACAGGTGAAATGGACAAATTTCTAAAAAGAAAAAAACTACTGAAACTACCAAAAAAATAGGCAGTCCCAGAGTTCAAATTAGTAATAAAAATTTAAAAAATATAATAAAAACAGGCCACAAGGAAAAGCCAAGGCCCGGGTGACAAGTGAATTCTACCAAACTTATGGAATAGGGTTAGGGTCAGTTCTTCATACATTTTTCCAAAAAAAAGAAGAGCAAGAAAAACGCCCAAATTTCTTGTGTGAGGACAGCATCTCTAGGGTGCGAAAACTGAGGACTTTGCAAGAGTGAGGGTGGATGCAAAACCCGGAACAAACCTCAGTGGAACACCAGCAAGTCAAACCAGCTGTCAGGAAGGCATACTACCACTGTGCTCTTTTTTTTTTTTTTGTTTGTTTTTGTTTTTGTTTTTCGAGGTAGGGTTTCACTCTAGCCCAGGCTGAGCTGGAATTCACTATGTAGTCTCAGGGTGGCCTCGAATTCGTGGCAATCCTCCTACCTCTGCCTCCCGAGTGCTGGGATTCAAGGCGTGCGCCACCACGCCCGGCTTACCATTGTGTTCTTATATGTGACATAGAAAACAAAAGCAACCTCCAAAACAAGATTGACAAGCCCACAGTTCACCAAAACTGAAAATGCATATGCTTTAGAGAATACTATCCAGAAAGTGAAAAGATGACCCAAAGAATGGGAAAAAATATTTTAAAATTATATATATGCTAAGGCATGTGTATCTAGACTATATTACATATATATACATCCAGAATACATTTTTAACAATTATTATTTATTTGCAAGCAGAGAGAGAGAGAGAGAGAGAAAAAAGAGACAGAAAGAATGTGGATGCCAGGGCCTCCAGCCGCTAGAAATGAACTCCAGATGCATGTGCCACTTTGTACATCTGGATTTACATGGGTACTGGGGAATTGAACTTGGGACCTTAGGCTTTGCAGGCAAGCATCTTAACTGCTGAGCCACTTCTCTTTTCTCCAAATTTTTAAAATTTTAATTTTAAAAATATTTTTATTTATTTACTAGAATACATTTTAAAGTTGTATATACTCATGTTTAGAATATATAGACACCTAGACATACCTATTACATGTATAAACAAACATATTTATAGCATAACACTTGCAACTCAATAATAAAGACAAGTAATTTAAAAATAAAAAAGAGAGGGCTGGAGAGATTGCTCAGCACTTAAGGTGCTTGCCTACAAAGCCTAATGACCCAGGCTTGATTCCTCAATACCCACATAAAGCCAAATGCACAGTGTGGTATACCGTCGTGGCTAGAGGCTCTGGCACACCCATTCTCTCTTTTTCTGTCTGTCTCCTCTCTGCTTACAAATATGTAAACAATTTAAAAAACATTAAAAGAGGACTGGAGAGATGGCCCAGTGGTTAAGGCACTTGCCTATGAAACCTGAGGACCCAGTTTCAATTCCTCAGTACCCATGTAAGCCAGGTGCACAAGGTGGCACATGTGTCTGGAGTTCATTTGCAGTGGCTAGAGAAACTGGCATGCCCATTCTCTCTCTCTAGCTTGACCTACTTGCCTCTTTCTCTCTCAAATAAATACATAAATAAAATATTTTTAAAAATGAAATACAAACGTCAATAGGCATTTTTCCAACAATGACATACACAGGATTGAATAGGTGCATGAAAGATTTTCAACCCTATGAGCTGTTGGGGAAACATTAATCAAAACTACAAGACAGTCCTTCACATTCATTAGATGGCAATCCTAAAGAAGAGACAATAGGGGCTGGAGAGATGGCTTAGCAGTTAACACATTGCCTGCAAAGCCAAAAGATCCCGGTTTGACTCTCCAGGACCCACCTAAGTCAGCTGCACTAGAGGATATATGCATCTGGAGTTTGTTTACAGTGGCTGGAGGCCCTGGCATGCCCATTGTCTCTCTATCTCTTTTTCTCTCAAATAAATGAATAAATAAATAAAAAATATTTAAAGAAGAGACAATAATGACTGTTGGCAAGGATATGAAGAGACTGCAACCCTTGTGTTCTATTTGGCACTTATTTGCAAAGTTCACGTGAGGCATAACACACTAACATCTCCCTGAGGCCAGGCAAAGAAGGCAGATGAGCGGAGGAACTGGCTGCGAGACGGCAGGTGCCCTTGAGAATGCAGGGCCATGTCTGAAATGCACACCTTCCATGGAGATGGGGATGTAGCTTATTTGGTAGAGTGCTTGTCTAGCATACTCGGAGCCCTGGTTTCGATCCCCGACAGAGCAAAAGCCATATGCGGCACTTACGAGGCGAAGGCGGGAGGATGGGGAGTTCAAGGTCTTGCTCACCTACATAGCCTTTGATACATTGTCTCAAAGTTAAATAGGGCTGGAGAGATGGTTTAGCAGTTAAGGTGCTTGCCTGCGAAGCCAAAGGACCCAGGTTTGATTCCCCAGGACCCATGTAAGCCAGGTGCACAAGGTGGCACATGCATCTGGAGTTCGTTTGCAGCACATGGAGTCCCTGGCATTGCCCATCCTCTCTATTTACCTCTCTCTCTCAAATAAATAAATGAAACTTTTTAAAAAAAAAAAAAATTAAGTAAATAGGGCTGGCGAGATGCCTTAGCAGTTAAGGTGATTGCCTGTGAAGCCAGAACCTATGTAAACATGTATCTGGAGTTGATTTGCAATGGCTAGGGGGCCCTGGTGTGCCCATTCTCTCTCTTTCTCTCTGTCTCTCTCTGTCTTTTCCTAATAAATAAAAAAAAATAAATTACTTTAAAAATTAAGTAAATAACTTTTTTTTTTAAAAAGCCAAAACCAGACCAGCTTGTACTTGTGGCAGCTTCTTATTGTCAAGTGGAAATATGGGCCAGTGTGGCTAAAGTTTCCTATTTTTAAAAGAATTTCCAATTTTTAAAATAAATAGGAAATCAGATTTTTAATATCTAATTATCTAGTATTGGCAGCCAAAAGTGCTGTGTCTGCCATTTGGTCTGCCTCTGTCCCACACGCTTTCAGTCTGCAGTCCTTTGCATACGGAGGTCCGAGGAAGTTGGGTGGCAGCCCAGGCAAGCACATATTGGAAACACCAGTGGCTTTACAGGAAACCAGACCCCAGCCCAAGGCTTAATCTGAGAATTTATAAAATGTGCAACCTTCGACATGGTATTGAATTTCTCCAACTTTTCTATAGAAGACAGGAGTTCATAGTATATTTGGAAAATATAAGCAAGTAACTTATATATTAGAATTTACAAAATAGATTTTTTTTTTTAAAAATCTCAGGTGGTGGTGGAATGACATTGGCAAATGACAGCAGCAGGCACCAGGAAAACCTCAGCTGTAGAAAGGTCCCACCGAGTGACCTCTGCCCTACACTTGGACGTCTGCACGCTTGGCAAACTCACCCCCTCCTGAGCTTGTTCGTTCTTCCTCACATCAAGCTGCCTGGCATGTCTTTCATTCTTAAAGAGTCTTTCTGCTCTCTAGGGCTACACAGATGGAGCCTAACCTCTTTTTTCACATAAGAAGGAGATGACCCCACTCATGTCTGCTGTTTCACTTCTTCAGAGTAAACATTTTAGTACCTTCAGTGGCTCCTTGCAATGAAAGTAAAGTCATTAAATTATTGGCTGCCCATAACCCTAAGCAGGCAGGTATAATTCTGCCACATGATGACAATGAAATAGAGGTTAAGGAACTTGCTTCGGATTCCTGTTTTTAATGTGCCGTTGGTGATGGAAGCTAACAGTACCATCAGCGCCACCTTTATTCTAGACACTGTATCTTTATTCATGCAGCCCAAGAATGGATTCATTCTCTGGATGAATGTAGAATCACCTTAAAGCCTGAGGTCGGATTGGAGAGATGGCTCAGCTGTTAAAGGTGCTTGCTTGCAAAGCCTGCCGGCCTGGGGTTGATTCTCCAGTACCCACATAAAGCCAGGTGCACAAAGTGATGCATGCCTGGAGTTTGTTCACAGCTGTGGGAGGCCCTGGCACATTGTATCTCTTGCTTTCTCTCTCTTTCAAATAACATAACTAAATAACTAACTAAATAAATAAATAAATAAATAAATAAATAAATAAATAAAAAGTCTGAGGTGCTTTCCAGGTGTCTAAACTATAGCTTCTTGCATATCACAGGGCACCTAGTGGGTTTTTCCAGCCAAAACCCTTTATTTTCTATCTAGTCCTGTCAAATCACATTTTGCTAATCCCAAGTCAGTGTTCCAGTCTGTTGGAAGTTTTTGGATCATGAGCCAGTCACATGACAGTGACTTTGGCCACCAGACTTGGCTCATTGTTTCAGTGTGCTTTCAGTTTCCTCTCCCCCCAGTTAATGAATCCAGGTGAGACCAACATAAACATAAATGTTTCTGTTTCTTCCTTTTATTTAAAAAACTATTTACTGAACACTTTCTATGCACCAGTCCTGGGCTGGGTCCTTGGGCTAACATGCTAAAAAAAAAAAAAAAAAAAGACTCAGTTCCAGGACCTCACAGAGCTGGCACGAGATGGGTCCTGTGTGAAAGGCAAAGTAGCAGGGAGAAGGGGCGGTGTTTAAGAGTGGGAGTGAGGGGCTGGAGAGACGGCTTCACGGTTAAGGCACTTGCCTGTGAAGCCTAAGAATCCATGTTTGACTCTTCAGATCCTGTATAAGCCAGACGCACAAGGTGGTGCAAGTGTGCAAGATTGCACACACGCACAAGAGTGGTGCACGCATCTGGGGTTCAATTAGAGTGGCTGGGGGCCCTGGAGTGCCAATTTTCTCTCTCTCTCTCATTAAAAAAAAAAAAAACGGCCAATCTATTAGGTTTGTCTCAAAACAACAATCAAAAAAAAAAAAAAAGTGGGAAGGGCAACTTGGAATAAAAGACGGCAGGGAACAGGGGAGAAGAGTAGAGAGTATCCGAGGCATAGCATCTCCGTTCAGGTACTTTTTCTCCATAGTGCCCTGCAGTACGGGTCAGGGAAACCCATTGTAGGCCCCTTGAATGTTTGAGGGTCTCCTAACATTGACAGACGAAGCAAGCAAGGCTCACAAGATAATAACAACGGTGGTAGTAATAAACTTTTCCATGGTGGGTACTACACACCAAAGGTTGTGACACATGTTATGGCCACAAGGATGAACTCCTGACTGTGAGAGGTGGCTAAGAACATTGCCGCCTTCTCGCCGAGTCCTAGTTAGAAGAGCTTGGGCACGTGATGGAACTTGTCTGTGAAACAGAAGGCCAATAATGTTCCCCACAAAGGTCAAGTGCAATGTCACGATACTCCCTCTCACTACCTCTCAATTTCTACAAGGCTTAGCAGTGTAATAGGAAAAGGAAATAAAAGATTTCAAAAACAGGGCCTGGGGAGAGGGCTCAGAGGTTAAATGGACTTGCTTCTGTGTTTGATTCCCCAAGACCCACATAAAGCCAAACGCACAAAGTGACACAGGTGTCTGGAATTTGGTTGCAGTGGCAAGAGGCCCTGGCACTTTCCATCTCTCTCTCTCCCTCTTTTATTCTTAAATAAATAATTATTTTTAAGGGAGAGTGCAAACGCAGTCCCCACTACTACAAATTCTGCAGTTGAGTTTCCCACATTTGGGGAAATCGCAGGGGTCAGCACATCCGTAGTGCAATGGATAAGCCTCGCCCTGGGAAAGCCACCATCGTGATCATGGCATCTCCCCTGCCAGGTAAGTATGCTTTTGGTTTTTCAATGTAGGGTTTTACTCTAGCCCCGGCTGACCTGGAATTCACTATGTAGTCTCAGGCTGGCCTCAAATTCATGGTGATCCTCCTACCTCTGCCTCCCAAGTGCTGGGATCAAAGGGGTGCACCATCACATCCATCTTAAGTATATATATATATATATATATATATATATATATTTTTTTTTTTTCTTAAAGAAGTTATACAGGGCTGGGTGTGGTGGCGCACACCTTTAATCCCAGCACTCAGGAGGCACAGGTAGGAGGATCACCATGAGTTTGAGGCCACCCTGAGATTATATACATATTAATTACAGGTCAGCCTGTAATTGTAAGTTGTACAGATAGGAAAGAGAAAAAAACTGTCTTTGTTATCAAATGACATGATCATCTAAATAGAAAATCTAAACAAATCAATTAAAAAAGTCATGTATCTAATAAGTAATGATAGAGAGGCTTCAGGATACAAAGTTAATAAATCAAAAGTCAATTGCTTTTCTATGGGGTAGCAATGAAGCAGAACTTCAAAGTAAAAGCACAACGCCATGTCCATTAGCACCTGCACCAAACGAAATACTTAGTATATATACAAACCGCATACAAGTGTCTATACATATGAGGAATGTAACAAAACTGATATGAACCAAGCCAAAGAAGCACTAGATAGGGAGATGGCCCATGCTCACAGACAAACTACGTATAAGGGTCTATAGAGATGAGGAATGAAACAAAATTGATATGAACAAAACCAAGGAAGAACTAAATAGAGAAATGTTCTATGTTCACGGACATGAAGACTCAATTTTGTCAAGATGTCTGTTCTTTCTAAGTTCATAATAGGTTCAAGTCCAATCCCAAAGCCAGGTGTGGTGGCTCAAGTGTTTTTTTAAAAAATATTTTATTTATTTATTTATTTATTTGAGAGAGAGAGATACAGAAATAGGCAGGTAGAAAGAGAGAATGGGCATGCCAGGGCCTCCAGCCACTACAAACGAACTCCAGATGCATGTGCCTCTTTGTACATCTGGCTTATGTGGGTCCTGGAGAATCGAGCTTCAAACTGGGGTCCTTAGGCTCCACAGGCAAGCGTTTAACTGCTAAGCCATCTCTCCAGCCCTGGCTCAAGTGTTTCTGAGGAAGCTAAGGTAGAATGATCACCTTGAGATTAATCAAGTCCGGTGAGGGCTACAAAGGGAGTTCCAGGTCAGCTTGGGCTAGAGTGCCAAGGACAACCCCAATCAGAATCCCGGAGGTCATCCTGTGGACATTGACAAAGTGACTCTCCAGTTAATGCAGGGACACTAAAGGCCCAAGCAGCCAACACACTGTCTAAGCAGAGGAGCAAAGCTGGAAGACCGACAGCACTGGATCTCAAGGCCTCATAAAACAGTGACAGACAGCGTGTGCCTGCGGCAAAACAGCCAGATCCATGCAACCAAGACAGCCAGAGACAAAGCCACCTAAACAGTCAGTGGAGCAAAGGGAGCTCGGTGAGGGACAGGTCATCTTTTCAACAAATAGTTCTAGAACAACTGGACATGCACCTGAGTGTAGACACAGATTTCACACTTCACCCAAACTGACCAACCGTGGATCACAGGTTTAGCTCTGAAGTGAGGAGCATAAATCTCGTAGAATAGAAAACCTGCATAACCTTAGGTGTGACTTTTTAGATAATATAACAAACTTATGACCCCTTTTGACCAGCTGGACTCGATCCAGATTAAAAACTTCTCTTCTACTAAAGAGAACATCAAGGGAATAAATATATGGACCAAAAACATTAAAGGGAAAATAAGGGCTGGAGGGATGGCTCCAGCAGTTAAGGCACTTGCCTGCAAAGCCAAAGGACCTAGGTTTGACTCCCCAGGACCCACGTCAGCCAGATGCACAAGGGGGCGCATGCATCTGGAGTTCGTTTGCTGTGGCTGGAGGCCCTGGTGTGCCCGTTCTCTCTCTCTCTCTGTAACTGCCTATTTCTGTATCTCTCTCACTGTCTCAAATAAATAAATAAAAAATTTAAAAATATTTTAAAAAGGGGGAAATAAAAATCTCACCCAATACACATGGATGTCAAGGAAACCTATGAAAAGGTGTTTCACATCATGTCACCTGGGAAATGCAAGCTTAACCTCTGAGATGCTACTGTACACCCGCAAGAAACAGGGTATTGCCAATACCAAATGCCAGGGAGGATATGCAATGATGGGGCCCTCATTCATTGCTGGTGCGATTAGAAAATGGCATGAACACTCTGGAAGGCAGTTTAGCAGTTTCATAAAAATTAAACACGCTGTTCACCACGCCATCCACCATCGTGCTCCTTTGGTATTTACCCAAAGGGTCTTAGGCCATGTCCACACAAAAATCTCCAAGTGGATGTTCACAGTAGCCTATTCCTAACTGCCAGGACTTGGAGACAACAGATTAAGTGAATAGGAAAATAAGCTGCAGTACTTCCAGACAATGAGATATGAAGCCACATAAAGAAGGGGAGGGAATCTTAAATGCATAGTGCTCGACAGAAGAAGCCTATCTAGAAAGGCGGCTGTAGGGCTACAGAGATGGCTTAGCGGTTAAGGTGTTTGCAAAGCCAAAGGATCCCAGTTCGATTCTCCAGGATTCTCTGCCTCTTTCTCTCTCTGCCACTTTCTCTTAAATAAAGAAAAAGGCAGCTGTATAGTCTGATATTGTGAAGGCAGAATGATGGATAAATTTAAAAGATGAGTTGTTTCCCAGGATTGGGACTGGGGGAAGGGATGAGTAAGTGGGACACAGAGGATTATCAGAGGAGCAAAGACACTGTGCCTGATACGATGATGGTGGACACATGTCATTGTGTGAATTTCTCTAAACTCATGATGTACAATATCAAGAGGGACCTTAAGCCAAGCATGGTGGCCCAGGCCTATATACTCAGCACTCAGGAGACAGAATCAGGAGAATTCCTGTAAATTGTAGGCCAGCCTATGCTAGCTACATACTGAGTCCTCTGCTCCTCCTGCCCCACATGCACCAAGATGAGTCCTAAACTGTGGACTTTATGTGACTTTGGTAGAGGAGGTTCTACATGTGGGACACACGGCACATCTCTATACCTTCCTCTCAAATTTGCCATTAATATGAAACTGTGATATTAAAAATAAGTCTTTACCCTCAGGCATGTGACATACATCTTTAATCCCAGCACTGGGGAGGCAGAGGTAGAGGATCGCCATGATTATGAAGCCACCTTTGGAGACTATATAGTGAATTCCAGGTCAGCCTGGACTACAGTGAGACCCTACCTTGAAAAACCAGAAAAAAAAAAGTCTTTAAAACTCATTCTCTCTCTCCCATATATATATATATCTATATCTATCTATCTATCTATCTATCTATCTATCTATCTATGTAAATTAAGCTGGGTGTGGTGGCGCATACCTTTAATCCCAGCACTGGGGAGGCAGAGGTAGGAGGATCGCCATGATTTTGAGGCCACCTTGAGATTACATAGTGACTTCCAGGTCAACCTGGACTAGAGTGAGACCCTACCTTGAAAAAAGAAAGAAAAAAAAAAATCACAAGATGGAGCTACTTCACAAGGTTGCTATGAAGACAGTTAGTTGACATGCGCCAGGTGCATAGATGGTGCCCTGCAGAAAACAGATGAAGCTAGATGTTGGCTACCATTCTTATTAATAAGTTGTCCAAAGTTGAAGATGCAGCAAGTATCGTAACAGGGTTTGAAACCAACCCAAAGCCCAGGTCATGTTTCAACCACAGCTTATTAATTCCTATATGATGGAGGAAGGAAGGCGGGGAATGGTGTTTGCCACTCTAGTAACACAGTTTTTAATAGTCCACTTCGCCACATAGATCAATACAGCTGGGGGAAAAATGCACCAAATGACAGAATAAATACTAAATACTAATAAATACTAAAGGGAAATCATAGGGTATTAGAACTTCTTGGCCATAGAGACCAAAATAGATCACCCCACCTCTTCATCTTTAGACATCTCAGGCATTTCCTCAGCATTGTTAAAGTGACAAAGTGTCAGGGACCAAAGACTTGTCAGCATAAGGAGGTTTCTTCTGGAAAAGTCCTTTGCTCCTTTTCTTAAGATTATTTAAAGGGCTGTTTAGGAATCCTTAAAGCCATCAAGTTTGAATTCTCTGTTTTTCCACACTTCTTGAAGGATTGTAAGGGAGATGAGAACATATATGGTCAACTGTATTGCCCTTGGACTTCATGGTCACCTTGAGATTTTAGAGCTTCACCCTAGTCATCCACTTTCCAAAGTCTTAGCTTGTATCCGAGTGGCTTACTCAAGAATATGTCCATTTGGATGATTTTTGAGTATTTTCATAGTTCGACTAAATGTCTGGTGATACGCTGTTATGTTGTTGCTAGTGAAGCTTCGTAATGTGGTCTAGAGAGCTGGCATGCCTGACACGTCTGCTCTGGAGGCCTGCACGCTCCAGGAATTGTTGTTCTTTCTTTAAAAGCAGCCTGAAGCCAGGCGTGGTGGCGCATGCCTTTAATCCCATCACTCGGGAGGCAGACCTGAGTAGGAGGATCGCTGTGAGTTCAAGGCCACCCTGAGACTACATAGTTAATTCCAGGTCAGCCTGGGCCGGAGTGAAACCCTACCTCAAAAAAAAAAAAAAAAAAAAAAAAAAAAAAAAAAAAAAAAGCAGCCTGAGCATCGGACAAGCACTGTCAAGGGCTGAAGACGACATAGGAACATTCTATGTGACACAAGGTCTGGAGCATGGGTCAAGGGAAAGAAAATACAGTATTTCTGCCTGCCAATAACACCAGTAACACAAACTTCCATCCCAGTCAGATGTAAGGGTGTCTGCACTGCTGTAAAGTTCCTTCATGTGTAATGACACAAATGTCTCTAGAAGAGAAAAGCGCAATGGCATGGCTTAAAGATACCAAGAAGGCATTCCATCACATTTCCATGTAGCTGAAATGGAAAATGGCTAAGAGTTCAGTTCTCTTTTCTCTAAACTCTGACCATGTGGTCCTAATCAGCTGTCTTCCAGTGATGGATTGAATGGGTAATCTCCTTCATGTTTCAGCCCCAGAGGGACTCCACAGCCGGGATATAGAGGGTCCTGTTTCCCAAGGGGGTGGGGAGAAATCTGTTTCCAAACAATGTCAGCGCATATTTCAAACTCTAGAAACATTTCTCTTCTTTTATAATTTCATCAAAATGAAAAAAAAAAAATCCAACAAATCCTGCCCTTGATTTTTGACGAATCTATATGCAGACAGGCCAGGAAATTCCTAGAAGCTACTTAGAGATGATCATTCTCCAAGTACAAATCCGCCCGCGACAGCTGCCACCTCAGGAAAACCTTCCTGGCTTCCCGAGACCCGCAGTGCAAAGGCCCAGAATCGAGACTTTGTCCACCCCCGAGGCACTCATGTGCCTCCCGAGCCAGCAGGTCACATGAAGATGGGAGAACGTCGCCAGCCTGCAGCTGCAGCTGCTGGCTAACGTGGTGGGACTCGGAAACAAACCTCCCAGCAAGACTTGGAAAGCGATCTTGACTGAGCAGCCCGTGCGCGCAGAATCCCAGATGTCAGGAAAGGGGTGGAAGGAGACCCGTGTTAGCAAGAGAAGGGAGACTCTGACAGGCCACGGGGAGGAGTGCTTTTAACACGTGCTGAAACTAAAATCCAAAATCCGAGAAGATGCCACACATTCACCGAGAAATGACAGGTGATGCCTCAGGGTTCCTAAGAAAGCCAGACCTAAAGAAATACTCTAATCCCAGCAGCTGGGTGATACAGGAAGGAGGGTCGTAAATTCAACGTCAGCTACAAAGAGAGTTGGAGGCTCGCCTGGGTTACATGAGACCTTGTCTACAAACAAAAAATAGAATGAGGGCTGGAGAGATGGCTTCGTGGTTAAGACGCTTGCTTGCAAGCCTAATGGCCCAGGTTCAAATCCCCAATACCCATGTAAATAAAGCCAGTACACAAAGTGGTGCATGCATGTGGAGTTCATCTGCAATGGCAGAAGGCTCTGGTGGGCTCATTCTCCCTCTCTCTGCTTGCAAATAATAAGAAATAAATTTTTAAAAAAGAAAAAAAAAATTCAACCAACTAGTGGGACTAAGAGCACATTTTAGGCTGGTTTCTTAAGTGTTTTCTTCATACAAAACAACAACAAAAAAAAGTTTTATTTTTCCCTTGGAGGGGAATCTTGATGAATAGAAGTTACGTTTTTCAACCCTTAAGGTTTTTCTTACAAAATGAAGACCATAGCTCTGCTGAAGTGCATCAGAGGCTTTGACGTCTGCTCGGCGGTGTATCCACGGACCATCATGGCTTCTGTAGCAAAAGCACCCATGGGTACACTCTACAATCTCCCACCTCGGGATTGCTGTTCTGAGCACCAGGGGAAGTGGAAGCAGCGAGGCTCCTGTTGGCTGGGATGGTCACATTTATTGGACTCATCCTAACAGCTTGGCAAATTGGGCACCATACCCGCAGCTCAGCTGTCCCCCTGCCAGCTGGTACTGGCTGAGCACTGCTGTGTGGGCTGAATTGTCTCATATCCGGGAGGGAAGCTAAAGGAAGGCAAAGGTGGATCAAAACACGCACGCTCTGTGCCATACTCAGAAGGTCTGCCCTAGTGGAGGCCTCTTTCAGTGCTCAGAGAGCCAATTCTTAAATACTATTCTTTAAAAGCGTGCAAGGATAAACACAAAATTTAAAAAAAATAAAATTGAGACAAGGAGGAAAAAAAAAAAGCAGTGTAAGGGGCTGGAGAGATGGCTTAGTGGTTAAGGTACTTGCCCGTGAAGCCTAAGGACCTAGTTTCAATTTCCCTGTACCCACATAAGGCAGATGCACAAGGTGGCACATGTGTCTGGAGTCTGGAGGCCCTGGTGCACCCATTCTCTCTCTGTCTTAATCTCTCTCTGCCTCTTTCTCTCAAATAAATAAATAAATATATATATATTTTTTTAATTAAGAACATACTTTGTATGGTTGCATCATGTGTTGGTACCATCTTTCCCTCCTCCCTGCCCCTCCTATTCTGCTGGGGCCCCTCCTCAGTGGGGTTGCTGGTCTTCCCCATGGGGATGTGGGTTATGAATTGTGGGAGAAGCAGTCAGTTATTGTGGGGGGGGGATGCCTCTGAGTATGACATCCCAACCTGTGGCTCTTACAATCTTAAAAAAAAAAAAAAAGTCTTTTCCCAAAACAAAAGGAAACACTAAACCAGGTGTGATGGTGCACACCTTTAATCCTAGCACTCAAGAGGCAGAGGCAGGAGGATCGCCGAGGCCAGCCTGGAATTCCAGAGGGAGATCCAGGTCAGCCTGAGTTAGGAAAAAGTTAAAGAAAGTAAAATCAAACTGTGTTTTGAAAATATATGCCAATGTACACCATCGTCTTAGAAAGTAAGAGGCAAGTTTCAGAGTTACAAGCGGCTATAACTGCCTTTTGGGCCTCTCACAGAATAAACCTCAGGGTCTTACTACTCAGCAGGGGTGTTGTCAGTAGCTATAGACAGAGCCCTGCTGACGAAAACCCAAACACACCTGCAAAAAAGGTCACTTCGGCAACGAGACCGGTGGCGCACGGAACGGGACAGAACGTCCACACTAACTGAGGGACATTGGGCTATTTCTACTACCGAGTTTTCTCCAGATCTCTGTGCTGGTAGTGGTGTTCAAACACCGTGTACTTACCACTGGTACCCCACTTTCCTATATAAAAAGCAAAAAGAAGACTCCACTGCTCACTTACAACATTGCTGTTCCAAGTCTCACAGGGAGAAATGTTTTACATCTCAGCTCTTAAACACACACACACACACACACACACACACACACACACACACACGTATGCATACATACATTTATGTGGGATAGTCTGTAAACACATGTATATAATTAAAACAAAAATAGTTTTAATGAACATCATTTGTCCTTACTATTTGTAGCATATTTCAGTATTTCCGCATTATTCTATTGCTTTTGTTTACAATGCTGTTTGCAAACCACTAATCTAATTTCATAGCTCACTAATGGCTTGGGACACATATTTCTTAAAAGTCCTGGGCCACTTTGCAATTACAGTCGTGGCTCCTTCCTACACCAGCATTCAAGTGGGTGGGGCCAAAGGAGGTTCTGTCCCCAGCCAACCTCTTCAGAATCAGAATTTGTTTCTCTTAAGACCTAGCCCTCAGATACCCACTCTGAAACTACCTTAAACATACTACTCCTCAAAGGAAAAATGAATTTGAGATTTTTAAAACTTGAGCGGCTATATATAATGCAGGTTCTCGAACAAACTAGGTCACAGCTTGGGGTCACAGGATGAAAGTCCAGGGTAAGGAAAGAGCCCTAAGATTGGGGTGTACCAGGCTCCCCATCCCGTGTTGTCACCTTATGTGCTCTGTCTCTCTGGGCAGGTCCCTGGGGCCGTTGCTCACCTATGAGCTGGAGGAAATACCAACTCAGTTTCCCTTGCAGGTAATTATGTAAAAGTTCTTGAAAGCAGTGATGTCTGAAAAGACAAGGACCTTGACTGCTCGGCCTACCTGGAAGGTGCTCCACTGGCTCAAGGACTCACATCCAGGCAGGGCTTTTCTCCCACTAAGCACATGGGTGTGAAGGCTGAGTGAGTGATTATTCCATCTCAGAATATCTGGGTTGCTCGAATTTCTACTACTTTTTTTTTACATTTTATTAATTTATTTATTTGAGAGACAGAGAGGCAGGTAGAGAGAGAATGGGCACACCAGGGCCTCTGCCCACTGCAAATGAACTCCAGACTCATGCACCACCTTGTGCATCTGGCTTACGTGGGCCCTAGGGAATCGAACCTGGGTCCTTAGTCTTTGCAGGAAAGTGCCTTAACCGCTAAGCCATCTCTCCAGCCCCATTTGTGTGTATGTATGTAACTCTACCCTGTGTCTGCTGAATTTTTGGTCTCACATTAGACTGTTATGAAGCCTTTCTCAGACTTAGGGGCCAGGGAAGCAGATGGAGGCCATTATGAAAGTGTCCTGGGCCCCTTTGCTCCAGTTGAGGGAATCGCCAGAGATGCACCCCCGTCTAATTTGTTTCATTTCCCAGTGACAACTTCTTAGAAGACTTTGAAAGCTTGGGTAGGAGGAGGGAGGGATACAGGCTCATGTTGCTCTGTGAGGAGTTCAACATGCCATGTTCAAGGTCACACTAACTAAACTGGAGATGCCAGTTCAAAACTCTTCCAGCTAGTTTTCTATTTTCTACTTAAAATTCATACCTCATAAGAATAATTATTATTTTCTTTTTTTTTTTTTGCTTTTTTGAGGTAGGCTTTCACTCTAGCCCAGGCTGACCCAGAATTCACTATATAGTCTCAGGGTGGCCTTGAACTCACAGCAGTCCTCCTACCTTTGCTTCCTGAGTGCTGGGATTAAAGGCATTTTAATGGAATCCTATAACTTTTAGGAAATGTTGTCCCAGAGTGTCGTCCTGAGCTCACATGAGCAGAGAACACGCAGTGCTCACATCACCAGTGCCCTGGAGTATTCTTTTTTTTCTTTCTTTTTTTTTTTTCAAGGTAGGGGTCTCACTCTAGCCCAGGCTGACCTGGAATTCACTTTGTAGTCTCAGGGTGGCCTTGAACTCACGGCGATCCTCCTACCTCTGCCTCCTGAGTGCTGGGATTAAAGGCGTGTGCCACTACGCCCAGCAATTCTTTAAGGAGGAATGACATCTTTTCTTTATGACACAGGATCTCACAGCTATAATTACTGGGGTTTCCAATTTTTTCCAGCTATTCTCATTTGTCCAGACCACACAATGACGGTGACAATGTCTCCACATCAGTGCTAATATTAGACAAACCTCCCTCTGGCTTTGTGGCCCAGAGCAACCTGCCTAACAGCCTTTTCAAAATTTAAATCTCTAGCTCAGGCTGACCTGGCATTCACTAGGTAGTCTCAGGGTGGCCTCGAACTCACCGTGATCCTCCTACTTCTGCCTCCCAAGTGCTGGGATTAAAGGTGTGTGCCACCACGCCCACCTGGACAGAATTTACATCTCTCTCTATTTCCTGCCCCTCACCAGACATCTATCTGGTCATGGATGCAGTTGCTTCCTTCAAAGCCATCGAGTCTCCCTTCCCCAGCACTGCTACAGTGAGCTGGGGTCACCATCTCTGCTGCCCTGAGAACACACACCATCCAGGTTGACCTCCCTGCCTCGGACTTGCCCGTCTCCTCTCTTCCCACCGCTGAAACTCTGCAGGGAATATCTGGCCTTAGCGCTGTGGCTGCACTGTCCCCTGGCTCCTCCCACAGCCCCATGGGAAGGGCATTCTTGGTGCTTCCCTTGTGAGGAGAACAATGCTGCACTGGACTGGAGCGAGGAGTAAATGGCACTGTTAGCAAAGCCATTTGGTTAAGAGAAAGGAAATGGAGCAGATGTGAGAAGTTAATTTTAAGTTGAATTTCCCATTCAACTTAGTAGTCAAGGAAAGTAGTTAAATATGATAAAATAGGATTAAATTGACTAAATGCTGCCTCTGCCAGAGGCTCGGTGTAATGATATAAGCTATAACAACAGTGGATCGGCTGGTTTTCTGTTCACTGTCTGTGGGATGGCACATCCACACCAGAGCTCAGGCGGGGACCATTCCAGCCAAGCAGCAGGCCCTCTAAACATCTAAAAGCTGGATCGCTCATAATTCACAGCTTACTAGATTTGGCGATATGTAGGTAGAACTATATATGCCAGATCACTTTGTTTTCTCAAGTCCTTAGAGACTACGCCTTTCAGAATATATCTACACAGTTTCTCATCTTTCTGGGAAACTAAAATGAAGCACATCAACAGATGCCTGCCGGGGAGAGAAAGCCTCCACCCAGCATGTTTTCTGAAGTAAATATTCAGGGTAAATAAGTAATGGCCAGTTAGTGCGTGGTGACTAGTCACAGCCCTGGAGGAAATGGTTGGAGTTTCATTAGCCCTATGGTTAGCCCCTGATCCGTCAGAGACAGGGACTAACACACACCTGCCAGGGAAGTGTTCAATGAATATGGAACAGACAAGCCAACTTTTTCAGAAAGAGAAATAATGAAAATAATGAAAACAGAAATGCATAAAACGTTAGGCCACTTGGAAGAGTTATAAGGGTTTAGTGATTACATCACCTTAGACTTCAGTAGTAGGTGGTATGAGACTAGTAACGCTATCAGAAAAAGACAGTGAAATAAGCGTCACCTTCCATAAGCAAGCACAGGACAAGCCTTCCCTAAGAATTTGCTGATTAAGTAGCAAGCAAGTGAGAGTCAGGATGCTTTCCTCTGGCTCCTGTTAGTGATTCAAACGCCTTTCAGTATTTAGCGCTATTTAAAACTAACCAGTCTTGGGCCGGGAAGATGACTTAGCAGTTACAGGCACTTTGCTTGCAAAGCCTGAGAGCCTGGATTTGATTCTCCAGTACCCACGTAGAGCCAGATGCACAAAGTGATTCATGCACCTGGAGTTTGTTGCAATGGCAAGAGGTGCCAGCATGCCCACCCTCTCTTTTTTTTTTCTCTCTCTCTCTGTGCTGGCAAATAAGTAAATAATAATATTTTTTAAAAGTAACCTGTCTTATATATTCTAAATAATGCTCCCAGTGGGCTGGAGAGATGGCTTAGCGGTGAAGGTGCTTGCCTAAAAAGCCTAAGAACTCATGTTCAAATCTCCAGGTCCCATGCAGCCAGACGCACAACGACATGAGTGTGCAATGCCACACATGTGCACAATGGGGCACACCCATCTGGAGTTCATTCACAGTAGCTGAATGGCCCTGGTGCACCCATTCTCTCTCTCTCTGTCTCTTTTCCTCACTGAAAGAAAGAAAGAAAGAGAGAGAGAGAGGAAGGAAGGAAGGAAGGAAGGAAGGAAGGAAGGAAGGAAGGAAGGAAGAGAGAGAGAGAGAAAGAAAGAAAGAAAGAAAGAAAGAAAGAAAGAAAGAAAGAAAGAAAGAAAGAAAGAAAGGTGGGCTGGAGACATGGCTCAGCCATTAAGACACTTGCCTGCAAAACCTAACGACCCTGGTTCGAATCCCCAGTACCCACATAAAGCCAGATGCCTGAGGTGGCACATGTGTCTGGAGTTTGTCTGCAGTGGCTAGAGGCCCTGGTGAACCCATTCTCTCTGTCTGTCTGTCTGTATCTTTCTCAAATAAATAAATAAAAAGTGAAAAGAAATTTTAAATATTTTATTTATTTGTTTGAGAGAGAAAGAGGGAAAGAGAGCAAGAGAGAGAGAATGAGCACACCAGGGCCTCCAGCCACTGGAAATGAACTCCAGGTACATACGACTCCTTGAGCATCTGGCTTACGTGGCTCCTGGAGAATTGAACCAGAGTCCTTTGGCTTTGCAGGCAAACACCTTAACCATTAAGCCATCTCTCCAGTCCAAGTAAAAAAAAATTTTTTAAAGAAAAATAATAATAATGCTACAGCAACCTAACATAATACTCACACAGCTCATATTTGATGGGTAATATTTATGTGTTCCATAATTACAACTTATGAAAGAACACCTTTCACAATTTCTTCTTCTAGAACAACCTTTAAAATGGACAATTTCCTAATGCCAAATAAATTACGCATTTGAACTGTATCTTCATGTGACTGTTACAGGAGAGTAGATTACTTTTATCTGCAATGCACCTCTTCTGTACAGTGCCTGATGCAATCAGAATTCACTAGATGAGAGAGAGAGAGAATGGGTGCATCAGGACCTCTGGCAGCTGCAAATGAACTCCAGACACATGCGCCACCTTGTGCCCCTGGCCTTACAGAGGTACTGCAGAATCAAATCTGGGTCCTTAAGGTTCCCAGGCAAGCACCTTAACCACTAAGTCTTGTCTTCAGCACCCTCAATATCAATTTTAACATAGTACTTCACATGGCATTCGTTAACTACTGGTTTATTTATTCATTTAGTGAATTCTGATATGAGTTCAGGGACTAAAGGCGTGTGCCACCATGCCTGGCTTTGTTTTTTATTGCTGTAAGAAAAACAGAGGGTTTCTTTCTTTTTCTTTCTTTCTTTCTTTCTTTCTTTTTTTTTTTTTTTGAGGTAGGGTTTTGCTCTAGCTCAGGCTGATCTGGAATTCACTATGTGGTCTCAGGGTGGTCTCGAACTCACAGCAATCCTCCTACCTCTGCCAGTGCATACTTTCTTTAGGATTTTTCATTCCTTTCCTTTAATTATAACTTAATTTGTTCATTCTCTAAGGATAGAAAAAGCAGTTCCACAGACTATGACCACAATGTATTCATTTTTTACCTTCTCTCCTTCTCACTATACAGCATTATGTAGTCAGCACTTATTATAGCACTTGTATATGAAAGAATATACCAGAGTCAAGTAGAACCAATATTATAATCCTGAAGAAACAATGGCAACATTACACTTATTGATTTAGTACAGAAAGCAGTGTGTGTGTGTGTGTGTGTGTGTGTGTGTGTGTGTGTGTTTGAATGCTAAACCCAGGGTCTCAAACATGCCAAACATGAAAAAAAAAATGCTAAGCACACACTCTGCCATTGGGCTATATATGCCCAGCCCAGAGAAAAAAAAAAAATTGCAAGTTTAACGCATAAGAAATTGCAACTGTGTTAAAGAACCATCATTTTGTACCCAATTTCGGGCTTCTCAATAACTAAAAGTAGAATTACAGTCTTATCATTTCGTCCGAACTCCTTGCCAGACACTTTGTTTATTGTGTCACGGGCACAGTGGTGAACTCAGCAGACAAGAGTCTTTCCCGGGCTGGAGAGATGGCTTAGCGGTTAAGGCACCTGCCTCCTAAGCCTAAGAATGCTGGTTCCAATCTCCAGGTCCCACGTTTAGCCAGATGCAAAGTGATGCAAGGGCGCAATGCCACACTTGACCACAAGGGGGCGCACACATCTGGATTTCGTTCGCAGCAGCTGAGAGGCTGCTGGTGCGCCCATCTCTATCTCTCTCCCTCTCCCTCTCTCTCTGTCTCTCTCAAAAAAATAAATAAATAAATAAATAAAAATAAAAATAAAAGTTTTCCTGACTGGCTGACTGGGTCTTGAAAATTCCGATTGAAGTCGACACTCCAGAAATCATTACAAAATGATCTGTAAGTTTCTGCTGTTAGGGTGGGATTTCTTTCCTGGTCCATTTCTTCCAAATTCACCAGGAATGCTGCCTTCCCACTAGATCACGATAGAGCTATGACCCCACTGCAAAAGACGAGGACGTGGAAAGAGGAAATCTTACCACTAATAAATATGTAGATTGTGGACTCTGTTTGCTTCTTCTTTGAAGTCGATTTGGGAAGGTATCTGCAGGTATAGAAGCCGGTGTGGTTTGCCTGCGCCATGTTCAAGGTCAACGTGCTGCAGAATTGTTTGCTGTTCCTTCCACAGGCAGAGTTGGTGACGCTCAGCTTTTTGCTCTCCTTGCTCACTGCTTTAGGCAGGGACCACGAGTGGGCTGCATCGCCTCTGCCATGGCAGATAAGAAAACCAACACCATCAAGGCGGGGACCAGGCTCAGCGTCACGTCCCAGGCAAACATTTTATTAGGAAGCACTGCTCGAGGCCTCTCCAGAGCGCAGTCATCTCCCTCAACAATGCCCAGAACGAAGATGCAAACATGCTTAGGCATCTTTGCCCTCCCCCCCGCTTCCCTGGTGAAGTAATGAATGCTCTTGCCCTCCATGGGACTCGCCCTCCACGTGAAGCTGGATACAGGATGGTGAGGGCCCCCACCTTTCTACTTTGTCAGGCAATGAATGACTTTTGCCTTGAGAAAGGCAAACAGATTAACATACTCAAACCAACACAGTTTCTTACCTGCACTTGAGGTACAGCGTCTGGCCTGCTTGCATGACATGCTGCGTGCCCTTTAAACTCAGTTCAGGACCTTTGAGTTTCGAACCTGAACTATACCCTAGAAAAGAAAACATTTTAAATGTGTTATTTGCAAATGCCTCATCATCTTTTATTAATGCTATTTTGAAAAATATCTTTTATTATTTGCTTGCACAGAGAGCGAGAGGAAAAGAGAGAGAGAATAGCTATGGCAGGGACTCTTGCCACACTGCAAACAAATTTCAGATGCATGTGCCACTTTGTGCATCTGGTTGTATGTGGGTACTGGGAGATCGAACCCAGGCCATCAGGCTTCGCAAACAAGTGCCTTTAATTGCTGAGCCATCTCTTCAGCCTCTAAAGCTATTTTTTAGTAATTTTTTTTTTGTGAGGTAGGGTCTCACTCTAGCCCAGGCTGACCTGAAATTCACTATGTAGTCTCAGGCTGGCCTCAGACTCACAGTGATCCTTCCACCTCAGCCTCCCGAGTGCTGGGATTAAAGGCATACGCCACCATGCCTGGCTAGCCAAAATATTTTTTAACTTACTTATGTATGCAAAGATACATTGAATTAAATTCTCTCTCTCTCTCTCTCTCATTCTCTCTCTCTATTTGAGGCAGGGTCTCACTATCCCAGGCTGGCCTTGAACCTAATATGTAGACCAGACTAATCTTGAATTCTCAGCGATCCTCCTGCCTCAGCCTCTGGAATGCCGGGATTTCAGGCATGAGCCCCCAGACCTGGATATGGGCTCTAGATTCAACTCATTCATTCGTTGTGTGATATTGTGAGCTAGTCACTTTCCTTTCTGAATGAGTTCGCTCCTGCAGAAAACGAATTTTAGTTCAAAGTCAGTTGTAGAAGCTACTTGGTTGGTCTTACATAACCAGGAGTGCCTTCGTCAGTGCTAGAGTAAAAGAATTACTCTGACACGACATTTGACAGGCCATCTCCCGGATGCTCGTGAAACAAAGCATGGGAGAGCGCTTTATGATTTAGGCATCTTCACAGGCCGAGACAGTGGTCACATCCTAGGGATCAGCTACGTGAGCCTGGACGGCACCTCTCTCCAGCTCTCAGTTCCCTCACCTGTGAATTCTTTGAGCTAAAGGTCCTTGGAAGCTGTCAAAAGAGCATCAAGAAGGACGTCCCGCTTCCTCTCCCCTGCCCTCCCCCCTTCCTCCTCTTCCTCTTCCTGCACAGGCAGATGCCATGCCAGCAGACACCAACATGAGGGAGCCAGGAGTAACCATCTCCAGGAAAGAACAGAAATCAGAGGACAAGGAAACAGTCTTGGGGACTTACATATTTGTCACTAATCCTAGGGAATATTTTTACTTGAAAAAATGGGTTTCCACAGTGAAAGGAAGGGTGGAGCTTGAGGCGGTTCACTATGCCCTGACCCAAGGTAACAGATCTGCGAGCTATCCAATCCCTTGGGCACAGCCAGCCATGTGCACCAGCGTTCTCGTGGGTCCCAGTGTCTCAAAGAAAACTGGACTCAGGGTTAAAGAAATGGCTCAGCGGTTCAGGCGCTTGCCTGCAATGCCTTAATGACTACGATTCAATTCCCCAGGACCCAAGTAAAGCCAGATGCAAGAAGTGGTACATGCACCTGGAGTTCATGTGCAGTGGCTAGAGGCCTGGTGCACCAGCTCTCTCTCTCTCTCTCTCTCTCCTTGCAAGTAAATAAAAATATTAAAGAAAAAAGAAAACTGGACTCAGTTAAAAGTTGTACACTGGCTTTGATGACTTAGCAACTTCCAGCTGTGGGTTAGGGTTTCCCTCAGCTGGGCCCCTGCCCCAGCCCAGGCCTGGGGTTGAACAGCGGGGAGGGCCTCCTAGCCCTTACTCTCCACATGGGTTCTTTTATTCTTAAAGATTTATTTTTACTTATTTATTAGAGAGAGAGAGGGAGAGAGAATGGGCATGCCAGGGCTTCCAGCCACTGCAAATGAATGCCAGATGCATGTGCCACCATGTACATCTGGCTTACATGGGACCTGGAGAATTGAACCTGGATCCTTAGGCTTTGCAGGCAAGCACCTTAACCGCTAACCCTCTCTCCAGCCCTCCACTTGGGTTCTTTATCCCCTCTAGCTCCCTACGTGGCAGGAGCTCCTTGAACTTTCTTTTTTCTCTCTTCTTTCCATGCTTTTTCCAGGTCCTCCACATGGGATCTCTAGCCATGTGAGTGCCTGTCCTTGGCTCTGTACTTCTCTCAATAAATATAATAATTTAATAATATTTATTTATTTATTTATTTATTAGAGACAGAGAGAGGGAAAGAGAGGGTGAGTAAGAATGGGCGCGCCAGGGCTTCTAGCCACTGCAAATGAACTCCAGACACATGCGTCCCCTTGTGCATCTGGCTTATGTGGGACCTGGAGAATCGAACCGGGGTCCTTAGGCTTTGCAGGCATGCATCTTAACCACTAAGCCATCTCTCCAGCCCAATGTAATCTTTTTTTTAAAAAGTTGTGCACTGTTTGAAGCTTCCTTTTGCATGTCTGTTGCTTAATTTTCTGCTCCTCAATATCCTCTTGAGTAAGACTAAAATACCCATGCTCTACGTACAGGCAGGGTGTGTGGGTCGGTGCTATGCTGCGTGAAGGGCTGGCTCACTACCCTCCATGCCCACGAGCCCTTCCAGCCACAGAACAGCTTCCCTCAACTTCTGTCATGGCATATTTTGCTAAGTATGTACTTTCAAAGGAAGATATTAAATGAATATTTTATACTCTTTTGCTGATTATATGAATAAATGTTTTAAAAATAAGTTCAGTAAGCCGGGCGTGGTGGCGCATGCCTTTAATCCCAGCACTCGGGAGGCAGAGGTAGGAGGATTGCTGTGAGTTCAAGGCCACCCTGAGACTACATAGTTAATTCCAGGTCAGCCTGGACCAGAGTGAGACCTTACCTCAGAAAACCAAAAAAAAAAAAAAAAATAAAAATAAAAAATAAATAAATAAATAAATAAGTTCAATAGACAATAGGTCCTGGTACCAAATTACTAATAACTGAGCATTAACTACATTAAAGTCAGTCACTGTTTTAGAGAGATACAGTCTGTCCATGCTAAAACCCTCCAGAAGTCAACCCGTTCAATTTTGTACTAGCTGGGCATGGTGGAGCACGCCTTTAATCCCAGCACTCGGGAGGCAGAGATAGGAGGATCGCCATGAGTTTCGAGGCCATCCTGAGACTACATAGTTAATTCCAGGTCAGCCTGGGCCAGAGTGAGACCCTACCTCAAAAAAATAAAAATAAAAATAAAAATAAATTTTTTGTACTTGACTCTCTAGTGAGTTTCCCAAGGCAGCCTGTCACTCAAGGGCAATGACTTGTAAGAACAGTAGGTTGCCTAATGCCGTAACCAGCAGTTGATAACACTGATCCTTAAAAAAAAAAAAAAAATCCAGGCCAGAATAGTTCCAGTCCTTCTTTATGGCATGGAGCTTGCGATTTAATTGAGCAATTGTTCCTATGCTGGAAAGGATCCAACAAAGCTTCCTGCGGAAAATTCTGGCATTACTTGTAGTTATCTCTGGTTTAGGTGGAGATGACCCGCTTTCCTTTGGAGAAGACATGGGGAAGACACCTCTTTTCATGACATGAGGTTCACAGTTGTATGGGCCAGGGCACATGGTGGCACTCATTCCCAACTCCCCCTCAGGAAGGCCCACACCCCATCTAGCTGAGAAGTGTTGTTGAGAAGGTCCCTCAAGGAGTAAGCCTCCACCTCTTCCTCTCACATGTCAGAGACAAACTGGGCGAGTGGTTAGGAGACACTGGAGGAAAAAAAGTAGGGTTATTGGAAAGTTTAGGGGGAAAGTGTTGAGAAAAAAAATATTTGCTATATAGTTTATGCCGCTAACTGTCAATGAATTTTGCATGTGAAATGAAGCTAGATAATAGTAGTCAGTTAGCAGAAGTATGAGAAAACTGTACTTCTGAGTAAGTAGGCATTTTGAGTATAGTATGTGCTGTTCTTCGTAGGATCTTGTGAGGGTTAACAGGGGCTGGGAATCAAGGTGCTTGGCTCTAAGCCCAGCATTTGGGAGTCTGAGGTAGGAGGATCTTGAGTTTAAGGCCAGCTTGGGCTATGCAGCAGAACCCTGCCTCAAACAGCAAAATAAATAAATAAATAAATAAATAAATAAATAAATAAATAAATAAATAAACCAAACCAAACCAAACCAAAACAAAACAAAAAAAACGAAAACTGGAAAGGAAAAGTAAAATGAAATATGTATTTCTCTAAAAGCTTTGACAAAAAACCAAAACATTAGGTCTTAAAACATTTCTTTGGGCAAGAGAGATGCTTGGTGGTTAAAGGTGCTTGCTTGCAAAACCTGACAGCCTGGTTCAATTCCCCAGCACCCATGTAAAGCCAGATGCACAAAGTGGCGCATGTATCTGGAATTTGTTTGCAGTGGCAAGAGGCTCTGGTGTAACCATTCTCTCTCTCTCTCTCTGCTTCCCAGTAAACAATAAATTAAAAAATTTTTAAAAATGCTTTGAGGCAGTATAAGCTCCACGTCCACCTGAGTCATGAAGGTTCCAGCAGCACTTTCTGAGCATTTCTATACGTCATCCTTCCATCTTATTAGTTACATGCAGAGGCATAAATATGCATACATCCCTAAGAATCTTTATACCACAGCAGCTCAGTGGCTCCTCCCAGTGCAGCCTCGCTGCCCATCTAGATAATGAATCGACAGGATGTCTCATTTTCAAGGGTGGAGAGCACTAAGCTAACACTCGTTCCCCATTGAAAAGCCTGGGTGGGTGTCAAGACTTTCCACTGTTTGCCGCAGTAGACTTGAACACTGATTATAAAGTGGTTTATCCCTTGTCATCAGTACAATATACTCACGAAGAGCACAGAAATCTCTTTACATCAGGCAAATTAGTATTACATTAATATTAAAATAAAAAATTCAATGCAGACCAGGAAAATGGGCTTTTTGAGAACTTGAAGAAGTAAATTTCTCTTGCTTAACAAAGAAATGTCAGCCGGGAGTGGTGGCTTTAATCCCAGCACTGGGGAGGCAGAGGTAGGAGGATCGCCGTGAGTTCAAGGCCACCCTGAGACTGCATAGTAAATTTCAGGTCAGCCTGGGCTAGAGTGAGACCCTACCTCAAAAAAAAAAAAAAAAAAAAAAAAAAAAAAAAAAAAAGAAAGAAAGAAAGAAAGAAAGAGAGAGAAAAAAAGAAATGTAATGCTAGGAAGATGGCTCAGTGAATAAAGGAGCTTGGTTGCAAAGCCTGCTGGCCTGGTTCAATTCCCCAGTACCCATCTAAAGACAGGCATCTGGACCTCATTTGCAGTAAGTGGCAAGAGTCCCTGGCAGGCCCATACTTACTACTCTCTCTCTCCTCCCATCTGTTTGCCAATAAATATATATATATATATTTAAAAAGCATTATACTAAGTAAAAGAAGCCAGTTAGTAAAGGCACACATGCTGCATGAGTCCATTTACATATAATGTCCCAAACATACAAGTGCACAGATACAGAACACAGAAGGCAGGCATGATGACGGTGGTACATGCCTGTAACCCAGCACACAGGAGAGAGGAAGGCAGGAGGATTGCACATTTGAGGTCAGCCTAGGCTACATACATAGTGAGTACCAGGCCAACCTGGGCTACATAGATAAGCCTTGTCTCAACCTCCCATTGTTCCAGCCCTCCCCCCGCCCAAACAAAAAGACAGCAAGAGATTAGTGGTTGCCAGGGGTTGGGGAGGGTGAATGGACAATGAGCAATAAGGAGTATGGAATTTCTTTGGAGGCTGCTGAAAATGTTTTAAATTAACGATCATGGCTGTGAGACTGAATATACTAAAACTACTGAACTAAACAGTGAGCATTTTGACCTCTCTGGTCTTATTTTGAGTGCCATAGTCTAGGCTTCTACAGAAGTGAATTTCATCGCAAGGAAGCTCTTCAAGAAGTTTCTTTAAGAAACAGTAAACTAACAACTTACAACTGAAGTGTCCGCAGACAAGGCCTGAATGCTGGGCTATTTTGAACTGTTACCCATGACCCCATCAATGTGAGATTTAACCCTTGTTTTCCACCTTAAATTTTTAGAAGGTTGATTTTAGAGAAATAATGTCTCCTTCGTGGTTAGTAACATTACTATTTGTATAGACGTTTTATAAACACATTTAAAAAAAAAAAAAATAAAGCAAAACAACCTCACCATCTATTCTGTTGCAAACTTTGAAATTCACTGTAGTGAGTTTTAAATCACTTTAAATTTTAGCTATTTAGACATGAATTTTTTGTAAGGCGAGTCACACTGACAAAATCTACTAATGTTCCGTTTCATGTTAAATTTATTGATTTCCAATTTGTGTTTAACTCAAAGCATATCAGATTTATTTCAAAAGTGAAACATCTGGTTTACATTTTGCATACTATATATTCAATAGTACATAATCCTATGTGATAGATGACTTCTTTATCTAAACATAATTCAAGCATCATGTTTCCGAAACTTGAAGACTATGAGCCATCCGTCAAGGTTGTGTGAGGTTAATTAAACACAATTCATAATAAAAGAAGATTTCTTCCTCAAGATGTAGCTTATTAAAGGCTCAGCCCATGGGCTGACCCCCACAGGGTCTTTTTGATTGATGGCCAGGGTGCAGAAGAGGTACAGAACACAATTACAGATTTCCAGAAGCTAACAAATTTACTGTTTGAGATACTAATGCCTACAGAGCTGTGCACTTCGTAGGTTAACTCCCTTGTTGTGCATCTAGTCAGGTATTTTCAGATGGTGTGAAGCGGACATTATAAAGAATGCTCTGATTACAATTACAGTGTCAGACAAGTACACTGGGTAAGGAAGGGACAGGGACATGTTCACAAAGAGTATCATCACATCGAGCATGCTGAACAAAGGCTAGCAAGTTCAGGTTCTCTCTGGAAATTCGTGTGGCAGAAGAATTCGTAAAGTCCCAAGTATTAGGGCTGCAGAGATGGTTCAGTGGTTAAAGCACTTGCCTGTATGAAGCCCAAGGACCCAGGTTCCTTTCCCCAGGACCCACATAAGCCAGATGCACAAGGTAGTGCATGCGTCTGGAGTTCCTTTACAGTGGCTGGAGGCCCTGGTGTGCCTATTCTCTCTCTCTCTCTGTTTGCTTCTTTCTCTTTGTCATATTAATAAATAAATAGAAAGATATTTTTTAAAAGTCCCAAGTAATAGACCAAAATTAAGTTTCTTAAATAATGAGCTTTTCCTTCCATAACAATTGGTCTTATTTAACTGTTTATTTTTGGTACTGGGGCTCTAGTCCAGGGCCTCATGCATGCTAAGCACACATTCTATCACTGATTTAAAACTCCAGACCCTATTTTATTTCTTTGTTTTTGGTATTTCGAGGTAGGGTCTCCCCCTAGCCCAGGCTGATCTGGAATTCACTATATATTCTCAGGGTGGCCTCGAACTCAACAGTGATCCTCCAACCTCGTCTCCCAAGTGCTAGGATGAAAAGGTGTGCACCACCACACCTGACTCTAGGATGTACATATAGAACACATAGTCTGCATGTGCACTCAAGTGTCTCTGCTAATTCCAAGCTTGTTCCTGGAGGGAACCAAGAGGCAGGGAGGAGAAACAGGAGGGTTTTATGTTGCTTTTGTTTTATTCTTTGCTCAGTTTGGAGAAGGGAGAGCTTTTCCTGGGTAGGGATTAAGAAACTGACATGCATTTAGGAAGAACAGGGCAGAGAGAGAGAACAGGGCACCCAGGTCCACTGCTGACTGACCTCTTCCATAGAGGAGAGTCTTTGTAGCTTTTAGATGGGTGTAACTTCACAAGAAAGAACAATTTAGATTATGATAATTGTGTTACTGTTTTTTCTTATTTTTTAATGGGTTCAGAATGGGTTTTGAATATTTAGGGACAATCTGTTTAATAATAAGATATTTTAATTTGGACAGTGTTTAATCCTAGCAACTTTCTCTCTGTGACCACACTAAATTGGCTATAGAGTTTTTGCTATTCTAGGTAATCCTCAAATCTTACATTCAAAATGTGAAGTCTTGCTGGGCGTGGTGGTGCACGCCTTTAATCCCAGCACTCGGGAGGCAGAGGTAGGAGGATCGCTGTGAGTTCAAGGCCACCCTGAGACTACATAGTTAATTCCAGGTGAGCCTGGGCCAGAGTGAGACCCTACCTCGAAAAACCAAAAAAAATAAATAAATAAAATAAAAAATGTGAAGTCTTTGCCCTCAGTGTATTCAGAGAAAACCCAAAATGTCATTTATATATTGTTTGTGCCTTGACTCCAGATACCGTAAGTCCAATCAGTAAATTACTTAAGCATTTATTGCTAGCAGTTAACCTCAGCACTTCTCACAGGCATGTTCATGTCAATAAAGTCATGTTATTCATTAAAATGATTTTTTTCTTCTGCTCTGGTTTGTTTTAGAGTTGTCATACAACTTATGTTGTTCTCCCCCTCCCTCCCTCTCTCTCTCTTTTTCTCAAACTGTGAATGTGTGATGCTGGGGACAGAACCCAGGGCCTTGCGCATACTAGACAAGGACTCTACCACTGAGTTAGACCTTCCGTAAGCAAAATTCATTTTTATTAATTGAGAAAAAGAGAGAATGAAAGAAACAGTGGATGCGCCAGGGCTTCCAGCACTAAACAAACTCCAGATGCATGTGCCACAATGTGCATCTGGCTTATGTGGGTTCTGGGGAGTCAAACCTGGGCCCTTAGGCTTTGCAGGCAAGTGCCTCAACAACTAAGTCATCTCTCCAGGCCCAGAAGTCATATTTTAATTGTCAGTAAACTCCATAAGTAGGTCTTGCAGTTAGGACACAAGTGGCAACATCTAAAATGAGCAGAGGAGCCGGGCGTGGTGGCGCACGCCTTTAATCCCAGCACTTGGGAGGCAGAGGTAGTAGGATTGCTGTGAGTTCGAGGCCAGCCTGAGACTATATAATGAATTCCAGGTCAGCCTGAGCTAGAGTGAGACCCTACCTCGAAAAACCAAAAATATATATATATAAATAAATAAATAAATAAAATGAACAGAGGGGTTGGAGAGATGGCTCAATGGTTAAAGGAACTTGCTTGCAAAGTCTGGCAGCCAGGCCTTGATTCCCCAGCACCCATGTAAAGCCAGACATGCAAAGTGGTATATGTGTCTGGAGTTTGTTTACAGTAGCAACAGGCCCTGGCACACCCCGCCTGCATCGCTTTTTCTCTCTCTCTCACAAATAAAAACAATCTTTTTTAAAGTTTAAAATGATCCGAACTGGTACACTGTCATTCCACACATAGGAGTCACTAAATTTTTTTCATTTCCCCCTTCATCTCCATGAAAGTTATTTAAGAGAAAAGACACCTGCATGGCTTGAAATGTTTACCAGGAAAATGGTCCCCTAGCCACACTGGCATTCCTCCTGCCAACGCCTTCCTTCAGAGGATCACGTCTTTAGTGTGTCTCCTAGAGCTTTGCGCTCAACTCTGGCTTCTCGAGGGTCATGGGTTAACAGGGAACCTTCATCGATCACGAGGCCTGTCACCAGTTACCATCCAGTGACCTAGAGCCAGGCACAACTCCTTTTCATGTGACATCAGAGTTAATTGCATTGGCCAGGGAGAAATCTCATTCTGACAAAGGGATTACATTTTCTACCCCCAGAATGCTCTCCTCCCCTCCCCACTAGCGGTTTCTTGTACTGGAGGAGTTCCAAACCCACCTGCATAGCACTGTCTGACAACACACCGTTTCACTGGACGTCATGGAAGTTACCAGAGCTCCTGGGAGCAAGGGTCAAGATGTAGTTGACAGGACAAGACACATGGCTGGTATTCAGGGGAGAGGACTCATAGACTTTCATCTGATTATGCAAAGGGGGCATGAACCCCCAAAATGCTCTTTACCACCCTCCACCCCCCATACATGGAGGTCAGTTCTGGCTTGAACACATTTCTGCTCTCTCTATCAAGAGCAATTTTTGAAACATTCCCTATTAGCTTAGGTTCTTCAAAGCCACTCTTTAGAGCACTGCGCCCCAATGCCATGTTTTATAGAATGGATCATAATCATTAAGTACTGTTGTGCTATTATTCAAGGTGAAAGTCACAAGTTAGTTCAGACCAGAACACCTGCACTTTCCCTAAACTTAACACCTGAAAGAGACGTCGTAACTAATGGCTTGGTGGAGGTGCTCTGTCAGTCAACTCACAGTATATGCAAAATTAAACGTACAACACTTGGCCGTGGGAACTAATTTTAGGTGGTATTGTTCACGCTCTGTCACTTGGTGCACCCTTCATATTTCCTTCGGAGTCCCGGTTCTCACAACGGAGAATCACTCTCAGAATGCTCTAGCTGAAAGAGTCTTTGGATAGAACTGCACTGCTCCCAAGGCTAATGGTAAATTATTTAGAATTACAAGTTTCATTTCTGCCAAAGGCAGCTTCCACATTCCCCATAAGGAAACAGTAATTATCATGGAAGCATGTATGCCACCCACAATTTAAAATGGAAAGGTTTCTGTATTCTACATAATATTGTGATTATGTTTTTGGTCTCTGAACAAAAATTTTTAAATTTATTTATTTGCAAGCAGAGAGAGACAGAAAAGAGAGAGAGAGAGAAGGAGAGGGAGAAGGAGGGAGGAGAGAATGGGTGCTCCAGGATCTCCAGCCACTGTAAATGAACTCCAGATGCATGTGCCTCTTTGTGCATCTGGCTTTCCATGGGTACTGGGGAGTCGAACTCAGGTTTTTAGGCTTTGCACACAAGCGCCTTAACTGCTGAGCCATCTCTCTGGCCTCTGAGCAAAAAGTTTTCCCAAGTACTTTGCTCCCAGTACTGTTCAATGTCAAAGTCCCAGGAGTTTGCAGAGATGATGACTTCATGGACATGTTATTCCTGGGACTCTTCTGGCGGTTCTCAGAGTGACACCAGTGCAGACAAGAGCTGGGGAATGCTTTATCGGTTCACTATCTGTGCTTGCTATGTGGAGGTGGAAGCGTATCACTGGGAATAAAACCTTTTTGGTATATTCAGCCACTGCTCATAACCTGTCATATGGCACACAGAATCTTTAGATCCATAGGTTCTGCCTGGAAAAAAAAAGAAACACAATGCTGGGCGTGGTGGCACATGCCTTTAATCCCAGAAGAGGTAGGAGGATCGCTGTGAGTTCAAGGCCACCCTGAGAACACAGAGCAAATTCCAGGTCAGCTTGGGCTAGAGCAAGACTCTACCTCAAAAAACCAAAAAAGAGAAAGCAACACACGGTGGAGCTGTAATGTTATGCTGCCCTTAAGGAACCATAAAAATGCATTATGTTCAAGTTTTTTTTTTCTCCTTTTTCAAACCTACAAAAATCCCAAATCTTGGGCTGGAGAGATGGCTTAGTGGTTAAGGAGCTTGCCTGTGAAGCTTCAAGACCCAGGTTTGATTCCCCAGGACCCGCGTAAGCCAAATGTACAAGGTGGAGCATATGTCTAGAGTTTGTTTGCAGTGGCTGGAAGCCCTGGTGTACCCATTCTCTCTCTCTCTCTCTCTCTCTGTCTCAAATAAATAAATAAAATATTTTTTACAAAAGAAAAGAAACATTTCTGGTTTCAAGCATCTTGAACTTGGATGATTAATTTCTTCTTACTTTTTAAAAAATATTCTTTAAAAAAATTATTTATTTGCAAGCAAAGGGAAAAAAAGAGACAGACAGAGAGAATGGGCATGCCAGGACTTCTAGCCACTGCAAACAAAGTGAGGAATTGAATTTTGGCCCTTAGGCTTTGTAGGCAAGTGCCTTAACTGCTGAGCCATCTCTCCAGCCCCATGTTAAATTTTAATTCAGAATCCAAACAATGCCTTTTAAGAACACAAGATGGCAAACAGGCAGACAGACAAACTTGTACCTGAGCACTGAGCTATGCATGCAAGAAAAATGCAAAAACAGTAGCATAGCCAACACAAAGCTTCATCTATTCTTTTATTTTCATTTATTTGAAAGAGAGAGAGGGAAAAAAAGAAAGAAAGAGGCAGGCAGAGGGAGAGAATAGGCAAACCAGGCCTTTCAGCCACTGCAAACAAACTCCAGGCTCATGTGCCACTTTGTGCATCTGGCTTTACGTGGGTCCTGGGGAACTGAACTCAGGTCCTTGGGCTTTGCAGATAAATGCCTTAACCGCTAAGCCATCCCTCCAGCCTCGTCTATTCTTTTCATGTCTTCCTCAGCAGCTTCAGTTTTATAACCTACTACAACTACAGAATACAGCTTGCTTGGCAGGTAACAACAGGGAGGAATGCAATGAGATTGCAGCCAGGCAGGAGATGGAGGCAGGAGGATCACCAGCTCAAGGCCATCCTGAGCTACTTAGCAAGACTGTGCCCTGCACACACAAACAAACCATCAAATGAGAGGAACGTAAAGGGGGGTGTTGGGGTCCTCCCTAGGGCCAGCCCAGGAGGGACGGCAGGGTCTCTGCCGAGTAGGGGGGGAGAGGCACAGAGTCATGACACAGACTCCGGGAGTTGGGTGGAACAGCAGAGGGAGAGCTGCTGCAAACTTGTTTATTCAAGGAAGTGTAGGGGGTTTAAAAGGGCTTGGATGGTCAATCATTGTATGGGGTGGTCCCCTTTTTGTGACCAATGACAGCCTGTCTGGACAGGTCATCTCGTAGCAGGTTTCTCACGATCATGGGACTGTAGCTGTTGTCACGCCAGGCCTGTGCAGGACGCCATGTTCACAGAAGCCACTTCCTGGTTTCTTTTGCCATGCGGTCTGGCTAGGACCAGACCTGCATTGTGCCATATGGGGAGGGAGGGGAGAAGGAACATTTGAAAAGAAATGAGATTGGAAGGTTGAATATAATAAAGTTGCTATGTTAATCTCGACCCTCCTTTGATAGAGTTTATGAAGCCTAGCCTCTGTAGCACATTTTTCTGGAAGGAGATGTTTTTAATTCGGTCATTAAGAGGAAAGTTGAGAATATATCTCTGCAATAATGGTAATACGTGATAATATATACAAAGAATATGCAATAATATACACAAACTCTCTGACCTTTGTGTAGGAGGAACGTTACCCATCACAAGGAAATTAAGTTTTTGAAAGTGGGCGGTAGCAGTTTCTAAGCCTCATTAAACACCATTCTTGACCTTTGTACTTGCTATTGTCTAGTCGGTTTCCTTTCAAATTAAGCAACGTGAAGTAGAATTCATTTTGTTATATGTAGTTTGGGGATTAATCCTACTTAAGACAGTTGGGTGGACCTGTTAACTTAATTGTTCTTTTGAATTTTGTGTTCTTTTAATTTTCACATGAAGACACACAATTTACACAATAAATGCTAGTTCACAACTATGTCCTCCTAAGATGTTATCAGCACTTAGAGAAAACTCATCTCAGATGGAATTAACGTTATACATTTTGGTTGAGAAGCAAGGCTCTGGAAGGAGAAGCTGACCACGAAAAGCAGTGTGCTGCCTCCTCCATCAGAAGCGGCTCAGTTCTTAAGAGGAATAATTTGCTGAGTATCTGTCACTCATTTTAGTATGTGAAATAAAGGCCTGGTTTGCAAAATATCCATGGAAGACCGTTCCTCTTCTGATCTGTCTTTTTTGTTTGTTTGTGTTGTTGTTTGTTTTTTCAAGGTAGGGTCTCGCTCTAGCCCAGGCTGACCTGGAATTCACTATGTAGTCTCAGGGTGGCCTCGAACTCATGATGATCCTCCTACCTCTGCTTACCAAGTGCTGGGATTAAAGGCATGTGCCACCACACCTGGCTTCCAATCTTTTCTTTTTATTTATTTTATTTTATTTATATTTTTATTTAATTATTTGAAAACACCCACACCCACAGAGTATGGACACAACAGGGCCATTTACCACTGTAAACAAACTCCAGGTGCATGTGCCACTTTGTGCATCTGGCTTTACATGGGTACTGGGGAATGGAACCCAGGCCCACAGACTTTGCAAACAAGTGCCTTTAATTACTTTAATCGCATCTCTCCAGCCCTTATTTTATTTTTCTTCCCCTTCTTTGTCTTCCTTTTCATTTCTTTGTCTGTGGCAGAGTCTTGCTAAATAGCTCAGGTTGGTCTTGACCTGGGGAATACTGGTTGTAATTCATGGGCACCTTATTCTAGCACCTTCCTTATCTTTACACTAACTACATTTCCCTACTTAGAACTTTATTCTAGAAATCAGCCTTTTCAGTATCATGAAGATATTATATCTTCGAGGACAAACAACCCTTTCTATCAGACACCAACCTAACGGGCTTAACGATCTATGACTCAGCCCATTCTGTAGGACAAGACAAAGCCAGTAGGCAAAGGCCACATGTAACCACAAGGAAGAACTCTGCAGAGAGGCAGCCGCTGTAAACGAACTCCAGACGCATGTGCCCCCTTGTGCATCTGGCTTACATGGGTTCTGGGGAATCGAACCTGGGTCCTTTGGCTTTGCAGGCAAGTACCTTAACTGCTAAGCCATCCCTCCAGCCTTTTTCTAGCTCTCTTTAGCACTGGCCAACCCTTAGCTTTTTTTTTTTCTTTTTTTTTTTCTTTTGGCTTTTCAAGGTAGGGTTTCACTGTAGTCCAGGCTGACCTGGAATTCACTCTGTAGTCCCAGGGTGGCCTTGAACTCACAGCGATCCTCCTACCTCACTCTCCCAAGTGCTGGATTAAAGTTGTGCACCACCATGCCTGGCCCGATTTCTCTAATCTTTAACCACAGCATTCATTCCTGTAGTTAATATTTTTAGTTTTTTAATTTGATTTTTGTTGAGACAGGGTCTCCTGATATAGCTTAGGCTAGCTTAACGCTCACTATAGGGCCTGGCTGGTCTCCACCTTTGAATCTTTCTTCAGCCTCCCAAGTGCTGGGTTGGCAGGTATGAACCACCACACTCAGCTGTTCTTCATTCTCAATCCTGGGTCACGAGTCAATTAGGGAGAATGTGGCAACCTCAGATATGTCCAAGAAAATGGGCTGGACCCAGAGAATGGTCCACAAGTAAAGGACAAAGCATGGCACACGGGTATTGGAGGAATTGTTGTCACTCCTTGACCTATTCTGCCAACCTCTTCCACCTACACATTCACATGGGCTCTTAGAAGGTGAGCCACCACACAGCCATGACTTCCGCAAGGGCACGTGAGGCCCTGAGGAATGGTTTAAGACATGGGATCAGTCAGTTCCACGAGTATCTATGGAGCAACTACCATGTGCCTGGTGCTGTACCAGATCCACAGTAGCAAAGATGGACGGGAAACCGTCTTTTCCCTGGAAGGGTGTCCAGCCCAGAGCTGTCCTCTCAGAAGATGCCACTTCAAAGCAGAAAAGGTGCTACCAAGAAACCTACAATAATCTGTCAGCAAACCAAGCTGTGCAGTCTGTGTTTAAGGCACACAGTACTAAACTCGCTCTAAGATTCACAGAATACAAGCAAAATGACAAGCATAAAGCATAATGAGTTATATAACCACACTTATTTTCATAAATAAAATATGAAGAGTCACTTGTTATAATTACTTGATACCTTCTAAGTTAATAGGTTAAAATTCCCTAAAATAATATCTTTTTTAAAAAACTGTATTTTATTTCTTTATATGCAAGCAGAGAAAAAGGGGGGGGGGATGGGTTGGCCAGGGCCTCTAGCCACTGCAAACAAACTCCACATGCACCACTTTGTGAATCCAGCTTTATGTGGGCACTGGGGAATTGAACCTGGGTCATCAGGCTTTGCAGGCAAGTGCCTTAACCACTGGGCAATCTCTCCAGCACCCCCCCCTTTTAAAAATATATTTATTTATTCACACACAGAATAAAATTCCTCTACGCACACTTGAATTCAAGTTGAAACTGGATGTTAAGTCTACAATGACAACTGCTATGCCTGTCAGAATTCAAGTTCTTCCTCATGAAATCATGAAATAATATCTAGCATTCTAAATCATTGCAAGAAAATTAATTCCTTAAATCGCTCCTGCCAAGTTTACAGCTAGCATTCTTCCAAAGCAGAGGTTTTTACAGCACTTCAAAAAGACATACCTGGTCGTAGAGTCACTACGGTTGTCAGTTCAGAAGAGCTAAGGGGAAACCAGCATTTCTAAAAACCAGCAGTCTTGTGACTTTCCTCATTTCCCCGACATGCTTTCTAAGTATGGTACGGCGAACCCTCCACCTGGGCTTTCTCCCTTACGAGTTCTGAATGGAGAGGAAGGGCTGCAGAATGTGCTGGGTAACTTTTCACCTGTCCACCGGCCACATGCCCCTAGCACTCCCCAGCCCTAAAGGAGCTTTGTGTGTATCACAATGTGTATCCATTCTAGGCCATACAGTTCTTCAGTTTCCATGCATTTTCCCCCTCTAGTTTTAGCAGAATTCCCTATGGAAAAGATTCTGACGCTATAAAAATTGTCAAAGAACAACAGTGCATGAAAATCTGGTCCCGCAGGAGACATTAAGTGGAAAAAGAGCGTTAAACAATGTTTTCCAAAACAATACCATTAATCATAGATGGAATGCTGAAGCCAGAGTTTACATTAATTTTTAAAAATATTTTTAAAAATACTTATTTATTTAAGAGAGAGAGAGAGAGAGATGAGAAAGAGGCAGACAGAATGAATGGGCATGCCAGGGCCTCCAGCCACTGCAAACGAACTCCAGACGCATGTGCCACCTTGTGCATCTGGCTTTATGTTGGTACTGGGGAATCGAATCTGGGTCCTTAGGCTTCACAGGCAAGCACCTTAACTGCTACATCATCTCTCCAGCCCCCTACATTCATTTTAAATAGCTTGTTCGCAGTGGTCTTGGAGATATTTTTGCCTTTTCATCTGTTTAAATATGTTTTCGGTTTCTTCAGGCCACCTTAGAAAGCAATTCTAAAAATCAAACAGGATTTCTGTCACCACTCTAATTTCCATGTAAGGCCTGTAAGTATATTTGACCATAGTTTCTGGCTACTTCCTTGGAGCAAAAGATCAAACTCCTCAACAGGTGGCAGGATTAAAACAGTCATATTCGGGCATAGAAAAATGTCCTTCTCAGGCTAGAGACATGGCTCAACAATTAAGGTGCTTGCCTGCAAAGCCTAAGGACCTGGTTCAATTCCCCAGTGCCCATGTAAAGCCAGATGCACATAGTAGTACATGCATCTGGAGTTTGTTTGCAGGGGCAGGAGACCCTGGTGTACCCATTCTCTCTCTCTCTTTCTCTCTCTCTGCTTACAGATAAACAAAATAAATAAATGGTATATTTTTTAAGTCCCTCCCTAAGAAACAGGCCAAGGAAAACAGTATTTTCTCTTTATTCCGTTCTTGCAGGTCTGATTAGCTACAAGACCAGGAGGACAAAGAGACACAAGGAGCAGCCAGACAGTTTATGGAAATTATTCCCGGCCTGGAGTGTGCCTTAGGGAAACAGCATTCCCCCAGCATTCCTGGGTTCCATGACTAGCACCAAAAACACACACTCAAAAAAAGCCTTTAGGGCCAGGCATGGTGGTGCATGCCTTTAATCCCAGCACTCAGGAGGCAGAGATAGGAGGATCGCTGTGAGTTCGAGGCCACCCTGAGAATACAGAGTGAACTCCAGGTCAGCTTGAACTAGAGTGAGACCCTACCTCGAAAAACAAAAACAAACAAACAAACAAAAAGCCTTTAGGGCTGGAGAGATGTCTTAGCGGTTAAGCGCTTGCTTGTGAAGCCTAAGGACCCTGGTTCGAGGCTCGATTCCCCAGTACCCATGTAAGCCAGATGCACAAGGTGGCGCATGCATCTGGAGTTGGTTTGCAGTGGCTGGAGGCCCTGGTGCACCCATTCTCTCTCTGCTTCTTTCTCTCTCCATCTGTCGCTCTCAAATAAATAAAAATAATTTTTTAAAAAAGCCTTTACTTTATACATTTACATTGTAACTTCCTCTACAAATGGGCCTTTGAATAGTTGCCTGTTTGCACAGATATGTTAGATTTTTACTTTAAACCCTGACAACAAAATTCTTGCCCTTTATAGTATTTATTTATTTTTTTTTTTGCTTATGTACATGTGTGTAGTATGCACAAGGAGGCCAGAGATTGATGTCAGGTGTCCTTCCAGGATGTTCTTGCCTTTTTTACTGAGGCAGGGTCTCTCACTTGAACCCACAGCTTGCCAGTTCGGCCAGTTTAGTTAGCCTGCTTGCCTTGGGGAATCCCCTGTGTCCGCTTCTCACGGCCGAGGCTACAGGACATTGCCCACCTAGCCTTTCCCTCTAGCTCAAGTCCTCCTGTTTGCGGAACAAGCCAACCAGACCCTTTTCTCTTTCATCTCAGGTTTTCCTCATGCAAGCTATTTTAGGTAATTTTTGAGAAGAGGAATGACGTTGACATAGAATTATGTTGGGAACCTGGTCTGGCTGATCCATACACAGTGTGTGTCTCTCAGCATGTCACCAAACTGTCCCTAGCCTCAGGGCACTGAGCCATCATCCCAGGGGTCAAAGTGCACATTAGCATGAGCCAAGCTCGCCCAGGAGCTGCTTTCTGTCTGCATTCTTTTTTTGTTTTAATTTTTGGTTGTTTTTTTCTTTTTAATTTTTTTGTTTATTTCTTTAAAAAATTTTTTTATTTCTTTTTTTCTTTTTCTTTTTCTTTTTCTTTTTTTCAGTTTTTCAAGGTAGGGTCTCACTGTAGCCTAGGCTGACCTGGAATTCACTATGTAGTCTCAGGGTGGCCTTGAACTCATGGCATCCTCCTACCTCTGCCTTCTGAGTGCTGGGATTAAAGGCGTGCATCGCCACACCCAGTATCTCTCTCTCTTTCTCCTTCTTTCTTTCTTTCTTTCTTTCTTTCTTTCTTTCTTTCTTTCTTTCTTTCTTTTATTCTTTCTTTAAATTTATTAGTGTAAGTATATTTGACCATAGTTTCTGGCTACTTCCTTGGAGCAAAAGATCAAACTCCTCAACAGGTGGCAGGATTAAAACAGTCATATTCGGGCATAGAAAATGTCCTTCTCAGGCTAGAGACATGGCTCAACAATTAAGGTGCTTGCCTGCAAAGCCTAAGGACCTGGTTCAATTCCCCAGTGCCCATGTAAAGCCAGATGTACATAGTAGTACATGCATCTGGAGTTTGTTTGCAGGGGCAGGAGACCCTGGTGTACCCATTCTCTCTCTCTTTCTCTTCTCTCTGCTTACAGATAAACAAAATAAATAAATGGTATATTTTTTAAGTCCCTCCCTAAGAAACAGGCCAAGGAAAACAGTATTTTCTCTTTATTCCGTCCTTGCAGGTCTGATTAGCTACAAGACCAGGAGGACAAAGAGACACAAGGAGCAGCCGGACAGTTTATGGAAATTATTCCCGGCCTGGAGTGTGCCTTAGGGAAACAGCATTCCCCCAGCATTCCTGGGTTCCATGACTAGCACCAAAAACACACACTCAAAAAAAGCCTTTAGGGCCAGGCATGGTGGTGCATGCCTTTAATCCCAGCACTCGGGAGGCAGAGATCGGAGGATCGCTGTGAGTTCGAGGCCACCCTGAGAATACAGAGTGAACTCCAGGTCAGCTTGAACTAGAGTGAGACCCTACCTCGAAAAACAAAAACAAACAAACAAACAAACAAAAAGCCTTTAGGGCTGGAGAGATGTCTTAGCGGTTAAGCGCTTGCTTGTGAAGCCTAAGGACCCTGGTTTGAGGCTCGATTCCCCAGTACCCACGTAAGCCAGATGCACAAGGTGGCGTATGCATCTGGAGTTGGTTTGCAGTGGCTGGAGGCCCTGGTGCACCCATTCTCTCTCTGCTTCTTTCTCTCTCCATCTGTTGCTCTCAAGTAAATAAAAATAATTTTTTTAAAAAGCCTTTACATTATACATTTACATTGTAACTTCCTCTACAAATGGGCCTTTGAATAGTTGCCTTTTTGCACAGATATGTTAGATTTTTACTTTAAACCCTGACAACAAAATTCTTGCCCTTTATAGTATTTTTTTTTTTTTTTTTTTTTTTTTTTTTTTTTTTGCTTATGTACATGTGTGTAGTATGCACAAGGAGGCCAGAGATTGATGTCAGGTGTCCTTCCAGGATGTTCTTGCCTTTTTTTACTGAGGCAGGGTCTCTCACTTGAACCCACAGCTTGCCAGTTCGGCCAGTTTAGTTAGCCTGCTTGCCTTGGGGAATCCCCTGTGTCCGCTTCTCACGGCCGAGGCTACAGGACATTGCCCACCTGGCCTTTCCCTCTAGCTCACGTCCTCCTGTTTGCGGAACAAGCCAACCAGACCCTTTTCTCTTTCATCTCAGGTTTTCCTCATGCAAGCTATTTTAGGTAATTTTTGAGAAGAGGAATGACGTTGACATAGAATTATGTTGGGAACCTGGTCTGGCTGATCCATACACAGTGTGTGTCTCTCAGCATGTCACCAAACTGTCCCTAGCCTCAGGGCACTGAGCCATCATCCCAGGGGTCAAAGTGCACATTAGCATGAGCCAAGCTTGCCCAGGAGCTGCTTTCTGTCTGCATTCTTTTTTTGTTTTAATTTTTTGTTTATTTCTTTTTAAAATTTTTTTTTCTTTTTTTCTTTTTCTTTTTTTCAGTTTTTCGAGGTAAGGTCTCACTGTAGCCTAGGCTGACCTGGAATTCACTATGTAGTCTCAGGGTGGCCTTGAACCCACGGCATCCTCCTACCTCTGCCTTCTGAGTGCTGGAATTAAAGGCGTGCATCACCACACCCAGTATCTCTTTTCTTTCATTCTTTCTTTCTTTCTTTCTTTCTTTCTTTCTTTCTTTCTTTCTTTCTTTCTTTCTTTAAATTTATTAGCAACAGACAGAGAGAAAATGAGGCAGAGAGAGAGAGAGAAAGAGAGAGAATGGGCACACCAGGGCCTCCAGCCACTGCAAACCAATTCCAGATGCTTGCATCACCTTGTGCATCTGGCTTACATGGGTCCTGGGGAATCGAGGCTTGAACCAGTGTCCTTAGGCTTCACAGGCAAGCCCTTAACCGCTAAGCCATCTTTCCAGCCCCTATCTGCATTCTTGTTCCTTCCCCGGGGATAGAGAGAGGGTTCTCCTTCCCTCATTGTGCCTTGAGGGTACGGCACTCTTTGGGCCCTGTGCTGGAGACAAGTCTTAGAGGTTGCAGGGTGGAGAGGGTATGTGAAGCAGCAGACACAGGACTCCAGGAAAGGGGCAGAGGCAGTTTGGTTTTCATCAAGTACCTGCCACATGAGAACTTCTCCCATCAGATTCTGTCCTCAGCCCATGACCCTTCTTGCTCAGAACTAGTTTTATTTTTTTTTATATATTTAATTTTATTTATTTATTAGAGACAGAGAGAGAGAAAGAGAGAGAATGGGCATGCCAGGGCTTCTAGCCATTGCAAATGAACTCCAGACACATGTGCTACCTTGTGCATCTGTCTTACATGGGACCTGGAGAATCGAACCTGGATCCTTAGGCTTTGCAGGGAAGCACCTTAACAACTAAGCCATCTCTCCAGCCCTTTTATTTTTTTAATAATTATTTTTATTTATTTATTAGAGACAGAGAGAGAACGGAACTAGTTTAAAGCCATATCTCAAAGAACAGTTTGGAAGCCCATGTCAAATCATGCTCAGAATGGTTTGGGGGAGCCCTCGCCTGACATGTCTGTGAACATTCTTGAAGAAAGCCCATGATAAAAACTTCTGCCTTAGTGGAGATCTTGGTGGCGTCTGCATCACACAGCAGTGGAATCTCCCAAGGCCACTTTAAGCTGGAGTAGCAGTGTCTTCTCACATTCCTTGGGGATGGCAAAACTCCAAGGACAGATGGATTCTGAGAGCCAGCAGAGACTAGCACGCCCACCTCCACCAAGGTAGAGGGAGCCTGGAGTCTGACGGAAGCAGATTCAAGTAATTCATGCTAAACCATGTTAAGACAAGTATTTCATTCACCTAAAGCTGTCACTCTCCTCACAGTTCTGAATGCCACAGTGAATAGCGGTACCCTCTCCCCTTCCTCCAGCCCCACAGCATCTCTGTCCTTACATCCTCCAGAAGAGCAAAGTCAAGAGCCCGTGAGATAAGCCTCACAACGCTGCCAAGCCACCGACACTGAACCTGAGGCCAGCTGACACACTTGCTGGTGTCATGGCAATCCTGAGATGCTGCTGTGCCAAGTCGGTGTGCCAAGCTAACCATGGCTCTATGTGCCATAGCCAAAAGATTTATGAATGGGAGGGAAGCTCCTCCACTGGTTAGTGTGCTGTGCCCAGACACTTGGTAAACGGGCAAAGGCATTACTTTGGCATTTATTATTGTTTGCTAGTTACTATAATTTTCTTGGCCAAACTCCGACCTGACAGCAAGACTGAAAAGCAAAAACAAACAAACAAACAAACAAACAAAAAGTGTTATGCTAGGTTCCTCTTCTCACAAGTCTGAATCCAGACTTGCTCTGAGTTACAGAATGTGACAGCCTGAGGTAGGGGTTCTGGAACCCAGGTCTCCCAACACCTTGCAGTCTTTCCTCCATAAGTTCTTGGGACATCCAATCTCCATCCAAGATTACTAAATGGGGAGGGGCTGTATGCAGAGGGGGAGGGCCAGCATCAAGGGACCGAAACTTCCCAAGTGACCTATGTGAGTGAAATCAGAAGGAAACCACCAGCTGAGGGGCTGGTGAGACAGCTCAGTACTTAAAGGTGCTTGCTTGCAAAACCTACTGGCCTGGGTTTAATTCCCAGCCCCCCACACAAAGCCAGATGGGTGTTCATTTGTAGTAGGCAAGAGACCCTGATGCAGTCATATACACACTCACATACAAATGGACACGTGCGAATAAATAAATAATAATTTCTTTAAACGAAAAAACAACTACCAGCGGAGTCCCCAGATGTTTAGCCCACAGCATCAGGGGACATAGGAACTGATGTGGGCCACCAAGTTTTGAGACAGCTTATTATGTCGCAATAGATGACAGCTATAAATGGTTACAGAAGCAGGCAGAAGCTGTACCAGTGCCAAAGGGAAGCTCATACAATATTGGAGGGATCCCTAAAATTCTCAAGGCAGGGGAAGCAGCTTGAATTTACCAGTCCAGGGACCCTGTTTCCAAGCAGCAGTGACTTTTGGTGACGTTGAAGATGGAATGGTGGCATGCCAACCATACTGTTTCAGCAGTATGCCACCCAAGTACGAGACATTGACCTCCACCTCCACCCCACCCCCAGCTAGGGAGACTCCTTAGAGAAACAAGCTACTGTAAGAATGCAGACAGAATTTGGCAGGGAATACTGGAATGACAAAAGACTGGACTGAGGCATTGTGGGTACCCAGGACAGGTCAACAGTATGACTGTGACCAGTGTTGAACTGGAAGAAAGGCTACATGTCATATAAAGGAAGACCAAGGAGGAAGAGGAGGAGGAGGGCTAATGGTTTAGTTGTGTTGTGTAAACCTGCAACTCAATTCTGGCACCCAATTTCTACCCGAGGTTCATTCCACAGCCTTGCATTTGATCTAAGCATTTCTTGTGCCACGGTCTACTGACGCGTGCTCTTCTTGGTATGAATCCTCCTCAACACAGTTCCCTCCCCCCCCTAATGCTAGTGATTATTATGGCTGTTCAGAGACTGGCACCTGGGCAGGTGCCTCCCACTTAGCCAGGCCTCTCAACCTAGCCTTGGGGCCATGGTTCTCCAAGTGTGGTCGCTGTACCCAAGCAAATTGTCAGTTGGGGGTGGTATCTGCCGGGCATCCCAGCACTGTCAAAGTGCAGGCAAGAGTTCCAGGTCATTCTCGGCTACAGAGTGAGCTTGAGGCTAGCTTGGGCTACTGGAGACTTTAAGAAGATAAACAAACAAATCCCCCCACCAAAAATGAAAAGAAAGAAAATAGTTGGCTCCATCACCACCTGGTGAAGTAGAACCAAGAACTGTTACTTAGCATGTGTTCCAAGAACTTCTGACTTATGGCAGGATTTGAAGTTCTTTTTAAAATAGTTTTTATTTATTTGCAATCAGGAGGAGACAGAGAGAATATGATCGTGCCAGGACCTCTTGTCACTGCAAACAAACTCCAGATGCGTGCAGCACTTTGTGCATCAAGACTTAAATGGGCATTGGGGAATCGAACCCAGGCCATCAGATTTTGCAATCAAGCGCCTTTAACCTCTGAGCCATCTTTCCAGCCCAGGATTTGAAGTTCTTTTTAATTTTTTCTTTGGTGGTGGGGAGGGTGGATTTCAAGTAGGGTCTTGCTCTAGCTGACCTAGAATTCACAATGTAGTTTCAGGGTGGCCTCGAACTCACAGCAATCCTCCTACCTCTGCCTCCTGGGTGCTGGGTTAAAGGCGTGTGCCACCACGCCCAGCTCGGATTTGAAGTTCTTAATCCCAACAAGTTCCTGGGGAACTTTGAAATGTCTGCTCCTCGGGTCCCTTCTAGAAGGCTATGAGTAAAGAGGTCAGGGCTGCAGACCCAGCAGGCAGGTTCTTAAAGCTCTCCACTGTTCTAACCAAGAGCCCAGGCTGAGCACTGTGGCCCTAGAGAGATGCACAGGGTTTCACAGAAATCCCTTGGCAGACTAAGTCCTCATTAGGGTTTTGCTTAAGGTGGCCCTGAGTCTAAGTGGTTTTATATTTGTATATAATAAAAACCAAGGCTTTTCAATTATACCAGGTTCACTTGAGGCCTCTTTCAACAACAGAATCTGGTAATTGTCAGAGCTTTGCTTCTGCCGACCACATGGGTGGGTCTGTGGCTTGAAAGGAAATCCCATTTATACCCCACCCATGAAATGGCAGGATAGGAGACCCGCAGAGAAAAAGTGCCTGGGAGCACCATGATAATCTGTGAAAAGACTAAATAAAACCTTTGCCAAAAAAAATGTGCAGCAGGGAGGCATGAGAAAATGCACTCAATTCCAAGTCAGAGAGGACGTGGGGTTTACCTAGCACACCACAGACCCACGTCTCCTTGACAGCTGAATATTCGGGAGGGGGATACTTTGCACTGCTGGTTTTCATTCCATTCAGCAACAACTGCCTCACAGAGCTTTTATTTCTGGTTAAAACCTAGCTATTTCATGTCATTTTTCCTATTCTCCATCAAATCCATTTTTTCTAAGACCTTGATCTTGCCACCCATAATTCGGTTAACCATGATATTCCCTCAAGGCCACAGCTTCTGTTTACTTTCATGACACGTCCAAACTGAGTCGAAGACTGGACACAGGTGTCCAGCAAAAGACAGGATACAAGAGCCAGCAGAGGCTGTGGTCAGCCCAGTGCCAGTCCCTTAGTCATACAGTTCAAAGGCCATCCACAAGGGTCTGAGTGTAGAGTAAATGACCATGAATCCTTCACTAAAATCAGTGTTTCTCCATTTCTTAATGCGCAAACAAAACACCTGCTTTATTAAAATAACCAGGCTGCCAGGCGTGTTAGCACATGGCACATTCCAGTAGGAGGCAGAAGTAGGAGAATCGCCATGAGTTCGAGGCCACCCTGAGACAATATAGACGAATTCCAGGTCAGCCTGGGCTAGAGTGAGACCCTACCTCGAAAAACCAAAAACAAAACAAACAAAACGGGCTCTAGCGTGCTGACAGGGCTGGATCATAGACTTCACTTTGAGAAGCATGTTAGGGGTTTGTTAAGGGTATGTACAGCTTGAGATAGAGCAAGTAAATGTTTGTTTGCTTTGTTTTAAATATTATTTATTTGCAAGCAGACAGAGACAGAGGCAGAGAGAATGTGCACACCAGGACCTCTAGCCATTGCAAACTCCAGGTACATGCACCACTCTGTGCATCTGGCTTTAAGTGGGTAATGGGGAATTGAGCCTGGGTCGTTAAGCTCTGTAGGCAAGCAGTTTACCCGCTGAGCCATCTCTCCAGCCTTCAAACAGATGTTTTTGTTCATTGACTGTATTTTTATTGTCAATTTTTTTTCTGGTTCTTTCTCTCTCTCTATGTATTTTAAATAAATTTTAACTGAGAAAATAATCATATATTTTTAATCGGGCAAAGCATTATGTTCCAGTATGTGCATAAAATAATGAACAGAGTAGGGTATTTGGCAAATTGCTCACCTCAGACATCACTTCGTTGTGTTGGGAACATTCAAAATCCTCTCGAGTAGCAATGTTTGAAATATACAAAACCTTTGACAAACAGAGGCACCTACTCTTCTATAGAAGTTGTGGAAGCTCTTCTTCCTACAGCAAATCTCCTGTACTCCTTAGTCATTCTTCTGCCATCTTTCCTTCCCCGTCTCTCCAGTATCTATTCTTTTTTTTTTTTGGTGAGGGTTGAGGTAGGGTCTCACTCTAGCCCAAGCTGACTTGGAATTCACTATGTAATCTCAGGGTGGCCTCGAACTCATGGCAATCCTCCTGCCTCTGCCTCCCGAGTGCTGGGATTAAAGACGTGCGCCACCACGCCCGGCTCCAGCGTCTATTCTACCCTCTACCTCTGAGATCAGCTTCTTCAGTTCCACATATAAGTGAGAACATGTAGTGTGTTTTTGTGCCTGACTCATGTAAGAACATATTTCATATCAAGTTGAGCAGACTCATGTCAGGAACCTATTTGCATGAACTGAGGCAGACCAGTCTGGTTCCATAACAGAAGCTCCTATTGAGACAGAGTTGATTCTGGCATTGCGTTTCAGGTTTGCTCCCCAGCCTGGCACGCAAGGACTTAGGTATGAAACAAGTAGGGGGTGAGTAAGTCAAACCATAAAAGCTGGGACTTCTGTTATCTCTAAAAACTGTTCGGGAGAATGCAGGATAAGGCGGAAGGATGTGCTTGGCACCTCACCAATAGAGGCTAGGACAGAAGCTGTGAGAGACCAAAGCCTGCCATTGGTGGCTTTGTGGCCCAATAAAACATCATGCTGAAACAGGAGATGGCTTTCTCAGTGAGCTGAAGACCATAGCTAATTTCCTACCTCTTCATTACTGCGTGGAAAGGACGTCTATTGTGATGCGTCACTCTAAGTAATCCCATGTCAACAGACAGGAACACCACTAGTATACTAGAATGAGTGCATATCCGGCCCTGAGAAGAGGCAGTCAATAGAAAAGGTAATCGATCCATTCATTCACCCCAACGTTGACTGAAGGACCTAGGGAAAGCTAAGACACTGGACAGAGGGCCCAGGCACCCAAAATACTCATAAGGCAGGTGAGAAATACTGTGGGAGGCGACCTGCAGGAGATCTAAGGGAACAGAGGAAGCCTCGTTCTATTTGGGGTTACAAGGAAGAGCTGCACTGCTCAGCTGGATTTTACAGGCAGGAGGAGGGGAGGCCAAAGGAGGGCAAGGCTACTCTAGATGGCAGCAGGCTGCAGGAAGGCTGTGGTGGACAGAAGGCCCATCGAAAGGAGGGCAGTTTCTTTGGGGCAGAGAGAGTCAGGGGAGCTGGAACGCAGCGTGTGTGGAGGGATGTGGTTAACAGATGAAACCAGTGCCATAAACCACAGTCATTGAAAAGAGGGAGCTCACGTGCCCACAAGGAAAGTCTTTTCACAAATACCTCCCTGTGCGACTAAGCAGCCATCCTTTTGACATTCTTCATCTAAGCCCATTATGGGTTATACTAGAAGACAAATTCATGTTTAAAAAGAGGTTTGGCTGGGCGTGGTGGCGCACGCCTTTAATCCCAACACTCGGGAGGCAGAGGTAGGAGGATCACCATGAGTTCAAGGCCACCCTGAGACTACATAGTGAATTCCAGGTCAGCCTGGACCAGAGTGAAACCCTACCTCAAAAAAAAAAAAAAAAAAAAAAAAAAAAAGAGGTTTGGAGGGCTGGAGAGATGGCTCAGCGGTTAAGGCACTTGCCTGCAAAGCCTAAGGATCTGGGTTTGATTCCCTAATACCCATGTAAAAGTCAGATGCACAAGGTGGAACATGCATCTAGAATTTGTTTGCAGTGACTAGAGGCCCTGGAGCACATATTTTCTCTCTCTCTCTCCTGTCTCTCATAAATAAAATCATTTTTTCTTTTTATTTATTTGAGAGACATAAAGAATCAGATAGAAAGAGACAAAGAGAGAGACAGAATGGGTATGCCAGGGCCTCTAGCCACTTCAAATGAACTCCAAGTGCATGCACCACCATATGCATCTAGCTTACATGGGTACTGGGGAATTGAACTTGGGTCCTTGGGCTTTGCAGGCAAGTGCCTTAACCACTAAGCCATCTCTCCAGCCCCCAAATAAAATGTTTTTTTTTTTTTTTTAAAGAGGCTGGGGGATGGAGAGATGGCTTAGCGGTTAAGGTACTTGCCTATGAAGCCTAAGAACTCATGTTTGAATCTCCAGGTCCCATGTAAGTCAGACACACAGTGATACAAGCACACACTGTTCCATATGTGCACAAGGGGGTGCACATGCCTGGAGTTTGCTTGCAGTGGCTGAAGTTCCTGGTGCACCCATTCTCTCTGTCTCTCTCTCTCTCTCTCTCTCTCTGCCTCTTTCTCTCTCTGTCTCTCTAAAAAGAAATAAATAAAGAAAGAAAGAAAGAAAGAAAGAAAGAAAGAGAGAGAGAGAGAGGAAGAGAGAAAGAAGAAAAGAAAGAAAAGAAACAAGCAAGCAGGCAAGCTGGGGGAGAGGTAGAGTACTTTTTCTAGCATATGAAAAGCCTCAGGTTCAACCGCTACCACGGAGGAAAAAATAAACAAGCAAACAAGTAAATACAGTGCCATGATCTACAAAGAAATTTTAGCATCACAATGCTATTCAATAAGCATTTGACCATCTCTATGCGCCCGCAGGATATATGGAAATGAAGAGGAAAATGCAATATAGAAAATGAACTCCAGGTGTCTTCCTGGGTCTGCTACTAGCCAACTGTTGACCTTGAAAAAAAAGATCACAAAACTTCTCTGGGCCGGTTTTCTCACCTCTGAAGTGAGTAGATGGACGAGTGAGCAATGAATGTGTGTGAGACGAGATCAAGTTCCCAAGGAGCTTGCCATCAAAGGGAGGAGCGGCGATCAGAGCTGGTCTTCAGGCATCCAGGTTTACCAAGAATGATGGGAAGTCCCCAGAAATTCTTGACATCCCACCACATCCGCCCATCGGCCATGCAGGAAATCGATTCCACTATCTTCAGCAGACTCAATGGAACTGTTTCCTTAATGAAACCCCCGGCGGTCCCATGTGCTAAGCCAAAGGCTTTCCTTTCAAGCCTTCCCTCAAATACCCCATTCCTCCCATTTCCTTCCCTTCCTTCAATCTGGTATAAAATCCAGCACCTTAACCAGCAGCCTGCAATGGCCAGAGCAACCAGTGCAGGCGGCCTACATGGTGATGCAGGAAAGCTTCAGACAGAGACCTGGTCATATGTCACAAGCCTCTTTGGCAGAGCAACCCGGGCGCAACAGGACGGACTGCTCAGTTCTGGTAGGCTTAACCCAATGCACTGGCTGTCTGTGCTGTTTAACCACTCTTAGTGATGTAGGTTTGCTTTCTGCTGTAATGGTTAGGTGCCCTCCCTCCCCTATCCGCAATGACAAACACACTGTAAAAACACCATTTACTTGATATCACCCTATATAGCAGTAGACATGTTCCGGAACCAAGAAAGAGCCTTACGCGCCTGCTCCCCACTATCACCCACGGATTCTGCCTTTAACACTGGAGGTTCTCGCGTTCTCTCACTGTTCGCCCACTCACCCATAGGACAATTTAAAGCACTGTAAAAGCGACTTACTTTGTTATCTGTTCTCCCTTGCTGAACTGTCGAAGCCAGTGTAAACCTCAGTGACAACTCTGCTGTGTTATATTGTCATCTCCTCAAAGGCATCGCTTTTTTTTTTTTTTTTTTTTTTTTTTTTTTGCAGGAGAGAAATCAGTATGAAGCCTTTTTTTTTTTTTTTTTTTGGTGTGATTTATCCTTTCAACTTCTATATTACACACAAAGATTTAGGAAATGTCCCATGATCTACAAAGAAATTTTAGCATCACAATGCTATTCAATAAGCATTTGACCATCTCTATGCGCCCGCAGGATATATGGAAATGAAGAGGAAAATGCAATATAGAGAATGAACTCCAGGTGTCTTCCTGGGTCTGCTACTAGCCAACTGTTGACCTTGAAAAAAAAGATCACAAAACTTCTCTGGGCCGGTTTTCTCACCTCTGAAGTGAGAAGATGGACGGGTGAGGTTCCGAGCAGTTCTCGCAATGAATGTGTGTGAGACGAGATCAAGTTCCCAAGGAGCTTGCCATCAAAGGGAGGAGCGGCGATCAGAGCTGGTCTTCAGGCATCCAGGTTTACCAAGAATGATGGGAAGTCCCCAGAAATTCTTGACATCCCACCACATCCGCCCATCGGCCATGCAGGAAATCGATTCCACTATCTTCAGCAGACTCAATGGAACTGTTTCCTTAATGAAACCCCCGGCGGTCCCATGTGCTAAAGCCAAAGGCTTTTCTTTCAAGCCTTCCCTCAAATACCCCATTCCTCCCATTTCCTTCCCTTCCTTCAATCTGGTATAAAATCCAGCACCTTAACCAGCAGCCTGCAATGGCCAGAGCAACCAGTGCAGGCGGCCTACATGGTGATGCAGGAAAGCTTCAGACAGAGACCTGGTCATATGTCACAAGCCTCTTTGGCAGAGCAACCCGGGCGCAACAGGACGGACTGCTCAGTTCTGGTAGGCTTAACCCAATGCACTGGCTGTCTGTGCTGTTTAACCACTCTTAGTGATGTAGGTTTGCTTTCTGCTGTAATGGTTAGGTGCCCTCCCTCCCCTATCCGCAATGACAAACACACTGTAAAAACACCATTTACTTGATATCACCCGATATAGCAGTAGACATGTTCCGGAACCAAGAAAGAGCCTTACGCGCCTGCTCCCCACTATCACCCACGGATTCTGCCTTTAACACTGGAGGTTCTCGCACGTTCTCTCACTGTTCGGCCCACTCACCCATAGGACAATTTAAAGCACTGTAAAAGCGACTTACTTTGTTATCTGTTCTCCCCTTGCTGAACTGTCGAAGCCAGTGTAAACCTCAGTGACAACTCTGCTGTGTTATATTGTCATCTCCCTCAAAGGCATCGCTTTTTTTTTTTTTTTTTTGCAGGGGAGAGAAATCAGTATGAAGCCTTTTTTTTTTTTTTTTTTGGTGTGATTTATCCTTTCAACTTCTATATTACACATAAAGATTTAGGAAATGTCCCAATCATGATTGGAAAAGAAGCAATTATTGGTTTTGTTTATTGGTTTAATTTTTCAGTAAGCGGTGTAGAAGAAAAGGAACTCATTTTAAAGTCATTTTTTGATCAAATAAAGTGTTGACTTTTTGAAAGATCAAGAAATACATAGCAGATTAAAAATGACACATCCTCAGAAGAGTCAACACAACTCAGGTCATGAAGAAGTGTCTCCGTCATAATTTGCACATTCTGCTGGGGAGAGAAGTGCCCATGATAATGAACTAGTGGTTGGGGGCATCCACTATCAGCCCACCTCTTGCAAAAGGCAGCCCACTAAAGACCAAGTTAATTGGTTGGTCTGGTATATTCTACAAAGAAAAATAAAGCACAGTGTGATCACTGATAGCAAGATAACCCCAGTTCATCCTTACAATCCTAGCAGTGATGGTCTAGCGTCTACTGTGCATGCACATATAACAGTGAGGGGGCTGTTAAACGCTTGCCTGTGAAACCTAAGGACCCCGTTGGAGGCTCTATTCCCCAGAACCCACGTAAGCCAGATGTACAAAGTGGCACATGCATCTGGCCGCCCTGGTGTGCCCATTTTTTCTCTCTCTCTCTGTCTCTCTTTTTCTGTGTCTGCCACTCACAAATAAATAAAAATAAAAAAATTTTTAAAAAAGAACACTGAGGAAGGAGCAAAGAGACTCTACCCAGTTTGTTTCTTGAAAGCATTTGTTGCATTTTAGAGTTGGAGAAGGGGTTTAACCATCAGCCATCTATTCTAATTTCTCCATTTTACATATGAAAAGAAAAATATCTGCTTGGTCATCACTTGAGAAGAAACTGCGTAGCCTATTATAGAATTTTAAATAAGAAAATAATTAAACACTGAACTAAAAAGTCTTATCTATAATATGAATGCTCAGTTGGAAGGCAAGTCAGACCAACAAAGGTTCAAATAATTATCATTTAAAACATGACATGTTAAAAGAGTGTAGATTTATAAACCTTGGGGGAAAATAACAAAAATTACTGTGAATGAATTTTAATATGAGAAAGGCATCACATTTGATATGGAAATAGGTCCTATTGTTATTTATTGACAGAGGGACTCCCCATGTAGTCCAGGCTGGCCTTGAACTTGCTAGAATTCACTATCATCCTGCCTCAGGCTCCTGAGCGCTGGGATTATCAATGAAGGCCTCATACCTGGCTGGCAGTATTTTCATGTGCATTCTTATTTAATATTATTCTTATGACTATCCCTCCCAGAATTCACAAGTATTTCTAATTAGTTCTAGTAAATGGTAACTGTCAGCTGCTCAAGAATTCAAGGAAAAATGGAGCAAAGAAAAGACCCATTGGCTTTAATAAAGAGTATGGTGCCTTAAAATATGAAAACGAGACAGCGCTAAAGAACTGGTAACTTTTATAGAGAAGGCAATCACAATACAGAAGACTTGAAAACATGGCATTTATGGCCTTTTTGTTTTGCTTTTCAGATTATTTGGAAGAATGTAAATACACTTGTCAACGAGAGACATGCATTATTATCTCTTTGTATTACCAAATGTCTGGCTGTTTGACACCACAGTGCCACACAGGAATACGCAGTATTAGGAACTGATAGATCTTTAAATGATAATGCCTGATGGGGCTCAGCCCCTGGCTCAGAGGGGCTCAAAGAGACTCCAAGTAGATCTGCAGGCCAGAAACAATACCCTCTTGCTGACCAGAGAATGGAGTCCTCTACTTCCAGCCCCACTCCTTGGGTTGAAAAGCCTTACTGTGACTCAGAACGAAAGAAGTGGATGGTTTGTGCCATGTTATTCAGCCAGAGGAGCAGCTGCTTTCGAAGGCAGCTTTGCAATGAACTTGTGAATGAAAAGAACATTCTTTAAGCAGCCGGGTTGGGGGTGTCACACCTTGCCTGTCTTGGTCCCCATTTATTCCTGTAGCACATATAAGGGCTTTTTAAAAACCAGGAGTTCCAGGATTTTGAACCATTTAGATAAATTATAATGTAAGAGGAGTCATAACCTGACCTCACTCATGTTTTGGGTAGCTTCCACTGACCTGTAGTGTTCTTAAACACAAATAAAACTATGCTTCTTATTAAAGCCAACTGTGTTTTTTGAGATTTAAAAGAAAAAAGCAAAGACAGACTTGTGATGCAGAAAATCCAGTACAACTTGTGTTTTTCCCTCTGTTTTTTTTTTTTTTGGGGGGGGGGTTACAGTAACTTACCTAGATGTGCCCTTATATAATGGACTTGTGAAGAAGTTAGATTCTCCAAGAAATTATATTTTAATCTGGGCAACTTTTTCAATGTAAAGATTTGTGAAACAGAAAATACAATATTTCATTTCAAGTCGTGTCTTAGCACTTTCCTCAACCTACCGCCAGTTCTCAGCCATTGTGCCTTCGCCCTGACTCTCAGTCTTAAGTGCAACTTCTCTGGGCTCTTAGCAACTATCGGTCTAATTAAATTAGTCTTCACACTTAAAGCAGACTAATGGTGATGGCTCGCCTTTTGTTGTTAAAGGCATGCTTAACCTTCCTGGCTTTCCTTCTCAGAAAAACCACAATTTTAAGTTTCTGAATTTCACTTCGTATTGACCTTGTGCTCCCCCCACCCACCCCATGTTGCTTGTCTCCCAAAAGGTCCTCGGATCGGTGCCTGGCTCTGAGCGCTAAGGGACAGCACTCACCGGTCACTCAGAACCGGCCACTCAGCCCCGCTGCGCCAGGACCTCAGGTCGGAGCTCCTGCGAGGCGTCGGGCTTTGATCCCTTGAGGACAAGGGTCTCCACACTGATCATAGCATCTTCTAACCCTTCCACCAACTATTCCGCAAACCCCCAGCGAGGGCCACTTTTAAGTGGCGGGCCGGACCTCACTAACTCCTCAAACCACATCTTTCCGTCCACACCGTCCACATCTTTCTAAATTCGCCGTTGATGGGCTCAGATTACAACTCCGAAACCTAGCCGTATGTGTGCCCTGGGGCTGCCTTGGTCAGTTTGGGTCCCTTAAGTCCACCACCTGGCACTGCGCACCCCACCTGCTCCCCTCCAGGCCTGAGGGAGTGACCGCGCTCAATGAAGAACCACCGGCGATGGCCAAGCGTCCCTGAGTCCTCCGGAGCGGTCCCTAAGCGAGTCCGGGGAACACCAAGAGCTGACCTTCTGGGCTCCATCTAGTCCCCGCAGGCACGCGACCCTCCCCAAACTTGCTCTCCTCCCCTCTGATGGCGTGAGGTCGTGGCCAAGTACCTAATGTCGCCAACGCCCGCGCCTCTTGGCCACTAGCATCGGATGCTCCTGGCTGCGGACCTCGCCAGCCGCCTGGGAGCAGGTTCTGAGAATCAGATCAGTGCGGTGGTCCCCTGTCCGGAAGCCTCGGGAATGAGACTCCACCAGGGACCTGGGCAAGAGACCAGTGTCTCTTGGTGCCCTTGGGGCAAGCAAGGACCAGTCTGAGCTGTGATGCACGCGGGTCCCTGGCTAGCCACTCTCCGAAGCTCCCCACTCCGTGCAAAGGTGCTGGATCCCCCCCCCACACCCAACAGTGCCCGCTGTAACAAGTGTCCCCGGGTGAAGTGGGGGAAGGTTGCAAGCCTGGCCTCGCCTGGTGCACGTCGCTCGCGCCACCCCCGCTGCACCCCGTCCGGCTCGAGCTCGGGGTGGGGGGCGAGGGTGTGTGTAGGGGGGTGGTGGGGACCCCGGCGCGCCTCACCTGTGAGCAGCAGACAGCCGAGCAACGCGCGCAGCAGGGCCACCGTGTCCCAGCAGCTGACCATGGTGAGCTCGACGCGGCCTGCACGCCGGGTGCCCGAGCTCCCCGAGGCCGACGACCCGTCGCCTGAGCCGGTCGCCAAGCTCTCCACCTCCTCGGGCCTCGCGCTCCTGCCTGGCGCCGTGAGAGCGATCCTCCCGGGTCCTCCCCTAGCAAGGGGGGGACAAACACTTTTCCCGGGGTTTAAAAAATAAAATTAAATTTTTTTAAATCCCGTCTCTGGACGCTGCGCTGGAGGAGCCGCGGTCGCCCGGAGGAGCCGCCGGGAGCGCGTCGTCCACACCCCACACGCCGGTCGCGCTCGAGCCTCCCGCGGACCTCGATGGAGAAGAGCCGAGGGCGGGGGCGATTTATAACCTTTCCCCTGCCCACTTCCTACCCCGGCACCTCCTTCCAGTGACGTCAAGGGGTCCCCCACCCCTCATCCGCCTCCCCACCTACCCTCTTCTTCTTCCTCCCGGGCTCGCTTCCCTCCGGGCCCCGGGCAGAGGGGCGGGGGGCCGGCGAGGGCGGGATGGGGGGTGTGCCCTGGGTCCAGCGCGCGATGCGGTGGCGCTTGGTGGTGGCGCTTGTGGCGCTTGGCGCTGGCAGGTTCGGGGGTCTTGGGTCCACGCCCTCCTCCTTGACCATCGCTCTCAGGAAATCCCTGCCCGATCCCTCCCACCCGGTTTACTCCGCTCTGGGGTGGGGGTGGAGGTTGCCCGAAACTGGGGAGGGGACAAGGACACCCGGAGCTGTACAGTCCCGGCCTCCGGGATGGGAAGTCTGAGCCTAAGGGAAACTGGCTTGAGCTCGGCGACCTGTGTGTCCCTGGCATAGAGCAACGAGGCGCAGTCGGGCCCGTTCCCCTGGCTGTTTCTTCTCGCACCATCCCAGGCTGGCCGCCAGCCCCTGACCCGCGCCACACTGTCCCGAGACGTCTGGGACGGCGCCAGGGACCCTCCGCGCAAGGATCTTGGACCAGAAGCTTTGCTAGGGAACCGGACGCTAGCTTTGGCATCTTCGGGAAGGTCCCGAGGGAGGGATTGTGTCTTTTTCGGTTGCATTGATGCACCGCCCAAGTCATTTCCTCAACCCTCTACTTCCTAGAAGCAAAACAAGGAACAACATGATACCTTTGAGAGAGAGAGAGAGAGAGAGAGAGAGGGAGAGGGAGAGGGAGAGAGAGAGAGAGAGAGAGAGAGAGAGAGAGAAAACCAAGCATCCTGCAACTTGAAGGAGGTCAAGCGCTTGAACTTCATTTCTCAAATGCTGGAGAAGGAAATCTTTTCGGTGGCAGCTTGCTCTGCCAGATGACAGACTCCTTGCTGCTCTTGGAACCGAAACATGCGGGAGAAATTTAACTTGACGCGCTGGTGAACACTCGCCGTGACACTTAATTCCACGTTCGCCCTCAGTTACGTCTCCATGAACTGCCAAGGTTGAAGCCGTCCTGGCCTCCACGGAGCAGCCGGGTCTTGTCCCTGGAAATACGGCGGGTCTGAGAAATAGTGGTGTTGGAACCTGCCAGATGGTCTCAATAGAAAGGGACTGTGGTGGCTCCTAAATGGGGCCAAGAGACTCTTCCTGAACGACTGGACTGCCTCCCCGGCTGCGATGGTTGCGCAACTCGAGTTGCCACATCTCTGCGCGGCACAGCCACGTGCAGCGTCCCCCTTGGCACGGCGCATCCTGGCACCAGGAACGCAAGAAACCGAGCCAAGTTCCTCGCTTGGCCTTGGTCGTGGTTCAAGGAGAGACGGAACACACCTCGCGGGAGCCACCGCTCACCTGAGGGCTTCCCCAGCTTCTTTTAATGTCCTCATGGGCTTTCAGCTCTGTCCCAGGTTCCTACCTCTGCTTCCCGCATCTCTAAATCAGAAAACCTCCGAAACCAACGATCATCCGAGGGACATAGCTCGGCAGCAAGAGGTGATCTTTCTCCCAACTGAATCTCCCCCCCACACCACCACCACCACCACCACCGTTCCCCAGCCCGGGGACAAGCTGCAGACACACCCACAAGAGATCAAAAAGTCCCTGACTCGCACCTTCAAGCTGCTGGTCCCTCCCACAGCTCTCCTAAGGAGAAGCCGTCATATGGCCCTTGAGCAGCTGCAGGTGTTAGGGTGCAGAGCAGAGCCGGTGGACAGACATCATCTCTGACGTCCAAGGGCCTTGGGATGTGGTAGCAGGCGGACAAACCAAGGGGCCAAGATGAGGCAGATTCCAACTCACTGCGCTTTAGGGCAGGAGAGCCCACCGTGAGCACAAGAAGTGGAGTGGGCATTGTAGGGGAGCAGTTGAACCTGTGGGAAAGTGGGTTCACATATGGCCCACAAACATTTATTTTACTTTTTTGTTGTTGTTTTGTTTTCAAGGTAGGGTCTCACTCTAGCCCAGGCTGACCTGTGTAGTCTCCGGGTGGCCTCGAACTCACAGTGATCCTTTTACCTCTGCCTCCCAAGTGCTGGGATCAAAAGCGTGAGTCACCATGCCCAGCTAATATGCTGTTTTTAAAAGCTATTTTGATTTAAAAAAATATTCAGAGAGAGAGAGAGAGACTCCCCGAACTTCGTGCCAGAAATGATCCTCACATTTTGCAAAGCTATGACAGTATTTGATGGACAGCTGAGACACTCTGTAATCTAAGATGCACATCAATAATGCTAATATCATCTAAAGCTAATCGAGTCGTAATTGCATCTAATTTAGATTTATATGAAACTCATGCTGAAGAAAGTGTGGTCCTGCACAAATTCTCCAGCTCTCTCTCTCTCTCTCTCTCTGTGTGTGTGTGTGTGTGTGTTGTGTGTGTGTTTAAAGTTGCAGGCATTTAATTACCATCAAAAATTCCTTCACTGCTACTCCTCATGTGGGCTACACTGACTTTTCATAAAGAAGTCAAAAATGGAACAAATTGTTATGAGGTTGCTGCTGATTTCAACTTCACTTCTATATGGAGAATAAAGGTAAAGCTCTCAGGCCTTTCCCTGTAAAAAAGAGTGAGTGAGAGAGAGAGAGAGAGAGAGAGAGATAATCCCCTGAATAATGGGCTACAGGACTCTCCTAGCTAAATCACTCATGAAAGAGGGTTTATAGATAATACTGATGGAAAAGATCAAATTCAACACGCCTGGTGGGTATGAAAAGCTATTGAAGTAGACTATCTGCTTGCTTCCTGCCCACACACAAAAGAACATTTCATCTCCTGTTTGGTTAGCAAAACCAGACACTGTCTCTTGTTATCAGCTACAAACATTCTCTTGAGGTTTCTTTCTTGCCCCTATTCAGGAACACACTGTTGGTACAGCCAGCAGCTTAAATATTCAAGACTGAATATGAGTGGCCGAGCATCAGTGAGGAGACAGGCGGAATTCCAGAGTAGATATTCCCACAATACACCAAGCAGGGAAGCTGCTCAGCTTGGGATAACTGGAAAAATCTTCATGGCACATTTGTCATTTACAAGGAACAAATATCTTATAAACACCTTTTGCTTTTTTCTTCTTCTTCTTCTTCTTTGAGGTAGGGTCTCTCTCTAGTCTAGGCTGAGCTGGAATTCACTATGTAGTCTTAGGCTGGAAGCCAAGTCACAGCGATCCTCCTATGTCAGCCTCCCACGTGGTGGGATTAAAGGTGTGGACCACCACACCTGGCTCCCTTTTGCATTATTAAAAAACAAAACAGCTGGGGCATAGTGGGGCATGCCTTTAGTCCCAGCACTCAGGAGGCAGAGGTAGGAGGATCTCTGAGAATTGGAGGACACCCTGAGACAGTCAGGCTCTTTGCTCTAAAAGAAGGGTACCTCTTCAAATCTCTTATACGATGTTCTGATGAGTCAACCCATGTAAACTAGATGCACAATGTGGCGTATGTGTCTGGAGTTCGTTTGCACTGGCAAGAGGCGCTGGAGTGCCCATTCTCTCTCTCTCTCTCTCTCTCTCTCAATAAATAAAATAATTTTTTTTAAAAAAAAGAAGTTCTGATGAGTGTATCAGCCCACTGGACAACCAGTCCTTGCTTATTCAGGCACCCAAAGGTTAGGGATGTTGTTCTGTAATAGAGCACTTACCTGGCATGTTCAAGGCCCTAGAATTGATCCCCAGCACCACAAGTGGGGTGCTGAGAGCCAGCTCCTCTGTTGAGCTAATGTCTGGACTTCCTTATAACCCCCTTTTCATTGCTCTGATATCTCCACATGAGGTTCTTTTTAAATATTTATTTTTATTTGTTTATTTGAGAAAGAGGGAGAGAATGAGTGCACCAGGGCCTCTAGGCACTGCAAGCAAACTACAGACGCATCTGGTTTACGTGGGTCCTGGGGATTTGAACCTGTGTCCTTTGGCTTTGCAGGCAAGGGCCTTAACTTCTAAGCCATCTCTCCAGCCCCATGTGAAGTTCTTGAACACTCAGAAACATCTCCTGTGCCCTGCTTACCTTCTCTCCAGGCTACTAACCATGTCCCTTTGGTCAATGCTCCAACGATGTGTTCTAGACAGTCTAGCTTCCCATGGAAGGTTCCAGGCTATTAGCCCTCCTGCAAGTTTGAACAAACATGCTGATGATTATTTCCCTTCACCTAAAGCTCAGTTTTCTCCCAGGAAAGGAGAAAAGCATGGGGGAAAGCCCAAAGGTGAGCAAGGAAAGGATAAGGGTTCAGATTGGAAAGCACTAGGCACCTGGAAGCTCAGGGACTGAGACAGCCAGGACCACAGGGCACAGGTAGCCATCGGCTTCCACCCAGCTGTTTGGCAGTGGGCCTGGACATTCTTGCCCCTTGATTCCCACCCATGCAGAAGCTCCATCTGTTTCTACTGTGCCCTCTGGTCTCCGTTGGCCCTGCTGCTGTCGATAACATCTGTGGATGGTTCAGGGCTCTGGCTGCTCTTTGATGCTGCTTGCCCAGCTCTGGATTCCCAGTTCACCCTGATCCTCCTTGTACGACCCAGGGGCCATCACAGGGCTACTGTACTTGTGTCACTGAGATGTGAGATCAAAGCAGCCTGTTGGGTGAGCAAACTTCCAACCTGGGGCCTTTGTGGAATTCCTCCCGCCTAAGACTGCTCATTCCAGGAGGCCGGGGACGGTCTGTTTGCTCATACAGGCTGGCTGCGATGAGTCACCGCAGACCCTCGTCCACACAATGCTACCACGTTCCTTGCTTCACTGAGCACGTCCTCCCAGGCTGTTGAAACCCTTTGACGTCTGCTTCAGTGGACATCAGAGATTCAGTGGATCACAAAGCCTCTCACTGCTAATGATCTATAAGTAGGATGATATGCCTCCAAGTCATCCCCCAGATCGTGGACCAGGAGTCTAATATGCCTGGGCCTGAGGAGTTGTGCGTTCCTTTTCCTGTCTGAAAAAATCACTGGCTGGGACCGAGCTGAATGGGTACCTGGGTGAATGAATGTCTGAATGACAGTAGAGAGGTGTGGACAGCAAGGAGGTGCACCTAACCGCATTAACACTCACCATGTTGCTGTTAGGAATAATGGAAGTTCCCAGCAAGAAAGCCAGTCCAAGCCGGGCGTGGTGGCACACGCCTTTAATCCCAGCACTCGGGAGGCAGAGGTAGGAGGATCGCCGTGAGTTTGAGACCACCCTGAGACTACAGAGTGAATTCTAGGTCAGCCTGGACTAGAGCGAGACCCTACCTCAAAAAACAAAAAGAAAGAAAGAAAGAAAGAAAGAAAGAAAGAAAGAAAGAAAGAAAGAAAGAAGGAAAGAAAGAAAGAAATCCAGTCCAGCAGGCTTCCTAAGAAGGAAAAGAAACAGTGGAAAGTGAGGACTTAGAAAGGCAGGGTGTAAGAAAAGGGGGCAAAACCAAAAACCAAACAGAAAAACCAGAATAATCCCTAAAAAATACAATAAGAAAAGAAGAAAGAAATAAAGAGAAAAAAGAAAAGAAAAAAGGAGCATGCAGGGACTCTCTAACCCTTGCAATCACAGCTCCCTCACTGGGCTGCCAGCTGTCCTCTTCTTTCCTGATGCTTTTTTCATAATCAATCATAATCAATATAAAAAAAGAAAGAAAGAAAGAGGAAACGATAACTTGAAGCCAGGTATGGTAGCACATGCCTTTTATCCCAGCATTTGGGAGGTAGAGGTGGGAGGATAGTCATGAGTTCAAGGTCTTTCTAGGTCTACAGAGTGAGTTCCGGGTCATCCTAGGCTAGAGTGAGACCCTACATCAAAAAAAAAAAAAAAAAAAAAAAAGATGGCTTGGCTGTAGGCTGTGTCATAATTCCAATGTACCACCAGACCCACAGTGACAGGTCACTTGGGACATTTTCTGCTTGTTGATGTGGACGGTCATTTTTCCTGTCACCCAGCATAACTCTTATATCTAATAGCTCCAAACTATTGTTCCCACCGTTAGACGGCCAGTTTCTGTATCATAAATGGTTTCAAAATGGATTTGATGATGGAATGTTTGTTACTCAAGCTTTGATGGTCCCTCATCAGTAGTCCAGCTTAACTTAAAACTTCCACCGGCTCAGTGGAACGGGCCCTGGCTGAGCAATCAGAAGGAAATTGCTCACGTCATGGTGCACGATCCAGGAAATGTATTCTTTTATTTAATGAATCTTTCTTGAGCACGTGCCCTGTACCCAGATCCTGGTGCTAGGATGATTGAAATAGTAATATGGGAAGGTGTAGCTGTTGTCAGACTTACATGAGACATTAAGAAGCAAATGCAAGGCAATTAAAAACAAGATATAGAGCTGCGGAGATGGCGCTTGCCTGCAAAACCTAAGGAACCAAGTTCAATTCCCCAGTAACCACAGAAAGCTAGATTCGCAAACTGGTCCGTACATCTGGAGTTTGTTTGCAGTGGCTAGAGGCCGTGGCATGCCCATTCTCTCTCTCCCTCCCCTTCTCTCTCTGCTTCTTTCTCTCACTCTCTTGCCAAGAAACAAACACATAAATAAAATATTTTAAAAACAAGATAACAGTTATGAATACTAAGAGGGATTGCTTAATATTAAATTGGGAAAATGGTTTGGAAGGTGGAAACAGATTTCTACCAGCAGAGAGAAGGTATCCCCTGGAGAGAGGCAAAGAGGATAAATGCAGTGACTGTGGGAGGAAGAGTGTGGGGAGATTGTAGTTGAAGATGGAAGGTGCCAGGGAGTAGGGTGGAGTCTCAGTGAGTAAGGCTGAGGGGCCTTGAGGGGTTTCATGTTGCCAGTGCCAACAAGGGGTGGCTTTAGAATGACTAGGTTGGCAGGCAAACAGTGGGTGGCAGGGCAATAAGAAGAAATGGAAGCCAGGAGTGGTGGCGCATGCTTTTCATCCAAGCACTCAGGAGGCCAAGGGAGGAGGATCACTGTGAGACACCAGCCTGGAACTACAGAGTGAAGAGATGATTGGTAAAGAAATGATATGGATAGGCAGATAAATGACAATGGTATCTTGATACAGAAAAATGTTTATAGATGACAGGCAAATGATTGATAGATGATAGAGAGGTAAATGAAAAAGGTAGTAGGTAGATAGATGAGATGAATAAAAAGCAATCTTTAAAAAAAAGATTTTATTTATTTATTAGAGAGAGAGAGAGAGAATGGGAATTCCAGGGCCTCTAGCCACTGCAAACAAACTCCAGATGCATGCACCACCATGTGCATCTGGCTGACATGGGTTCTGGGGAGTTGAACCTGGATCTTTAGGCTTCACAGGCAAACGCCTGAACCGCCAAGCTCTCTCTCCAGCCCTAAACAAACTATTTTGTATATCTGCTGGCTTATTTCTAAAGGCACAGTTTAATGGAGAGTGTGGCTTTAATTTCTGCATCTGAATAAAGAAGGTGGCTAGTAGCATTCTCCATCTTGAGTCTTTCTTGTTCCCCTAAGTCCAGACACACCCTCAGGGCAGGCCTGCTGGAAACATCAGTGGAAGACCAGCCCTTCCTTCCTGCGCCTCGCCTCGTCCAGGCTCCTCCTAGCCAGCTTTCCGTGAGTAGTGGCAGGGGCTGCAGCAGAAGCCGCTCTGTGCCCTCCCAGTGGCCAGTCACACCATGCACACCTGGCCTGTTCGTCCCTCACCAACCTCAGGTGCAGTACGTGGGTTGTTGGCATTTGTAAGAAAGATTCCATAACCCTCAAGCAACTCTGAACCCTAACTTGGAAGGAAGCATTAAGCATAAGTGGCTTTAAAGGTTTTTCTGTTGAAAAGCCAATAGTCCATAAAATCAAGTTCTAGACAACTAGAACGTCACTTCCAGTTCTTACCTGGAAAGGATAATATCATCAACTGCCTTTATTTATTTATTTATTTATTTATTTATTCATTGGCTTTTCAAGATAGGGTCTCACTCAAACCCAGGCTGACCTGGAATTCACTATATAGTCTCAAAGGTGGCCTTGAACTCATGGCGATCCTCCTACCTCTGCCTCCCGAGTGCTGGGATTAAAGGTGTGCGGCACCACGCCTGGCATCAGCTGCTTTACTGTTTTCGTGTGCAGGGTGGACTTTGTTTCAATCTCTTCTATGATCCAAGGTGCTCCGAACAGTAGTATAAAAGACAGTACTAGGTGTGGTGACACATGTCTAGAAGCAGGTACAAGGCGTGGAGGTATATGCTGGAAGCAGACGACATAGTGAGACCCTGTCTCAAAACAAAGAAATCGACAAACACAAAAAGAAAGACAGATGGAACACTGTTTCTGCATTTTTCAACATTACTCTGAACTTTTATCCACGGATGAGAAAAAAGTGAATTTCCAGCTATGACAAATTTTATTTCCAATACAACATATGTCAAGGTTTAAGGCATAAATGGCGTGCTTCCTTGCTAGAATTTAAAACCCAGCCAAATAATAGCTTATTGTTTCAATGATATTTCCTTTCCTCACATATTGAAGTAAATTAGATGAAGTGATTCCTGAGTTTTGCCTCATAATTGTCCAAGAGGATTGAGGATGAGAGAAGACAGGCACGTGTCGAAGCCGGATTATGGATATATAATTTGGGGGTGGGTGCTGGCTAGGGAATCAAACCCAGAGCCCAATACATGCTGGGAAAGCACTCCCACTGAGCTGTGTCCCTTAGCTTCATTTCTTTTATGTAGATGTATTTTTTTGTTTTGTTTTTAAAGAAAAACAACAGGGGCTAGAGAGGGCTCAGCAGTTAAGATGCTTGCCTGAAAAGCCCAAGGACCAGAGTTCACTTCCCCAGTACCCATGTAAATCCAGAAGCACAGTAGCACATGCATCTAAATTCATTTGCAGTGGCTAGAGGCCCTGGAATACCCATTCTATCTCACACTCTCTCTGTGTCTCTCTATCTCTCTCTGCTTGCAAATAAATAAATATGTTTTTTCAAAAAGAAAGGCAACAAGCAAACAGATTTCCTTTCTGACTCTGAAAGTATAAATCCAACAATAGCCCAGAGGAAATTTTAGGATTTATAACTGAGCCCTGGAGGAAAGGAGCTAGCATTTCTACAAGTTTCCAGCAAATTTAGTGCTAGTGTAAAGGAGAGGTGGGGTGCAGTTACAAGAGATGACAGCTTCCAGGCCACAAATCCACTTGGTACAAAAAGTCCTGTCGAGGGATGGAGGGATAGCTTAGCAGTTAAGGCTTGCCTACAAAGCCAAAGGACCCAGGTTCGATTCTCCAGGACCCACATAAGCCAGATGCACAAGGTGGCACATGTGTCTGGAGTTTGTTTGCAGTAGCTAAAGGCTCTGGTGTGCCCATTCTCTCTCTCTCCCTCTCTCTCTCTTTCTCTCCCTCTATCTCTGCTCTCAAATAAATAAAGTAAATAAATAAATACTTATTTTTTTTTAAGTACTGTCACCTAAACAAGGACTTCTGATATAAAGAAACAAGATCAGGGCTAAAGGGTCCAGGTTTGATTCCCCAGGACCCATGTAAGTCAGATGCACAAGGTGGCGCATCTGGAGTTCTTTTGCAGTGGCTGAAGGCCCTGTCACTCCCATTATCTCTCTCTCTCTCTCTCTCTGCCTCTCTGTCTCTCAAATAAATAAATAAAAATAATATACAAAAGTAAAAATTTAGAAAAGCAAGACAAAAATGTGAAAGAAGGGCTGGAGAGATGGCTCAGAGAGTACGGCGCCTGCCTGCAAAGCTTAATGACCTGGGTTCAACTCCCCAATATCCATATAAAGCCAGATGCACAGCATGGCATATGCATCTGGAGTTTGTTTTCAGGGGCTGGAGGCCCTGACATGCCCATTGTCTTTCTCTCTCTCTCTCTCTCTTTCTGCTTGAAAATAAATAAAAATATTAAAAAATGCAAAAAGAAGGGAATGAACAGGAACATTCTTCACAAGGAAAATACTAAGCATGTGACAGAGAGTGAGAACCATATAAGCTTTGAAATCCTTTTTGTTCTCTGTTAAATTGATTTAAAAATGATAGGTGGAGCCAGTCATGGTGGCATATGCTGTGATCCCAGCACTTGGAAGGTGGAGGAAGGAGGGCCAGTTTTTGAGGCCTTCCTGGTCTATGTTGCAAGTCTGAGGACAACTTTGGCTACATGAGATCCTGTCTCAAAACAACAACAAAGCAAACGAAAATTATAGATGGGAAGGTAAGCATGCTTGCTCATATTTGTAATCCCAGGATTTAGGAGGCTGAGACAGTTGACTAAAGCGATGTCTGAAAACAAGGACAAAATACACACACAGAAAAGAAGTATAGATGGAGATCATTAGGCAGAGAAAAGAAAACTTACAATAGAATAGAAACTATGCTTCATTATATAATGACAGTATAATGAAAACTGTTAAAACTTTATTCGTAGCAGGGTGTGGTGGCACACGCCTTTAATCCCAGTAGTGGGGAGGCAGAGGTAGGAGGATCGCTGTGAGTTCGAGGTCAACCTGATACTATATAGTGAATTCCACATCAGCCTGGGCTAGAGTGAGACCCTAGCTGAAAAAAACAAAAATAGAGCTGGAGAATGGCTTAGTATTTAAGGTGCCAGAGGACCCAGGTTTGATTCCCTTGAACCCATATAAGCCAGATGCACAAGGGGGCGCATGTCTGGAGCTTGTTTGCAGTGGCTGGAGGCCCTAGCACACCCATTCCCTCTCTCTCTCTCTCTCCCTGCCTATTTCCCTCTCTCAAACAAATAAAGAAAAATATAAAAACATACAAAACAAAACAAAACTTCATTTGTGTGTTGGGTGGGTGGCTCAGCGGTAGAGCATTTGCCTAGTGATCGTAAGGTCTTGGGTTGAATCCCCAACATAGAAAAAATAACACCCAAATTAAAAGCTTTTTGTTTGTTTGTTTGTTTGTTTGTTTGTTTGTTGACTCTCCAAAGCAGGATGAAGAAGGAGTAAAGAGAGAATTCAAGGAGCCTGGGAGGTGGCTGAGTGGTTAAAGGTGATTGCCTTGTATGGTTGTTGATAGGAATTCAATTCCCAGCACCCACGTAGAGTTGGGTACAAAATGGCACACATCTTTAATACCAACACACTTACAGCAATGGGAGGCAGAGTCAGGAGCATCCAGAAGTTCATGAGCCAGCTAGACTGGCCTTACCAGGGACAAAACAAGAGAGAGCCTGTCTCAGAGAAGCCCTCAGACCTCCACATGTATGCTATGGTGTGTGCACACACACCACTTTTTTTATTTAAAAATATATATTTTATTTATTTATTTGAGAGAGAGAGAAAGAGGGAGAGAGAGAGAATGGGCACGCCAGGGCCTCCAGCCACTGCAAACAAACTCCAGATGCATGCGCCCCCTTGTACATCTGGGTTTACATGGGTCCTGGAGAGTTGAACCCTGATCCTTTGGCTTTGCAGGCCAGCGCCCCGTCCCCACCCCCGCCAGACTTTAAAAAAAGAATTTAGCAAAGCATATATCATAGAGCTTAGACCAAAATGAACACTAAATCAATGTTACCATTCACAATGCTGGTATATGTATCTTCAACCTTCTGCTTAACTGGTCCTCTAGAATTCATCCCCTGGGCCATCTGTACTTCTTCCTTCCATGTCTGCCTCTGTGTGGAGAGGAGGTCTTGACTCAGTGGCACATGCTTTCTGCATTCCTAGCCTTCTCCCTAGAGAGTGTCCTCTTTCCCCTACTCCAGGCAATGTCTGTCTGACGTCAAGTGTCTCCTGATGTGTATAGCCTCCAGCTGCCAGCCCTGTTTTCTGGTCTGGAAGACCTCAGGTGCCTATCTGCTGGATGGACCCTGGACAGCTGTCTGATCACATGGTGACCCTTGCAGGGGCCCATCTCATTACTGTCACATTCCTCTCTTTCCTTTCTTTCCCATCCTACCTCTATCCCTGTACCCACAGGCTTCTGCCTCTGGAGTCCAGCGTAAAGCCCAAAGTTCATATAAGCAACCCATCAGCTCTTGAAATCAAGCAAGAACCTCCAACTGGGCACTGGGGTGATAATCTCCTCTTGGGGGGGGGGTCTTTGCTGCCCTTATTTCCTTGGGTGGCCCCCCAATCACCCCTGCTACCCTGAGGCTGACAACTATCGGATGCAAAAGGCTACCCTATAGTGTTCCACACACAAGGGCATGTATTTCTTTTAGCATCCTGCAGCATGGCTGAGACTGCCTGGAACTTCAGCAAGACTCCTTTGAGAGCTCAAACATGCCATCAGATGTACAGTATACCTCTTCTTGGTTCCGCTCAAGCCCACCTGGCTTTCTCAAGCCCCCGACGCCGTGCGGCTGGGCTCCGGGGCTGGAAAGCATCCCAACGTGAAGGACGTGAAGCGCGAGCAAACAGAGGCTGATGGGCTACTGACTTGGCTGGTCCCTCTCTGATCACGAACCCTGCTGCTTTTGCTCATATCTCTCTTTGAAGTTTGAATGCTGTCCCAGCTTAAACATGATGGCAGAGGAGGAAAAAGTAGGAATTCTGTGACTTCAGTATTTACAAAGAACTGTCATTCTTTTTTTTTAAAAAATATTATTTATTTTTATTTACTTATTTATTGGAGAAAGAGGCAGATATATGTAGAGAGAATGGGTGTGCCAGGGCCTCTGGCCACTGCAAATAAACTCCAGATGCATGTGTTACCTTGTGTATCTGGCTTACTTGGGTCCTGGGGAATCAAATGTAGGTCCTTTGGCTTTCCAGGCAAGCGCCTTAAGAACTCAGCCATCTCTCCAGCCCAGAACTATCATTCTTTTTGTTTTGGTTTGTTTTGGTTTTTTTTGAGGTAGGGTCTCACTCTAGCCCAGGCTGACCTGGAATTCACTATGTAGTCTCAGGGTGGCCTTGAACTCATGGCAATCCTCCTGCCTCTGACTCCCAAGTGCTGAGATTAAAGGCGTGTGCCTCCACACCTGGCAAAAATGTCATTCTTAATCGCCACCAAAAGAACTGGGTGTGGTGGTGCACTCCTGCAGTCCCAGCATGCGGTGAGGAGGCAGGAGGATCACGAGTTCAATGGCAGCCTGGGCTACTTAGGAAGACTGTATGTCCAATGAACAAACAAACAGCTACTGACAATAGGATTTAGTTTAGAAAAATGCCAATGACTCATTCATTAGAATTGAAAAAAAAAAACAAACCTGAAGCTCCAAACATTAAGTAAGGGGTCCAGCTAAGACCACCAACTACCTTAGTGGTCCACCTGTCCTAGACACTGGCTTTTCTTCCTGCAGGTGAAAACTCACCTCACAACATTATTTATTTTTATTATTAATTAATTAATTAATTTATTTATTCTGAGAGAGTGAGAGAGAGAGAAAGAGGGAGAGAAGAGAGAGTGAAAATGGGCATGCCAAGGTCTTCAGCCACTGCAAACAAACTCCAGACACGTGTGCCCCCTTGTGGTGCATGTGCAACCTTGCACTTGTGTCACCATGTGTCTGGCTATGTGGGACTTGGAAATTGGAACTTGAGTTCTTAGGCTTCGCAGGCAAGCGCCTTAACCACTAAGCCATCTCTCCAGCCTCATAACATAATGTCTTACATATATATATATATTCTTCTGTGGACTTTTTCATTATGAACACTGTGAGATATTATTTTCAGTACTGTGAATTGATCCCAAGGCCTTGCACGTGCTGGACAAGTAGTACCCTTCCACTGAGCTGATCCCCTCTTTTGGCTTTTATTTATTTATTTATTGGAGAGAGACACAGAGACAGACAGACAGAGAGAGAGGGAGAGGGAGACAGATAGAGATGGGCGCGCCAGCAGCCTCTCAGCTGCTGTGAATGAAATCCAGATGTGTGCGCCCCCTTGTGGTCAAGTACGGCATTGCGCCCTTGCATCACTTGCATCTGGTTAAACGTGGGACCTGGAGATTGGAACCGGCATTCTTAGGCTTAGCAGGCAGGCGCCTTAACCGCTAAGCCATCTCTCCAGCCCTCTTTTGGCTTTTTATTGTGAGACAGGGTCTTACTAAATTGCCCAGGAAGACCTTGAACTTACAATTTTTCTTCCTCAGCCTCCCAAATACTTGGGATTCCAGGACTGGACCTCCAGGCCTGGTGTGTGCAATGGCCTGAGAAGCCTGACCATGCCTAGAAATGAGAAAGTTTGTAAGAGGTTCCTGTGAATAGCTACCAACTAAGGGAATCCTTGAGACTCTGAAGAAAGCTTTTAGGCTACTGTAGGTCAACTCCCCTGACACAGAAATTAAGACCTTGTGAGTAAAAGGAGGGGTTGGAGACATAGCCCAGGGGGACATTAGCACCAGGAGACAGACATCAGCCCCAAGAAGAAGACATATTAGGAAGGAGTGAGTTCACCTCCACAAGCTCACCAGAAGGGAGTCTTTGTGCCTTTCAGCTGGGAGCATCCTGCCTTGGTATGGGCTTGGCTGCAGGCCTTGGTGGTGCTGTAAGATCTCAAGTACAGCCCTGCTGTGGTTTGTTGAACAAACACCATGCTCTCTACAGTCTTACGTTTGTTCTGATGTGTTTAAGGCCCCAAATTTGGTCTACCTTGTTAGCCTTCCATGTGAGTCTGAGTGGTGTGGAGTTCAAATAGGTCCTTATAGACTTTTTTTTTTTTTGCCTCCAATCCTTGCTCCCTTCGCCTTGCCATTGGGGATGTTTCTGCTGACATGTCCTTAAGCTCAAGCTCAGAGACTCTGTTCTCAGCCCAGTCCAGTCTACTCATGACTCCATCAAAGTCATGCTGTGTTTGTGGCAGTGTGTTTGATCTTTAGCTTGTCTTTCTGCTTTGTTTATAGGCTCTCTCTCTCTCCCTCTCCTTCTCTCTCTCTCTCTCTCTCCTTGCATCACCTGTGGGTTCCTGCACATTTTCCACTTCCTCCATTAGAGTCCTGAGCATGCCAATCCTGGTCGCTTCGAATTCCTGGCTTCTCAGCCTAACCTCCCTGCCAGGTGTGGTTCTGAACTTGCTCTGTCCTTCACATTGTGTTTATTTTCCTTTTAGTACGCTCGGCAGCTTTTCTCGGGATAGCAGGGTGACAAGAACTGCTGCAAAGAGTACGGTGATGGTGAGCTCCTGCAGTCCTGTGATCAGGTCTTGGGCTTGCAGAGTCTGTCCCTCTGGCATGTGGTCTCTTCAAGTGCTTCTCCTTTTCCCTCTCCCTTGAGGTGGGGCAGAAGGATGGTCAGAGCTGGCTGGAGTGGCGCTTTCCCTCATCCAGGTCACTTACAGTCATCTACAGCCCTGAGCTAGACCCTGGTTGCCTGGTTCCTCCTGGCGGCAAGCCTCCCTCCCTGCCTCTCTCTCTCTCTCTCAAATAAATAAGTTTATATTAAAAAAATCAAATCATGGGCAGAAAATCTTGAGATTTTTGAAATCATTTAAAAGACAAGTATTTAATTAGTGAGACAGTAACAGAAATGGGGATAAGACTAAAATATTAGAAGTTAATAATAAGTGATGTCCCTGAAGTAATGACTCTAACAGTGAAAGACAATGTTTCCTCTCTCTCTTTCTCTCTCTCTCTCTATACATATATATATATATACACACATATATATGTGTGTATATATATATGTATACACACATATATAATATTTTTATTTATTTATTCGGAGAGAGAGAGAGAGAGAGAATGGGCATGCCGGAGCCTTGAGCCACTGCAAACGAACTTCAGATGCATGCGCCACCTTTTAGATCTGGCTTTACCTGGGTACTTGGGAATTGAACCTGGCAAGTGCCTTAACGGCTGAACCATCTTTCTGGTCCTCAAAATATATTTGTAAAATTCTATAAAATAGGGGAGGGGAGGGAAATATCAGGTGGGGTTTTCTTTGGTATGTAAAATTTAAAGTCAATAAAAAATAATAATTAAAAAAATTATATAAAATAAGGGAAAATGGACTCTGAAGACCAAATGGACAAATAATATTCCAGGAAAATTTAACATAGCAGAACACCAGAGAAGATATACTTCAATTGAACTATTAAAACTCTATGGCATCTGGTGATGCAAGCCCATGACTCCAGCTATTCTGGAAGCTGAGGGAGAAGAATCACAAGTTTGAGGTCAGCCTGGGAAACTTAGTGAGACTCTTCCTCAAAACAAAAAGTGAAAAATGAGGGGCTGGGGAAATTGTTCAGTGGTTAAAGGGCTTGCCTGTAATGTCTAACAACCAGGGTTCAATTCCCAGTACCCATGTAAAGCCAGATGCACAAAGTGGCACATGCATCTGGAGTTTGTTTGCAGTGGCTAGAGGCCCTTCTTTCTCCCCTCTCCTCTTTTCTCCTCCTCTCTTCTCCTCTCCTCCCCTCCTCTCCTCTTCTATTCTCCTCCCCCCAATCTGTCCTTGCAAATAAATAAATAAAATATTTTTTAATGAAGGGGCTGAGAATAAAGCTTCATGTTAGAGTGTTTGTCCAGCAAGTGTGAGGGCTTGTATCCTACCCCAGTACTAAAAACAAAACAAAAGTCAGATGTGGTGGCACACGCCTCTAATCCTAGCACTTGGGAGGCAGATGTAGGAGGATCGCCATGAGTTCAAGACCAGCCTGAGACTATTTAGTGAATTCTAGGTCAGCCTGGACTAGAGTGAGACCCTACCTCCAAAAACAAAACACCAACAAACAAACTAACAAAATCCAAACATATAAAACTATGGGAATTAAAGGATGAAGAAAATTTTTGTCAGGTATTCAGGCAAAGAAGCAAAGACACATTAGATTTCTCTATCACAGCCTCTAGGGACAGGAGCTAGCCGAGTCCAGCCTGCTTGCAAAGTTCCCCTGAATAGGAGGGTGTCAGGCCCAGGGAAGATGTGGTGCAAGCAGAAGACAGAGGCAGGCATTGCTCAGACACGCGAGAACTCAGCAATTATGGAGCCTGTCACTCTTAAAGAAAAGGTACATGACTCAACAATAAAATTAAACCAACTAAAAAAGGGTTAGCTGAGGAAAACATGGCAAAAGGACTGGTGGCAGTAATCGTTAAATGCAACAGAAGGGGAACACATTTTTCATGTAGACACAGGCGCATACTAAAGGACTCTGGGATATAGAGCATAAAAGTTGTAAAGAGGGCTGGAGAGATGGCTTAGCGGTTAAATGCTTGCCTATGAAGCCTTAGGACCCTGGTTCAAGGCTGATTCTCCAGGACCCACGTAAACCAGATGCACAAAGGGGTGCATGCATCTGGAGTTCTAGTGGCTGGAGGCCCTGGTGCACACTCTCTCTCTCTCTCTCTGTCTGTCTCTACCTGCCTATTTCTGTATCTCTCTCTCAAATAAATAAATAAATAATAAAATATTTTTAAAAAAAAAGTTGTAAAGAGGCCAAAGTTGCCCACTGAGTATGAGGTCCCGGGTTCTATCCCTGGCACCAAAAGTAAAAAATAAAAATGGGGCCGGATGCTCTTGACTGGTAAAATAAATACATTATGCTCACCAAACTGCCCCATAAGCACTTCCCTTAATGTTCACACCCATATATTAATGCTACTCTCACTTCTGGTTAGAGAAGCTTCTCTTTTCAGATGGCAGTGACCACTTGACTGATCCAAAAGGCACCATAGTGCTGAGAAGAAGTGACAGAGGAGTGCCCAGCACTGAAACATCTCTAACACCCCGTCCAAGGCTCAGGGTCCATTGTGGCAGAGGTGGCAGAAAGAAGGTAAGAGCCAAAGGAAGCATAGAACTGCTTACAATGCAATTGTTCAGACACAAATTGGTCTTAATATTCATGACCTCACAGAACTTGACACTACCTTCACAAGACCCTTATAACAGGAAAAAGATGATGACATCAAAATAAAAGAAAGACTGATTGAGAGGTGGAGGGGATTTGATGGAGAGTGGATTTGTGAAGGGGAATATGGGGAGGGGAGGGAAATATCATGGTTTATTGTCTATAATTATGGAAATTGTCAATAAAAAATGTTTTAAAAGTAGGGCTGGAGAGATGGCTTACCAGTTAAGGTGTTTGCTTGTGAAGCCTAAGGACCCAGGTTCAATTCCCCACATAAGCCAGTTGCACAAGGTGGCACATTTGTCTGGAGTTCATTTGCAGTGGCTGGTGGCCCTGGCATGCCCATTCTCCCTCTCTCTCCACCTGCTTCTTCCTTCCTTCCTTCCTTTCCTTCTTTCTTTCTTTCTTTTTCTTTCTTTCTTTCTTTCTTTCTTTCCTTCTTCTTTCTCTCTCTTTCTTAGATAAATGAATAAATAAAATATTTTTAAAAATAAAATACAAGCCCAGCATGGTGGTGCATTCCTTTAATCCCAGCACTTGGGAGGCAAAGGTAGGAGGATTGCCATGAGTTCAAGGCCACCCTGAGACTACAGAGTGAATTCCAGGTCAACCTGAGCTAGAGTGAGACCTTACCTCGAAAAACCAATAAATAAATAAATAAATAAATAAATAAATAAATAAATAAATAAAATAAACAAAATAAACAAAATAAACTAAAAATGAATGAATAAATGATTTCTCAATAACTCATAAACCCTAACTAGACCCTAACATTTTAATTATTTTAAAATTTCTCTTCTGAATTGTAGAGAAACTTACATATTATAATATATAATATAATTATAATATATTATATTATATATATAATATTGGTTTTTGGAGGTTGACCTGGAATTCTCTAGGTAGTCTCAGGGTGGCCTCAGTCTCACAGAGAGCCTCCTACCTCTGCCTCCCGAGTGCTGGGATTAAAGGCGTGCGCCACCATGCCCAGTTTAACAATATTTACAAATAGCCTCTTATTTATCTATGTGAGTATGTTTGTACACACACATACATACACTGGATAACACTACACTTAACAACACACACACACACACACACACACACGTCAAAGACAAACAAAAAGTACCAATTAAATAACTCAAACTTTTAAAAAAAATATTGTTTGCAAGCATAGAGAGAGAGAGAGTGAAAAGTGACAGAGAGAATGGGCCCAACAGGGCCTCCAGCCACTGCAAATGAACTCCAGATGCATGTGCCACATTGTGCAACTGTCTTTACATGGGTACTGGGGAATAGAACACAGGTCATTAGGCTTTGCAGGCAAACGTATTAACCACTAAGCCATCTCTTCAGCCCAACTCAAACTTTTATTATTTATTTATTTGCAAGGAGAAGGAGACAGAGAAAAGAAAAACAGAGGGGGGGGGGAGAGGGAGGGAGAAAGAGAATGGGTGTGCCATGGCCTTCAACCACTGCAAAGTAGCTGCTGCAAACGAACTCCAGATGCATGCACCACATTGTCCATCTGGCTTCATGTGGGTACTGGGGAATTGAACCAGGGTCCTTAGGCTCTGCTGGCACATGCCTTAACTGCTGAGCCATCTCTCCAGTCCTCAAACTTTTGATTCAAGAAAAATTAGAAAACTTAAATAGATAGATAGCCATTAAAAGGACTGAAGTAACATTAAAATGATCTCTTTCCTCTTCTACCCTCTCCTGAATATGTCACTATATGGTCTTCCAGGTATGCTTTAAAATAAATACAAGAACCAGGCTATTTGTATCTCACCAGGTATTCTAGGGAACAGGAGTAAAAGCTATCCAATTTATACCATATGATTACCATAACCTATTTCTAAAACCAAATAAGGAAGGTGTAAGAATTAATGTTACACAACTGCCCAGACAGAAATTGGCCTCGATATCAATGACCTTGCAGTGCCTAGCAATACCTTCGCAAGACCCTCAAAATAGAAGAAAAAGATGATGACATCAAATCAAAAGACAGACTAATGGAGAGAGGGAGGGGATATGATGGAGATTAGAGTTCTAAAGTGGAATGGGGGAGGGGAGGGAAATATGTGTTTTTTGTATGTAAGTATAGAAGTTGTCAATAAAAAATAATTTAAAAATAAAAATAAAATAAATAAAAATAAAATAATAATAAAATAAATAATAAATAATAATAAAATAAAATAAACCAGAGATAGGAAAGTCACAAGTTCAAGACCGCTGTGGGTAACATAGTGAGTTCCAGGTCAGTCTGGTCTACATAATGAAACCCTATATCAAAAACCAAATCAAACAAGTAAAAACCAACTTCACCAGAAACATTAGAGGCAGGAATTCTGAATAAAATATTAATAAATCAAAAAAGAAAAATTACACTTGGACATTACACTGTTTGTACTGTCTTGTATTCTTATCAAACTTCCGGAGATTTCTAAGCCATTGTCTTTAATTTTAGTATCCATATATCTTAAGGGATACAGAAAAAGGGAGATACTTTAGACATTACTACTGCACAATGACCAAAGGAACAGAAAAATATGTACTCTGATTTTTAAAAAAAATGAAATTAGAATTTACTTGCTCAGAAGGTCAACATACTCGAAAACTCATTATAATTTAAATTTTGTTTATTTTTCTGATATAAGATAGTCCAGCCTGGCCCTCAATTTGCCATCTTCTGCCTCAGTCTCTTAAGTGCTGGTATTATAAGCATGCACCCATCACTCTTGATTCAATTTGAATTTTAAAGGAGAAAGTATTGACTAATCATTGCAAAAACATAATTTTTTTAGAAGTTGAAATATCACCACCAACAATTCCTTTGTTAAGACCCTGCTATGTTCTAAAATTCCTATGTCGGCATGTAATACAGTGTTGATATTAAGAGGTGGGAGTCTTTGGGGTGCATAGTATTGAAGCAGCCTTGACTTTGGACTTCTAGCCTTCAGAATTCTAAGAAATAAGTCTGTGCTGTTTATAAACTACCAGTCTAAGGCATTCTATTAGAGTAGCTGAAGTTTAACACAACTGTCTCTAAGAAAGGACGGGCGTGAAAGGACGGGTGTGAAAGCACAGGCGTGGCTGGTAGATGGGTGTCCTGGTGCTGGTATTAAGAGGTGGGGCCTTTGTAGGCAGTTAGGGTGGAGCCCACAGGACTGGGATTAGTGCTCTGAAAAAAAAAAATCAGAACCGGGCTGGAGAGTGGCTTAAGGTGTTTGCCTATGAAGCCTACGGACCCTGGTTCAATTCTCCAGGTCCCAAGTAAGCCAGATGCACATGGTGGAGCATGCATCTGGAGTTTGTTTGCAGTGGCTAGAGGCCCTGGCGTGCCCATTCTCACTCTCTCTCTACCTCCCTCTCTCTGTCTCAAATAAATAAATAAACAAATAAATAAAATCTTAAAACACATATCAGAACCCAGAGAGCTACTTGGCTCTTTCACTATGTGAAGACAAGGCAAGCAGGTACCACCTATGCACCAGAAAACATGCCTCTCCAGACACCATAGCTGCTGCCCCTTCCCTCTTGCACTTCCCAGTCTCCAAAGCCACATTTGTGCTATTTACAGCCACGCTTTATGGTGCCTTATCCCGGCAGCTACAACAGGCTGAGACATCAAGTCAAGACAAGGGCGTGTTCTGATTCTGAAAGTCCCCTCGCACTGTATATAATCACAGATAGAAAGTTCTGCCGTGCTCTCGAGGTTACATCCCTGGGGTAGGTGTGTGTGTGTGTGTGTGTGTGTGTGTGTGTGTGTGTGTGTTGTGGTTGTGGTTGTGCTGGGCCGTGGGGAGTCAATCATGAGAGAGCAGGAAAAAGCAGAGGCAGAAAACAAAGACAGGAGCTTGACTGACACATGGAGTTTCCTTTGCTGGTATAAGAAGTCCACCTTTGGAGAGAGGGAGGGGATATGATGGAGATTGGAGTTCTAAAGGGGAATGGGGGGAGGGGAGGGAAATATCATGCACTTTTTGTATGTAAGTATAGAAGTTGTCAATAAAAAAAAAAAAAAAAAAAAGAAGTCTACCTTGACTAAGTGAAAGGAACAGATCCGAGGGGACTGCCAACTACGTGACATTCTGGAAAAGGCAGAACCGTGAGGTCATCCATCAGTGGTGTCAGGTCAGTCTGGGTCCCTGGTGAAGAGGTGGAGACAGGACTTTTGGGCAGGGAGAACACTCTGTGTGACACTGTAAGGGGCACGTCCATCATAGCACATTTGTATAGACCCCTACCTTGTAGACAGCACGAGCGAACCTTCGTGTGGCCCATACCACTTCAGTGATGTGGCAATGCCCTACTAGGGCCTAGGATGCCCATGCTGTGGGTGAACGGGAAGCTGCGTGTGTTGGGGGGGGGGCGGTTAGGAGCATGTGAGAACTCTGCACTTGGTCTGAGCCCAAAGATCAAGAAACAATGCATGTGGAAACTCTATTTTCCTAATTTCATTTCAAACCTAAAGCCCACTCACAAACATGAAGACTAAAGCATAGCCTGGTGATGGAGGTCTATAATCGCAGCTACTGGAGAAGCTGAGGCAGGAGGATTGAAAGTTCAAGGCCAGCCTGGGAAATTTGCAAAAACTTTGTCTCAAAAAAGAAAAAAAAATGTTAAAAGAGATCTGGGATGTAGCACTTTGTATTTCAAGTACTGCCAAATAAAAACAATAATAATGTCTAATAAAATTAAAAAATAACATTTAAATGAAGTTTTAGAAGTCAACCTTCAGTTTCTTTTCTTTTCTTTTTTCCCCAAGGTAGGGTCTCAGGCTGACCTGGAATTCACTACATAGTCTCAAGGTGGCCTTGAACTCACAGAGATCCTTCTACCTCTGCCTCCTGAGTGCTGGGATTAAAGGCGTGTGTCACCACGCCTGGCTAACCTTAAGTTTCTTAATTATCTACTTTGAGGGTATTGCAAACCTGACTCTCAAAACCTAATTTTGCTCAGTATTTTTCTAAGAGGTAAGATAAAGCATCACTTTTTTTTTTTTTGTTTGTTTGTTAAAGTTAGAGGACCCACATGGGGAGGGTTTCACAAGTCAAGGGAACGCCATCAGCTTCCCCTTTTGTAGACCACGTGTATGAAACAGTCAAGAAATCCCAATTCAAGGTCTTTTTCAAGCCAATTTCACCAAATACCATGACATGGGTGATAGTTATCTTCTCATACTTCTTGGGATTTTTCTTTTTATCCTTTTTTTTTTTTTTTTTTTTTTGTTTTTTGAGGTAGGGTCTCACTCTAGCCCAGGCTAACCTGGAATTCACTATGTAGTCTCAGGGTGGCCTTGAACTCATGGTAATCCTCCTACCTCTGCCTCCTGAGTACTGGGATTAAAGCGTGCGCCACCATGCCTGGCATCTCTTTCTTCCTTCCTTTCTTTCTTTCTTTCTTTCTTTCTTTCTTTCTTTCTTTCTTTCTTTCTTTCCTTTCTTTCTTTCTTTCTTTCTTTCTTTCTTCTTTCTTTCTTTTTCTTTCTTTCTTTCTTTCTTTCTTTCTTTCTTTCTTCTTTCTTTCTTTCTTTTTTCTTTCTTTCTTCTTTCTTTCTTTCTTTCTTTCTTTCTTTCTTCTTTCTTTCTTTCTTTCTTTCTTTCTTTCTTTCTTTCTTTCTTCTTTCTTTCTTCTTTCTTTCTTTCTTTCTCCTTTCTTTCTTTCTTTCTTTCTTTCTTTCTTCTTTCTTTATTTCTTATTTTTTGTAAATAAATGAACACCATATGTGCTTACATACCATACATGATGTGTTCACATAAGCACACATTACACAGTGGCTAGAGTGGGCTAGCCTCCATGTCACCTCACATACCGTGTCTTGTGAGGAGCTCGCTTACCATGTACTGTCTTAGTAATTTTCTTAGTAATGCAATCAATACATTGCTCATCACCATGACATAAACAGGTATCTTGAGCTTGTCCTTTACTGTCTACCTGCTTAGAAATCTTCCTTTCTCACGTGAAGAGATGGCTCAGCAGTGAAGGCCCTTGCCCACAAAGCCAAAGGACCTCGGTTTGACTCCCCAGTACCCACATAAAGCAGGATGCTCAAGGGGGCCCAGGCATCCGGAGTTCAATTGCAGTGGCTGGAGGCCCTGGTGTGCTCATTCTCTCTCTTTTGCTCTGCCTCTTCATCTCTCTCTCTTAAATAAATAAATAAATAAATAAATAAATAAGAAATTTTCCTTTCTGCACCTCTTTCATTTCATATAATCTGTTCCTCCATTTGCTTGCATGTTTTCATCCGTAAAGTTAGAAGAAAGTAAAATAGTTTTAGATCTTTAGGGAATGTAGGTCTCAGATCTTCCCAGATAATTCTGAACAGTACTTACATGCCAATCACAAATCCAACTAGGAGAGAGTTTAAAAAAAAAAAAAAAAGGGTGGTGCTGGAGAGATGGCTTAGTGGTTAAGGTACTCGTGTGAGAAGCCTAAGAACCCAGGCTCAATTCTCCAGGACCCACGTAAGTCAGATGTACAAAGTGGCACATGCGTCTGGAGTTTGTTTGCAGTGGCTAAAGGCCCTGGCATGCCCATTGTCTCTCTCTCTCTCTCTGTCTTTCTCAAATAAAAATAAATTTAATTTTTTTTTAAAGTGTCAGAGCAGCAGGCAGGATGACACACATCTGTAATACTAGTTCCTGGGAGACCATGAGTTTGAAGTCAGCATGAGCAACATAGTAAGATTAAATTTATTTTATTTACTTCTTTTTCTGAAATAAAAACAACCTCACAACATGTATTGTCACACAGTCATTACATGAGGGCCATCAAAACATTTTAGATCTATTTCAGTGACGAGGTTTTGTGAATCTCTGGGTCTCTGGATGTCTGATTTGGTAGGGTTTTAGAGTTCTTTGTGTCTATCTCCTTCATGGCTCAGGGAAACTCAGGGAAGAGGGGGCGGAAAGATGGTTAAAGCCATGAGTCGGGCCATTATACACAGTCATTGTGTCTCCCACATATCTGATGGCTACCCCCATAAGGCAAGACCCACTTACCCATGGGGAGAGGACAGGGAGAAGGCTAATGATGGTATCATCATGGCTGTTTACATACTATATATATAAGTAATAAAAATATATTAAAAAATGCAAACAAATGTTTTAGAATTGTACTCCCAAGAGAAGACATCCTCAAGACAACAATCACAGAAATTACCTCGTGTCCACATCTTCTCACTTCCTTGATTGCTTAACTGGAAACACTTTGAAGCTGGGTAATATTATCTTTCAGCATGAGCCGACCCAGTTGTTTTCTTGACTTTCTTTTAGAATGAATTTCTTCTGTATCATTTAACACGAGGCTCATGTGCTCATCAAAACCAATCATACAACCCTCTATCTGCATATTCACTTGCTCATGGAGCCACACCTGAATCCAAGGCCTTTTTTGCAAGAATTGAAGAACAGGTTGATGGGCTGTACCATCGTCTTCTGCACCTTTTGGCCCTGGCTGCGGTACGCCATGATGGAACCATACAAAGACCTTTATTTACATTTTTTTTTTTTTTAGGGTTTCATTCTAGTCCAGACTGACCTGGAATTCACTATGTCGTCTCAGGGTGGCCTCAAACTCATGGTGATCCTCCTACCTCTGCCCCTGAGTACTGGGGTTAAAGGTGTGCACCACCACACACAGCTTTTATTTACTTTTTTAATATTTGTATTTATTTGCAATCAGAGAGAGAGAATAAGAGAGAGGAAATTAACACACCAGGGTCTCTTGCCACTGCAAACAAGCTCCAGATACATGCATCACTTTGTGCATCTGGCTTTACGTGGGTACTGGGGAATTGAACCTGGGCCAATAGGCTTTGTAAGCATGTGCCTTTAACCACGGAGCCATTTCTCTAGCCTCAAGACTTTATATTAAGAAAAGAAAGAAAGAAAGAAAGAAAGAAAAAAGAAAGAAAGAAAGAAAGAAAGAAAGGAAAGGAAAGGAAAGAAAGGAAAGAAAAGAAAAGAAAAGAAAAGAAAAGAAAAGAAAAGAAAGAAGAGGTGCTGGGCGTGGTGGCGCACACCTTTAATCCCAGCACTCGGGAGGCAGAGGTTGGAGGATCACTATGAGTTCGAGGCCACCCTGAGACTACAGAGTGAATTCCAGGTCAGCCTGAGCTAGAGTGAGACAAAAAAATAATAATAAAAATAAATAAATAAAAGAAAGGTTACAAAGAAAATGTGGGCTGTTGGGGGATTTAGATCTTGTGGGATCCCAGGAAATCCCTGCATCCGACCTCAGGCAGAGGATGGCCTCAGGAACTCGAGCCAGAATCAGCCTATCACAAGGAAGTGAGGTTGTTTTACATTCTGCCTCTGTCACCCGCACTGAGGAGGTCTGGGCAGGGAACATAATTGCCCTGAGTCTCAGTTTCCTCATCTGTGAAATAGGGACAGAAGCTGTGCACTCCTCACAGGGCTACAGGAAGGACGAACAAGGAGTTGCTTATGGTCACCAGCAAGTTATAAGCTCGGTCTTTAGAGTCACCCCTCCCCAGTAAAGTGCTCTATTTGTCATGAAGAGATATAGGTGGTTACGCTGTAAGACTCTATGCAAAGAAACAAAGCAATGCCAAAAAAACAGACTCATGCTTAAAACCTTCACGAGATCGGCTCTTGGCTCAGTCAAGCTTACGGATGACTTTTCCCTGGACATAGTGACAGAGCTGTACCTGTGTGCATGAGTGTGTGCCTGTGCACACACTCAGGGGCTACACCAGCACATCTCATGTCCAAATATAATGTCAAACAGCAAAGAAGCCCTAAAAGATGTTTCCACCATAAATTTCCTTAAATGACAAGGAAACAACGGTGTGCCCATATTGGGGCCTCTGCAAGCCATTTCACCCTTGGGAGGTGCCATGGAATGAACACTGGTGTGACCCCCAAATGCATATATTGGAACCCTAATCTAGATGTGATGGTGCTTGGAAGTGAGGAATTTGAGAGATGAGGTTCTTATCAATAGGGTTAGTGACCTCAGAAGAAAGGGCCAGAAAGTGAAGCCAGAAGATCTACAAGCCACCAAGGGAGCCCTTGATGACTGTGCTGGTACCATGACCTTGGACTTACAGCCTCCAGAACTATGAGAAATAAATGTTTGTTGTTAAGTCACCGGGCGATGGTTTGAATCAGGTGTCCTCCGCTCCCCCATAAAACGCATGTGTTCTGAATGTTTGATCTCCAGCTGATGGAAATTTTGGAGGTGGAGGTGTGTTTCTGGAGACAGGCTTAGGGATGTCACAGCCAGCTCCCCCTTGCCGGAACTGGGCTCACTGTCCCGCTGTGGTAGCTCACCTGCTGGGGCACAGCTGATGTCCAGCCTCTGCTCCATCATCTGTCCCCTGCCGTCACGGAGCTTCCCCTGGAGACAGTCAACCAAAATAAAAGCTTTCCTCCCACCAGCTGCTTTTGGTTGGGTGTTTTATGCCAGCAACAAGAAGGTAACTATAACACCCAGCCTATGGTGAACTAAGACAACAGGGGAACAAGGAAGGAGGAGAGAGTGAGGGGCAGGCAAGGTGATTTTATGTTTGTTTCCTGGGAATTGGACACACAGCCTCCCACATCCTAGGCAAGTATGCTCTCTACCACCGAACTAAATCTGCAAACCACCACAGGTTTTGTTTTTTAAAAAATATATTTTATTTATTTTATTATTTATTTGAGAGAGAGAGAGAGAGAGAGAGAGAGAGAGAGAATGGGCACTCCAGGGCCTCCAGTCACTGCAAATGAACTCCAGACACATGCGCCCCCTTGTGCATCTGGCTTATGTGGGTCCTAGAGAATTGAACCCGGATCCTTTGGCTTTTCAGGCAAAGACCTTAACCGCTAAGCCAGCTCTCCAGTCCCCCCTTTTTTAAAGAAAATTGAGAAAATGTTTTCTCTACATAGGTGACCTGTTATCATGAGCTAAGACTTAACACGGGGAAGAGGCTGGCAGAAGACATGGGCACAGGGAAAACTCAGGTTTGGGGTAAGTTGGGAAGGTGGCTTCAATTCAGATATATGCATCTGATCAGACACTGAAGATTGGTGACATAGTGTGTGAATTGCACCTTTTTAAAAATTGTATTTGAGAGAGAGAGAGAGAGAGAGAATTGGCATGCCTGGGCCTCAGCCACTGCACTTGAACCCCAGATGCATGCATCATCTATTGGGCATGTGCGACCTTGAGCGTGCCTCAACTTTGTGTGTCTGGCTTATGTGGGATCTGGAGTCAAACCACCAAGCCATCTCTTCAGCCCAATTGCACTTTTTTTTTGTTTGTTTCTTTGTGTTACCTATCTAGCCCATGCACACTCCCAAGTGCTGAGATTACAGGTGTATGCCAGCATGCCCAGCCCCTGAATTACATTTTATCTGAATTACTATTTTATCGTATTTTTTTTAAATTGCTGTTGAGCTGGAGAGATGGCTTAGCTGTTAGGGCACTTGCCTGTGAAGCCTAAGGACCCAAGTTCGACTCTCCAGATTCCACATAAGCCAGATACACAAGGTGATGCAACTGCTCAAGGTCGCACATTCGCACAAGATGGCGCATGCACCTGGAGTTTGATTGCAGAGGCTGGAGGCCCCGGTACACCAATTCTGTCTCTCTCATAAAAAATTAAAAATTAAAAATTAAAAATAAATAAATAAAAATATAAATAAAATCTGAACGGAAAAAAATTGTTGTTGTTGTTTTGTTATTTTGCTGTACTGAGGTTCAAACCCCGGGCTTCCCATGCTCTAGGCAAACATTTTGTTACTGAGCTACATCCCTAGCCTTTTACATCTTATTTGGATGTTTTATTTAATTAAATCGTGCTTTAAATAATAGAACCAATTTCAACTAACTTTTAGCTCCTGAGCTACTCAGAACCCTTGTGAAATTAAAACTTCAAACATTTTAAGTCATTGGCAACAGGGGGTCAACCTATTATGTTTTCAATTTTCAGGTTCAAGTTTTTAAAAGAATATGTGGGCTGCAGATGGCTTAGTGGTTAAAGGCGCTTGCTTGTACAGCCTAATGGTCTGGGTGTGATTTCCCAGTACCCAAGGAAAGCCAGATGTACAAAGTGGCACATGCGTCTGGAATTTGCACGTAGTGCCAAAGGTCCTGGTGTGCCCATTTTCCCCCTTCCTTCCTCTCTCTCCCCTCTCTGCTTACAAACAAATACTATTTTTAAAAAAGAGTACGTACAACATGAGGCGTTTCTATATTACAGCCTCATCCTGTAGCCATTGTAAAGAGGTACTCCTACAGACCTCGCACTCGAGAAGCTGGGGCAGGAAGATCAAGAGGTCAAGGCCAGCCTGGGTTACATGTTGAGATCCTGTCTCCAAAGCCAAAGCCAAAACAAAAATCTCATCGTTTATATGCATAACTTATTTGCTTATAGGTAAACTTGGGCTTACTGAGTCTTAGGGAGGAATTTAGCCATTTAAAAGCCAAAGATATCCCGAGGATATGGCCCAAAGGTAGACTGCTTGCCTAGCAGGTTGATTTGAGCAGCATACCCAGGTAAAGATCAAGAGCATGAAACCTGCAAGGTCATTGCAAGCTTCACTGGGTGTCCAGTCATCACGTGACTCACATGTTGGTATATTTTTAAAAAATATATCTTTATGTATCTATTTGCAAGCAGAAAGAGAAGAGAGACAGAGAGAATGTGTGCACCAGGGCCTCCAGGCATTGCAAATGAACCCCAGATGCATGCGCCATCTTGTGCATCTGGTTTCACATGGGTACTGGGGAATCTAATCTCAGTCATTAATTAGGCTTTGTAGGCAAAAACCTTAACTGCTAAGCTATCTCTCCAGCTCCAGATGTTGATATATATTTTTTTAATTTAATTTTTATTTATTTATTTGAGAGAGGGAAAGAGGCAGAGAGAGAGAGAGAGAGAATGGGTACACCAGGTCTTCCAGCTATTGCAAACGAACTCCTGATGTGTGCACCACCTTGTGCATCTTGCTTATGTGGGTCCTGGAGAATCAAACCGAGGTCTTTTGGCTTTGCAGGTATGAGCCTTAACTGCTAAGCCATCTCTCCAGCCCTGATGTTGGTATTTTTTAAAGGTGTGATAAATGTGAAACTTTAATTTTTTTTCAGTGTAGACTTGTGTGCATTCAGGAAGGGTTTGAGCTTGTGTCTGAGTAGGGTGGAGAAATGGCCAGAGGCTTTCTATAACTTGCTAGTGACCCTAGCAGCAGAGCTGGAGGGATCAGGCTAAGGAAACTCAGGCTGCAGAGGTCTCCACAGGTGATCCTGGTCTTTGATCCAAGCCTGGAAATTCATCAGCATGGGAACAGGAGCCTAAGATGAAGGGAAAGACAGGTGACAGTGTGGGCAGAACGGGACAAGAAGAATCCGGGTGGACACATTTCATAAGAAAGTATTAGGCGTACACCTTTAACCCCAGCATTCAGGAGGTAGAGGTAGGAGGATAGCCATGCGTTTGAAGCCACCCTGAGTCTACATAGTGAATTTCAGGTCAGTCTGGGCTAGAGTGAGACCCTACTTTGAAAAACCAAAATAAATAAGTAAATAAAGAAAGAAAGAAACAAAGAAAGAAAAAGAAAAAAAAGAAAGTATTAGGCAAAAAATGGCAGCCAGGCCCCAGCCTCGGGACCCATTCTAAAAGAAAGAAAACTAGGGGCCGGGCGTGGTGGTGCAAGCCTTTAATCCCAGCACTTGGGAGGCAGAGGTAGGAGGATCACCATGTGTTCAAGGCCACCCTGAGACTACAGAGTGAATTCCAGGTCATCCTGGGCTAGAATGAGACCCTACCATGAAAAAAAAAAAAAAAGGAAACTGGGCTGGAGAGATGGCTTAGTGGTTAAGGTACATGCCTGTAAAGCCTAAGGACCCAGGTTCAATTCTCCAGGTCCCATGTAAGCCAAATGCTTTGTTTTCTTAATTTTTAAATTTTTAAAATTTGAGGCAGAGAGAGACAGTGAGAAAGAGGAGAGAGAGGGAGAGAGGGCACACGGGTGTGCCAGGGCCACCTGTCACTGCAAACAAACTCCAGATGCATGTACCACTTTGTGCATCTGGCTTTACGTGGGTTCTGGGGAATCGAACCCAGGCCATCAAGTTTTGTAAACCAATACCTTTAACCACTGAGCCATCTCTCCAGGCCCTGGCTAATCTTTTTATGAAGTTACTGTGGGGAGCAACTTGTGGGCAATGACAAGGTGAGGTGGAAACGTCAACAGAGTGCAGGGGTAGCCGTGGAGACTTGGGAATTGGGGTTGCTGGGCACAGACAGCTATTTCTCTCGAAGGAAATGGATCCAAACCTTCTCTTGTTTTCCCCCACCTCTCAGCAGCTCTTTGCTGAGAAGTTTTCTTTTTCTTTTTTCACAGAATGGAGCGCGCAGAGGAAAAGGTTAGGGGTAATGATAAGAGGTTTCCTCACGTTGTAGGCAGCCTGCACTTCTCTCTCTCTTCTCTCTCTGCTTGCAAATAAATAAATTAAAAAAAAAAAACAACAAAGTATTTATTGAGCGGTTAGGATGCACCCAATTTGTGCTTCTTGTGCATTGCACCACCTAGCTTTCCCCAAGTCTATTCCTACAGACCACAGCTATCATCTTTTTTTTTACTAGGCTTATAAGTAGCATGAGCATGATCTCTCACTGGCTCATTCATTGAGCAAACAAGGGACAGCTTCAAAGTTTGCCTCTGGCTGCACCAGGGCAAGATGCAGTGGCTCAGGAGCAGAGCAACAGAGGATGATGTCCCCGTGACAAAGAGTCCCACAGAATGCCTTTAAGTGTCTCCCCAAAGGACTTAAATATTGAAGTATTGTTTTACAGAGCGTTAATTCCTGCAGCTGGGGAAAAGGGAGGGGCCAGACCAGATTGTGTGTGTGGTCAGTGTAGGTTTAAATTTGAAGTGTTGGAAGCCACCACCATCAGCAGATTCGAAATGCCAATAACTTGCTAATCATTTACGGAGATAGGACAGTTCTCAAAGTGCTTTGGCCACGCTCTCTAGTTTGCTGTTAGCACCATGTAGGCATGATGATACATTCTAAACTGGATCTCGAGTGACATGTTGCTCAGTGGTAGAGCACCTGTTCAGCAAGTGTGAGGCTCTAGGTTCCACCCCCACCCCCAGCATCACGCGCAAAAAAATAGAAAAATAAATAAATAAATAATAAATGTAAGAAATAAAATCAGTAGTTTAAAATTTCGATGGCAGATAACATTTTCAAAACTTGAGTTGCCGCCAGGCATGGTGGCGCATGCCTTTAATCCCAGCACTCAGGAGTCCCAGGTAGGAGGATGGCTGTGAGTTTGAGGCCACCCTGAGACTACATAGTGAATTCCAGGTCAGCCTGGGCTAGGGAGTCCCTACCTTGAAACCCTGCTCACCCCACCACCCCCCAAAAAACAAAATAAAATGAGTTGCCTCCAAATGCTTGCAGAGTTTGTGGCAGAAGGTTAAGGAGGTGTTCATCCGCTGGGAACGTTGTAGCTTTCCTCTTCTTCCCTACAAAGTCTCCTCTCAGAGGGCGGGCGGTGGTGTCATGTCCCTTTCTAAACACTTAGGAGTGTGTGTGCACGTGTCGCTCAGTAAAGCAATATGAATGCCATCAACAGGTTAGTTCAACCTGTGATCCATCAATCAGTGGTCAGTATTGGCCGCCAACAAATATGGACAATGGGGGATGGTGACAGGGCAGCCCGCATAGCAACAGGCAACAATGTTCATGCAACGGTCCAGTATATGTTTTTTTAAGGGAATAACAAGGGTTTTAAGATTTATTTATTTGAGAGCATCAGATAGAGAGAGAAAGAGATGGGGGGGGGAGAGAAAGAGGACGAGAGAATGGGCGCTCCAGGGCCTCCAGCCACTGCAAATGAACTCCAGATGCATGAGTGCCCCGACCGCCCCCCGCCCTGCATCTAGCCTACATGGGTATTGGGGAACCAAGCCTTGAACCAGGGTCATTAGGCTTCACAGGCAAGAGCTTAACTGCTAAGCCATCTCTCCAGCCCTCCCCCAGTATATGTTTTTAGTGATAAAACATCTAATATATACCCAAACTCTCTCAGGGTGGTGATCTGATCTAGTGCTATTCCAAAGAACCAAGAACACTATATAACTCAAGCAGGGTGGAAGGAAGAAGAAAAGCCCTGGGCTGGAGAGATGGCTTATTGGTTGAGGCATTTGCCTGCAGAGCCAAACGACCCAGGTTCGATTCCCCAGGACCCAGGTAGGCCAATTGCACAAGGTGGTGCAGGAGCCTGGAGTTCTTTTGCAGCAGCTAGAGACCCTGACGCGCCCATTCTCTCTCTCTCTCTCTCTCTCTCTCTCCCTGTCTCTCTCAAATAAATAAACAAAAATAAAATATTTTTAAAAAGAAAAGTCTTAAATGGAATAGAAGGCTTTATTTGATTTGAGTTTTGGTGCTGGAGACTAAGTGCTGGGCCTCAGCCAGGTAAGGCCCAGATCTACACTGAGCAACGCTCTGACTAGGGCAGCGTCAACTGGTAGTTTTAGGGACCTCACAACATTCTGTTTGTAAGTCGGGGGACATCTTGGGCAGTGCTGGGACGTAGTAGGAGAGGAGGGGTTCCTGGACGGTGGGCCGATCTCTCCTTCCTATTAGCTCTGGCCGGCTAGGGCAGGGAGAGCTTGGCACGGTGGCCCTGATGGCCCCAATGGGAGGGTCACGGCTGAGACACCGGCCCCATCTCATTGTTTCAGGCCCGGCTTCCTCTTCTGGCAGAGGCCGAGGCGCGCTGAGCGGGAAGAGGCCGGGACGCGGTGGAGCCCGGGGATGTCTCCTGCTCGCCGCTCCTTCCCCCCTCCCCACCTCCTCCTCCTTCTCCGGGAGTTTGCGTTTCCCGGGGTGTGTGCGCACTCAATAAAAAGGGAAAAGCACGATCCAAGTGAATTTTTCCAGCGCCGAGAGGAAATGCTGTTTCCTGCGTCGTACAAAACTGGTGCCAACAAGACTGACACAGGAGCCCATTGTCCCCGCTAACAATGTGTGATGGGGAAGGACGCCTGAGAAAACAGCCCTGGGGCCGCTGTGAGCGTTTGATCCTTCTCACACGGGTGTGTGTGTGTGTGTGTGTGTGTGTGTGTGTGTGTGTGTGCGCGCGCGCGCATGGAGCGTTAGGATGGGCAGGGCACTTGCACTGTCCCTCTCTGCTGGCTCTTGCGTCCCTGCTGCGCTCCCAAAGGTAGGAAGAGACCACCTGAGAAGGAAAAAGAGGAGAAGCCAAGAACAAACGGAACGAAAGGAGAAGGGAAACGAAACTAGAAAAGAAAAATCATCCCGAGGTCACCAGGGCTGGTGTACAGCAGCGGCCCCACGTGGAGCGCAAAGTCCCGACTCCAGATCCTCCCCACGCGCGCTGATCCGCGCTCGGGCCAGGCTGGCTGCGGGGCGAGCTCCATCTGTGTCCCCGGTGTCCCTAGGGCTGCCTCGCCGGGACAACCCCCAACCCCACCCTGAGCCCAGCTTCAGGGCCAACTGGGGACTCTCGCCACACCCAGCGCCCCGTGCGTGCCCCTCGGGGCGCAGAGGTGACTCTGGAACGGACCCTGGCGGGCGCGGGAGCGGGAGCGCTCCGCGGGGTTCATCCCACACGCCCCCCACCCCCAGCCCCGGCGCCCTGGGATCAGGGTCTGGGACCCGAGGACACTGTGGGACGCTCCCGAGGCCGTGGGGTCACCCCAGCATCGCGGTGTCACCTCCCCACCCTAAGCGCTCACGTAGTCACCGGGTTAGGGACGCAAAGTGCAGACGAGGAGGCTGCACCCGCCAGTGCATGGGCTGGGCGATAAACAATCACACAGGATACACAACACCCTGGACTGTCACAAGTCGCTCGCAGGAAAAGATAAATAACATCTGAGGAGCCGCGGCGCAGCTTCCCCAGGCTGAGCAAGAACTTGTCGGGAGAAGTCAGTAAACAACAGAGCTGGGGAGAGTTCACCCGGGACCAGGGAGCCCTGGCTGGCCCAGAGAATGCCCAGGCCACCCCTTCCCCACGCGCTCACTTGCGACTGCTGCTTCCCGTGCAAACGAGCGAAAACACACAATGTCCAAACCGAGTCCTTGAAAATAAGTGACAAAAAGTTAAGTATGGTGGCACAAGCCTGTCGCCGCAGCGCGGGAGATGTGTATGTGTGGGGAGGTGGCTGAGGCAGGAAGATGGTTCAAGGCCAGCCTGGGCAACACAGCAAGTTCCAGGCTACTAAACAATTCATTGGCAATTGTCACACTGTGGATAAGAACTTTCTTCCTTCCTTCCTTCCTTCCTTCCTTCCTTCCTTCCTTCCTTCCTTCCTTCCTTCCTTTCTTCCTTTTTCTTTCTTTCTTTCTTTCTTTCTTTCTTTCTTTCTTTCTTTCTTTCTTTCTCTTTCTCCCTCTCTCTCCCTCCCTCTCTCTCTCTTTCTTTCTCTCTCTCTTTCTTTCTTTCTTTCTTTCTTTCTTTCTTTCTTTCTCTTTCTCCCTCCCTCTCTCCCTCTTTCTTTTTCTTTCTTTCTTCTCTCTTTCTTCTTCCTTCCTTCCTCCTTCTTTCTTCCTTCCTTCCTTTCTTTCTTTCTTTCTTTCTTTCTTTCTTTCTTTCTTTCTTTCTTTCTTTCTTTCTTTCTTTCTTTTTTTTTCCCTCCCCTGAGCTCTGCAAGAGTTTCTGGAGCAGGCAAGAAGATGAAGAGTGGAGGTTTCTGGCCCAGGTGGCTCAGGAATCATTCCATGAGGATACAACTTTTCCAAAGGTTTGCTCTTGGGAACGTAGCTGGCAGAGGTAAAGCTTCCCTTACATTTGTGCTTCCCACCCCTCACCCATCTCCTAAAGTGAAAGATATCTCAGCTTTTAAACCCTGAGAATGGCAAATGTCCCAGGAGTACAATTTTTTTTCAAGACACACCCCTAAAGAAGTTTACATAGTGGCATTAGCATGCTCTCCTCTGGCCTTTGAGCTCCCAACGCAGCTCCGGCCTTCTGTGATGTGAACCAGCCAAGCCCCAGCGATTTCTGCGCCTTCCTGTCATCTAACTCCTGCACACTGATTGTCTATCTGTCCCCCGAGCTGGACCACTGTAGCAGCTTACTGTCCTCTTTCTGGTCATCTTCGACTCCCTGGAAATGAATTTATGGACTGCTTTTATTTATTTATTTATTTATTGGCTAGAAGAGGCTTAAACAGGGCCTGTTGCGGGGAGAGAATATGAGGCAGCCAGTTACCGTGCAGTTCATGTCAGACTGATGTCTTCATTGCTCTTGGACCTCAGACCCTGGGTTCCACAGTGACCTACAGACATAGCATTATCTCCGCTTCTGGGTGGTCTTCAGGTTTTCTCATGCCACCCATGCCGGCAAAGTAAAGACATCTGGGTTGGATGTGGACACCACTAGGTGGAATCTTATGGGAAGCCCTGCCCACCTCCTGCGGACTGAGAACTCAAAGAGTGCTGAGAAAGAGGCCTTGTTTGGTTCCGTCTGTGGGCCACACACCAAACCTGGTAGGTTCTTGTGGACACTTACTGCAGAATAACACACTGTCCAGAGTGCTGATGGAATTTGGAAGTGATATTAAGTTGAGACAGCACACATAATAAATTATAAAACTAGAGTCACGCAAAGACCTGGCAAACTAGAGTGCGGAGTGACATTTAGCGCTGACTGTGCAAGGACAGACTGTAGAGGAAATGACTAAGACCCGGCCACATGGATTCTCGCCTGCCATAAGTCCAGTGTGAACTTGGCCTCAACATGTATTGATAGTGAAGCCTTTGCTTCAGGATCTGCCCTGTCTTTGCTAAACTGGCTGGTCCTGGGTGTAGCACTGAGCTCCCATCTCAAGGAGGGATTAAGGTATAAATAGCTATATCCATTGAGTGTCTAGGGACCAGATGGAGAGGGAACTCAGTGTGTGGTGTGTATGGATGGCTAAAAGAACTCATGATTTGTACTGTGGGAGAAAGGAGCTATTTGAGGAGACATACGACCTGCCTTCAAATATTTGAAAAATATTAGATTAAAAATAAGGATTGAAACTGTATAGGTTCTCTTGAGGCTGGGATGTGGTTCAGTGGTAGAGTGCTTGGTTAGCATTTCAAGGCACAGTACATGGAGAGAGATCAGGGAACAGAAAATTGGCCCAGACTCAGTAGAACCAGCAAATTCTGCATCATCTCAGTGGCCCCAAGATGGCGGGACCCATTAGAGAAGCCCAAAACGAGCGTGACTGTCCACAGCCTTATAGTTACTGGTGCCTACATGATTTCCTAACATAGGGACTCTTTTTTGTTTGTTTTTTGTTTTTTGAAGTTGGGTCTCACTTTTGCTCAGGCAGACCTGGAATTCACTATGTAGTCTCAGGGTAGCCTTGAACTCATGGTGATCCTCCTACCTCTGCTTGCCAAGTGCTGGGATTAAAGGTGTGCACCACCATGCCTGACTTTATGAATTTCTTTCTTTCTTTCTCTCTTTCTCTCTTTCTTTCTTTCTTTCTTTCTTTCTTTCTTTCTTTCTTTCTTTCTTCCTCCCTCCCTCCCTCCTTCCCTCTTTCTTTCTTCCTTTCTTTCTTTCTTTCTTTCTTTCTTTCTTTCTTTCTTTCTTTCTTTCTTTCTTTCTTTCTTTCTTTCTTTCTTTCTTTCTTTTGGTGGGACTCCTGACTGAAGAGGGAGGGAGAGCCTTGAAAGAGGTCAGTTATAGCAGAACGTGGACAACTCCTTACAAGATCACAGGGAGGTAAGGTTCAAGAACTTCTTGAGGGAGGGTAGAGAGAGCCCTGTGAGAGCCCTGGGGGGTGTAAGGATTCCTCTGCCATGTGTGTTCTACTGTCTACTTCTATTTTACTGGGGGCCCACTTGGCCTTACCACTGAAGTACTTTCATATTACTGCCTCATAAGGAACATTGTGGGTCTGAAGAGATGGCTTAGTGGTTAAGGCACTTGCCTGAGAAGCCTAAGGACACATGGTTCAACTTTCCAGATCCTACATTAGCCAGACGCACAAAGGTGAGACAAGCGCAAGATCTCACATGCCCACTAGGTGGCACAAGTATCTAGAGTTTTATTGCATGGCTGAGGCCCTGGCATGCCAATTCTCTCTCTCTCTCTAAAAATAAAAAAAAAAATTTTAAAAAGAACACTGCGTACCTTGGAAACAACTAAAAATTCTAATTACTAGTCCCCGGCTTATATGTTGAGATATTTCAAGAGATAAATAACTACTTGATTTGGGGTTCTAGCCTAGTGGTAGAGTGTTTGCCAGCATGTGAAAGGCCCTGGATTCAAGCATCAGCACTGAAAAAAACAGCCACACATATACAATAACAACTACTCATTGCCAATGTCATAGAGCTCATACGTGCTGCAGGTCCAGGGCTGAGGATGTAGCTAAGTGCTTACTTAGCATGTGTGAAGCTCTAGGATCAAACTCCAGTACTGCCAATTGGGGTGGAAGAGAAGGAGGATGGAAAAGAAGGAAAAGTGGAGGAAGAGAAGGAAGAGGCGAAGGGAAAGGGAAAAGGAGGAGGAGGAGAAGAAGAAGAGGAAGAAGAGGAGGAAGAGGAAGGAAGGAAAAGGGGAAGGACAAGAGGAAGAACAGGAGGAGGAAAAAGGAGAAAGAAGAAGAAAAAGAGGAGTGGGAGAAGAAAAGGAAGAGGAAGAAGAAGAAGGAGAAGAGGAAGGAGGAAAGGAAAAGTGAAAGAATATTTCAGGTTTGAAATAAGGAAGATGCTGATCCTTGCACAAAGCTTTGTGTGGCTGGCAGGGAGATACAGAAGGACTGGAATTCACATGTGTTGTCAAAGGATTCAACCATAGTAGAAGATCATTTAAACAATTCGGTATGGATTGAAATATACTCTTCAGGTGACCCAGCTGTTCTGCTCCTGGGTGTTTGACCAAGAGAAATGAATGCTTATGGCCCCACAAAGACCCATGCACAAGTGTTTGTGGCAGCATTATTTAGAGGAGGAGGGCGTGGGATGCACGCCTTTAATCCCAGCAGAGGTAGGAGGATCTCCGTGAGCTCAAGGCTCCTCCCATTAAAACAATTTGCAAGGCAGGAGGATCACTGTGAGTGTGAGGCCAGCCTGGAACTGCAGAGTGGGTTCCAGGTCAGCCTGGGCTAGAATGGGACCCTGCCTCAACTCCCTCCCCATCACACAAAATAAATAAATAAAATAATTTGCTACCACTAATTCCTAATTTCTAGTAGACTGCAGCTGGTTTTAGGAAAGCATGCAAATATGCTAATTTGTGCTTACAGAGCAATTACTTCACTTTTTCTCAAGTGACTTTTATTTTCCTCTACAAACTTAAAAATTATCACAAAATGCTCTTTCCTCCTTACTTACTTCTTTCTTCCTCCCTCCCTCCCTCCTTCCCTCTTTCTTTCTTCCTTTCTTTCTTTCTTTCTTTCTTTCTTTCTTTCTTTCTTTTTCTTTCTTTCTTTCTTTCTTTCTTTCTTTTGGTGGGACTCCTGACTGAAGAGGGAGGGAGAGCCTTGAAAGAGGTCAGTTATAGCAGAACGTGGACAACTCCTTACAAGATCACAGGGAGGTAAGGTTCAAGAACTTCTTGAGGGAGGGTAGAGAGAGCCCTGTGAGAGCCCTGGGGGGTGTAAGGATTCCTCTGCCATGTGTGTTCTACTGTCTACTTCTATTTTACTGGGGGCCCACTTGGCCTTACCACTGAAGTACTTTCATATTACTGCCTCATAAGGAACATTGTGGGTCTGAAGAGATGGCTTAGTGGTTAAGGCACTTGCCTGAGAAGCCTAAGGACACATGGTTCAACTTTCCAGATCCTACATTAGCCAGACGCACAAAGGTGAGACAAGCGCAAGATCTCACATGCCCACTAGGTGGCACAAGTATCTAGAGTTTTATTGCATGGCTGAGGCCCTGGCATGCCAATTCTCTCTCTCTCTAAAAAATAAAAAAAAAATTTTAAAAGAACACTGCGCACCTTGGAAACAACTAAAAATTCTAATTACTAGTCCCCGGCTTATATGTTGAGATATTTCAAGAGATAAATAACTACTTGATTTGGGGTTCTAGCCTAGTGGTAGAGTGTTTGCCAGCATGTGAAAGGCCCTGGATTCAAGCATCAGCACTGAAAAAAACAGCCACACATATACAATAACAACTACTCATTGCCAATGTCATAGAGCTCATACGTGCTGCAGGTCCAGGGCTGAGGATGTAGCTAAGTGCTTACTTAGCATGTGTGAAGCTCTAGGATCAAACTCCAGTACTGCCAATTGGGGTGGAAGAGAAGGAGGATGGAAAAGAAGGAAAAGTGGAGGAAGAGAAGGAAGAGGCGAAGGGGAAAGGGAAAAGGAGGAGGAGGAGAAGAAGAAGAGGAAGAAGAGGAGGAAGAGGAAGGAAGGAAAAGGGGAAGGACAAGAGGAAGAACAGGAGGAGGAAAAAGGAGAAAGAAGAAGAAAAAGAGGAGTGGGAGAAGAAAAGGAAGAGGAAGAAGAAGAAGGAGAAGAGGAAGGAGGAAAGGAAAAGTGAAAGAATATTTCAGGTTTGAAATAAGGAAGATGCTGATCCTTGCACAAAGCTTTGTGTGGCTGGCAGGGAGATACAGAAGGACTGGAATTCACATGTGTTGTCAAAGGATTCAACCATAGTAGAAGATCATTTAAACAATTCGGTATGGATTGAAATATACTCTTCAGGTGACCCAGCTGTTCTGCTCCTGGGTGTTTGACCAAGAGAAATGAATGCTTATGGCCCCACAAAGACCCATGCACAAGTGTTTGTGGCAGCATTATTTAGAGGAGGAGGGCGTGGGATGCACGCCTTTAATCCCAGGCAGAGGTAGGAGGATCTCCGTGAGCTCAAGGCTCCTCCCATTAAAACAATTTGCAAGGCAGGAGGATCACTGTGAGTGTGAGGCCAGCCTGGAACTGCAGAGTGGGTTCCAGGTCAGCCTGGGCTAGAATGGGACCCTGCCTCAACTCCCTCCCCATCACACAAAATAAATAAATAAAATAATTTGCTACCACTAATTCCTAATTTCTAGTAGACTGCAGCTGGTTTTAGGAAAGCATGCAAATATGCTAATTTGTGCTTACAGAGCAATTACTTCACTTTTTCTCAAGTGACTTTTATTTTCCTCTACAAACTTAAAAATTATCACAAAATGCTCTTTCCTCCTTACTTACTTACTTTTTTTTTTTTTTTTTTTTTTTTTTTTTTTGAGGTAGGGTCTCACTCTAGTTCAGGCTGACCTGGAATTCACTATGTAGTCTCAGGGTGGCCTCGAACTCACGGTGATCCTCCTACCTCTGCCTCCTGAGTGCTGGGATTAAAGGCATGTGCCACTATGCCCGGCTATCCTCCTTACTTACTTTTTAAGCCATCTTAACCATTTTACACTTGATTTTAGCCAAAAGGCCGAGAAGCAATGACCATTTTAAATGTACAGTTTGGTCGTGTTAAATATATCCACATTGCTAGGAATGCTTTTTCTCTTGTTAAACTGAAACCCTGTACCCATGAAATACTGACTCCCCACTCCACCCTCCCTCCCTCCAGAACCCAGTCATAAATGACTTTGACTCCTCTGGGTAGTTCACATGGGTAGAATTATATAGGGTTTGTCTTTTTGTGACTGTCTTACTTCACTTGACATGACGTGCTCAAAGTTCATTCACGGTGGTGTGTGGATGAATAATACTCTGTGGTATTCATAACCACACTATTTGTTCACTTATCACTGGGCACGGGGGCAGCTTGGCTACTGTGAATAACCCTACTGTCAACACGGTGTGCACATACTTCTTTGCGTTCCTAGTTTTAATTCTTTTGGGCATATACCAAGAAGTAAGGGGCTGGAGAGAGAGCTCAGCTGCTTGCTTACAAAGCCTGATGGCCTGGGTTTGATTCTTCAGGACGCACATAAAGCCAGATGCACAAAGTGGAGTATGTGTCTGGAATTCATTTGCAGTGGCCAGAGGCCCCGACGCACCCAAACTCCTTCTCTTCTCTGTCTGTTTCTCTCTCTGTCTCAAATAAATAAAAAAGAAGTAGAATTCTGAATCATATGATAATTCTGCTTTTAATTACTTGAGGAATCTCCTAGTGCAGATTTTCCATTGTGGCTGCTCCGTCTTCTATTCCTATCCATAGAGCACACGTGTTCTGATCTCTCACATCCTGTTGGTGTGTGTCATTTTCTGTGTCCCCCCCACACACTTAAAAAAATTTTTTTTCTTTTTTTTATTTAATATTTTATTTATGTAATGGATACACCAGGACCTCTAGCCACTGCAGCAAATGAACTCCAGATGTATGAGCCAGGGCCTCCTAGCCACTGCAAATAAATTCCAGAGACATGAGCCACCTTGTGCATCTGGCTTTACAAGGGCAGTGGGGAATCGAACCAGGGTCCTTGGGCTTTGCAGGTAAGCGCATTAACCTCTGAGCCATGTCTCCAGCCCAAGTTTTTCTTTTTTTTTCTTTCTTTCTTTCTTTCTTTCTTTCTTTCTTTCTTTCTTTCTTTCTTTTTTTGGTTTTCCAAGGTAGGGTCTCATTCTAGTTCAGGCTGACCTGAAATTCACTCTGTAGTCTCAGGATGGCCTCAAACTCATGGTGATCCTCCTACTTCTGCCTCCCAAGTGCTGGGATTAAAGGCATGCACCACCATGCCTGTCTCCAAATTTTTCTTTTCAATAGTAGCCATCCTATGGGTGTGAGGTGGAACCTCATTGTGGTTTTGATTTCCTTGATGAAAAGTGTCATTGAACAATTTTTATGTATGTTGGTTGGCCATTTGTGTATCTTCTTTTTAAATTTTTATTCATTTTTTATTTTTAGAGACAGAGAGAGAGAGAGAGAGAATTGGCACACCAGGGCCTTAGCCACTGCAGTTGACACTTGCACTGCCTAGTGGGCACGTGTAACCTTATGCTTGATTCACCTTTGTGTGTTTGGCTTATGTGGGATCTGGAAAGTTGAACATGGGTCTTTAGGCTTTGCAGGCAAGCACCTTAACCACTAACCATCTCTCCAGGCCTTGTGTATCTTCTTTAGAGAATTTCTACTCAAGTCCTTTGCCTATTTATTTATTTGAGACAGAGAGAGGGAGAGAGAGATATATAAAGAGAGAGAATGGGCACACCAGGGCCTCTAGCCACTACAAATGAACTCCAGACACATGCACCACCATGTGCATCTGGCTTATGTGGGACCTGGAGAATCAAACCTGGGTCCTTAGACTTCGCAGGCATGTGCTTTAACCGCTAAGCCATCTCTCCAGCCCCCTTTGCCCATCTGTAATTGGGTTGCTTGTTTTATTATTGCTGAGTTACAGGAGGTCATTGGTATTATGGATGTTGCCCCCTTATCAACGATGAATGACTTGCAGATGTTTGCTTCCGTCCCACTGGCTGTATCAGGAGACTCTTCACCAGTACCCTCCGGTGCAGTAGCCTGCACGTTGCCAAGCTCCAGAGAGAGTCTAATGGACTGCGGGGCCTGGGCATTGCTGTTCTGGTGTGGATATCATGTGACGGCGTTTTTGCTGACACAATTATGGAAGAATTTATGGAGGCCTGTTGTCCTTGGGAAGTGGAGTCTAGTGACAGGCCGAGGAACTTGCCCTTCCTTTCCAGGTTAGAAGTTTCTTCTACCTAATTCCACGTTTTATGGCTGGGCTCTCCCCCAGTGCTCTTCCCTTCTGGGCATACTTAGAGACCCCATTGAGCTTTCTCCCACTCCTGCTCACTGAGGGTGAAAGTTCCCATGGGTCTTCTCTCAGCACTTTCCTTTCTTGGTGTCTTCCCTGGACAACTGTAGTTGAGCCCTTGACTTTGATGGGACTCCTGGATCAAGCACCCATGCAAGGCCACACCTAGACTTACCTGTACCTTTCAGCTATGTCCTCAGGGAGTTTGCATGCTTCAAATTCAAACCTCGCTTGCTCCTTTCCTCCTCCAAACTTGCACTCCTTTCCTTGTGGCCTTTGCATTTGTCACAAGGATAAACCTGCGTGAGCCTCCCCTTAACCGTCACATTCCCTGTCTTTTCGTTCTGGAAATGTTATTTGCTAAACAGCTATGATCCATGGGTGCTCTTTTGTACTCTGGCTTGAGCCAATCTCAGCTTAGTTTCTTTCCTTCTTCTCCCCTCCCCTCCTCCTCCTCCTTCTTCTTCTTTTTTTCAAGGTAGGGTCTCACTCTGGTCCAGGCTGACCTGGAATTAACTATGTAGTCTCAGGCCTCGAACTCATGGTGATCCTCCTACCTCTGCCTCCCAAGTGCTGGGATTAAAGGCATGTGCCACCACGTCCGGCTTTCAGCTCAGTTTCATATTCAGAGAAGCTGGAGGCTCATTGCTACATGCACACACTTATACACATGCACACACCATATATAAGTGATACAGCTCTGGTGGGAAGGCACAACCACTCATATAGGAATCCCCATGGTGGCTCTGCTTCAAGATACACACAGTGACCAGCATTTGTTGGTGGACACACGGCAGAGCACGGATGGACCCAAACCCTGCCCAGCTCGTGGCAACTGAAAAAAGCTTGACCAACCTCCAAGAGTTTTCTTGCCCATGAACACTGGTGCCTGGGAGTCCTCACCCAAGCTTTGACTCACCCAATGTCAAGGAGCAAGCTGATTTAACCACACAGTGTGATCCGCTATCAACACAGTGGGACAGTGGGAGACCCTGCTAGTACACGTCAAAGTTAGGTGCACGCGGGTTCTAGCTTTCAGTTTGGCTAATTAAGAAAGATTAAGCAGTGGAGGGGCAGGAGAGATGGCTCAGTGGTTACGGTGCTTGTCTGCAAAGCCTAATGACCCATGTTCAGCTCCCCAGTACCCATGTAAAGCCAGATGCACAAAGTAGCACATGCATCTGGAGTTTGTTTGCAGCGGCTGGAGGTCCTCACACACCCATTCTCTCTCTCTCCTCTCTCTGCTTGAAAATAAATAAAAATAAAATAAAATAAAAAAATAAGAGAGATTAAGCAGTGGAGACAACCCTGATTGGTCTCCTTCTACTTGTTCAGCAGTCCCTGCCTGTTGACTTCCAGACACCCACAGCTGCCAGGGAATGTGTCCGTGAGATGGAAGTCAGAGTGGGGCCCCATCACGTTCAGGGCAAGGCCAGCGACCCAGGCATGATGGAGTCCTGATGATCTGACTCACCTTAGCTTCTCCTTTTACACCTCAAGCTCTCGAGAACATTCATCTGCCTGTCACTCTTCAGCATTTCCTCTTCAGAACACGCTGATGATCTCTGCCTTTCTCAACTGTCCCCTCCATTGACACCTGGAACTCCCCTCCTCGCCCCGTCTGAGGTACACATTCTTTCTTAGGTGACAATTGTATCTTTTTTTTTTTTTTTTTTAGAGACAGAGAGAGGAAGAGAGAGAATGAGAGAGAGAGGGAGAGACAATGGGCATGCTAGGGCCTCTAGCCACTGCAAACACACTCCAGATGCATGTGCCACCTGGTGCATCTAGCTTATGTGGGACCTAGAGAATCGAACCTGGGTCCTTCAGCTTCACAGGCATGCAGATCTCTCCAGCCCGACAATTGTGTCTTTTGCGGTACCACTAGACCAGTTAGCATGTTACAGCCACTGTTGACTTGCCAGTGACGTAAATTCCTTGAGTTCAGTTTCCTTTGGTTTTATATCCCTGATGCTAATAAGACGTGGATGGGATTCAGGGGACAGGGAATCTTGGGGAGCAGCTTAGTGGGAGGACCCTGGTCTAGCATGTGCAAGGCTGTGGGTTTGATCCCCGGCACAGAATTAAAAGGTACATGAGATGCACTGGGGACCCTTCAGTGCCTCAGAAAGTCGATTCTGGGGTTGGACTGTGTACATTCCTAGTCGTGTCATTTGTTATCCTGGGACCCAAGATGAGGCATTTGCCATTATCTGACAATGAGGATAAGGATGTTAGCTTCTTCTCAAGTGATTGTGGGATTGGCAAGCTTCTCTGGGTAAGTGCAGTGTGCCTGAACAGGTAGAGAAGGGCTGGGCCACACAGCTCAATTCCTGGCATACAATAAGCACTCCAGTCCCTCATTGTTTTACCTGTTTGCTGCATATTTTTGTCTGGGTTGCTAATCTCTGCCCTCAAGAGATCAATGAACCAACAAGAAATACACCGGAGTGCTGCTTTACCTGACCCTGCATTACTTACTCACTTTAAAGAGCGGTGGTGACGCTGATGGGTGACCTCATCTGCCCATCGTGACTCTAGCAGACCTCCCTGTGCTGGGAAGGTGGCATTTGAGCTCAATCCTGAAAGATGAGATGAAATCAATAGAAACTGAAAGGGAATGTTCCCAGGACACAGAGAAGAGTTCCTGGAAAGGGGCCTGAGGCAAAAGCAAAGATCAAACAAAGCACCCACTACCACCACCACTAAACCCATCGCCAGCCAGAGGACTAGGGTCACTCCCCCAAGCCCCCCGCCCTGCTGCAACGAAAGAAGATGCCTCTGATCTGGTTCTTGAGAAGCCAGAGGGAAAGGGGGACAGGGTGGAGATGGAGAAGAAGGTACAAAGCAGACCAAGGCAGGGCCTGGAAGAGCAGACGTGTGGACTTTATCTGTGATGTAATGGGAAGGTTTCAGACAGTTACAAAAACAATCTATTATCTGTTGAGAAAAGATTGTCTTCTGACTCTGGATTTGACAGGTAAACTTATGTCAACCAAGGGAAAATTACTAATAATTTCAAGGGAAAAAATTTGGCTCATTTCGATTTACATTTGAAATTGTTACAAAGCCATTTGAGTTTCCAGGAATGTAAAGGAATGGGAAATGAGATAGCTAATTCATTTTTAAAAAGTGATTTTACAAAATCCTAGGGGTATGTGAAACTTTTGTAAGATTTAAATTTTCTTCCTGTACCATAGCAAAGGATGAACATTAGTTGAGCGATTTTTTTTATTAGTTAACTGTATTCAAGAATTTTTATTTATTATTCATTTAAATTAGTACCCTACATTATGGGCTTTATTATGACACTTTCTTTTTTTTTTAATTTTACTTATTTATTTATTTGAGAGACTAAGAGATAAAGAGGCAGGCACAGAGAGAGAGAGAGAGAGAGAGTGGAGGGAGAGAGTGAGAGAATGGGGCACCAGGGCCTCCAGCCACTGCAAACGAACTCCAGATGCATGTGCTACCTTTTGCATCTGGCTTACGTGTGTCCTGGGGAATCAAACTGAGATCCTTTGGCTTTGCAGGCAAACACCTTAACCGCTAAGCCATCTCTCCAGTCCCGTTGTTATGACACTTTCATGCAGTGTATCATGTACTTTGCTCATATTCACCCCATATTGTCCTTTCTTTTCTCTTTCCCTCCTGCTGGTTCATTTCCTCTTTTGAAATAATCCCTTTTCTACTTTTAAGATTACTTTCATGTAACATTTTGTGTGTGTGTGTGTGTGTGTGTGTGTGTGTGTGTGTGTCTATATTTACTTAAGTCTAGATTCCAGATATGAAAAAAACCTGCAATATTTGTCTTTCTGAGTCTGGTTTATTTTTATTTATTTATTATTATTTATTTTTTTGTATATATATATATATTTTTTTTTATATATTTTTGATTTTACATTCATAGTATTGGTTCCATTGTCCTTCCCTCCTCCCTCTTCCAAAGGGACCCTCATCAATGGCAGACCTTGTGGGGTAGTCAAGAATTCACTATAATGAAGTGTCAGCCACATTGGGGTCATTTCAGTTCTGCTTCAGTGAAGGTTTTGGGAGCAATCTCCTTTATTATTATTATTATCTGGTTTTTGAGGTAGAGCCACTCCTGCTCAGTGCACCATGAAGTGTCATTAATTCACAGCAATCCTCCTACATCTGCCTCCTGAGTGCTAGGATTAAAGGCGTGCACCACCACACCTGGCTGGTTTATTTTGCTTAACATGACAATCCCCAGTTCCATCCATTTTCCTGCAAATGACATAATCATTTTCTTCATTAAAGCTGAAAAAGGGTCTCACTGTGTATATGTCCCACATTTTATTTCTTCACTCATCTGTTAATGGATGTCTAGGCAGATCCCATATCTTGCCTATTGTGAGTAGTGCAAGAACTTTATTGGGACGCTACTCTGGTCACTTACCAGGATTTTGTTGCATTGTAAATTTGTGCTTGCACACGTTACTGTTTGTGAATGGAAAGTTACTGTCTTAAGGCTTAAGCTCATCTCATGGAATTTTTCTTTAAGTGAAAGTGAGTAAATGGTGTCTAGGCTCAATGTGAGATGAGTAATTTCTATCAAACAGGTGGTGTTTTTCTTTTGTACTTGTTCATGTGAGTTCTTAGGGTTGCTGACTTCTACATAATTACAAACATGGTCTTATTTCCAGGTTATGTTACACACAGGCACTCTTTATCTAATAATGGAGTCCTTCCCAAGTAAACTCATCATAAGTTGAAAATATTGTAAGCCAAAAATGCATCTAATCCACTGAACCCATTAGACATCCTGCAAACACTTCTATTACTACTGTTGTCATACAGCATTGAATCATTTGTGTAATTGATTGAAGACTATGCTGAAAGTGAAAATCAGTGTCCTGGTAAAGCCAAAAATCATAAAGACTCAAACCGGAGATGGTCTGAAAATGATCACAACTGGCAATTTCAATAATGAAATATTTTTCCTGTTTCCTTAAAGTTCCTAAAAGGCATTTTATTTATTCATTTATTCATTGTTTTGAGATTCTCATTGATCCTCATCTCTAGACAAGCCAGGCCTGGGAACTCATGGCAAGCTAGCCCTCAGCTTCCCAAACACTGGGATTACAGGTCATGAGCCATCACACCTGGCTTAAAGGCCATTTGCATTTCTAGCATTTTCTCTTTTTGACAGTTTACTCTGACTAATTTGTGGAGATGATACTCAGTCATGGCCTAGTAAGAATCCAGGCAGGATGCTAGTGGCCTGACTGACAGAGGAGGGGACAACAAGGTACACAGATACCCGAGGGGCCTTGCAGTTGCATTGGCTGGGGAGGGACTGAGGAGGAGGCAGGTTCATGCAGGGTTCCCCCATTTCCAGCTCAAGCAAGCAGGTGAATGCCACCACCAGTTACAGCAGAGGGTTTGCTGGAAGAGGAACAGGCTTTGGCTTTGTGAAAGCATCAAGTTTCACTTTAGAAGCATTGCATGTAACATCCACAGCAGATCTGTGAAATAGCAGGTTGACGGAGGAGCTGAGAGACCAGAGGTGTGTGAGGCAATCCCTTCAGGGAACCTGGGCATGTAAACCATATGAGAGTCATGAGATGGGACCAGGTTCACTCAGGAACAAAGCCCAGAGAGCTGAGAGCTGAGCCCTGGGCTGCCAACACTTAGGGACACAGAGAGAAGTCGGCCGACTATAGATTCTGAAGAAGAGCATAAGGGGAGGCGGGAGGGACTGTGTGTGAGCATGAGGAAGTATGAAGGGAGACTGAACTCAAAGGTCAAGGAAGATACACAAGGAGAAAAACATGTTAGCGGGATGTACAATCTGTAGGTGTCAAGACAAGAGCAGATTGGGGCTTCTGGGGACAGATGGGAGGGTTCAGTCTACACTGGTGTCAGCTCTTGGTGAACAGTGTTTTGGGGTGAGAAGAGGCAGAAAGGGCAGGGGAAAGCAGTGGGAGGATGAGTCAAGGCATGTTGGCAAATGTGGAGCAAAACATGTCTGGAAAACCGAAGCCATTTACTTATATATTGATTTTCTCTGGTAGCAGATTTCTCTCCCCATAGTCAGTCTCCAGCCACTGGTATGATGTCAAATGTAAAATCTCTTCCCCCTGTCTTTTTTTTTTTTTTTTTTTAAGGTAGGGTTTCACTCTAGCCCAGGCTGACCTGGAATTCACTCTGTAGTTCTCAGGGTGGCCTCGAACTCACGGGGATCCTCCTACCTTTGCCTCCCGAGTGCTGGGATTAAAGCCACCATGCCCAGCTTCAAATCTTTTAAAATTGAACTGCTGGCTCTCAGGAGCCAGTGTGACTCAGCTGTGGTCCCAGGGCGTCGGAGGTGGGCTCCTTCCCCAAATGTACAGAATGGTCCCAGGTAGAAGGAGAGCTTGTTTCAGAACATCAAAAGCAATGATGACTGGAGGGACAAGCTTTAAGGTCCTGATGGGTTTGTTTGACGTGGAGGTGGAAAGGGGAGGGAGGCCTGTTTCCTACTGATTCCAGTTACTATGGGGTTGAGTAGGCACCAGAGTGGCTCCAGGTGCTTGTGTCCTGGACAAGGAATTGGACAGACACATGTGGTGAACAGCGAGCAAAGAGAGAGAATTTACTGAGAAACAATATACTTCTAAGGAAAGAAGCTGGCCAGAGTGGGAGAAAGTTTAGAACTCAGGAGCAAATGCTGTTCAAGGGGCGTGGCCTTTTCAGTACCTAACTTGTGCATTGCTCAGGCTTCCTCATTTGCTCCATCTGTTACATGTAGTTCTGCATACAACTTCACGCACTGCGTGTCTCATTAGCATCTTACTACTCCACACAGGGATTTAGCATCATAATGAGCCAAAGTCACCTTCAGACGCTCTGGAGTACCTCTGTGCCAGCCTCAGTTTGGCATCGTGAGGGCAGGGAAAGGTGGGGAGGGGTCCAGCCTTCCTCTTTGCTGACAGATTTTTTTTGTGTGTGTTTGTTTGGTTGTTTTTTTTTGAGGTAAGATCTCGCTCTAGCTCAGGTTGACCTGGAATTCACTCTGTATTCTCAGGGTGGCCTCGAACTCACTGTGATCCTCCTACCTCTGCCTCCTAAGTGCTGGGATTAAAGGTGTGCACCACCATGCCCAGCTCAGATTAAAAAAAAAAAATTATTTTTATTTATTTGACAGAGACAAAGAGGAAGAGAGAGAGAGAGAAAGAATGGGAGCGCCAGGGCCTCCAGCCACTGTAAATGAACTCCAGACGAATACACCACCTTGTGCAGCTGGCTAACGTGGTCCTGGGGAATCGAACCTGGGTCTTTTGGCTTTGCAGGCAAGTGCCTTAACTGTTAAGCCATCCCTCTAGCCCAGGTTTTTTTTTATATGCTGGTTTTGAAGGCCTTTCCAGACCTGGCCTCTCCTGCTTCAATATCCCCTATGTTCACAGTGAAAATGGAGAAGGCTCATCACCTGGAGATGTCTCCATGGAGATGAAAATTGCCATGGTGGAAAGAGTTGAACTAGAACGGCAGAAGGACTGGACAGTATGGCAGCCAAGATGGGTGCTGGGATTAGAGACTAGGAGTTGGGGGAGTAGGGACACAGTCCAGGTGTTATCTGCCTGTGGGTGGCTGTTATCGAGATCCAAGCAATCCAGTGTCTGAGATGCCAGTGGGATGAATGTACCATCCTCTTGGAGCCATAATGCTATAGGCGTAGGGGTGGACAGGAAGGCAGGCAGCCAGGAGCCACACGCTTCAGAGTAACGGAAGATAAAGCCACAGAAAGTCTAGTTTTGCAGTTAATAATTGCCACCTACTTGTCATTCTAGGAGCAAGCAGTAGTCAGGACTCAGTACTTTCACGGGCATCTTTGTAGCCAGACTAGAGCACGTGACATACATAAACAGCTGGCTTAGTTATCCTGGGCATTTGCCTCATTTGAATGTTTGCCTGTGATTGGCCACATCTCGCCTACTGTACTTGGTTATTTGTCACGAAGGCAAATTCCTGAGATAGGTTTTCACTTTGACTATGTTCTATGAGGCTGTATTCCACAAAGTCCCTGGAGACTTCCTTGGGTGAAAAGGTCACGTTTACTTTGGTTGAACCAGTACTGGGGGGGGGGTCATGGAGGTGTGCTTGTGTTTGTGATGGGGGCATTCTGGAATCCTCTGGAAGATGTGGTCTTTGGGTGGTATGTCTCAAAAAACAGGGGCTTGCCGGGTGTGGTGGTGCACGCCTTTAATCCCAGTACTCAGGAGACAGAGGTAGGAGGATTGCTATGAGTTCGATGCCACCCTGAGACTACACAGTGAATTCCAGATCAGCCTGGGCTAGAGCGAGACTCTACCTCGAAAACAAAAACAAAAACAAAAAACAAACAAACAAACAAAAAAGCAGGGGCTTGTGTAGCAGGAAAGGAGAGACGACACGGTCTGCAAGTGGCAATAGTGGACCGGGAGGACACAACATTTGTTTCTGGGTCAGGCACCAGGAGAGAGAAAAACCCTCCAACTGCTGGGACTGTGGAACGGTAGAACATTGTGCACACATTCTCCTGAAGGAGTGAGACAGTCGGAGGGTTTGGCCAGTAGCAGAGGGAGGCTCCATGGGGGCAGGAGAAAGCTGGAGGGAGTGGGGTTGGGGTTCCACTGAATATACAAATCAGCATGAGGGTATTTTGGGGTGTCCTGAGAGGCTTGGGCATCCAGTAGTGGTTGAGGTACAAGAATGGATTTGAGTCCTATCACTTTCCTTGGATACAACCCATTCCACACAAGTGTGCCTCCAAGATTATCAACAAGAAGTCAGACATGAGATCCCATGAGACGTTACCTGATTTAACCTCTAGGCAGAAATCTTACCAAGCATCAACTGGTAATCCCCAACCACCAAATGTTTAATTCCTTCCATCGGGATCGCCTGAGCTCTAGTTCGGATTTCTGGCAGCCAACTCAAGTTCCTGACCTATGATTCTCCTACTTTAGAAAGTTGTTTTCTCTGAAATGAATGTAATTTCACATTTCTAGCGTACCTTCTTTCAGTTTCCTTTTTCTATTTATGACCTGGAAGATGGCTTCTTGCATGTATGATTTGTTTCCCCTTAGGTGGTGTTCAAACTATATTATTTCCAAAGGTTTTTTTTTTTTGGGGGTTCCCTTCTTTTCTTTGAATACTGGTCCTGGGGATTGGACACAAGACTTCATGCACACAAGGCATATACAGAGTCATCCTCCCACACTCTGACACTGTTTTCTTTGCTCATTCCAATTTATTTTCTTAAAAACAAAAGAAGAGCCGGGCGTGGTGGCGCACGCCTTTAATCCCAGCACTTGGGAGGCAGAGGTAGGAGGATCACCGTGAGTTCAAGGCCACCCTGAGACTACATAGTGAATTCCAGGTCAGCCTGGACTAGAGCGAGACCCTACCTCGAAAAAAAAAAAAAAAAAAAAAAAAAAAAAAAAAAAAAGAAAGAAAAGAAACAACAACAAAAAAAAGAAATTCACAAGAAATTCACAATACATACATACATATATACATATATATATACATACATAACATATATACCTATACACACACACACACACACACACACACACATGTATGTATGCCATAGACCAAGTTAATCTATTTGATTCCTGTGGGGTTATTAATAGAATTAGTAATAACACTAGCAGTATTCCTACATCTTTCAAAAAGCGCACAGGGAATACACTGACCACAGCTATTTTTCTGCAAAACTTAGAGGATTCTTAGCTGTCAACCTGACCTGATAATGTGATCAGTTCTGTTTTGTGAATACAACACTCGACAGCTGCCAGCCCCTGTTCAGAGGGAAAACATCACAGTCACGCTGAAGACACACACAGGATTTTGAGGGCTGGATTTCATAACTTGGAATTTGCTATTTTTAGAATCCAGCCCCAGAAACCAGAGAAACGTTCTGTCGGGTTTCTGTTTCCCAGAGTGGTGGCCTTCAGGGTAGTACTGGTCCAAACGAGAATCTGAACAAGGCCACAGGAGCTGCGGTTTGGAAGTGAGGGTTAGTTAACTTGGTGTGGGTGTCATTCGCATTAACTTCTAGTTCTGTATTCCTTACACAAAGTGTGTAGTCTGACAAAATACTCCACAAGCTTCAGAACAAATGACAATAAAAACAGAAATGCAAAAGAACATCAGTTCCCTAACCATTCTGTAGAAAGTGTCAAACACGGGGCTGGGCAAGTTGGCTCAGCTATTAAAGATGCTTGCTTGCAAAACCTGTCGGGCTGGGTTCAATTACCCAGCACCCATATAAAGCTAAATGCACAAAGTGGCGCATGTGTCTGGAGTTCATTTGGAGTGGCAAGAGGCCCTGGCATGATAATTATTTTTTAAAACCTATCATCAATTGTCAAATATGTGAGGTGGAGCTTTCAAGACAGGCTCCACTGCATTGAGAATTATTTTTAAAAATGTGTCAAACTTTTTGACACTTATTAGAGCATAATAATATTTCTCATTGTATTTTTAATTTTTATTTATTTATTAGCAACAGACAGAGAGAGAGAGAGAGGACGGGTGCACCAGGCCACTGCAAACCACTGCAAACGAACTTCAGATGCATGCACCACTTGTGCATCTGGCTTATGTGGTCCTGGGGAATTGAACCTCAAACCGGGATCCTTAGGCTTCACAGGCAAGTGCTTAGCCACTAAGCCATCTCTCCAGCTCATAATCATAATTTTAAATAACATGTGTCTATTAACATGGCTACTGCCTAACCCTACTAATTGTATGCAAAATCTCATAAGACCCGTGAAATTGGGTATTTATGCTTTAGTAAACAAAGGTTTCTTTGTTTTTATGTTTAATGCAGTCCACAATGTAAGGCAACTTTTTTTGCTCCTATCTCTCTCTTTCTATCTGAGTGTGTGTGTGTGTGTAGTGTGATGTGGTATATGTGTAGCATATGCAAGTTTGTGTGCCCTTGAGTTCTCCCCATACACTCGCTCGCCTGTGGTAGAGGTCACGCATCTGCAATGGCTGGAGTGGAAATTCAGGTATTCCGCTCTTCTTGCATGGTCCTGTTTTGAACCCGAGTCTCTTTTATTTATATTTATTTGAGTGAGAGAGAGCAAGGGAGAGAATGGACATGCCAGGGCCTCTGGCCATTGCAAAGGAACTCCAGACGCATGCGCCCCTTGTGCATTTGATGAGCCTCAGTCTCTTGTTTTGCTACTCCCAGAGCTGGTGAGGCTGCGAAGATTCTTGGATCTCTGCTCCCCTGCAAGACTGGGGTCACAGGTGAGTGTGGCTATGCCAAGCTATTTACGCGGAATTTCAATTTGGGCAGTTTTAGGTCCTCTCGGGCCCTCAAGCTTGTGGAGGAAGCACACTTAACCACTGAGTCATTTTTCCAGCCCAAAGTTAATTTTTTTTTTGTTGTTGTTGTTTTTGCTGTAGAGTCTCTGCTCTAGCCTAACCGGCCCTGAAATTTACTATGTAGTCTCAGGCTGGCCTTGAACCCACTGCCATCCTCCTACCTCTTCCTCCCAAGTGCTAGGATCTAAGGCATGTGCCACCACACCCAGCAAAGTCAGTTTTTCCCCATGATATTTATTGAGTGCTTGGTAGATGCAAAATGCATGTAAGTCAATAACAGTCATGTAAAGCACATGAGATAAGAGAGAAAAGCAAGTTACAAAGTTTCTGGAAGTTTGAAGAAAGGAACCTTATTTCTTTTTCTTTTTTTTGGTTTCCAAGGTAGGGTTTTGCCTTAGCCCAGGCTGACCTGGAACTCACTATGTAGTCAGTCTCAGGCTGGCCTTGAACTCAGGCGAATCTCCTACCTCTGCCTCCTGAGTGCCGGGATTAAAAGCGTGTGCTACCACACCGGCTAAAACCTTGTTTCTTTCTTTCTTTCTTTTTAATTTTATTTATTTATTTGCATGTAGAGAGAGAGATTGAAGTGAGACATACAGAAAGAGAATGGGCATGCCAGGGCCTCCAGGCACTGCAAATGAACTCCAGGGGCATGTGCCCCTTGTGCATCTGGCTTACATGGGTCATGGAGAATCGAACCTGCATCCTTTGGCTCTGCAGGCAAACGCCTTAACTATGGAACCATCTCTCCAGCCCAAAAAGCAGATTTTTAAAACTTTTTTTTTTCTTTTTGGTTTTTTGAAGTAGGGTTTCACCCTAGCCCAGGCTGACTTGGAATTTACTCTGTAGTCTCAGGGTGGCCTCGAACTCATGGTGATCCTCCTACCTCGGTATTGTTGAGGACAACCTTGAACTTCTGATCCTTTTGCCTCCACTTTCTGAGTGCTGGGATTACAGGCATGTAGCAAAGCCCCCAGTTTATTCAGTGCTGGGGATCAAATCCAGGGCCCTGTGCATGCTAGGCAAGCGCTCTACCACCTGAGCTACACCACTATTTCTCCGTCACTTCTTTATTTCATTTCTTTATGTCATTCTTTTTTAATTTTAATCTTTAAAATATTTTATTTATTTATTAGACAGAGAGAGAACAGGCACACCAGGGCCTTCAGCCACTGCAAACAAACTCCAGATGCAAGTGAGTGCCATTTTATGCATCTGGCTTCACATGGGCACTGGGGAATCAAACCTGGGTCCTTTGGCTTTACTTTAAAGCAACTTTACCACTAAGCCATCTCTTCAGTCTCATCTTTATGCCATCCTTCACTATCCTGAAAAAAGGACAGAAATCACATTGTCAAGTTCTAAAGGTAGAACTGATTGGGTAAAAAATCTTCCACAATTGTTCCTAATGCAATCAAGGACCCCACCATGGGGACAGATTTTTTTAAAAAGTATTTTATTTTTATTTATTTGACAGAGAGAAGGAAGGAGAGAGAGAGAGAGAGAATGGGCATGCCAGTGCCTCCAGCCACTGCAAATGAACCCCAGACGCAGGCACCCCCTTGTGCATCTGGCTTACGTGGGTCCTGCAGAATCGAACCTGGGTCCTTTGACATACTAGGCAAATGCCTTAACTGCTAAGCAATCTCTCCAGCCCCACAGGGTCATATTTTTGCCAACTACATGTTTAAGGCAGAGGAAGGGAGAGTATGTAGATAGCTCAGAGATATTTCTCTAAAAGTCTAGAAGCTTTAATTTAGAAAGGCATTCTACTGGGCACACTGAAAGCCTAGCCAGGACAACCCTCTGTATTTTGTCCTCACTTCTCCATTATCATAGCGTAACATTTCAGGGCCAAATATTTTTGCCTCGGATTCATAAAGCAACAAGCTCACACATTCCTGTCTCGGGTTGAGATCAACAACCAACCTCACCAGCACAGGTGAGGAGTCTCCCTCTGCTGTGTCCACGACGTCAACCAGGGACAATAGAGAGAAGCGTGGTCTCAGAGGCTCACAGATCTGTAGCATTTTTCTGCTGAGTTAACATCCCCATGATCAGAACAGCCCCCCAGCAGAATAAAACATTCACACTGCAAAGGGGGAGAAAACAAAGAAATTAGGAGATAAAAACCAGGCCTTCTGGAATCTTATCAGGCATGTGTGGTCCAGATGTGGGTTTTTGTTTGTTTGTTTGGTTGGTTGGTTGGTTGTTTTTTTTGAGGTAGGGTCTCACTCTAGCCCAGGCTGACCTGGAATTCACTGGCCCAATCTCAAAGTAGTCTCAGGGTGACTCATTTCGCAGCCCTGCACACGGGCATAACAGCAAACATGGCCCAGTCCAAGTAAAGCTCTCACCAGAATAGTCCATCAAGCTGTACCCACTGCAAGTGTCTCTTAGGCCTAGGTTTCAAATCCTTCCACACCTCTTGAAAATCAGCTCAAAAGGCCAAAGCCACACAGTCAGGTGTCTAGCAGCAATCCTCCTACCTCTGCCTCCCAAGTGTTGGGATTAAAGGCGTGTACCATCACACCCCACTCAGAAGTAGGTTTTGTTTTCCTATTTAGAACCAAAGTTTCAAATAAAGGCTTTGGGTACTCCCGAATTTCCTTTTCCAGGGTTAAAGGGAAATTGCTTCCACCTGCTGGTTCCCCTTCTGTGCTGGGGTTCTGAGCATTCCAGTCCTTGCCTTTCATGCTCCCGCTGAGAAGTTTCCTCAGGTTTTATTTTTATTTTTTCCTATTTCAGTGTTCGGATTTCAGTGTCATGCAATTCTTTTTTTTTTTTTCTGTGTCTACTCTGTGAATTGCTCAAATACTGTTGGTCACACATTATCTGGGAAACCTGTCCCATTAGGGACTAGCTGTACAGACCATGGAGGGCTCAATATGTTTGGCACTGCATCAAGAATTTAGTTGATCAAGTGTATCACCTTTCCCATCTACTTTGGGCATGTGACCCCATCCAGCCAGGTCCCCACTGAAAACCTTCCCCTCCTGCCTGCTGCCCAGCCCTGCACTCCGGACTCCACGGCGCCCCCTATCGGGCGGGCAAGGGAAGCTGAGCCAGCGGCTAGGCAGGCTGCATGCAGTCAGGTCAGGAGCCTGCCTGTCTTGACTGTACTTTTTCACTGACTGGTTGCTAATCACTGCATAAATCAGAGGAGAAAGAAAGTATCTCTTAAGCCCACCTTTTTTTTCCCCTCATGGCATTTATTGATACCATTGCAAGTATTCACAGCTTTCTCAATTTTTTTTAGTCTTTTCGACTTGTAACTGAATCAAAGAAGTGACATGACAGCCAAAGAAAAGGGAGAAATGTACAAATGGTGGAAGAAGGCAACAGCTGACAGGGAAGGCTCCCCAGAGGAGGTGGCGTTTGTCCTATCTCAAGATTTGAATGTGAGCTGACTAGGTCCAGAAAAGAGGGAAAGCCTTTGAGCAAGAGGTGGAGGGGCAGACTGAACAAGGAATGAAGTTAGGGGCCAGACTTTTCCTCACTGAGAGCGGTGGGCCTCAAACATTTTCTTCCACCCTGTACACTATTCAAGAGGCGGACTGTCGTCTAGTCTCTGCTGCCTCTTTTCACACCACAGGCTTCCAGAGTAAAGGAAAGGGATCCACACTAAAGCTGTCCCCTCCTGACCCGCCTCCCAGGTTAAGTGGCTGTTGGGGTCAGTTTCTCCTTACTGCTGCGATAAACACCAGACCAAAAGCAGCTCATGGGAGAAAAGGGTTTATGTTGGCCTACAGACTTGAGGGGAAGCTCCATGATGGCAGGGGAAAACGATGGCATGAGCAGAGGGTGGACATCACCTCCTTGCCAGCATCAGGTGGACAATAGCAGCAGGAGAGTGTGCCAAACACTGGCAAGGGGAAGCTGGCTATAACAGTCATAAGCCCGCCCCCAACAACACACCTCCAACAAGGTTCCAATTCTCAAAGGGCCAGCAGCAAGGCACCCAGCATTCAGAACACACAAGTTTATGGGGGACACCTGAATCAAACCAGCACAGTGGCTGTGCAGATGCCAGCCCCAGGACCCCACGTGCACAAACCTTTCCCTCATCACATCTCCTTTACAGGAGACTTGATTGGGGATGGGGGCATAACCTTTAAAAGCACATGCCCTATCTTAGGGGGCCTCCCCTTCACCCCAGTCCCAGCCATCATTTGAGCGCAGACTGCAAAGCACCACCCAGTACAATCCTTGATGTGGGAAAGCCTCAAGCTAAACTAGACTAATGTGTGAACTACCAGCGACCTGGCAAAGTCCCAGGAGGAAAAGAGATGTGGATTCTAAGCTGAGGCGAATTATTCCGTATTCTCTTGTATTTCCCTATGACACGAGCATCTAAAGACGCTTCTGGCAAGAAGCGAGCTGAGTTCACGTAAGAGTTACCACAAAGGATCCTTGTTCCCTTGACAAGAAAGGTGAGATCCAAGGTTTGCCCAACAGAAAAGGGTAATCATCTAAAAAGGTCCTTCCCGAGTCGAACAATGGTACAGAAAAACTCGAGACATACCTCTGGCCTGCAGAATTAACCTTCCCTTCAAGCAGTACTCAGAACCCAATCTTGTGAAAGGTCAGCTGATGTAAACAGTCTTCTGTGAGAGGAAATTTGTAAATTCCCAGGAAAAATATTTGAGGATGTTAAAGCTTTGGGAAATATACAGGAAGGGCTGGGGCGGGGGGGGGGGGGAGGCGGGGGGGGAGGGGTGCATGATCCAAATACCACCCCGTCCTAAATAGCTTTAAAACAAGTCTCAGGAAGAAGTTTCGAGTTAAAGTGCTTGAAACATCTGGCTTTAATTTGAAATATAATTAGAAATGCATCTTAATATGTAAGGAATTTTAAAAGCTAAGAGGAAGTACATTTCTGGGTGACCAAGTGTTTTTGGATGATGTCATAGTCATGGCATGAAGAGGAATACTCGAGAACTATTTTGGTAGTATTTGGAGAGATTAGTTTTTCCCCTGTGTTGTCTTACTGTTCCTATGAAAAGCCATTTACAAATGACACACATAGGAAATAACCAGATTTTATCACCCATGGTTGGGAATCAACTGGTTCCCAAACCCAAATGGCGTAAGGTGGCTGATAAGATATGATTTCAAAAGGCTCGTCCTTTAGAAAGCAAAGACACTGCTGCTCTCTTTCCATTCCCTACCCTTTCTTGCTCTCGTTTGTTTTTCTTCCATTTTCCGCTCTAGAAGTGAGGAAGAAAGAGGAGCAAGTATTTCATTAGAGATCAAAAAAAAAAAAAAAAAAAAGTAAACACGTGCCCACCTGCCTTGTGCATCCTCCTGACAGAGACAGTCCAGGACAGCTCAGACAGACAGCCTCCTGCTCCCGGGCTTTAGAATCACAGAAAACATTACAGAAAGCATTGTGGGAACAATGTATATTTTGGTTTGTCAAGACGGCAGTTATGATCTGCTATTGGGATCTTTTCAGGAAAGGATGTTTTAGTAGTAACAAGATTAGAAAAAGGGACACCATCTCAGACTATTAAAAATCTTATTAAAGCCAGACGTGGTGGCGCACACCTTTAATCCCAGCACTTGGAAGGGAGAGGTAAGAGGATCGAAGTGAGTTCAAGGCCAGCCTGATGCTACATAGTGAATTCCTGGTTGGTCTGGATTAGAATGAGACCCTGCCTCGAAAACCAAACCAAACCAAACCAAACTATTTTATTATACATAATTAAACATTATGATATACATTATATATGTTTATATATACATCATATATTTATATACAAGCACATATAATCTTATCACACATATTTATGCATAATCTATACATATATCAAAATAAATCTAGATTTGTGTATTTATGAATACATTTAGATAACATACAAAGATACACATTTTTCTTTCAAAATTGTGGTGAGGGCTGGAGAAATGGCTTAGCGGTTAAGACACTTGCCTGAGAAGTCTAAGGACCCAGGTTCAAGTCCTCAGTACACACATAAGCCAGATGCACAAGATGGCTCATGCATCTGGAGTTCATTTGCAGTGGCTGGCACACCCATTCTTTCTCTATCTGCCTTACTGTCTCTCTCAGATAAATAAATAAATTTAAAAAATTATAGTCAGATGTACATGACAAAATTTATCATAGCAAGCACTTCTTTTTTTTTTTTTTTTTTTTTTACTTAATCATGCTTATTTTTCCTTCTTCCAAAGAATGATTGTTTGGGGGATGCTTGGATTTGGGAACAACTTGGATCCAATTGCAGTGTTTCTTCCCAGAGATCAACACTGAGCATTTACTATGTGTGACAAGCATATGTCTAAATCATTTAATTCTCATAATCCTGAAACCCTGGTCTTGGCATTACAGTCACTTTTCAGATAAAGAAACAAATCACAGGGCGGTTAGGCATTTGCTCCAGGCCACGAAGCATCGAGGGAACCTGACCTTAAACATAGCCTGTCTGATTTCAGAACTGTCCTCATTCTTACTGCACCAGTGGCTGGAGGTTCATGTATTCTATTACTTAGAAATATCTTGTTGTCGCCAGGTTAGCATCACTCAACCAAGAGCAGCCTGTGGGAAAAAAAAGAGGTTTATTTTGGCTTATAGGCTCAAGGGGGAAGCTCCATGATGGCAGGGGAAAATGATGGCATGAGCAGAGGGTGGACATCACACCCTGGCCAACATCAGGTGGACAACACTGGCAAGGGGGAGCTGGCTATAACACCCTTAAGCCCACCCCAAACAATACACTGCCTACAGGAGGCATTAATTCCCAAATCTCCATCAGCTGGGAACCTAGCAGTTAGAACACCTTCGCTTATGGGAGACACCTGAATCAAACCACCACAGGTCTCGCTCTAGCCCAGGCTGACCTGGAATTCATTATGTAGTCTCAGGGTGGCCTCGAACTCAGGGTGATCTTGCGTGCTAGGATGAAAGGCGTGTGCCACCACGCCCAGCTTACTTAGAAAATATTTATTTTAGGATGGAGAGATTGCTCAGTGGTTAAGGTGCTTGCCTGAAAAGGCTAAGGACTCAGGTTCGATTCCCCAGTACCCATGTAAAGCCAGATGCACAGTGGCACACGCATCTGCAGGTTCATTTGCAGCGACTGGAGGCCCTGGTGCACCCATTCTCTCTCTCTCTCTTTCTCTCTGTGTCTGCTCTAACTCTCTCTGCTTGCAAATAAATAAATAAAAATATCAAAAAGAAAATATTTATTTATTTATCTATATGTGGCAAGCAAGAGAGGCCACTGTAACAAAATCCAAACAAACATGCACTACTGCTTCATGCATCTGGCTTTACATGGGTACTGAGGAATTGAACCCTGGCCAGCAGCCTTTCCAACCACGTGCCTTTAACTGCTGGGTCATCTCCCTAGCTTTTAGAAAATGTTTTTTAAGCCAAGACTATGTGATGACCCCTAGGGATGATAAAGCTGAAGGAGGCCTAGGTACAGAGGTGGGGGACACACTTCCTTCCTCTTATTTTTCACAGGAAAGAAGTGAAGACAGGCCATGTACCTTCTCTGTTTCTCTACTGGCCAGATGGTGGGTGGTCTGGACGGAGGAGGTTTCCTGTCCATGCTCCCCCCTGATAGTCTGCAGATTGGGGACTACCCAGGACCTTGGAGGAAGTGTGACTAATTCGCTATTGTCCTGGAGCCCTACTGCCACCAGCTACCGCAGAGCCCATCCCCAAGCCCAAGACCCATCACACCTGGGCTTCTGGTCACTGGTGACAGTACCTGGGAACAAGAAAGAACTGGTCTCTTCGTGAAAAGTGGTCAGCACTGGAACTCAGTTTCTCCTGGGGCATCTGTCCTTGGGGAAGCCCGGCCTCCCCGCCAGCACGGTCGCACCCGTAGTGCCCACTCAGGCAAACTAGGAGCGAGGAAGCCCACAGGAGAGATTCCCATCTCCATTAGGGGCTGGGGTTGGGCCAGTGACTGGATCCTAAGAGGGTGGCATGTGAGAGACGTCCCAAGGACACCCGAGACTGTGGGCACCTGCGTGGCGGAAACAGTTCTGTGGCAGATGTGGGCAACACTGGCCTTGGTGTCTGGATGCTGCTGTGGCTCCCAGAATGATGAGAACACAGACCGTCTGCAGCCTGGGCTGAGGGGCAGGCTGAGGGGATCCCCGGATCACCAGAGTCACGCCAAGGCCTTTCACGCCTTACCCTGCCTCAGGCCATTTTCTTTTGCTATAACACAATACCCAAGTCATAAAGGAGAAAACTTCTTTGGGCTCATGGTTCTAGAGGCTGGAAAACTCATGCCGCATCCAATACCCAGGAAGACAGAAGCCAAGTGAGTGGGTATAGAAAAAAAAAAAACAACTACAAAGGGTAGCCTTGCTTTATACCAACCTGCTCTTGACACAACTACTAACCCAGTCCCTGGAGAATGTCACTAATCCCCCCAAAATGATCTGCTCACCTCTTGGAGGCCCAGCCACCTCTCAACACCATCATCACGTTGGGAATCAAATTTCAGCACCAGTTGCATAGGGGACGTGCCATCCTCAAAGCAAAGCAGAAACTTCGAAGGATTTTTTAAGTTTCTTTTTAATTTAAATATAGATATTTCAAATATTTTATTATTTATTTATTTGAGAGAGAGAGAGCAATATAGAAATAGGCTGGTAGAGAGAGAGAGAGAGGGGGACAGAATGGGCACTCCAGGGCTCCAGCCACTGCAAACGAAACTCCAGATGTGTATGCCCCCTTGTGCATCTGTCTTACATGGGTACTGGGGAATTGAGCCTCAAATCAGGGTCCTTAGGCTCCATAGCAAGTGTTTAACCACTAAGCCATCTCTCCAGCCCTAAAATGTATTTTTTAAACTTTATTTATTGATTTGCAGGAGAGAAAGAGACACACACAGAGAGAGAGAGAGAGAGAGAGAGAGAGAGAAAGAAAATGGGTGCACCAGGGCCTCCAGCCACAGCAAATGAACTCCAGATGCATGCGCCACCTTGTGCATCTGGCTTATGTGGGTCCTGGGGAATTGAGATCCTTAGGCTTCACAGGCAAGTGCTTAACCACTAAGCCATCTCTCCAGGCCCACTTTTTAATTTTTATTTATTTACTTGAGCGAGCAAGCGAGCGAGAGAGAGAGAGAGAGAGAATGAGTGTGCCAGGACCTCCAGCCGCCACAAACTCCAGACACATGTGCCACCTAATACATCTGGCTTATGTGGGTCCTGGGGAAATCAAACCTGGGTCCTTTGGCTTTGCAGGCCACACCTTCACCACTAAGCCATCTCTCCAGCCCACTTCAAAGGATTTTAATCAGGGCAATGTAATCAAGTATGCATTTTGGCAAAGTTCCCCCAACCTTAGGATAGAAAACTGGGGATCAGGGAACCCACTGGGAGGTATCAGTAGATTTTTTTTTTTCAGGTATTTTGTCACAGTCACAGAAAGATGAGAAAAAGAGAGAGTGAGTGTATGCTGCCTTTCCAAAGTCAGAGACCCCAAGGCTGGTGATAATAACATGGCTATGGGAGCAGTGGGAATGAAGGCCGTTCCGTGCAATGGGCGCGTCTTTCAGCAGACCATGAAACTGGGCACCAACTCTACCAGAATGCCATGAGGCTGATGTCCTATGACTGTCAGTGACATCCATGACATTGGACATTGGAGGGGCCTTTGGTGTCATGGCCTTGAGTCCATTTTGTTATTTTTCTTGCTTTGGGCAACACATCAGAGTATCAGTCCGTGCTCCGAGGTGCCGTTAAGACTCCTTCTCCTGGGAATAGCAGGCCCTGCCGTGTCCACTGTCCCTCCCTTGTCACGGTTGCCTCATGCATGGTAACCAGGTTTGCAGGTTCTCTGAGCACTCTTTTCCCTCCTCCACAGCCTCTTGCAGGCAAGCCGTGCTCCCTCCTGCTCTCATGGGAACACCCATTCTACTGCCTCCCATCAATGGGCTCCCTGATCTTTTTATCTGTCTCCCTTTTCCATCTGTTTTGGATTATTTCTGCCCAGGGCTGGCAGATTTACATTAAACATCCCAGGACTGGAGAGATGGCTTGGCAGTTGAGGCACTTGCCTGCAAAGCCTAATGAGCTGGGTTCAAATTCCCAGTACCCACATATAAAGCCAGATGTATGGGGTGCATGCATCTGGAGTTCATTTGCAGTGGTTGGAGAGGCCCTGGTATGCCCGTTCTCTGTCTTTTCTCTCTTTCCTATCTCTGCTTGCAAATAAATAAATGAAAAAAATTTTTTAAAAAAAATTCCAGTCTCAGTAGGGGTCTGGCCAGCAGAAAGACACACAAATTGGTCTTTGGACAGAAATTAAAGGTGATTTGAGGCATTTGGAGGTCAGAAAACAGGCTTGGATCATGCCAGTATGGAGAACATCTGAACAGTTCTCCACCATCTCATCCCACACCCACAGGCGACACGAAAAAACCTTCTGCGTTTTTCCTGAACCCATCTACCCTCTGCTCTGCAGACCAGGCCCTGCTTGTGAGCCGACAGCTGGATTCAGAACAAACCTTACAGATCCCAGAAGCAGTTAATTTCAGTAGACAATCAGAGAAGCTAAGTTTAGTACTAAATTAGATCTTGAACTTCCTTCTGGACCCCACCTCCTGGAGGACTTGCTTCCCAAACGTGGTTGATTGGCGTTGGACGGGGCAAGCCCAGAGGAGGTTGGCAGCCCTAGCTTGTCTTGTGGGAGTCTGGCTGTCCGCCTGCTTCATCTGTAACACTCACACTTTCCCATGAGGAGGCTTCGTGCGGTCATGAATTGCAGTCAAGCACGGCTCGATTATAGATTACACTCTGCTAATGAAAAACATTGCTACATGGAAGCTGTCATCCCAGACAATTACAAGCAGCTTTGCAGCCAAGATACAGACATCACTCCAGAGCACCACCTCTGGTAGACAGGCAGCCCTATCAACCCAAGAGCCCTGGGGGACCCGCAGTCAACACCAACTGTCTTCTCTCCTGCCCCAGTCCACTTCTGCCAGGCCATGGGGAGAGCTCCGGGGATGGGAATCCCAGGACTACTGGGTTGTTTCGGTTTTGGCCCTTACAATAGGGATCAGGCAGACACAGTTTCCTTAACATTTTTTTCTAAATAATTTACTTCTCTTAATTTATTTATGAGACAGAGAGAATGAGAATGGGCGCACTGGTGCCTCTAGGTACTGTAAATGAACTCTAGACGCATGTGCCACCTTGTGCATCTGGCTGATGTGGGTTCTGGGGAGTTGAACCTGGGTCCTTAGGCTTCACAGGCAAGTGCCTGAACCACTAAGCCATCTCTCCAGCCCTTGAAGAGTTTTTTAAAATAATATTTTATTTTTATGTATTTATTTGAGAGAGAGAGGACAGAGGGAGAGAGACAGAGAGGGAAAGAGAGAGAATAGGCATGCCAGGGCCTCTAGCCACTGCAAAACTCCAGATATATGCGTCCCCATGTGCATCTGGCTGATGCGGGGCCTGGAGAATTGAACCTGGCTCCTTAGGCTTCACAGGCAAGTGCCTTAAGTGCTATGCCATCTGTCCAGCCCCAGCCTTGGATAACTGAAGACAGTGACAGCAGGGTCACATGCCCTTCCGAGCTGGAGGCTCTGGGCACATGTCATTTGCTGGGTACATGCTGTGATGTTGGCTCTCTGTCCACATGGTCATGGGCCACACTCTCTCCCCGACCCACAAGCCTCTCCTGGGCTCTGGCTCCATTCTTTTGTTCCCCAGACACACCTACCACCCTCCGCCCTGTCCTGCTCTCTCTCTTCCTAGCTCCAACATTTTGACGCTTTTGCATTTGAGACCTGACCAATCCCTGCACTCAGACCCAAGGCCTGCTCCATGACTGGTTCTAACACCCCCCCCCCGAGTCTCTCACAATTTCCCCATGAACACCCAGCCTTCCTCTATTTGCCATCAAAATGGACCTTTATAGCACTTGGGAGGCAGAGGTAGGAGGATCACCGTGAGTTCAAGGCCACCCTGAGACTACAGAGTGAATTCCAGGTCAGCCTCAGCTAGAGTGAGAGACCATACCTCAAAAAACAAAAAAACAAAACAAAACAACAACAACAACAACAACAACAACAACAAAAAAGGAATGGACCTTTACGACTCCGTGCTTGAGGAGCCCTGCAGGTGTGACACAGTGACCATGTGGGCAGTACACAGTGACCATGTGGGCAGTACGCAGTGAGGGGATGGTCTGCACATGCTCAGAAAGCCAAGAAAGGACCAAGGAGAAGTGAAGTTGCAGGGCTGAAGAGATGACTCAGCAGTTAATGGCACTTGCTTTCAAGGCCTGACTCAGGACCCACATAAAGCCAGAAGCACAGAGTGGCACATGTATCTGAAGTTCATTTGCAGTTGCAGGAGGCCCTGGCACACCCATTTCTTTTCCTCTCTCCCCTTGCAAATAAATAATAAAATAAGTAAAAAATATTTAAAAAGAAAGAAAGAAGGAAGGAAGAAAGGAAGGAAGGAAAGAAAGAAAAAAGAGAGAAAGAAAGAAAGTCAGGCTGGAGAGATGGCTTAGTGGTTAAGGTACTTGTCTGCAAAGCCAAAGGACCTGGGTTCAAGTCCCCAGGACCCATGTAAGCCAGCTGCACAAGGTGGCGCATGTGTCTGGAGTTCATTTACAGTGGCTGGAGGCCCTGTATGCCCATTCTCTTTATCTCTCTCCTTCCCTCTTTCTCCCTCTCTCTACCCCATAAACAAATTATATATATATATATGTAAAGTTGTTAACTATTCTCTGCCTCTCTTTGTTACTGTTCTTTGGAATTTTGGGTGAATTTCTCAGTTCTCCACATTTCCAACTCAGTGTCATTGCCCTGGTCTTCTTCTTTCTTCCTTCTGTGGGAAACCCGCCCTCCCCTGAGCTCTCAGGGCTCCGAGGAACAAGACGTACCAAGGAGCCAGGACAAATGGATCAACCTCGGTCCTGCGTGTAGTGTGTACCGGAGCCTTGAGCCTCCTCCACCACGTGCCCTAAGGGAAGAGGAAATGGTTGACACATCTCTCGGACTGCTTTTGTGGAAACTGCTCTGAGATGGTTCTCATCTAGCAGCATAACCCGATGACTCACAGAAGAATCTATTCATGGACCCTTTCTCAGAGAACTCAATGAAATGACTCACACCTCAATGTACTAGACTGGATTGGGAATGTGAAGTCAAATCCTTTCCCCTGAGAACAGGAAATTTTTGATGCTTCTTCTGCAGGGGAGAAGGGACACACTGGTAGGAGGCACGGGCAGGCTGGCTTTCTCCATCTGGGATGATCTTCCCTGGCGGCAGGACTACCAGTTTCTGTGTTAGGAGGCTTCCCGTCACTATAGTAAATACAATTGACAAGGAAAAAAGCTTGACTGTGGCTCACAGTTTTATCAGTGCTAGTCCATGGTCAGTCACTTGAGGCTGCTGCTTGGAGTGAGGCAGCACACCACAGCATGGGGGTAGGGAGATGGGCAGTGCATGGTTAGGCAGAGCTGCCCACCGCATGTCTGGGAAGCAAAGAGAATGAGAGAAACAGAATCCCAGGATTATTTGTTCCTCTTTCTAAAAATAATAGTTTTTATTTACTTACCCAAGAGAGGGACAGACAAAGTATGGGTACCTCAGGGCCTCTTGCCACTGCAAAAGAACTTCCAGGCACTTGTGCCCGCCACTTTGTGCATCTGGCTTTATGTGGGTTCTGAGGAATCGAATTCTGAGCCTGCAGGCTTTGCAAGCGAGTGTCTTTAACCACTGAGCCATCTCCTCAGTCCCTTCTTCTTTTTTTTTTTTTCTGACACAGGTTCTCACAATGCTGTGCAAGCTGGCCTGAAGCTCACAATCCTCCTGCCTCAGCCTCCCAAGTGCTGAGGTTACAGGTGTGTTGTCACACCCAGCTGCATAACTTCTTTTTTGAAGGCATGCCCTTCAAATGATCTAATGGCCTTCCTTCTAAGCTCTAAAGATTCCACTGTCTCCCAACACCACCAAGCTGGAAGCCAAGACTTTTAAACAAATGGATCTTTGGGAATATTCTAGGTCCAAACCATACTAGACTTTAGAAAGCATATTTGCTGTTTTCAAAATCAAAATTAACGGAAAGTAAGTCTAGACAAAGTGTTCCCTGTTGTGAGCATCTGGAAGAAAGACTGAGCATAAGAAAGTGTCGGGGGATGATGGAGAGATGGCTTAGCGGTTAAGGCACTTGCCTGCAAAGCTTAAGGACCCAGGTTTGATTCCCCAGGACCCACGTAAGCCAGATGCACAAGGTGGCACATGCGTCTGGAATTCATCTGCAGTGGCTAGAGGCCCTGACGTGCCCATTCTCTCTATCTGCTTCTCTCTTTCTAATAAATAAAGAAATAAAACATTTTTTTAAAAAACAGAAGTGTCAGGAGCGATCAAAGACTTCACCGCTGAGTCTTTGATACCTCAGTCAGTGACTTTTCTCACTGGGGACACATGGGAAGCGGGGGTGGGGGGAGTTGAGTCAAGCTGGTGCTGCTGGTGATATTGCTCGTTGTAGAACAGCTGCCCTGTCACCGCAACAGGCTTTTAGCCTTGGTCAGACAACAGCCGGGAAGGGTGGCCTGCCTACCTGCCTGATGGCAGGCCACCCTCTGTAGAACCGTAGGGGACTGTCCTTTTCCCGGGTGCCTCAGGACAAATGAGTCACACACCCTTACCCCAGATAACAGGTGGCATTCTAGAAAAAGGGGCGGAAGGAAGGGAATGTTATTGGTCAGGGAAACTGACAAGTACCATGGCAGAAGAAGCAAGGCCCACTGGGAGCGGGTAAAGCCTTGGATGAGAAAGTGGAGCTGTTCTGCTTCCGTGAGCCTGAGGGCCTCCTGGGAACCCCTGGCATGGTGCCAATGCCCTCCGAAACTCAGGGACATCGCGGACTCCTCTTTTTTACATCATGTGTTTGGCCAGTTGTGGGCTCTCTTGACGCCGTTCTCTTTTCTCCATGCCACCTCCCATCGTCCTCACCCTCGGCTTTCCAAGATTGATGGCTTGGCTTCCCACAGAACTGAGGAACCGTTTAAAAACACACACACTTAACCGCTAGGCGCTTTGCATAAACTGTGGGATAATATTCAGGCTCCTTGGTGTGATCTGTGGAGCTCCTCGTGTCTGGATCCCCAAATTCCTCCCTGGCCTCCATTTCCCCCTCTCCCCCATCCCACCCACTCCTCTTCAGAGCTGCCCTGCTGTTGTCAGGTGGAGACCAAACTGATCCTTCCTCATAGCCTTAATCTCTAGTATGTTTCCCCTTCATCACTGTTATCACCTGGTAAGCCTCTCCCCTCCCAAGAAACACCCCCCAGTCTTTGAAGATGGAGCCCACATCATGGTCATCGATCGTTTCTATGGCAACCATGCCAGCCATTAGAGTAACTGTGATGATTGTACAGACTCAATAAATAAATGAACAAGATATCGCTTCTTCAAGAGATCACGTTATGAGGGGATATGTAATGCAACATCATGTTTTTTATTCGTGTTTTCTTCGAGGCAGGATCTCACTCTAGCCCCAGGCTGACCTGGCACTCACCCTGTATTCCAGGCTGGCCTCGAACTCATGGCAATCCTCCTACCTCTGCATCCTGAGTGCTGGGATTAAAGACTTCTTTTTTTTTTCCCCGAAGATGGGAGAAAACCAAGGTTTGGATGCTGAAGTAGTGAGGAGAGATGCCGACAAAAGTGTTGGTAGGAGTGAGAATTACTGCTGGAGCTACTACAAGGGAAACAAGCAAGAGTTGGCAGCCAGAGCCCATAAGAAGCACGCGGCTGAGGGCTTGGAGTGTGAGTGCCATTGAGACAGCTGAGAGGAAGCCCAGGTGGGCTTAGCAGCCGCAAAGCACTAAAGGGTTTTGCCCTGATTGGCCCCTTTCCTCAGTGACCAGAAGCCAGGTCGGAGCATGAATGGGAACCTGCTAGGGCTGGTGGTGACAGGGAAAAAAAAAGAAGTGACAGTGTAGGAAGTCCAGTAGGTGAGATGGGCTGGGTCACACAATGGTAACAGACCACCCCACATCTCAGCGTACAGCACATGCTCGCCATGCCCAGAAATCCAGTGCAGGCAGAGTGGATGAGCTACCACGAAGCATTCCTCCAGGAGCAGGGAAAAATTGAACATAAATGGTCCTCAATGTAGGGCTGGGATGCCAAGCTCTCCTCCTGTGTTTGAATATGAAACATTCCCCACAGACAAGTGTCATTCAATACATGGGCCCCCAGCTAGTGGCACTGTCTGGGGAGACTGTGAAACCTTTCTGGACATGGAGCCTAGCTGACAAGGGACAGGGGTGGAGCTTGAGGGTTACAGCCCATCTCTGCTTTCTGCCCTGGCCCTCTGCTTCCTAATCGCCAATAAAACCGGTCATATCACATTCCTACGGCCACAGCAATGAGCAGCTCCCACCACCACGAGGGACCGTATTCCCTGAACAGTGAGCTACAACAAATATGTCTTTCCTTATGTTGTTGCTGTCTGGAATCCTGCCATGGTGAATGAAGGCAGGGGGATAAATACACGCCTCCCCACAGGCCCAACTTGGGGCTGATCTCCTGCCTACCGTTATGCTCTTAATTCCAGATAGGGTGGAAAGAGAACCCCTCTGAGCTGTCCGCTGAATGTACCAGGAAGCTGGCAGCCAGCTGCTGCCTTGCTCTGCTTAGGATGCTGTTGTCTTATGCCACCCTGAGGTGTGACAAGAAAGACCTTGATCTTGTATGCCTATGTCTTCAGGATAGTATACTACCACTAATAATTTCTAATAGGTTTCTGTTGTTTATAAATTACCCAGTCTCGGGTATTCTGTTACAGCAATTCAAAGTGCACAAAGATGTTAACCCTTCACACACAAGAACCCGCCTGGGCCTCCTCAGTCACGGAGGGTGGGTGAAGGGTGGGACATGCATGTCCTACCTTCAATGTGACCAGTGATCGGGCAGAGCAGGAGCACAGGAGGACAAAAAAATCCAAACAAACAAAAAAAAATAAGAAAGAAAGAAAGAAAGAGAAAAAAGAAAAAGAAAAGAAAGAAAAGAAAAGAAAAGAAAAAAGAAATAAGAAAAGAAAAAAGAAAAAGAAAGAAAAGAAAAAAGAAAAGAAAAGAAAAAACAAGGGTAACCCCACCTCCTGGGAATCAGGTCATCAAGAAGGCCATTGCAACCCAAAGCAGGAACTCCAAACACGGAGCACGCTCCCTTGCCCCAATTGCCTTCACTTGCAGAACAGAAACCAGAGATAAAATTCTGAAGAAATTCCATTCGGTGACTAGAGAGCATTAAACCCCAGCCTCCCGGGTGCAGGGATTGCACAACCACCTTGGCCACACATGTCCAGGCTATGGAGGGCCTGCCGCTTCCCTCCTCCCTAAAAATCTTGGAGTGGCTCACATTCTATTTTTAGGAAAAGAAAGAATCCGAATGTTCTGGCTGGCTCACCTCTCAGCCTGTGACACACTGCTCACTCTCAGTGCCTGGACGTGTTTATTTCTCCCACCCCATCCATGTCCCACAGCCCAAGTCTTCGGCACCACGGAGACTTCAGCTTTAGCATCGTTTTCTCCAGGGAACAATCCACGGCTCTCTCATTTAGATGCCCCGTTTATTAGCGATCACAGCACAAACTCAGGAGGACATTCATGTGGAAGGGACAGTCGTACATCGCAAAAGAAAGTCTGAGAAAAGTTCCTGGCTTAAAAGTGGGGCTCTCAGCCTCGCCTCAAGAATGGCTTAGGGTGGAGCTGGGCATTCGGGAGGCAGAGGTAGGAGGATCGCTGTGAGTTCGAGGCCACCCTGTGACTACATAGTGAATTCCAGGTCAGCCTGAACTACAGTGAGACCTTACCTCTCAAAAAAAAAAAAAAAGGAGAAGAAGAAGAAGGAGGAGGAGGAGGAGGAGGAGGAGGAGGAGGAGGAGGAGGAGGAGGAGGAGAAAGAAAAAGGAAGGAAGGAAGGAAGGAAGAAAGAAAGAAAGAAGGAAGGAAGGAAGGAAAGAAAGAAAGAAAGAAAGAATGACTGGGGTGGTTCTGAGACCTGCCTCTGTGTGACTTGGGCTACACCCCTGTATCGCACTAATTATGAGGCAATACCTGCCCGAGGTCCACCTCTGCCCTGTAAGCCTGCCTAGGAGGCTGGGGTTTCATTCTTGTCACTGAATTCAGTGCTTGGCACACTCCAAGGATTCAGACACGTGCTGCCTAGCTTGGCACTGGGGTGTGTGTCTGTAGTCCCAGCTACACTGAAAGCTGAGGCAGGAGGATGACTTGAACCCAGGAGTTCCAGCAATAGAGTGAAACTGACATCTCAAAAAAGAAATAAAAACATTTACTGGCTATGTCAACAAATGAAAGAGGTGAAACCATATGTTCCAGCTGTCATACCAGCCCAGCGCCGATCCTGCACGCTATGACTGATTCCCCCAATAATACCAACAAAGTAAGAGGGATCCTAGAAATCCACGGGTTGATGTGCGGTGGAAAGATTATCAATATTAAAGACTGAATGCAGAACTTTGAAGGTGCATCTAATCTGGAAAAAGAGATGTCCGGGAGTATTAATATTTTTTTTTTAAAAAATATTTATTAATTAATTAATTAATTAATTTATTTGAGAGAGGGAAAGAGGCAGATAGAGAGAGAATGAGTGCCCTAAGGCTTCCAGCCACTGCAAATGAACTCCAGACACATGTGCCACCTTGTGCATCTGGCTTATGTGGGCACTGGGGAACCTGGGTCCTTAGGCTTTGCAGGTAAGTGCCTTAATCTCTTTGCCATCTCTCCCAGCCTGAGTTTTAATATATTCAGAGGAATATTGGCTCCTGAAAGCAAATGGATCTTTGGAACAGGGGCTCTTGAAGCATCTCCCAGGATGAGCAGCATCCAGCTTCATTTGGAGAACTCACTGGAAAGGAGAATTCTCAGCTCCCTCAGACCTACTGGACCACGGCTCTTCAGTCTATGTGAAGAAGTCTTGCAGAAGATCCTGTCGAATAGCCAAGTTTGGGGACAACTAAAGATCAGATAGTAACATTTCCTAGTCTGTAGGATAAAAGGAAAGAACAAAAAGAAAAAAGAAAAAGAAAATTCAGTGGGGGGTGAGGGGAGGAAAATGAAAACTAAAAACAATATTGTAGAAATAAGTACAAATATATCAAGCAATCAAAATACATTTAAGGGGTTGGAGAAACGGCTAAGCTGTTAAGGTGCTTCCTTATGAAGCCTAACAACCTCTGTTCGATTCCCCAGTACCCACAGAAAGCCAAATGCACAAAGTGGCACATGCATCTGGAGTTCCTTTGTATTCGCTCTGGTCCTGGTGTGTCCATTCCCCTCTCTCTCTCTGTCTCTGCTTACAAATGACTAAATAAATAAAATTATTATTTTTTTAATTCATTTAATATACTAAGGTCCCCAATTAAAGAGAAGGAGGCCTCGATTGGTTAAAAACAACAATGGGGGGCTGGAGAGATGGCTTAGCGGTTAAGGCGCCTGCCTGCTAAGCCTAAAGAACCTGGTTCCAATCTCCAGGTCCCACGTTTAGCCAGATGCAAAGTGATGCAAGGGCGCAATGCCACACTTGCCCACAAGGGGGCACACGCATCTGGATTTCGTTCACAGCAGCTGAGAGACTGCTGACATACCCATCTCTATCTGTCTTCCTCTCCCTCTCTGTCTGTCTGTCTCTCTCTGTGTCTCTCTCCAAAAATAATGTTAAAAATTTAAAAAACAACAATGGGACAAAACATCATGTTCCCCATGATAAACACACTCAATGTTTAGTTTTTAATTCTTCTTTCAATCAAGCTAGAGGAGGAGCAAAATGAAATGACCAAAAGAGCCAACAATTGGTAGGTGCAGAAAGGAAACAGAGGTGGAGACAGGTAATCCCTGCCCCCACAAAGACAGATTGAGAGAGAGAGAGAGAGAGAGACAGAGACAGAGACAAAGAGAGAGATTCAGTGTTGATCTCTGGCACACACATACGTACAAACACACAAAAAGAAGGGCAAAGATGGCAAGATAACACGAAAGGGCCAAGTCAGTTTATTGTAAAAATGTATTTATTGGCGCTGGGGAGATGGCTTAGCAGTTAAGGCATTTGCCTGCAATGCCAAAGGATCCTGGTTTGATTCTCCAGGACCCACATAAGCCAGATGCACAAGGGGCACCGTGCATCTGGAGTTCATTTGCAATGGCTAGATCCCTAGCGCCCCCATTCTCTCCCTCTCTCTCTCTCTGCCTCTTTCTCTCAAATAAATAAATAAATAAAATATATTTTTAAAAATGTATTTATTTATTTATTAGAGAGAGGAAGAGAATGGGCACGCCAAGGCATCTAGCCACTGCAAACAAACACCAGATGCATGTGCCACCTTGTGCATCTGGCTTACATGGGTCCTGGGGAATTGAACCTGGGTCCTTAGGCTTCATAAGCAAGTGCCTTAACCACTAAGCCATCTCTCCAGCCTCAAGTCAGCTTTTGTTTTTTCTTTCTGTGTTAAGGCATCAGCCACCACTCAAGTGCTTAACTCAGTCTTTCATAAGCACCCTCTCCTGCAAGGGTGGTTGAATCCACTCACGAAGGCAGGACCTCCATTACCCACCTCCAGTGAGTGCCCACACAACACTGTTGTAGTGAGGGCTGAATTTCCAATGTGTCTATTTTGAGGTACACGCTCAAATTATAGCACAGGATTTTACCGTTTTATGAGGTTACAAGTCATGATCCAGCAGGGATCAGAGTGGGAAGGGCCCCTGCGCCTTCATCCTTTCCCAGCACCCAGCAGGGCCGGGAAGCCATGGCCTCTGGGTTGGGATGTGTGGGCAGTTATCACCTATCTCCAGGCCACAAAATGAATTCCCTTTCTTATGTGTGATTATGTGAGCTCATCAAAGGCATTCCGCTCACCCTGGGCCTGCTTTGCTGTGCGTGGCTCAGTGACTGCTTTGACAACCTCAGTCGTAAGCAAGAGAATCAGCAAAGACCACAAAGCCGTTTGTGCAAGAACACAAGATAAACATCAGGCTTTGCAAGTGAGACTGCAGAGCTCCCCTCCCCGCCCCCATGGAGCCTGGGGTATGAAGAAGTCAGTGAGGGGCTACATCTGTCTGCAAGAAGAAAGAGAGTGACCTGGTCAGCTAGAGCTGGAGCAAGGGTCTGCTCTGTCCAGGAAAACAAAGTGTTTGGCCCAAAAGCAGAGGATAGAGCAAGCTCCAGAAACTTTGAGGTTCTCTCTCTCTGTTTTTGTTATTTGAGGCAGGCGAGAGAGAGACAGGGAGAGAGAATGGGCACACCAGGGCCTTCAGCCACTGCAATGGAACTCCAGATGCATGCATCACTCTGTGCACCTGGTTTACATGGGTCCTGGGGAATTGAACCTGGGTCCTTTAGTTTTGCAGGCAAGTGCCTCAACCCCTAAGCCATCTCTCCAGCCCTCTCTAGCCCCCTCTCTCTTTCTCTCTCTCTATGTCTTTTTAATAAAAAAAGATTTAGGGGGCTGGAGAGATGGCTCACTTGTTAAAGGCTCTTGCTTGCAAAACCTGACGGCCCCAGTTGGACTTTCCAGTACCCACATAAAGTGGCAGGAGGCCCTGGCATGCCCATTCTCTCCCTCTGTCTCTCTGCCTGTCTCTTTCTCTCAAAAAAGAAAATATTTGAATATTATTAAATATTTAAAATAAATATATATATATACAAAATAAAAATATTTTTAAATGTCTCAAAATTTTTATTTTTAATTGATAAATGCCATTTTTGTATAAGACGTGCAGTGTGATGTTTCAGTACATATATTTACACACACTGTAGAGTGAGAGAATTGGACAAATTAGCCCATCATCTTAAATACTCATCCTCTGCTTGGGTTGGGACATTTAAATTCCCTTTTAGCTAGTTCTCAAAAGAAGACACACAAGTGACCAGTGGGTATATGCCGGGGGTGGGGGGATGGTGAGGAGTGGGGGAGATGCTCAACATCTCTAATCACCAGGAAGATGCAAATTCAACCCTCCACAGAAACATCCCCCCACACCTACTGCAGCTCTGTGTTACACCTGTCTCAGCTCCCTATTACACCTGTCTCTGTTCCATGTTGGAGTGGAATTTGGCTAGGATTCCCCCAGCTGCTGATGGTATGTGGGACAAGGGAAGAGTCCTGATACTATGGGAAGGCTTTACTTAAAGTTTAAATATACTGAAGAGGAAAGATGGCTCTGCTCTCTGAAGCCAAGTCAGAATTCATGCTGAAGTAATGATGGCAGATAAATCGATTTCTTTTTTTAAAAAAATTTTGTTTATTTTTATTTATTTGAGAGAGACAGACAGACAGAGAGAAAAAGAGGCAGAGAAAGAGAGGGAGAGAATGGGTGCACCAGGGCCTCCAGTCACTGCAAATGAACTCCAGATGCATGCGCCACCTGTGCATCTGGCTTACATGGGTCCTGGAGAATCGAGCCTCGAACCAGGGTCCTTAGGCTTCACAGGCAAGTGCTTAACTGCTAAGCCATCTCTCCAACCTGAATCATTCGATTTCTTTGAGACTTTGTTTCTTTGTTGTTAAATAAATGCTACAAGAAAAGTCTGCACTCCGTACGTTGGTAGGACTGCATATGAAATGTCCCCTACTAGCTCAGCTACCGGGGATTTTGTTGCCAACTGATGGGCTTTGAGGTAGTCATTGGAGGCTTTGAGTCAATGAATTAATCTGAGAGATTCATATCTGATGGCATCAGTGGAAGGCAGAGGAAAGCTTAGGAGGTGGGGCCTTGCTGGAGGAAGTTCGATGTTGGGATTGTGCCTTTGACTGTTGTGTCTGGTCCCATTATCTCTCTGCCTCCTGTTGGCCTTGAGGTGAGCAACCTCTGTCACACATTCTCCCGGCCACGATGGTCTGCCTCACCACAGGCTGTGATTCAATGGACTCAAGCACTCTCGGCTGGAACCTCTGAAACCATGAAAACATGCCTGTCAGGTATGCTGTCCCAGTGACGAGAGGTCTAACACATTAATCCTCCATGGTTATGAGTTCTTTTGCCCTTTCCTCTTCACCCCAGTGTAGAACATTAGGAGTCAAAAAATTCATTTTGTGGGGCTGGAGAGATGGCCCAGGGGTTAAGGTACTTGCCTGCAAAGCCTAATGACCCAGGTTCAATTCCCCAGTACCCACATAAAGCCAGATGCACAAAGTGTCGCAGCTAGAGGCCCTGGTATGTCCATTTCTTTCTGTCTCTCTCTGCTTGCAAATAAGTTTAAAAAATTTAAATTCATTTTGTGCTGCTAAATTTTCAGGAAATATATTTTGGGCAACACTACTTGTGAGATTTTGTTAAAACAGAGCACCCCCTTACCTCGCCGTGGTCTGGACAGCCTTCCTGTAAATGCAGACATTCAGCAGTGTGTAAATGCTTACCCCTCCCCCTGCAGCGTCGTGGCATCCCCCCAGTCTTGTTTTCTTATATCCCCTTCAGTGCTTCAGATACTCTGTCCCTAATTGTGCTTGCAAAAACCCATCTGTAGGCCTGAATTTTCTCCCAAGTTCTAGAGGCACAGGCCCAAGTAGCCTGATAAGCACATCCCCCGGGAGATCCCCTTGTACCTCACCGAACACTCTGCTGTGTGTTTATTCACTTAGCAAATATGTACGGGGTAGGGTGTGGGGTGAAAAAAGCCAAAGCCTGAGCTGAGGCACATGGTCTGCAGCTCAATTAGAAATAGTCCAGGCTCCAAGGAGCTCTTGGTGTGGGGAGAGATGGACTAGACATTGGGGTAGGTTTCAGGACACCCTAGAGGGAGGCCCTGGGAGGCAGAACAACCATCCTAGAGCTAAAGGGAAAACATCCCATGTCCAACCTGTTGGGGTCATGGACCGACCACCTCGCCAAGGCTGTCTGGAGACAGGCGGGCAGTGAGTCCGCCGGGAATTCCTGGCTTTCCACAGACATAGAGTGAAGTTAACCACAGTCTGATGCAGTCAGACAGCAGAACCAGCGAGAAGAGAATGTTCCAGCTCTTTTGAACTGTGGAGAGTGCAAAACCCAGTCCAGGTCACCCCAAGGCCTCAGACCATGTGGGGGAAGCTGTGGACTGGTATTCCCTAAGATTCTGTGTCCACACGGGCATGTCGCACCCAGCATCGGGCATCGGGGTTACGTAAACATTTGTTAGGTCCTCAGGAGCAGGAGAAACGTCCCTCCACGCACAGAGAAGGAATCCAGAGGATGAGTAGAGCCAGGACCCTGCAGGGAATCACTGAAGAAAGCTAAAAAAAAAAAGCAGGAGCGGATAAGACATGTAAATAAACAGATATAACACCCCAGCAGTTCCCAAAAACCCGAATGCTCTTTCCAAGTCTGCTCAGTACCATTTCCATGGTCATTTGGCACGATGACAGTGAAGAAAACATGGCCTTGGGGTCAGACATTCCTGAGCTCAAGCTAGGTGACTTGGTAAATCATTGACCATCCCCACCCTCGGGCCTCAATGCTGTAATCTGTAACGTGAGGGTGGGGAAGGAGTGGGTCAGAAGGAGTGTATGAAAAGTGAAGAGCATACGAAAAGTTTCAAAAGTGGTTGTTACTCTTCTTAGATCTCAGGAAGTCTTGTCCTCATTTCTTCACACTGTGCATCAGCTCCCTGGACAAGCCCTTTGTTGTAGTCAGACACAGTTTAGGGAAGGGACAGGTTTATTTCAAGCTTACGGATCCAGTTGACGTTCCATCAATGGTGGAAGAAGTTGCTTATTTCCATAGATCCAAGCAGAGAGAAACAACGGCCACAAGCAAACACCAACAAGCTGCAAGCTCGAGCTCAGAGCTCAAACTACTGTCCACACCTTTGGGCTGGAATTCAAATCTGCCCCCGGTGACACGCTCCCCCGCCAGCAGGAATCTAGCTGCTAGGGGCTGAAGTTGCAAACTCAATTCTTATTTATTTATTTGAGAGTGACAGACAGACAGAGAGAAAGGGGCAGATAGAGAGAGAATGGGTGCGCCAGGGCCTCCAGCCACTGCAAACGAACTCCAGATGTGTGTGCCCCTTGTGCATCTGGCTTACGTGGGTCCTAGGGAGTTGAACCTGGGTCCTTTGGCTTTACAGGCAAGCACCTTAATTGCTAAGCCATCTCTCCAGTCCAGTTCACTGATTTCTTTTTTCCTTTCCTTTCCTTTCCTTTCCTTTCCTTTCCTTTCCTTTCCTTTCCTTTCCTTTCCTTTCCTTTCCTTTCCTTTCCTTTCCTTTTGAGAGAGAGACAGAGAGAAACAGAGAGAATGAGCATGCCAGGGTCATTTCAGCTGCTGTGAATGAACTCCAGACATACGCACCCCCTTGTGGGCAAGTGCAGCATTGCACCCTTGCATCACTTTTCCGTCTGGCTAAACCCGGGACCTGGAGAATCGAACCGGCGTTCTTAGACTTGGCAGGCAGGCACCTTAACCGCTAAGCCATCTTTCCAGCCCCGGTCCACCTTCTTTCCAGCGCTGAGATGACTGGTCACCTGCTGTGGATGCTGTGCTGCATCAGGTCCTGGGATTGTGGACACCCGGCCATTTCTCCACTTCTACTTTGGCTTCTGCTGAGCACCTGTACGTTGCCCTACAGATGACCGTGCTCCTTATCTACAGAGTGTGAACAGTTGAAGAAGTGCCACCCCCAACATGGTTCAGATATGCCTGCACGGATGAGCTGTGCAGGAAGGAGCTTTCTCAATAGTCCCCTCCCCCCACTCACCTGCCACTCCCTGGTTTCCTTCCTTCCTTCTTTCCTTCTTTCCTTCCTTCCTTCCTTCCTTCCTTCCTTCCTTCCCTCCTTCCTTCCTTCCTCCATTTCCTTCTCTCCCTCCATTTCCTTCCCTTCCCTTTTCTTCTTCCTTCCTTCTTTTCTTTTTAAACCACTGAGCCATCTCTCCAGCCCCATTCCTTCCTTTTCATTTTTTCTTTTTTACTCACGGTCACCCTCCTACCTCTGCCTCCTGAGTGTTGGGATTAAAGGCATGTGCCACCACAGAGTGTCCAAAGGCACGCCATAATCACACACCCCTTTCTGAATCTCGTCAGGCGGCAGAATCGGCTCATGTCACAGGAGAGGACGCTGGAGGTCAGCACCAACCAAACACTTTGTCACCACCTGGCCACCTGTTCTTCTGAGACCCATTCAGCTTTCCCCCAAATAATTTACTACCTCCTGCGTTGCCTACACCCGTCTGTTTCTAGTATGAAGATGGTACAAAAACTTCTAATGGCCCTGGGTACTTGGTACTCACTTTCCCCCTTGGATGCCTTCTCCTGTGAATTGTCCCTCTGGCAGTCTGTTTTGCAGCCTTACTGATAGATAAATGGGAGTTTTTCTGCCCTTGCTAATCTGAATATAAAATTAGCACACACTGGATGTACTAAGAAATATGTGAAAATACTTTCACCCTGCATACGTTAACCCAAGGGAAGTGAATAATGATTATCTAAGCCAGTTTCTGATGGATCAGTTCATCATAGGACTCTATGTGTCCCTCTTTCAAGGAGGTCCCCAAATTATATACTCTTCTCTTTTTGTGACCAGGATTTACAATCTAAGGTACCAGTGCTCCAGGGCTGTTGCAGGACAAACTCCAATCCTACAAATGCTTCAAGGCCATAAAGAAACTCACGACAGAGATTATTTCTAAAAAGAGAGTCTGGCTGGCCGGGATTTAAATCTCTGGGTTTGTCAAACAGGCCGTTTGTTATCGTCTGATTTCACTGGCGGCATTACTAGTAAACTTTGCAAATTCCAAGTACGCTGTTAGTGGGGGAGATGGGTGGAATTGTTAGGAAAGCTGTGGGGTAGAAAACATTAGCTAGGGATTATGAAAAATATGTACAAAGGAAATGAGAAAAGGACAGACAAATGGGGAGGTGAGTGTGAGTTTGGTGGGGCAAGACTCTGCTGCGCATGACACTCTTTTCCCTCTGGGTCTTTCTTTAGAGGTCCTGACAGGTTGGGATGGCAAACCTAGGAGCAGCAGGCCAGTGGGGGAAATATTTGTGGACCACATCGACCACCATCTATGGTTACTCCTACTTGAAAGGACTTAAAATGAGCTAAAGAAAAGTTAGCACGAGCGGGAGCTCTCTTTTCCTCCTCAGCTTGTCTCGGCGACTCCCATTTTCTCTGTTCCCGATTTCCTTCCTTCCAGTCTCAGCTGTTGTGCAGTGAAGCCTTTTATTGTTTTTCTTTTTGTTTGTTTTTGATGTTTTCTCTCTTTTTTGACTGTCAAAGTCTTGTGTAAGCCCGGTGCGGTGGCGCACATCTTTAACACCAGCACTTGGGTGGCAGAGGTAGGACGATCTCTGTGAGTTCGAGGCCACCTTGAGATTGCATAGTGAATTCTAGGACAGCCTGGGCTAGGGTGACCCTACCTCGAAAATACCCCTTCCCCCCCAAAAAAAAGCCTTGTGTAATTGCTCTCAGCCTCAGATGTTGCCACACTAACATATGACTTAGACATCGAAAGGAAGATTAACTTTCAACATCGAGTCACATTGTTCTGTGAGCATTGTCTCCATGCTCCTGAAAAATGATGTCAGTGGAGCCGGGTGTGGTGGCGCATGCCTTTAATCCCAGCACTTGGGAGGCAGAGGTAGGAGGATCGCCGAGAGTTCGAGGCCACCCTGAGACTACATAGTGAATTCCAGGTCAGCCTGAACCAGAGTGAGACCCTACCTCGAAAAGCCAAAAAAAAAAAAAAAAATGATGTTAGTGCCAGGATAAAGTGACAATGGTCAGAAGAAGGGAGAACAGTCTATGAGGTATCTCCTCAGACAGATCGTCTGTCTGCTAGAAGGAATAGGCGTGGATGGGCAAAACTCCCTTTGCCTTAGGAAACAGGAGAGCCACCGTGCCCCGGGCACAGCTAACAGATGAAGAGATGGGAGTTGCTGGGTGGGTGTGGATGGAAGCCACGTTCACACCCACCAATCGGTGCATATGATGAGCTTGATTCTGTAGGAAATGTCAGCAAACGGAAGGCTGGGACAGAGGGGATCACATTTGCTTTTGAAAATTATAAAATTGGGGCTGGAGAAATAGCTCAGCAGTTAAGGTGCTTGCCAGCAAAGCCTAACAACCTATGTGTGATTCCCCAGTACCCATTGTAAGCTGGATGTACAGAGTGACCCATGCATCTGGAGTTTATTTGCAGCGTGGCTAGATTCCCTGGCACACCTGTATTCTCTCTTTTTCTCTCTGTCTACTTCTCTGTATCTCTCAGCTTGAAAAGAGAAAGAAAGAGAGAGAGAGAAAAAGAGAGGGAAGGAGGGAAGTAAATTATAAAATAATTTGTTCCCCTGCTGCAAAGGAATGGGGAGATGAACAAGAGTGCTTCCATGGTGAGCCTGACAATTAGCACCAGGGTGAAGGAGACAGAGGCTGAGGACACTCAACACTTACCAAAGCAGAGATCCAGAGGCTCCCAAGAGCTCATCACTGAAGGAGACTTAAAACTCACCCACCACGGCTCAGGGAATTTTGCAGAAGATGGGGCAGAAAGATTGTAAGAACCATAGGTTGTGATGTCATAACCAGAGGCATTGCCTCTCCCCAAAAAACTGACTTCCTGGGCATGGAGAGATGGCTTAGCAGTTAAGTGCTTGCCTGTGAAGCCTAAGGACCCCAGTTCGAGGATCGATTCCCCAGGACCCATGTAAGCCAGATGCACAAGGTGGCGCATGTATCTGGAGTTCGTTTGCAGTGGCTGGAGGCCTGGTGCCCCATTCTCTTCTCTCTCTCTCTCTCTAGCTGCCTTTCTCTGTCTGTTGCTCTCAAATAATAAATAAATAAATAAATAAACAACAAATTTTTTTTTTTAAAAACCTGCTGCTCCCACAACATATAATCCACAATCTCCTGGGAATACCAGCAACCTCATTGAGGAGGGTCCCCCGGAGGAATGGGGGCAGGAAGGAGGGAAAGGATGGTACCCAACACATGATGTATCCGTACTGACTATTCCATAATAAAGAAAAGAAAAGAAAATTTGTGCTGTTGAAAACATGGATGAAATACCACGACTAACGTTGTGATGATCAGGGTAAGAGCTTGTGCCCACAAGGCCTCAAACAAAAGTGAGGCTGGGAAGGAAGCCAGGGGAGCCGGAGAGATTTGAGTGGGAATGATTGGCATATGGGAAACTTCCATCTATCAAAGCACATGCTCTGATCACAGTTTTCATAGTGAGTGCTTAGGTAGCTGCTCACATTTCCCACCAGGCTCCCAGGGCCTGAGGCGTTGAAAACCATAGATTGTCGTGTTGTGCTGTGCTGTGCTGTGCTGTGTCGTGTCATGTTGTGTTGTGTTGTGTTGTGAGGCTGTCATGTAACACAGGATGGCCTCAAACTGCCTATGTAGCCAGAATGACCTGGAACTTCTGATCTTCATCTCCCCAGTGCTGGGAGATGCTTAGTTTCTGGAGCTTCCTGTGTGCTAGGCAAACACTCTACCCACCGAGCCACAGCCCTGGCCCAGGAGCATTACTTTTTTTCTGAAGCCAGCTCTCACTCTAGCCCAGGCTGGCCTGAATTTATGGTTTATTATCAGTCTCCTGTGAGCTGGGATTAAAAGCATGTTCCATGCAGGCCAAGCTTTAAATCTTTTTGTTTTTAGCTACAGAACAGCCCATTAACACCTGGAGTCTGGGCCAGTGTCACAGCTCCTCTTGGGCCTGGGCTGTTGACTTTGAGATGGCCCTCTGAGGGGGAGCCAGGTCGCTTTGTTAGGCAGTGAGGGTGAGTGTGCCTCTGAGAGTCTCTCTGCAGTTCTGCAGCCTCCGCTTTGCTAGAGAAGAAAGTGGGATCTGACTTCTTATCTCTTCCCTACATCCGTTTTTCCACAAACAACCTGGGCCCCTCCTGGGAGGGCGGGACCTTTTCCTAGAACTTAAATCTAATTCTAATATTGTGGTTGGTCAAGTTCAGCTCCCAGGACTTGGTATCATGGCCAGTCTCTTGCTGACACAGCCCCATGCAGACCAGTCAACACTCCCTCTGGCTCACCTGAGCCGGAAGGTAAAGGCCACTACAGGAAGGTCAGAGATACTTTCACGAGAGGAGGGCAACTTTTCTTTCTTCACTTGTGCACCTCCAGATTCTGGTGAGTCTCCCCTTCATCTCAGTCCAGCTGGGCTGAGGCAAGAGGACAACTCCCTGACCCTCACTCCCACATGGGGCTCTCTACCCCCTCCGGTCCTCCACGTGGCAGGAACTCTTTGTACTTTCTTTTCTTTCCCCTCTCTCTCTTTAAGTTTCTTCCAGGCCTGCCATGTGGGCTCTCAGACCACGTGGATGTATTCATTTTCCATACTGCCCTCAGGAAACGTAATAACTTAATAATTTTTCCTTCTCAGTGTGGTTTGCCCAATTCTTTGGCTAAATGCAACCATGAACCCAGGATTTGGGGTTCAAGGACTATCCTGAACCCCTAACACCCTGTTTTACCTCCTGTACACCACACTATGACTCTTTCTCCTTCTCAGATGCAGGACAAAAAAAAACCCAGGACTGCAGAAATGAAGAGAAGCTTCCCAGGGAGCAGGTGGTCCTCAGGGAGGGGAAAGGTCATGGAAGGTTTTATGTTGATTGTCAATTTGACCGGACCTGTGAGGGAGTCTGTGCGTTAGGTTAATCTCTGGACTTTCCTGTGAGGAATTATCATGATTATTTAACTGAGTGGGAATGCCTACCTTAACTGTGAGAGGCACCAGTCCGTGGTCTGGCATGCTGGAGTATATAAAGGGGAGAAAGATGGCTCAACACCAGCATTCATAGCTCCTCTCTGCTATACTGAATGTAACCAGCTCCTGCGGCTATGCCTTTCTTTGCAGTGATGAACCATAACCCCGAGCTATAAGCTGCCATCAACCTGTCCTTCCTTAAACTGATTTTGGTCTGGTATTTTGTCCCTGCAATGAGAAAGTGACCGCTACAGGTCACAAGGCAAGAGGCAGAGGGGATTTAAAAATAGTCCCAAGAGCCTCACAGTGGCCAGGGGCTGTGGTCTACCGGCGAGCAATGGAAAGAAGCAGCTTTACATTTCAAAATGAGTTTGTCTGAAGCAAGGAAGGGCTCACCTACCTTCTGGAAGTCTTGGGTAGGTTCTAGAAGTAGTGGTGCATGGAGAGGCACCCTACCTGCTGTTTAGAGTGATCCAAACGATCATTTGAAGGTGGAAAGTATATGATATCCTTACACACACACACACACACACACACACTCACACTCACACTCACACTCCATTGTTGAATATCAGCCCCATGAGAAAGAAGGTAGAAGAATGCCTTTTTGGGAAAAGAATAGTTAAATAATTAAAAAAAAAAAAATCCTGAGCTGGGAAGATTGCTCAGTAGTTAAAGGTGCTTGCTTACAAAACCTGCCATCCAGGATTTAATTCCCCAGTACCAACATAAAGGCAGATGCATAACATGGCACATGTATCTGAAGTTACAGTGTTAAGATGCCCTGGTACATTCATTCATTCTTCTCTCTCTCTCTTTCTCTCTCTCTCCTTTCTCCTCTCCTTCCCTCTTGCTATCCTCCCTCTGGAAGTAAATAAATAAAAATACATTTTTAAATTCAAGTGTTTATTATTCATAATGTCATTCCTTTGCATATTTTTCTGTTCTGGCTATAGTAGCACACACCTATAATCCCAGCACTCAGGAGTCTATAAAGTCTATAAAGAGAGATCCTAGCTGAACAAACCAAACAAAAGTTTCTGTTTAAAACCTTAAATACTTCTGGGAAGGCACTATACAGACTACTGAAGCAGAAATGCAGAAAAGTCTTACTCAGCAACAGACCCTGCAAGTTGCCCAGCTGAGTCGTCAATGTGCCCAGTGGTACAATAGTGGCATGACTGCAATGGGAGCAACCAACTGCTCTTTGATTATTAGAATTGAGGTCTGCTCCACAGGAGGGAATTTATTACCTCTGAAAATCCAGTCAAAAGCCTATGGCTTAGGAGGTCATAGGCCCTAAAAGGGAAGCTGCTTCTGGTATTTGGCTAAAAGATATGCTGCAATCATCCAACTGACTGTTACACATTTATGTTTCTGCCCATATGTTAGTCATACCATTGATGCAGGATTTGGGGGGTCAGGAGGTGTTGCCCAAAATTTATGAACCCCATGTTTTGGGTTCTGTCCTAACTTTAAATTTATTTTTTTTTTTTATTTTTTTTAGAGAGAGACACACACACACAAACACACACACACACGGGGGGGGGGAGACAGAGATGGGCACGCCAGCAGTGTCTCAGCTGCTGTGAACGAAATCCAGATGAGTGTGCCCCCTTGTGGTCAAGTGCAGCATTGCGCCCTTGCGTCACTGCATCTGGCTAAACGTGGGACCTGGAGATTGGAACCGCTGGAGATTGGAACCAGCGTTCTTAGGCTTAGGAGGCAGGCGCCTTAACCCCTAAGCCATCTCTCCAGCCCTGTCCTAACTTTAATAAAGAATTAATAAAGGTGGATTCAAAAGGGATAAATTAAGAATTATTAAGTTTATTTAGGGGAAATCACAAATTTTTGGGTTTATTTAAGGGAGATTGAGGTCTAGGAAGGGAGGCTAAAGATGTGGGAAGTAGGAAACACGCTGTCATGTGGAAACTCTATATAGTTTATAAGATCCATGTAAGAGAAATTGAGGTCTTTGGAAAGAGCCTGGAACAGAATTACAAGCACGTGGAGAGATGTGTAGGTAGAGGGCCTCCGAAACAACACACAGGGCGTCCACCATGAGCTTTCCTGAAGAGGGAAGTGTCAAAGCAGAGACCAGGAATCCAGAGGAGAAGTGAGTGGTGAGGAGGGGTACACTCATGGTTACCCCAAGTTCAGAGCAAGTACACAGGGAGCAAGTCTAGAGCTGGGAAGAGCACCCACGTGGTAGGTTTAGAGATCAGAGAAAAATCCTGCATGTAACTAAAGTGAGAAGTGACCCCAAACTATAAAGCAGAGACAAGCAGAAAAGCTGAGATCAAGAAACCATGCAGTGGGGGCGGGGTGTGGACTGGAGAGATGGCTTAGCGGTTAAGGCACTTGCCTGCAACGCCAAAGGACCCCAGTTCAATTCTCCAGGACCCATGTTAGCCAGATGCAACAAGGGGGCACATGCATCTGGAGTTTGTTTGCAGTGGCTGGAGGCCCTAATGTGCCCATTCTCTCTCTCTGTGTCTCTTTCTCTCAAATAAATAAATAAAAATAATAATTTTTAAAAAAGCAATGGTCTCCCACCCTGCCTCAGCAGGTGGGAGTAGAATCCAGGCTTCTCTGTGTCTGAGCAGCACAGGTAAGAGCCGGATTGATCCATGCATACCTGGGGTCACGCCAGAAGAGAAGAGAGAGGAGGAGGAGAGAGAGGAGAGGAGAGGAGAGGAGGAGGAGAGGAGAGGAGAGGAGAAGAGAAAAGAGGAGAGGAGGGAGGGGCTGGAAGGCCCCAGTCTTTATAGCATCAGATTCAGGGCTGTAAGGGGAAGAACTGATTGGCTAGTAAATGTGGAGGATGACCCTTAGGGTCAGCCCATTTGCTTCAGCCCACCCAAGTAGTGCAGTAGACTGTGGGCCGCAGGGGACGCTGTAGATAGGTTTCAATCAGACACGTTTATCAAGAGTTTTGTTCCTATTCCGGGTCGAGGTGGCATGTGGGTGGCATGTTATGGTTTTTTTTTTTGAGCCTTGATCCCTAACTGAAACTGCCTAGAAAGACTAGCTTTCTCCCAGCTCCCTTCACTGTCACCATTGGTTGATAAGCTTCGTTTTGCAGTTGGTGGTGACTACTAGGGTGGCTCAAACGTTACCAAAGTGCTGAGAAAAATCAGTGAAAATTAGTGCTGAAAACAAGCATGCTAAATAGGACAGCTCCTCCAAGGCCCTGGAAACATTACCAGAAGACCAGGCACCAAGAATGCGAGAGCCAGAGGACCGGAAGGAGTGCTGGGGTACAGTGTCTTCTGGACATGACATGGCCGTTGCATTCATGACCCCACAACGACTGCTGTGACCTGCTCAAGACAGGGCACGATACCGAGCCCATGAACGTTCTGTCACTGATGGTGGAGGAGGGCAAGAAAACCAAACAGACATCAAAACAGCAGAGGGATTGTTTGGAAAGAAGGAATCAGTGGAAGGAGGTGGGGGGCTAGGGCAAAACCAGCAGGTACTAGGAGATGATTATGATCGAAAGATTGTGTGTGTGTGTGTGTGTGTGTGTGTATGAAAATTGTCAATCAAAAACATTAAGAAAAACTTGTAAACATCCCTGGATCAGACATACGGCCCATCAGTACAGTCATGACAGTAGGTTGTCATGGGTAGCTTTGAATCACTTGACACCTCAGACATCCTAGCCTGGCTTTGCGTGGTCCCGGGCTCCAGGCCAGCTCTGCTGGTAGAAAGATTTCATTGAGGTGAGCGTTTTCCTCCCTGGGGCTAATGAGGACATAGCCTGTCCAGAGACTGATAGAGCTCTAGTTCCAAAAGCAAAATTAAAAAAAAAAAAAGCAATTGGCACATTGGGGAAAATGTTCACAATTTATAACAAAATTGCCTGGGCACATTGGGGAAAATGTTCACAACCCTAACAAAAGTTGCCTGGTCATATAAAAAGAGCCCTGCAAAAAAAAAAAAAAAAAAAAAAAGAAAATGTAAATACCAAAATGTACACACACACACACACACACACACACACACAAATCAATTAACAACCCAAACAAAAACAAACCAAAGAAGCCAAGAGATAATTTACAAGGGAATAAATTGTAACACAAACACACAGGAGAAAAGTATTTCAAATTCACAATTAAAGAAACGCAAAATAAAGCACCAATGTGATTCTTGTTCACCTACCAAGCTAGTAGGCATTTGCTTTGCTTTGTTAAGGATAAAATTCAACACTGGCAGAGACTCAGGAAAGCTGATATCTTGTACACTGTGGGTAGGAGTGTAAGTTGGCAGTGTTTCCAGAAGGAAATTTGGGGTAGTTGCCAGTGGCCCTTTAACCCTGCGTGCCTCATTGTGTGAACCACAGGGGAGTAGTTAAATAACCATAGAGCATTCACAAACTAATTACTAATAAGGAGAGTCTTTGTGTTGGTTTTTGGAGAATTGCTCATGAAGTCACATTTAATCTCAATCTTGTTGTTGTTGTTGCTTGTTTTTGAGGTAGGGTTTGGCTCTAGCCCAGGCTGATCTCGAGTTTACTTTTAATCCCAGCACTTGGGAGGCTGAAGTAGGAGGACCACTGTGCGTTCAAGGCCAGCTGGGGATTCTAAATGAGTTCCAGGTCAGTTTGGGCTAAAGTGAGATCCTGACTTAAAAAAAAAAAAAAAAAAAGACAACAAAGGCTGGGCGTGGTGGCACATGCCTTTAATCCCAGCACTTGGGAGGCAGAGGTAGGAGGATTGCCATGAGTTCAAGGCCACCCTGAGACTACAGAGTGAATTCCAGGTCAGTCTGGACTAGAGTGAGACCCTACCTCAAAAAACCAAAAAAAAAAAAAAAAAAAAAAAAAAAAAAAAAGACAAGTTGGGGGGCTGGAGAGATGTTAAGCAGTTCCTGTGAAGCCTAAGGACCCATGCTTGACTCTCCAGATCCCACATAAGCCAGATGCACTAAAGGTGAAACAAGCACAATGTCACACTGCCCACTAGGTGGTGCAATAGTGCAGTAGACTGTGGGCGCAGGGGACGCTGTAGATAGGTTTCAATCAGACACGTTTATCAAGAGTTTTGTTCCTATTCCGGGTCGAGGTGGCATGTGGGTGGCATGTTATGGTTTTTTTGAGCCTTGATCCCTAACTGAAACTGCCTAGAAAGACTAGCTTTCTCCCAGCCCCCTTCACTGTCACCATTGGTTGATAAGCTTCGTTTTGCAGTTGGTGGTGACTACTAGGGTGGCTCAAACGTTACCAAAGTGCTGAGAAAAATCAGTGAAAATTAGTGCTGAAAACAAGCATGCTAAATAGGACACCTCCTCCAAGGCCTTGGAAACATTACCAGAAGACCAGGCACCAAGAATGCAAGAGCCAGAAGACCGGAAGGAGTGCTGGGGTACAGTGTCTTCTGGACATGACATGGCCGTTGCATTCATGACCCCACAACGACTGCTGTGACCTGCTCAAGACAGGGCACGATACCGAGCCCATGAACGTTCTGTCACTGATGGTGGAGGAGGGCAAGAAAACCAAACAGACATCAAAACAGCAGAGGGATTGTTTGGAAAGAAGAAGGAGTCAGTGGAAGGAGGTGGGGGGCTAGGGCAAAACCAGCAGGTACTAGGAGATGATTATGATCGAAAGATTGTGTGTGTGTGTGTGTGTGTGTGTGTATGAAAATTGTCAATCAAAAACATTAAGAAAAACTTTTAAACATCCCTGGATCAGACATACGGCCCATCAGTACAGTCATGACAGTAGGTTGTCATGGGTAGCTTTGAATCACTTGACACCTCAGACATCCTAGCCTGGCTTTGCGTGGTCCCGGGCTCCAGGCCAGCTCTGCTGGTAGAAAGATTTCATTGAGGTGAGCGTTTTCCTCCCTGGGGCTAATGATGACATAGCCTGTCCAGAGACTGATAGAGCTCTAGTTCCAAAAGCAAAATTTAAAAAAAAAAAAAAAAAAAAAAAAAAAGCAATTGGCACATTGGGGAAAATGTTCACAATTTATAACAAAATTGCCTGGGGAAAAAGAGGTCCTGCACCCTGAGACTACATAGTTAATTAGGTCAGCCTAAATGTGAAACCCTACCTTGAAAACCACAAAAAAAAAAAAAAAAGAGCAAGTCACACACACACACACACACACACACACACAAATCAATTAACAACCCAAACAAAAACAAACCAAAGAAGCCAAGAGATAATTTACAAGGGAATAAATTGTAACACAAACACACAGGAGAAAAGTATTTCAAATTCACAATTAAAGAAACGCAAAATAAAGCACCAATGTGATTCTTGTTCACCTACCAAGCTAGTAGGCATTTGCTTTGCTTTGTTAAGGATAAAATTCAACACTGGCAGAGATTCAGGAAAGCTGATATCTTGTACACTGTGGGTAGGAGTGTAAGTTGGCAGTGTTTCCAGAAGGAAATTTGGGGTAGTTGCCAGTGGCCCTTTAACCCTGCGTGCCTCATTGTGTGAACCACAGGGGAGTAGTTAAATAACCATAGAGCATTCACAAACTAATTACTAATAGGGAGAGTCTTTGTGTTGGTTTTGGAGAATTGCTCATGAAGTCACATTTAATCTCAATCTTGTTGTTGTTGTTGCTTGTTTTTGGTAGGGTTTGGCTCTAGCCCAGGCTGATCTCGAGTTTACTTTTAATCCCAGCACTTGGGAGGCTGAAGTAGGAGGACCACTGTGCGTTCAAGGCCAGCTGGGGATTCTAAATGAGTTCCAGGTCAGTTTGGGCTAAAGTGAGATCCTGACTTTAAAAAAAAAAAAAAAAAAAGAAAAAAAGACAACAAAGGCTGGGCGTGGTGGCACATGCCTTTAATCCCAGCACTTGGGAGGCAGAGGTAGGAGGATTGCCATGAGTTCAAGGCCACCCTGAGACTACAGAGTGAATTCCAGGTCAGTCTGGACTAGAGTGAGACCCTACCTCAAAAAACCAAAAAAAAAAAAAAAAAAAAAAAAAAAAGACAAGGGGGCTGGAGAGATGTTAAGGCGCTTTCCTGTGAAGCCCTAAGGACCCATGCTTGACTCTCCAGATCCCACATAAGCCAGATGCACTAAAGGTGAAACAAGCACAATGTCACACTGCCCACTAGGTGGTGCAAGCATCCGGAGTTTGATTGCAGTGGCTGAGGCCCTGGTGTGCCAATTATCTCTCTCTCTAAAAAAAAAAAAAAAAAAAAAAAAGTGAAGATTGAAACTCATGTTGCTTGCCCATTTTGCTATAAATCCACTCAAAAATGTAATAGGGAGGCTAGAGAGCTGGCATAGTGGTTTAAGAAGCCTGCCTGTGAAGCTTAAGGACCCAAGTTTGATTCCCCAGTACCCACATAAGCCAGATGCAGAAGGTGGTTCATGTGTCTGGAGTTTGTTTGCAGTGGCTGGAGGACCTGGCGTGCTCATTCTCTTTCTCTATCTGCCTCTCTCTTTCTCAAATAAGTAAATAAATACATACAGTAAAAAAATGTAATAGGAAGAACTTCTCTGATAGTAATTAATTTATTCTATAAATATTTATTAAGTTCCTCTATGAAGCCGAGCCTATTGTAGGTCAGATACAGAAGACCAAATTCCAGACTACATGTCAGTTTGGATAGAAAACACAGACCATACGTAACAGACACACGAGTGATGATTTCATGAAGAAAAAGAAATAGGTGATGGGGACAGAGACTGTCAAAGATCTGGGGACAACATTTGAGGCAATGACAGAGCAAATGAAATATCTGTTAGCTGAGAGCAGAGTCAAGAAGGAACTCATTCCAGACAGGAGAAATCCGGTGCCAGAGCCTCAAGGTGGGAACAGCAGTGGAAGGCTTAAAGAACACAACTGAGTCCTGGCTGGGAAGAGTCTCGGGTCAGAGTCAAGCAGGAGCCACATCACATAGTCTTTCAGGTCCAGGTAAGAAGAACTGAATGTGAGCCGTGCATAGCCGGAGGTGGGAGGATCCCCAAGTGTTCGAGGCCATCTTGAGACTACAGAGTGAATTCCAGGTCAGTCTGGGCTACAGCGAGACCCTACCTCGAAATGCCAAGGGGAAGGGGGAAAAAAAAAACAAAAAACGCCTGAATGTTATGCAAGGGGCAATGGGAAACCACAGAGAGATTTTAAGGCTAAAAAGACAATAATTTTATAGTCAATAGATTAGCTTCACAGATATTTCATCTTTAAAAAAATTCTGTTATATATACTGTATGATACTATATATATATATATATTTTTTTTTCACAGATCTGTTTTAAAAGCTTAGAGCAGTTGAGTGAATTGACCAAGGTGCAAGTGCACCCCAGAGCAGCTACTAGAATGGAAATTAAAACCCAGACTGTTATGATGTCAGCAAGCAGGCGAGTAGTTAATGGTGGCTGAAAAGCATACATTAGCATGCACATCAAATAAGCTGAACCACCTCGTCTTCAGATGCAGGCTTTGAAGTCACTGCCTAGGGGCAGCCCCAGGCTGGGCTGGGAACAGGCTCTGTTGTGAAAGGGCCAGCCTTCAGGGACATTCCTTTGCAGGGATGAGCTCATGGGACTCTCAACAGAAGGGTTTGCTGGAGCTGTGTCCTCAAGCTGGGCAGTGTTCTGATCTTCCTGTCACGATGGGTACAAGGGGAGGCTGAAGCAAGAGGATGATGTAGCCGAGGCTCCAAAGCCAGTCCTTTCAAAACCAAAAATCATGCAATAAAATAATAAAAAGTAATAGGCAGGGCTGGAGAGATGGCTTAGTGGTTAAGGCGCTTGCCACCAAAGCTGAAGGAACCCAAGATCAATTCACCAGGACTCACGTAAAGCCAGATGCACAAGGTGGCACATGCGTCTGGAGTTCGTTTGCAGTAGCAGGAGGCCCTGGAGCGCCCATTTTCTCCTCCGCAAACAAATAAATACAAATTAAGAAAAAACAGGGGCTGAAGAGATGGCTTAGTGGTTAAGAGCATGCCTGTGAAGCCTAAGGACCCAGGTTCGATTCTCCAGGTCCCACGTTAGCCAGATGCACATGGTGGCGCATGTGTCTGGATTTCACTTGCAGTGGCTAGAGGCCTTGGTGCGCCCATCTTCACCCTCTCTCTCTCTCTCTCTGTCTGTCTAATATATAAATATAGGCAATGTTGACTTCAACTTTATCTTTCACTGTTAGTCTTTGCTCAAAAGCAGGTGGTGGAGCTGAGAAGCCATGGACGCCTTCCCTGCTGTGCCTCCATGGCTTGTGGGGCACTGAGCCTCGATCCTCCCATCTGTACTGTCTGCAGCCTCAGCCTCAGCCTCAGCCTCAGGTTGGAGAGCACGTGGTAGCCACCATTGGTCAGCTGGGCTCCCTCAGGCCTGGGTCAGGCTGGCCTGGGCTTACGGGGCTATTTAGCCCTATGGCTCTTTGGTAGAATTCTGTCCACACGTAGCTCTTTGGGGCCTGAGTTCAGCCTCTCAGTGAAGAAATGTCAACTATGAGTTCCCTCACGTCACTTCAGGCAAAGAAAGTAGAGTGAGGGTTACCATGCCTGAGGGGGAATGTGGACCTGTGTATGCACAGAGCTGCGGTGTGCAGGACGACAGTGGTTCTGGACATCCACTGCGAAGCTGAGCATAAACCTGCACTGGCAGACTGTGCACTTACGGGTGGCTCCTGGGGCCGGGAGTCTGCGTCCCCTTCTCGGCCAGGCAGTTCTGGGTGTATACACGGGGCTCTGCTTCCTCATGTGTGGGTCAGGCTGTGAGGAGAACTCTGACCTGTCACCTGGCATGGTGGAATAGCCGAGCACCCACTTCCTGCACGTTCCCAGAGAACAGGTTGTGACCCCTCATCTTGCCCAACTGTGTCCCCACTGCCCCACCCCCGCCTCAGCAACCCTATGGCAAAGTCACAACTGACTTCCATATTGCCACAGGAAACAACCAATTTTCTGTCTGCCTGTTCACCTCTTCCCTGAAGTACAGTTCTTTTCCTTTCCTTTCTTTTTTGTTTTGTTCCTTTAAAAAAATATTTTAGGGCTGGAGATATGGTTTAGTGGTTAAGGCACTTGCCTGGGAAGCCTAAGGACCTAGGTTTGATTCCCCAGTATCCACATAAACCAGATGGTGACACATGCGTCTCTAGAGTTCGTTTCTAGCGGCTATGTGCCCTGGCTCGCCCATTCTCTCTTTCCATCTGTCTGTTTCTCTCCTGTCTGGTAAAGAAATAAATAAAAATTAAAAATATAAAAGTTTTAAATAATATTTATTTATTTTATATTGTCTTATATCCTGTCTCCCCATCCTCTCCTCAGTAGAGTTACTGTTGTTCACAGTGGGGTAACTGGGGTCTCTGTCAGTGCGTGTGTATGTGTGTGTGTGTGGGGTGGGGTGCTTTGCCTCTAAGCAGGACAAACATAGAATATTTTCTCTTATATGTGGCTCCTAAAGTGAACCAGCTGAAGAGGCGTGTACAAGGGAGTAAGCATTAAGATTATGGAGGTAAAACTAGAATGAGATCAGGCAAAGGTGGAACTGAGGAGGGGTACCAGACAAACTAGTAGAAGGGGCTGGGGGAAGGGAAGGGAAGGGAAGGAGGGGAGCCACACAAAGCTGAAGACTACAGTAGTACATGGGGACCCTTCCTCCCGGATAGCAGTATATACGAGAAACCCCCAATGAAGGTGGACAGACCAGAATGAAATGTTCAGTAGAAGGGAGAAAGGTTAATCTTAAAACCACGGAGTCTGGCTTGTGAATCCCTGGACCAGAACTGGGTTACCCCCCCGCTCCCAGTGAGCAGTTGATCAGGGAGATCCCTAAGGTCCCCCCAAACAACACAAGCCATTGCCAAGCAAGCACTTTGACCTGGCAGAGCTCAAAGGGAACCTCTATCGCTGAAGACACCGCTGAGGCTGCTGCCTCAGGACACCGAGAGACTACATGGGAACCGAGAAGAAAAGCAGGTCTTCCCCTGGCAAACCCTCACGGTGCTGGAAAGTGCCATGAGAGCCATTGTGTGTGAGAACGATCACCAACAACACGAATAAGCAGGAGACCCTGCAAACTACGCAATCCATCAGCCGGATAAGAAGTCCACATTGGTGCAAGAGTGGCACACAGCCTTTGTGGGTGACCAAATGTCCTCTGATTGGACATGAGACCTGGGTCAGTGGGAGAGAGCCCACAACTGGTGCTGAGAACCAAACCAGGCAGGAAGCACAAGACCCTCAGAGAGAAGCCCCCCTACGCAGACCCCCTTTTCTTGTTCTGACACCATGTAGATGTTGTTATGTTCAGGAATGACCACAGAGGACCAAGGTGGACAGTTCTTGGGCCCAAGAGTCATAGTTAACACCAGCGTAGACCAGGGGAGGGGAGCTTCCGGTCAGAGGACTCACGGACAATTTCCTGGATCCATGACTTTAAGAGGGGTGGTGGGAGAAGGGAAACAGGGAGAAAGAGAGAGAGAAAGCGAGAGGGAAAAGAGAGAAGGGAGACAAAGGGGTACTCACGCCTGAGACAGAGACAGAGGGAGAGAGAAGGAGGGAAGGAGAGTGGAAAGAAGGGGAGGGGGGATATATACATCTGGAGCAGGGAAGCCCAAAGAGAGCAAGGGACTGAAGAGGGTTTCATGGGGAGAGAAGAGAGACTGTCCTGGAGGGCGGGGCACACCTGCGTGGTGTGCAGAGGGAGGGGTGGTCTTTTCTCCTCTTCGTTCAAAGGTGTCTCCATTACCATACCAGGAGGCAGTTCCAGAGTCCCTGGCCTAACATGGCCAGGTAAGTAGGGAAAAGAGAGAGACCTCTGGGACTCTAAGGGTAAGTAGCCCAAGCCAGCTTGGAGCTCTTGATCGTCTTTTTGCTTCTGCCTCCTGAGTGCTGGAGTCAGCGAGGTGCCCATCTGACACTGGCTGGTTGGTGCCCTGGTCCCCCCCCTCGCCCTCTGAGCCCCTGGGGGCCATGCTGGTTCCAACTTTTATCAAAGGCTCCAGCCCTGGCCTGCTCAGCTCTCCCAGCATCTTCTTTCTAAATAGTTCTCCCCAGCCCCTAGAGCACATCCAAATGGCAGACACCCCCAGAGCTGCACGGCACTGGGCCTTGCCACTGAGCTGAAAGGCCTCTCTCTGCCCTCTCCATCCTCTCCCTTTGGATGTCCACGCCAGTTCACGGACTGTTTTCAGTTCTGTGAGTTCATGTATGCAGACTCAGTTCATGTTCTAGAACTTTCCTGGTTATGGTATGCTCAACACTCAGTTTTGAGGTAGTTCAGTCCAATTACACAATGTTGTGATTTTTTTTTTTTCCCAAGCCATCTCATTCTAGATTTTAAAAGCTCAGAATTATTTATGTTTAAATATTATCTCAGAGGCTGATTCTCTGCCTGGGACAGGAAATGTGTAAAATCAGCCTAAACATCTTGGAACAGCGGAGAGCAAGGAATGTGTCAGAGAATCCTCCGGCCACTCCAAAAGAACTCAAGAGCCAACTGGAAAAGAATCTCTCTGGCTGATGATGGAAACACTTCAACAACAACAAAAACAGTAATGGCCACAAATTAAAAATACCAAAACTAAGCTGGAGAGATGGCTCAGCGGTTGAGGCATTTGTTTGCAAAGCCTAATGGCCCATGTTTGATTCCACAGAGTGGCACATGCATCTGGAGTTCGTTTATAGTGGTTAGAGGCCCTGGCGTGGCCATTCCATTTCTCTCTCTCTCCCTATCCTTAAAGAAAATAAAAGAGAAAAATACCCAAATTATTAAATCTGTAAGTCCATGGTGACATTTAAAAAGAATTCTCATTCATTTGTCATCTTTTGAGGATGGCAGGGAAGGCACACATTGTCATAAGAAAGGGAGACGCGAATGCACCCAGTATAAAATGTACTTTGGCAGTAGCCAAGTACTTGATGCAGGAAATTTCTCTCCGTGGATGTTCTGTGCTCCAGCTAATAAATGGAGAAGAACTGAGTTACAGTATCACACATTTATTAAAGTAATTGTTTTTGGCAATGATCATCAATGACAGCTCAGAGGAATTGTGGAAGAAAAGCACACATGATGACATTGAATCTGGCCATGTTTCCTGGTTATGACACCAAAAGTAAAACTGGACAAATAGGGGGTCTGGAGAGATGGTTCAGCCGTTAAGGCATTTGAATGCAAAGCCTAATGACCCTCGTTCAGTTCCCCAGTATCCACATAAAGCCACATGCACAAAGTGGTCTGCATCTGTTTGTTTGCAGGAGCTGGAGACCTTGGTGTGCTTGCTCTCTCTCTGATTTCAAATAAATAAAAATATTTTAAAAATAGATGAATAGGACAAACTTTCTTTGCAAAAGCACAATTAAGAGTGAAAAGACAACCCACAGAAGAAGAGGACATACTTGCAATTTACTTAGTGAGGAGTTAGCATTCATAATATATTTTAGAAAACTGCTACAATTTACCACCACCACCACCAACAAAAAGACAAGCTTATTAAAAAATGGATATCTGGGGGCTGGAGAGATGGCTTAGCAGTTAAGGTGCTTCCCTGCAAAGCCAAAGGACCCAGGTTCAATTCCCCAGGACCCACGTAAGCCAGATGCATAAGATAGCACATGCTTCTGGAGTTCATTTGCAGTGGCTGGAGGCCCTGGTGGACTCATTCTCTCTCTCTCTCTCTCTCTCTCTCTCTCTCTCTCTCTCTCTCTGCCTCTTCCTCTCTCTCAAATAAATAAATAAAATAGAAAAAATGGATATCTGCCTGGCATGGTAGCACACACCTTTAATCCCAGAACTCCGGAGGAGGCAGTGGTAGCAGGATCATTGTGAGTTCAAGCCCAGCCTGGAACTACACAGTGAGTGCCAGTTTTCAGCCTGGGCTAGAGTGAGACCCTACCTTCCCCCTCCCCAAGATAAGAAATGAATATCAATACACACAATGATTGTACTCATAAGAGCTACCTAAGGAGTCAACGCGTGGACACAGGAAGCAGCACAGTGCTTTCCAGGGAGCAGTAATGGGAGGGCTGTGGAGTGACTTCCTGGGTGTAGCGTTTCATCTAAAGAGGATGAAACAGCGCTGGAAATGCGTGGTGATGATGGCGCAGCAATGGAGTCCATTTCACACCAAAACCACACACCTAAAAATGGTTGGGATGGTCAATTTTATGTGTATGGTCATATTTCTCACCGCAGCCAGAAAGGAGAGAGAAAGAGAGAGAGAGAGAGGAAGTGGGAAGAGCTATGATCACCTATGAAACAGTCTTGCCAAAAGTCAAGCAGATTAAAATGGATGAAGCCTCTGACTCTCACGACCACTTGACAAAAATGCAGGGCAGAGAGGAGTGTGTTCAACAAGAGCAATGAAAACACGGGCGCACGCAGCCAAATGGGGAACTGGACAGGGGAAACAACCACGTTTCTTCAGTTCATAAATTGCGGGGAGAGGGGCAAAGGAGGAAGGGAACCCCAGATTAAGAGTCCTGGAGGGCAGTAAATTCAGTTGCAATGTGTGATGCTCATTTGGAACCTTTTTTGAAAAAAAAGTTAAAAAGATTGTGACAGAATTAGGAAATATCTGATAATATTCGGGAATGGAAATACTGTTAAGTCCTTAATTTTTTGAAGGTATACAGTAAAATATTAAAATATGTTTGAATGAAGTAGTTCTGAGATCTGGAATGTGCCTCAAAATTGTTTGAGGTGAATTTGGAGGTATGGACAGAATAATAATGTTGGGCAGTATTGAGCTGCTGATGGAAGTGCCGTTATTCCTTTTTAGTTTTTAAGCTTTGGATTTTTCTTTCTTTTTTTTTTCTCTCTCTCTCTCTCTCTCTCTCTTTTTTTTTTTTTTTGAGGTAGTGTCTTACTCTAGCCCAGGCTGACCTGGAATTCACTATGTAGTCTCAGGATGGCCTTGAACTCACAGTGATCCTCCTACCTCTGCCTCCCGAGTGCTGGGATTAAAGGCGTGTGTTGGTTTTTTTTTTTTTTTTTTCTTTTTGAGGCATAGTCTTGCTACAGGTTGCTAAGTTTGGCCTAAAATTCAAGTTGTTTCTTTTTCCATCTCATAAGGGTTAGGATTGCCAGTATATGCCACCACACCCAACTATTCTATGGAAATTTACTTTTATTTTAAAAATATTTTTATTTATACATTTGCAAGGAGAGGGAGGGAAAGAGAGTGTGGGCATGCTAGGACCTCTTGCCACTGTATACGAATTCCAGATGTATGCACCACTTTGTGTATCTGGCATTATGTGGGCACTGGGGAATTGAACCCAGGCCATTAGGCATTGTAAGCAAGCACTTTAGCTGCTAAGCCATCTCTCTGGCCCTGGAAATTAAATATATATATATATTTGCAAGGGAGGAGGTAGAGGAAGACAGAGAGAGAGAGAGAGAGAGAGCATGGGCATACCAGAGCCTCCTGCACACGAACTGCAGATGCATGCACCACTTTGTGCATTTGGCTTTACAGGGGTACTTGAGGCATAAAACCCCAGATCGCCAGGCTCTGCAAACAAGCACTTTAACCACTCTGCCATCTCCCCACTCTCTAGTCTATGGAAATTTCCCACAGAGCCTGCTTTCTTTCTTTCTTTCTTTCTTTCTTTCTTTCTTTCTTTCTTTCTTTCTTTCTTTCTCTCTCTCTCTTTCTTTCTCTCTCCCTTTCTTTCTATCTATCTATCTATCTTTCTTTCTTTCTCCCTCTTCTTCTTTTTTTTGTTTTTTGAGGTAGGGTCTCACTCTGGCCCAGACTGACCTGGAATTCACTGTGTAGTCTCAGGGTGGCCTTGAACTCACAGTGGATCCTCCTACCTCTGCCTCCCGAGTGCTGGGTTTAAAGGCGTGCGCCACCACGCCTGGCTAGAGCTTTCTTTTTAAAATATAAAGCTTATGTTCTACCTAAAAGCCCTTTTCCTCCTCCCAGAAGCTTAGCACATCAGATGGGAGCACAATTTGCAAATCTCTCTCCCCAACCTACACTAGTGGCTTGGAGCAAGCAAGAGACAGTGCCTCCTGCTTGCAGGGCTGAGGACGGACTCAGTCTCCTCTCAGTGGGCCACAGCCACTGGCTGTTTGCCTGGCAGGGGCCGTGTGCAGGGCACAGGCCCTCTGTGACCCATCTGTGGCTTTTCTCCATAGCCTGTAGCAGCCCTTCCCTGCTGCCTGGTTTTCTGCACGGAGCTTCCTGCTCCCCGAAGCTCCTGGGGCTACTGGAGCACAGGGGCCAAGGGTGGGGCACCTGAAGATAGCTTCAGTCAGCCACCTTCTGAATTGTCCACAAAGCCCTCAGGAAGCTCATGTGTCATTTCTGTGTCAAATGGAGGAAATCCAGCCTGCCCAAGGGGCACACCCTCTCCTGGCTGTCTCTCCTGCACCTCTCTCCACATCCTGGCAACTTCAGACAATGTCTCTGCAACTTGGAGACAGAGGACAGTCAGGCCTAGGGAGGTGGGAGGGTTGAGATGGGGCATACCCACTCATGACATTATTGTCTCAGAATCTCTTTCTGCGGTTAGTGAATAAACCAATTGTTAAACATGCTTCTCTCCGGCTGGAGGGATGGCTTAGTGGTTAAGACGCATGCCTGTGAAGCCTAAGAACTGAAGTTCGATTCTCTAGGTCCCATGTAAGCCAGATGCACACAGTGGTGCATGCATCTGGAGTTCGTTTGCAGTGGCTAGAGGCCCTGGCGTGCTCATTCTCACTCACTCTTTATCTCTCTCTCTCCTCTGTCTGTCTAATAAATAAATAAATAAAAATAAAATCTTAAAAAAAAAACGTTTCTCTCCTCCAAGGGAGTTGTTCGTCAAGGAGGCCCCCGGTTGCTGCCAATTTCCAAGGGTCTTTATTGCCCATTACCAGAAGTGTAAGACCCTATTGCTGAAGACACCACATGGTTGGGCTGCAGGACGCTGATAAATGAAGGTGGACGCCTCCTCCCTGTGGACTAGCTGTCATGATGTGAGGAAATGCTACGCAACCTGCTAGGGGAGAAAACTCATCAACAATCTTAGCCAGCAGTGGACCCTGGAGATTACGCGGCTGGTCAGCCAGGCAACATGTGCCAAACTAGTGCAGTGGTGGCATGTCTGTCATGGGGGAACTCTATTGCTCTCTGTTTGGATTTGAGGCCTTCTCCACGGGAGGGATTTCATGCCTGGTTCTGAAAACCCAGTCAAAAACCTCCGGCTTGGGGAGGTCATAAGCCTTGAGGAGAGGCTACTGTTGTTGTTTCATTAAATGGATATCTTATGCTCACCAAATTGCCCTCTAAATATTTAAGTTTGTGTCCGTAGATTGGTGCTGCTCTCACCTTTGGTCCAAGAAGCTTCTTCTTCTTCTTCTTTTTTTTTCAGATGCCAATGATTCCATAGGGTGATCAAGACTCATCCAAGCGCTGACAGTGAGTGACTGGTGAGGCCTTGGCATGGAATGACGTGTCTCCATCACACCTGCAAAGGCTTGGCTCACATTGCAGGAGACGGAGTGGGAAGAACAGAAGTGTTAATGGATAAGGAAGAGTGCAGTGAACTCTCTGTCTTCTGGGCACAGAGTGGCCAGCGCATTCATGACCGTGTCACCGTGGTTGACACGACTTGCCCAAGACCTGTATAATAGGAGGGCTAAAAGAGGATGACATCAAAGCAGAAGCGGGACTGGGTGGGAAGAATGGGTTCAGTGTGTGGGGGGTGGGGGAACAAAGTGAGAGGGGATTATGGTCAGGGTACATTGTGTATATGTGTCGAGGTTGACAATAAAATGTTTTTTTAAAAAGTGCTGGAGGGATAGCTAAGCTGATAAAGGCTTTTTGGCAAAGCCTGCTGGCCTGGGTTCAATTCCCCAGCACTCACGTAAACACAGGTGCAGAAAGTGATGCACACATCTGGAGTTCATTTGCAGTGGCAAGAGGCCCTGGAACAGCTATACAAACTCTCCCTCTCTCCATCTCTCTCCCTCAAACAAACAAGATAATATTTGTAAAAGTTTTAAAATGTTTCTGGGTAAAATATAGCTGGATTGAACCCACAGTTAATTAAGTTCTATTAGCTCAAGTACTCCAAGCAGGGAAGAGATCTGAAGTTCATATGATACACAGAATTGGCAATAGGCCTAAGCTCATTTCTAATTTTGTTTTGAAAAGTTACCTAGTGTTTCAATAGTCTCTAGTTTTCATTATTTAAACTTCTTTTGGACTTATTTTACATATGAAACCAGTACTAAAGAGTAATATAAGTTTATCTAAATTTCCCAGTACAAAAGTGTGCTTCCAAAACCCAGGCACAGCATGGATGAGTCAACCAACACAACACAGTGCAGCAAAGAAAATCCTGGTAGGGCCCACTCCGTAGTCCAGGCACGGCGCTGACATGTTACCTCCTACAACCCCCACCCCTCTCACGTCAGATGGTTCACTATTTCTATGAAGAGATGAGGCAACTGAACCTCAGGGAAACTGCTTTAGTTAGCTTGAGTGGTGGCCGCTGGAGATGTGGCTCAGTGATACAGTGCTTGTTTAGTCTGTATGAGGCACTGGGTTTGATCCTCAGCACCAGTCCCCACAACACACACACACACACACACACACACACACACATCCAAAAGTTAAGTTCTTAATAAGGCATCAAAATCCCTTCTCTGAGACCCTATTGCTGAAGACTCCATATGCTTGGGCTGCAGGCCACTGAGAAATCAAGCTGGAGGTGAGTTGGAAGCCTCCTACCCGTTGACTAGCTGTCAGAAAGCTTAAAAAAGCTACACTGCATGCAGCCCTTTGGGAGAGAGAATTCAACAGTTTTACATAGCAGTGGACCCAGCAAACCTTAAGACTGTCCAGCCAGGCCAAATGTGTCAATGGGTGCAAGAGTGGTATGTTTGTTATGGGGGAAACCAACTATTTTCTGGTTGGACTAGAGGCCCACTCCACAGGAGGGAATACATGCCTGTACTGAAAACCTAGTCAAAAGCCTATGGCTAACAAGGTCATGAGCTAAATGCATATATTATGCCCACCTCACTGCTCTCTAAACACTTAATTTATGCCCACTGATTGATACTCTCACTTTTGGTTAGAGAAGCTTCTCTTTCAGATAGTGGTGACAACTGGGGTGACTCAAAAGTCACCATGGTGCTGAGAAGAAGTGACAGAGGAGTGTTCTGTACTGGGACATCTCTGTCACACCCTCCAAGGCTCAGGGTCCATTGTGGAAGAGGTGGTGGAAAGAATGTAAGAAACAAATAAAGGGTAAGACTGCTTACAATGCACTCTTCCAGACACTAAATGGCCTTAATACTCATGCCCTCACAGTGCCAGACACCACCTGCGCAAGACCTTCATAATAGGAGGAAAAGAGGATGACATCACAATAAAAGAGAGCCTGATTGGAAAGAAGGGATTCAATGGAGGGTGGATTTGAGAGGGGGAGGCTGGGAGTGAGGGTGGGAATTATCATAGTTATTGTTTATACTTATGAAAGCTGCCAATAATAAGGTTTTAAAAATCCCTTACCTGGGTAAGAGATAAGTTTACAAATGGATGGATGGATAGTTAGATAAATGACAGGATAGGTAGGTGGATGAATAAAAAGATGGATGCTAGAATGATACACACATGGAAGATACCCTAACTAAAATTTATTCATCTAAATACGATACAGAATTATGAAAAACTAATACATTTAGTGAGTAAATTCTCATATATTTAACGCTGATTCATGAGGAGAATAGGAATCTTTTTTTCAGAATGTACCAGCTGGGTTGGGCACTGTTGTTTATATTATATTCTTCACTGTACACTGATCACAGATCAAAAGGAAATTCCTTGGGTGGATCTGAAACAAAAATAAAAAGCAACAAAAGCCCCTGAGAGGTAAGGATACTAAAAAGAAAAAGGCTGGTGCTGTTCAACATTAATACACCTTTCTGTACCTGTTTGACTTTTTAAAAATGCTGGTTTCTTACTTTGGTGAGTTATTTATTTGCCACTTAAATAGATGTGGTTGGGGCTTAGTGGTTAAGGTGCTTGCCTGTAAAGCCTAAGGACCCAGGTTCAATTCCCCAGGACCCACATAAGCCAGATACACAAGGTGGCACATGCATCTGGAGTTCATTTGCAGTGGCTGGAGGCCCTGGTGTGCCCATTCTCTCTCTCTCTCTCTCTTTCTCTGCCTACCTCTACCTGCCTCTCACACTCAAATAAATAAGTAAAATTGTTTTTAAAAAGATGTTTACAAGCCGGGCGTGGTGGCACACGCCTTTAATCCCATCACTTGGGAGGCTGAGGTAGGAGGATCCCTGTGAGTTTGAGGGCACCCTGAGAATACAGAGTGAATTCCAGGTCAGCCTGGGCTAGAGTGAGACCCTACCTCGAAAAAAAAAAAAAAAAAAGATGTTTACAATAAAAGAAATGTAATGTTTCTCATTAATTTAAAAATTGGCTACAAATTAAAGTAAGATTTAATACAGTGGTTTTAAAAAAACAATATTATAATTAGTTTCACTTTTTCTTTTGGTTTTTGGTTTTTTGAGGTAGGGTCTCACTCTAGCCCAGGCTGACCTGGAATTCACTATGTCGTCTCAGGGTGGCCTCAAATTCATGGCAACACACCTACCTCTGCCTCCTGAGTGCTGAAATGAAAGACATGCGCCACCATACCCAGCTTTTTTTGTTTTGTTTTTTTAAATATATGGCTCCTAGGAAACTTAAAATGACACACGTGGCTCATATTCTATTGGCTCCAAACCCTTCCTCATTATGGAGATACTATGGACCCCTTGTCAAAAGTCAAGGCCAAAGTCTAAGAGAAGTGGGGGAGGAAAGGCGAGAGGAGACATGAAGATCCAGGCCTCAAAGCTGCTTTGATTTGTCATATATATGTAATTTATTTATTTGAGAGAGAGAAAGAGGCAGAGAGAGAGAGAGAGAGAGAATGGGCGTGCCAGGGCCTCTAGCCACTGCAAACAAACTCCAGATGCATGTACCACTTTGCGCATCTGGCTTACATGGGACCTGGAAAACTAAGCAGAGGTCCTTAGGCTTCCCAGGCAAATGTCTTAACCTCTAAGCCATTTCCCCAGCCCCTAAGACAGGGTTTTAAAACTTGAAAATCCGGGCTGGAGAGAGGGCTTAACAGTTAAGGCACTTGCCTACAAAACTAAAAGACCCAGGTTCAATTCCCCAGGACCCACATAAGCCAGATGCTCAAGGGGGCGCATGCATCTGGAGTTCGTTTGCAGTGGCTGGAGTCCCTGGCACACCCATTTTCTCCCTCGCTCCCTCCCTCTCTTGCAAATAAATAAATAAAATATATTTTTAAAAACTTGAAAATTCCAAAGTAAAAGTATCAGAGGCAGGCAAAAGTATTCTTGTTGTTCTTCCTTCCCCACCCCAAAGCCCTGTTGTCCCTCCAGGTGGTGGCTAGAAGGGAGGAGGGTCCGCAAGAAGGTTTGACAGGTGACAAAAATGACTCCATGGGGAATAAGCTGTGATTCACCTGCCTGTGCTCTTTATGCATGCTGTAGCTAGTAGCTAGTACAGGCTGTACCCAGCCTTCCACGGTGGCCTCACTGGGACCTTCCCCTAAACCCTTCCCTCACAGTTGTTCACTCTGGGTCACTGCTAATATGCTGCAAAATTACATGCTAGGGGCTGGAAGGATGGCTTAGCGGTTAAGGAGTTTGCCTGCAAAGCCAAAGGATCCCGGTTCAACTCTCCAGGACCCACATAAGCCAGACGCACAAGGGGGCACATGCATCTGGAGTTAGTTTGCAGTATCTGGAGGTCCTGGTGTGCCCATTCTCTCTCTTTCCCTCTCTCAAATAAATAAATAAAATATATTTTAAAAAATTACATGCCAGCAGCATGGGGATCCTTTGAAGGGTTTTTGGTCCACGTGGAATTGCCTGTCATGTTTCTTCACAGCAAACCTCCAAGGAAAAGAGGATTTTGGACCCCAAATTTCTCCATAAGATGCGTGGACTTTTCTTGATGATAACACTGGTCATCCCCATCATGGAAAAATAAAGCTGTACACACATTTCATTGCCCTTGCTATTATTTTTCTTGTACCTGAGTGAAATAACTCAGTCATTGTCAGTGAGTGGAGGCCTATGCACTGAGCTACCTTGATCATTCAAGAGCCAGAGCTCCTCTGCCAGCTTCCTGCCTTTGGATCAATACGTGCATTTAGAGAACTCACTGAGGCTCTTTATTCTTTTCTTCCTTCCTTTCTTCCTTCCTTTCTTTCTTTCTTTCTTTCTTTCTTATTTATTTATTTGTTTGTGTGTTTGTTTGTTTATTTATTTATTTATGAGTGACAGAGAGAGAAAGAGGCAGAGAGAGAGAGAGAATGGGCGCACCAGGGCCTCCAGCCACTGCAAACAAACTCCATACACATGCGCCATCTTGTGCATCTGGCTTATGTGACTCCTGGGGAATTGAGCTTCGAACTGTGGTCCTTAGGTTTCAAAGGCAAGTGCTTAACTGCTAAGCCACCTCTCCAGGCCCTATTCTTTTCTTTTAATTGAGAACTTTAATATATAAGTATATTGCATATGGGTCATATTCCCATCAAGTTACACTTTTATGTTCCCTCTCCCCACCCCCAGCCCCCTGAAGGCCCTCCTCAGTGGGAGTATCAGTGTTCACTGTGGGGGTCACAAAAGTCAGTCTTTCTGGGGTGGGGACAATGTCTCAGGATACTCCTTCCCACCCTGTGGCTCATACAATCTTTCTGCCTTCTCCTCTGCAAAGTTCCCTGAGCCCTGGAAGGCACATTATAAATCTCTTTTAGTCTTGACTCCCTGCAGCCTCTCATTTTCTGCTTTGATGAGTCTGAGTCTCCTCAGTGTTGACCACCATGTCCCCGGAGGACATTCTCAGGCGAGCAGTGAGAGCAGCACTCTTTTGAGCCACGTCCTCTGTCATGTCAGCTTGCTTTTCTTGTTGTATTGATGGGTCTTGGGTCTCCCCAGCACACACCCCCATCTGTAAATAGCAGATTCTCTAGCCAAGACTGAGACCAGCATGGATCAAAGGGGGTAAACATAGACATTTAGAGGACCTTCCCCCCCTCCCAACACACACACCTTTTTTTTTTTTGCTTTTTCATGGTAGGGTCTCATTCTAGCCCAGGCTCACCTCAAATTCACTATGTAGTCTCAGGGTGTCCTCAAACTCACAGTGATCCTCCTACCTTTGCCTCCTGAGTGCTGGGATTAAAGATGAGTGCCACCATGCCCCGCTTAGAAGACTTTTTGATGGGCAGAATCTCTTCTTTTGGCCAAAGAACAGTGGAAGCTTCCCTCTAGAGTCTATGACCTTCCAAGTCACAGATTTCTGACTTGGTTCTCAGTACCAGGCATTAATTCCCTCTCACTGAACGGGCCTCATATTTAATCGGAGAGCAGTTGATTACCCCCATAGCCTATGGGCCACTACTGCACCAGTGGGTACTTCTTGCCTGGCTGGTTGATTGTGAAGCTTGCAGGAGCCACTGCTTGTTTACACTGTTGGTGACTTTTACTCCATCCCCCACCCAAGCCATCTGAGTAGCTCTTTCTTGCTCTGTGAGAGCTAGCCGACAGGGAGTTGATTTCATCTCAGTTCCAGAGGTTCCTTATTCTTTTCTTTTCTTTTCTTTTTTTTATTGGCAACTGCCATACTTACATACAAAAAATGCATATTTCCCTCCCCTCCCCCCATTTCCCTTTGGAACTCCAATCTCCATCATATCCCCTCCCTCTCTCTATTAGTCTCTCTTTTAATTTGATGTCATCATCTTTTTCTTCTATTATGAGGGTCTTGCGAAGGTATTGCTAGGCATTGCAAGGTCATGGATATCAAGGCCAATTTCTGTCTGGGCAGTTGCATTGTAAGGAGTCATACCCTTCCTTTGGCTCTTCCATTCTATCCGCCCCCTCTTCCGCAATGGTCCCTGAGCCTTGGCGGGTGTGACAGAGATGCTTCAGTGCTGGGTACTCCTCCATCCCTTCTTCTCAGCACTCTGTTGCCTTTTAGGTCATCCCAGTGATCACTGCCATCTGAAAAGAGAAGCTTCTCTAACCAGAAGTGAGAGTAGCATTAATATGGGAATATGAACATTAAGCGTAGTGCTTTCAGGGCAGCTTGGTGGGAATAATATATACATTTAACCAGACAAGAGCAGGCTTTATACCCCTAAGACTCATGACCTCCCCTGCCATAGACTTTTGCTTAGGTTTTTCAGTACCAGGCATGTATTCCCTCCCATAGAGAGGGCCTTCAGTCCAATTATGGAGCAGTTGGTTACCCCAAGAGTAGACATGCCACTATTGCACCCATTCAGTCATTGGGCCTGTATGGCCAAACTTGTTTTTCAGTGTCCACTGTTTTCACTGCTGATGACTTCTGTCTCATATAGGGCTGCATGCAGTGCAGCTTTTTTCCAGCTTTCAGTTGGCTGGTCTACAGGGAGAACGTTTTCTGCTCAGCACCAGCTTGCTTTCTCAATGACCTTGCCTCTCAGGCAAGAGATGTCTTCAGCAATAGGGTCTTATCATCATCTGTTTCTCAAGGGCAACCAAGGGCTTTGGCAAAAGCCTTTAAAGTTTTGGAGGCTACCGGGACCTCCTTGGCCAACAACTCACTGGACAGTATCCCATCCCAGGCACTGAAAATTTTCTAGTAACAGATGCACAAGGGGGTGCATGCATCCAGAGTTCGTTCGCAGTGGCGTTCCTTATTCTTAACAAGTATGGAGAATAATAGTATCTTCACACAGGCTGGGAGACCACAAGAAACAGAGAAGTTCAGGCAGGCATGGATTTACATATTGGTCTCAGAACTCTGGGTTCAATTTTGGGTGAGCTACTTGTCCTCTCTGCGCCTCATCTAACGAAGAGGAGAAAGCTCTGTTAATCATTGGACCAGAGAGAGAAACCCTAAGATGCTAAGTTTAAAGCACAGTGCCTAGGCTGGGTGTGGCAGTGAATGCCTTTAGTCCTAGCACTCAGGAGATTGAGGTTGAGGGGTTGACATGAGCTCAAGGCCAGCCTAGACTACAGAGTGAGTTCCACGTTAGCTGAGCTAGAGTAACACCCTGCTTCAATAAAATAAAATAAAATAAAATAAAATAAAATAAAATAAAATAAAATAAAATAAAATAAAATAAAATAAAGCAGAGTGCCTGTTAAATATTGGTCTCACTTTCTCTTTACCTAACATTTTAAAAAATATATTTTATTTATTTATTTGAGAGAGATAAATAGGCAGAGAGAGAGAGAGAGAATGGGTACGCCAGGGCCTCCAGCCACTGAAAACAAACTCCAGATGCATGCACCCCTTGTGCATGTGTCTTACATGGGTCCTGGGGAATCAAACTCAAGGTCTTTTGGCTTTTCAGGCAAACGCCTTAACTGCTAAGGCATCTCTCCAGTCCTACCTAACATATTCACAGTGGGAGCTAAAGGCAGTTCTGTTTCTTGTGCCTACAGACCAGGGCCTAAATGAACACAGAAACAGCATTATTGGTGGCTGTAATGGAAGATGGAATACACCAATTCAGATAACAGCAAAGACCGGGCCAACCAGCCCAAGATAAATAATAAATGGGTGAATTAGTGAAGCAGAATGAGTAAAGAAATGGTGCAAGAGCTCTTGGCGTGGTAGTGTGACCTGTGCTTCGCAGGTCCTGACAGGATGGGTTTTGGGGGTGGCATGGGGGTGGGGGAACCACCATCCCCAACCTGTCCTGTAGAAAAGACTCTGTGAGAGAAAATAGGGTTTTAGAATTCTTTGGATGTCATGGGTAGGAGGGGGTTTTGAGGTGGAGGCAAGGGTGTGCTGTGTGGGCACAGGGTGTGGCCTGAGAGAGTGTTCAAGTGATGCAGAGAGGGGAGGAGACACCGTGCTCCAGACATCATTCCAAATCTGCAGCGGAGGAGCAAATCACAGATGAAATCAGGGGTGGAAGCTTCTGGAAAGTTCGCAAAAGGAGTCTTCCAAAAAGGCACACATGTGGTTCCTTTCATGTTAGTATTGGTTCTGTGTAGGAACAAGAGTGAGGTGTGTGGGCGGGGGGTAGGTAGAGAGAACTTCCAAAGGGGAGAGCTATTGGGGCCCCCATGAGGAAAAGTCAAAGCATTGGTCTAGACATGGGGCAGCAGATGGGTGAGAAGGGTCCTGATGCCCCTTCCTTACCCCAGAGCAATATGGCTGCAGCCCCCCAGCTTTCACAAAGTAGTTCTTATGACCACAAATGGTTCATTTGACCAGAGGACTAGGAAATTTAATTCCTAGGAGTTCTTTCTAGAAAGAAAAAAACTACCTTTATTCTTCGAGCTACTTTTGTCTGGGATCCCCTCAGTTTATGACATTCAATACATGAAAATTAGGCTGGAGAGATGGTTTAGCGGTTAAGGCACTTGCATGGGAAGCCTAAGGACCCATGTTCTACTCTCCAAGTCCCATGTAAGCCAGTTGCATAAAGTGACCCAAGCACGCAAGGTCACACATGTACACAAGGGGGCACATGTATCTGGAGTTCAATTGTAGTGGCTGGAGGCCCTGATGTGCCATTCTCTCTCGCATTTTCTCTCTTTCTCTCTTATTTTTTCTTTTTTGGCTTTTTGAGGTAGGATTTCACTCTAGTCCAGGCTGACCTGGAATTCACTATGTAGTCTCAGGGTGGGTTCGAACTCACTGTGATCCTCCTACCTCTGCCCCCCAAGTGCTGGGATTAAAGGCGTGCGCCACCACACCAGGCTTTCATTTAAAAAAAAAGAAAAGAAAAGAAAAGAGAAGAAAAGAAAAGAAAGGGCCAGTCTGTTGGGCTTACTTAAAAAAAAATAAAATAAAAATAAACAAAAATTTGCAAGGTCAAATTCGTAATGCAGACAATACCCTTAGCACACCCAGTACCTACAGATTGACTGTGACATAACTAACAGGTCCCCAGGAACTTCAGCTTCAGGAAACCAACTCCCTCCCTCTGGAATTTTGTGTCTTCCTGTAGTCCTCATCCACTCCGAGCTTCTGCTCTTGTTTCCCACTCCGGCCTTCAGTTTGATCCGGCAGCTTCCTCCCTCGGGGCTCCACTCAGAAAGGGGGCTGCAGGCAGAGGGTCAGTTCAGCAGCTTGGAGCCAGTAGGTGTTCACACACATTCTTACACAGAGGATGTAGATGGATATGGCACACATGGCTACGTGCTCATCACGTTTTAGAAATGTATATTTTAATTGAGACTTAAAAACATTAAAATTAGGGCTGGAGAGATGGTTTATCTGTTAAGGCACTTGCCTGTGAAGCCTAAGGACCCATGTTCCACTGTCCAAATCCCACATAAGCCAGATGCACAAAGGTGAGGCAAGCACAAGGTTGCACATGCCCACTAGGTGGCGCAAACATCTGGAGTTCCATTGCAGTGGCTAAGGCCCTGGCACGCCAATTCTCTCTCTCTCTCTTTCTCTCTCTCTCTCTCTCTCTCTTGCTCTCTCAAAAAAACAATCAGGGCTGAGGAAATGGTTCAGTGGTTAAGGTGCTTGCCTGCAAAGCCTAACAACCAGGGTTTGATTTCCAAGGACCCATGTAAAGTCAAATGCACAAAGTGGCACATGCATCTGGAGTATTTTTGTAGCAGCTCGAAGTCCTGGCATGCCCATATTCTCTCTCACTTGTTCTCTCTCTTCTTGGAAATAAATAAATAAATAAAATATATTTTAAAAAAGACATTAAGATTGACATACTTATAGGATATTATGTGATTTTCCTATGTATGTCCACTTGGTGTCATGTTTAAATCAGGGAAAACACATGTAACTCCTCAAATTCTGATGTTTTCATTTATGGTGAAATCATTCAAAATTCTTCTCTCAAGATCTTGAAAGTGCTCAGTGCATTATCATCGCCCTACTGGGCACTGCACACCAGAACTTTGTGCTCGTGTCTAACTGCCATTTGGCACCAACTTTCCTGTCCTCCCACCTCCCTGGCCTCTGGAAACCATCATTCTATTCTCAACTTCTATGAGGTTAATTTTTTATGTTTATTATTATTATTATTAACAACATGTTGCGTACAGATACACCATGTGTTGGTACCCTCTTTTCCCTAGTCCCTGCCCCCATTCCACTGGGATGCTCCTCAGTGGGGTTGCAGGCATTCTCCATGGGGCTGTGGTTTATGCATTGTGGGAGCAGCAGTCAGTTATTCTGGGGAGAGGGAATGCCTCTGGGCATGATGACTCAACCTGTGGCCCTTACAATCTTCTGCAAAATTGTCTGAGCCGTGGTGGGTGAGTTTTAAGTCTACTTCAGTGATGAGCTCTTAGGAGCCTCTGGAGTAATTTGGGTTTTTTTGTTGTTGTTGTTGTTGTTTTGTATTTGGTTTTCGAGGGTAGGGTTTCACTCTAGTCCAGGCTAACCTGGAATTCACTCTGTAGTGGCAGGGTGGCCTCAAACTCACAGTGATCCTCCTACTTCTGCCTCCCCAGTGCTGGGATTAAAGGCATGCACCACCACGCACGGCTGGAGTCTTTTTTTTTTTTTTTTTTTTTTTTTTTTTTTTTTTCGAGGTAGGGACACACTCTGGTCCAGGCTGACCTGGAATTAACTATGTAGTCTCAGGGTGGCCTCGAACTCTCAGCAATCCTCCTACCTCTCCCTCCTGAGTGCTGGGATTAAAGGCATGCACCACCACGCACTGCTAGGAGTCATTTTTTTATAGTAATTTTTTTATAGTCCACATATGAGTGTGATCATGAGTACTGGTTCCTGGCTTATTTGACTCAGCATAATGATTTCTGTGACCATCCACGTCACTGCTCATGGAAGGATTTCCTTCTCTATGTGGTTGAATAGTAGTCTCAGGCTACATGTGCATTTTTTTCTATCTGTTCCCCAATACATAGAGATTAAGGTCATTTCCATTTCTTGGCTATTATGAAAACTTCTGTGATGATTATACCTCTCCGCAAACATTCAAACTCTCTTGCAGCCAGCTGGGGCTCTGTGACTGAGTTCTGGGGGAATAGACCGTGGGCAGGAGGGAGATGTACCATTTCCAGGCTTAGTCCTTCAAAACACTTTTCACAAGATCTTCCATGTTTTCTCTCTTCTTTTCTTTCACTGATGGCCAGATCCACAGGAGGACTGTGACGCCCCCGGGGGACAACAGAGCCACAAGCTGGAAGGAGTCTGAGTCTCCAGTGACTGTGTGGAACGTCTCCTCACAACTCACTGAGCTAGGATGGGTGAGAAATCAACCTTTATTATGCTGGGCACTGTGCCGTCACAGGGTGTTTGTTACAGCACTTGGTTTATCCTGATGAACGCACAAGGAATTTAGAGAGCGGCTTCTATCTGAGTTATAGATATCCCCGCGTGAGTTAAGATGGGTGCTCTATGGAAGGCCTGGTCATATGATCAGAGCTATGAGGACAGGATCAGAAGAAAATGAACAGATGTTTAAAGATATTAAGGATATTACCATATACTTTGAAATGTGCAATGACATGAAAATCAGTTCTAAGCCAATACAATTAAATGATGCTGACCCTAGATATCAACATGCCCAACAACAAAGAGGGTCTTCTTCTATCCTCCATGAGAAGATGAATTCCAAGTGCACCTCAGACTGAAGTTTAAGAGCAAGAAGTGCAAGGCTCGTAGGAGAAAAAAAAATAAAAATTAAATCTTTGTGGACTTGAGTTAGGCAAAGCTTAGATAGCACAAACACAACAGCAAACTGAAAATAGAAAAATTAGGTTTTATCAAAATTAAACACCTAGAGCCGGGCATGGTGGTGCATGCCTTTAATCTCAGCACTCAGAAGACAGAGGTAGATGGATTGCCATGAGTTCCAGGTCATCCTGAGACTGCATAGTGAATTCTAGGTCAGCTTGGGCTAGAGTGAGATCCTATCTCAAAAAAAAAAAAAAAAAAAAAAAAAAAAAAAAAAAAAGGAGGGGGGCTAGACAAATGGCTTAGAGGTTAAGGTGCTTGCCTGCAAAGCCAAATGGACCCAAGTTCAATTTCCCAGGACCCATGTAAGCCAGATGCACAAGGTGGCTCATGTGCAGGGGCTGGAGGCTCTGGAGCACCCATTCTCTTTCTCTCTCTCTCTCTCTCCCTGTCTCTCTCTCAACATAAATAAATAAATAAATAAATAAATAAATAAATAAATAAATAAATAAAAATAATGAAGCCGGGAGTGGTGGCACACACCTTTAATCCCAGAACTTGGGAGACAGAGGTAGGAAGATCACTGTGAGTTTGAGTCCACCCTGAGAGTACAGAGTGAATTCCACATCAGCCTGGGCTGGAGTGAGACCCTACCTTGATACACCAAAGAAAAAAATAAAATAAAATAATAAAAATAAAAATTTTTTTAATTCCAACACACACACACACAAACACACACACACACACACACACACACAATTCCAACACTTTTGTGATTCAAAGGATGTCATCAAGAAAGGGAAGACAAGTCACAGTATGGGGGAAAACAACTGCAAACCAAAAATTTCCTAAGGGGGTTGTGTCTAGAACTATCATAGCTCAATAATAAGGAGAGAAACATCTTGATATCAAAGCAGCCAAATGATCTGAAGAAATATTTAATTTATCCAAAGATGATTTGATAAATGGCTAATAAGCAGATTCCAATGGGCTCAACAGCATTAGTCACTAGAAAGTGCCAATCAAAACCACAATGAGCAGGCGTGATGGTGTCACACGCCTTTAATCCCAGCACTCGGGAGGGAGGCAGAGGTCGGAGGATTGCCGTGAGTCTGAGGCCACCCTGAGACTACATAGTGAATTCCAGGTCAGCCTGGGCTAGAGAGAGATGCTACATTGAAAAGTTAAAACTAAAACAAACAAACAAAAACAAGATGACACACTACCTCACACCCACATGGACATCTAAAAAAAAAAATAATAAGAAAAAAAAGTCAGATGACAACCAACATTGAGAAGGCTATGGAGAGCCCTCATACACTGCTGGTGACAAGGGAAAGAACCGTGTCGCCTTTAGAAAACATTTTTCAGTTCCTCAAGTTGCAAAGCATAGAGCTATCACATTACCCAGGAATTCTATCCCTAAGTAAGTTTATCCCTGAGAGAAATGACATGTCCACCTACAATCTGCACGTGAATGTTCATAACAGCACTATACGTAATAGTTAAGAGTGGGACTAAGTACAGTTATATACTAAGTTATATATCTCAATGAAGCTGTTAACATCCGATTGTGAAACATTTCCTATTTGACTGAAGACATATTTCTACGACAGAAAGTCATGCCGCCAGCCTTAGTACACAACACTTGGGCTGTAAAGGAGACACTCCACTAAGGATGGTCCCGTGAACATTAAAACTATCTGTCTTTAGAGAGCATTGATTTGGATGTTCACAGTAACTCTGGGGCTTGGAAACGCGAGCAAGAAACTTCCAAGGGCCCTTGGCGGTGATATGCTAGTCAGTGTGTTATAACTGGATGTCTGGTGGTGAGGCGGGGTGGGGTGGGGAGCTTTCATGGCTAACATTGACCAATTACACTGGCTAAGCCCTCCCATCATGGCCAGCTTCTGAGCAGAGAGTTGGGGAAGACAGGAAGTGGACCATCACCATTTGTGTGTTTCACCGTGCAGGTCGATGCAAGCCACTTCAGAAACATCACGAACACCAGTAGTTTCTTGGAAGCTCTAAGTTGTTTTTTTTTTCTTAATTTTTTAAATTATTTTTTAATTTATTTTTGGAGAGAGAGAGAGAGATAGACAGAGAGGGAGAGGAAGACAGAGATGGACGCGCCAGCAGTGTCTCAGCTGCTGAGAACGAAATCCAGATGCGTGCGCCCCCTTGTGGTCAAGTGAGGCATTGCGCCCTTGCGTCACTTTGCATCTGGCTAAACGTGGGACCTGGAGATTGGAACAGCTGGAGATTGGAACCAGCGTTCTTAGGCTTAGGAGGCAGGCGCCTTAACTGCTAAGCCATCTCTCCAGCCCTCCTTTTTCTTAATTTTATTTTTATTTATTTATTTATTTATTTGAGAGAAAGAGAGAGAGAACAAGCGAGAATGGGTGCCCCAGGGCACCCTAGCCACTGCAAACAAACTCCAGACGCATGCACCCCCTTGTGCATCTGGCTAACGTGGGTCCTGGGGAATTGAACCTGGGTCCTTTGGCTTTGTAGGCAAATGCCTTAACTGCTAAGCCATCCCTGAAAGCTCTAAGTCTTAAGCGTCTAGCACTTTAAAAAAATACATGCATGGGTTGGAGATATAGCTCTCCTGTTAAGGTGCTTGGCTGTAAAGCCTGATGACTGAGTTTGATTCCCCAGTACCCACGTAAGCCAGATGCACAAGGTGGCACATGCATCTGGAGTTTATTTGCAGAGGCTGGAGGCCCTAACACACCCATTCCCTCTCTCTTTCTCTCTCTCTCTCCTTGCAAATAAATAATATTTAAAAGTAAAATAAACAGATGCATTACTCAGGTGATGTCAGTTTTGGTAGTTGATATGCTTATCAGCCATTTGCAAAATTTCTGAAAGTTGAACAATTTGGTTCTCATGAACTGGCAGCTAGTTCCGAGAACGCTAGCTTGCCCTTTAGTTTACTTTAGTCTGTGGCTGCTCAGAGGAGTTGGTGACAGTGGGCACTCCCATTTGGATTTCCTTACCTGAATAGGGACCCCAGCCTTGCTAATCCAGAAAGAAGAGATTTCTGGAAAACCGTAACTCCATGGGGAATTTCTTTTTCTTCCTATCTAAAAATAGTTTGTAGATTCCTAATTCTCTCCACCATATTTATCTGCATATTCTGGTCCATCCCAGGCCCACCTTATACCCAAGGAAAAATAACACGAAACAAGACAGGGTCTGGCTGCTCACTCAACACTTTTCTCTCTTCTCCTCAGAAAGACCACGCTCTGAACCAGAACCCCTCCATTCATCCCAGTTTCTCCCCAACCATAAGAGATGTCACTTGCATGTCTCAGGCCTGGTTCTGGAGCCCAGAAAAACATACAATATGAAAGAGAGGTATTTCCGTGGAAATGACATGTCCAGACATGTCCAGTCATCACAGCTCAGGTTTGAGGTAATATGTTTAGGACAGAATCCAGGATTGATTTGCTTGTTGGTTCTTTTTTTTTAAGATTTTATTTTTATTTATTTATTAGAGACAGAGAGAGGGGGGAGAGAGAGAGAGAATGGGTGAGCCAGGGCCTCTAGCCACTGCAAACAAACTCCAAATGAATGTGCCACCTTGTGCATCTGGCTTATATGGGACCTGGAGAATCGTATCAGGATCCTTAGGCTTCACAGGCATGCACCTTAACCTTAACCACTAAGCCATCTCGCCAGCCTCTGCTTCTTGGTTTTTAAAATTTATTTATTTATTTACAAGCAGAGAGTGACAGGAGAGAGAGAGAGAGAGGGAGAGAGAATGGTTGTGCCAGGGCCTTTAGCTGCTGCAAATGAACTCAGATGCATGCGCCACTTTGTGCATCTGGCTTTACATGGCTACTGGGGAATCAAACCTGGGTGGTTAGGTTTTTCAGGCAAGCACCTTAACCACACAGCCATCTCTCCAGCCCTTGCTTGTCGTTCTTGTTTATTACAACAAATGGAAACTGTAAAGCTAGGGCATGCAGTGTGGTGTACTTATGGGGCTCTAGGAAGGCCAGGGGGCTCTCCTCACAGGGTACTCCCAAGCAGGATGAAACAACCACTCCTACAGGTCCTTCTGTTTATTTTTACTTTTTATTTTTTATTTTTTTTGGTTTTTCGAGGTAGTGTTTCACCCTAGGCCAGTCTCAGGGTAGTCTCGAACTCATGGTGATCCTCCTACCTCCACCTCCCAGTGCTGGGATTAAAGGCGTGCGCCATCACGCCCAGCCCTTGTGTTTATTTTTGCACTCACCCAGCAAATCTTCACTAGAAAGCAAGTATGTGCTCGGCAATGGGATATTCAGTCATGAAACGACCAAGTCAGTCACTGTCCTCTGGAGCCTTGAAAGTCCACTGGGGAGACCCGTCATTTCTATTCTGTCCCCTCACCCACAGTCTATGTTGACTGCATAAGGAACCCTTGCCACACACCAAGAAAGGATTCCAGAACACTGTATATTCTCCAGAAAGTTTGTTGAGGGCTGGAGAGATGGATTAGTGGTTAAGGTTCTTGCCTGTGAAGCCTAAGAACCCAGGTTTGACTCTCCAGAACCCATGTAAGCCAGATGCACATGGTGGTGCATGCATCTAGAGTTCATTTGCAGTGGCTAGAAGCCCTGGCATACCCATTCTCTCTCTCTCTATCTCTAATACATGAATAAAAATAAAATATTTTTTATACAAAGTTTGTTGAAAGAATGAAACATGGAGACACAGGAGTGGGTGTTTCACAAGTTCAGGACTCCAGGAGCTGCTAATGAAAGATTTTCCCTAACAGCACCTCAAAGTCCTCTCAGAATCCAGACACAGCAATCATTCCATGACTGACTAGGCCACATGATGGACCTCACAGTCCCAAAAGAGTGACAAAAATACATCAGTAATTTAACAGCAATGTAAACTTCTAGGCCAGAGATACTCTAAAGAGAAAGCAAGAATGATTATTCAACAGTTGTTCCAAGATTCCCAGAGGATCTAGTCTAGAACTGCTGCAAGGAGGTTTACCTCCCATCAGCCATTGCATAACATTGTCTTCAAAACTGAGTGGAAGGGCTGGAAAGATGGTTTAGCGGCTAAGATGTTTGCTGGCAAAGTTGAAGAACCCAGGTTTGATTCCCCAGAACCCACGTAAGTCAAATGTACAAGGTGGTGCATGTGTTTGGAGCTCGTTTGCAGTGGCTGGAGGCCCTGGTGTACCCATTCTCTCCTCTGTCCATTAAATAAATAAATAAATAAATAGATAAAATATTTTTAAAAATAACTGAGTGTCATTTGGGAGGCTGAGGTAAGAGGATCACTGAGAGTTCGAGGCCAACCTGAGACTAATTCTAGGTCAGCCTAGGCTAGTGCAAGACCCTACCTTGAAAAAGAAACAAAAACAAACAAACAAACAAAAAAAGCCTGAGTGGAACCAGGGAACAGAAAAGAATGCTTATAGCTGGGCGTGGTGGCGCTTGCCTTTAATCCCAGAGCTGGGGAGGCAGAGGTAAGAGGATCGCTGTGAGTTCGAGGCCACCCTGAGACTACATAGTGAATTCCAGGTCAGCTTGGACTAGACAGAGACCCTACCTCAAAAAATCAAAACAAACAAAAAAAAAACCAGAAGGGAATGCTCAAGCCCTTCCAGCCATCCCCAATCCCATGTATTATCTGTATTGCCTCAAATATATGTGGCACCAAACCAGCACCTGTAGAAAAAGCAATTAGAAGACATAAGAATCTGTCTTCGTGACGCTTTAAGCAATCCCGCCAACACTGCGTAGACCTGCTTCACCTGCGGAAGCAAATGCACTTTCCATAGCTGCTCAAAAGATGGACCTTGGATTCTGCAGTGCATGGAGGAATGAGCGGAGGCATTGCATAGCTCCCTCATTTTATAGATGAGGAATCCGAGGCCTGCGAAGGTTGGGAGGCTGACCTGAGGGGCCACTTGATCCCCAGACACACACACACATTCACACTCACACACACATATTCTCTCTCTCTCTCTCACACACACACACACGGAATCTGAGGCCTGCGAAGGTTGGGAGGCTGACCTGAGGGGCCACTTGATCCCCAGACACTCATACTCACATTCACACACTCACACATTATACTCACACACACACGCTCACACACGGAATCCAAGGCCTGCAAAGGTTGTGATGCTGACCTGAGGGGGCCATTTGATCCCCAGACACACACATACACACATTCACACACTCATATACACACACTCATATACACTCACACACATTCACATACATATACTCCCCCACACACTCACACACACACTCACACACACACACACACACACACACATGGAATCTGAGGCCTGCAAAGGTTGTGATGCTGACCTGAGGTCCGAAGATGCCTTTCACTTAACGAGTTACCCACCTCCCAGACCTGCTCCCCCTCCTTCTGCAGCTCCTTGTGCTGGGGGTGAGGTGATGGCTACGTCAGGGCTCCTCTCAGCCTGTGAGCCCACCTAGACACTCACTAAAATGGAAATACTCACGGTCAACCCACTAAACCAGAAACTTTGAGATGAGATCCAGCCATTTTTTAAATATATTTTTAAAATTCTTATTTATGAGAGAGAGAGGGAGAGAGAATGGGCATGCCAGGGCTTCTAGCGAGTGCAAATGCCACAAGAAGGAAATTCTGACACATGCAATGACAAGGATGAACTTTGGGGACATCATGCTAAGTGAAATAAGCAAATTGCAGAAAGACAGATGCAGTATGAGTCAATTCATATGAGGGATTTAGTTTTTGTTTTTGGTTTTATGTTTTTTGAGGTAGGGTCTCGCTCTGCCTCAGGCTGACCTGGAATTCACTATGTAGTCTCAGGGTGGCCTTGAACTCACAGCAATCCTCCTCCCTCTGCCTCCCAAGTGCTGGGATTAAAGGCGTGTGCCACCACGCCCACCTTTACATGAGGGATTTAGAACTGTCAAATGTGCAGGTAATTTTATGCAAGGAAGAGCAGCCTGGGGGGAGGCATGAGAAGAAAAGACCATGTACACCCCAGCTCTTAGGTAGGCAGATGAAAGGTGATGGCCCAGGGTTGGGGATGGTAGGAAATGAAGCGTCATTATTTAATAGATGAAAGTTTCAATTTGCAAGATAAGAGTCCTGTGGATGGATGGTGGTGATGATAGCATAGCCATGTGAATGGTCTTGATACTGCTGACCCTGTGTGTGTGTGTGTGTGTGTGTGTGTGTGTGTGTGTGTGTGTGTGTGTATGCGCGTAGATCAAGCCTAGGGCCTCATATATGCTAAGCAAGCACCTTACCATGGAACTATATCCTAGTCCTGAAACGTACAGTTGGGGATGCAGCTTAGTGGTAAAGCAAGTTTGAGACTCTGGCTTCTATTCTTAGCACAAGAAAGGAAGGGAGGGAGGGAGGGAGGAGGGAGGGAGGGAGGGAGGAGGGGAGAAAGGGAAAGAGGGAGGAAGGAAGGAGGAGGAGGGAAAGAAGGGAGGGAGAGAGGGTTTAGGGAGGGAGGAAGGAAGGGATAGAGGGAGAAAGAGGAAGCTGAGTGTAGTGGTGCACGCCTTTAATCCCAGCACTCAGAAGGCACAGGTAGGAGGATGGCCATGAGTTCAAGGCCACCCTGAAACTATATAGTGAATTCCAGGTCAGCCTGGGCCAGAATGAGACCAAAAACAAACAAAAAAAAAGAATAAAAATAATAATAAAGAAAAGAAAGAAACAGAGAGAGAGGGAAGAAAGAAGGGAGGGAAAGGAAATAAGAGAAAATAGTCTGATTGTGTTCCGTGTCTCTACATCATCACCAAAACTTGGTCATTTGTTGTAGACAGTGTGGTTGTGACTCCTCGTGTGGCTGGTTCTTTAAAACACACCGAGATTGCCACACCCGTACACTCCCTATAGGCCTGTGAAATTTCTTGACAGCTGATATTAATCTTCCCCTAATTTAAACCCTTTTCCATACCAAATACTTTGTACTTTATCATTTAGCGATGTTTATCTGCCATCCTTTCCCTTGTGCTCAGCTTTAACTCCTCACTGGGGTGCAACTTCCTTGAGAAGCCATGCATTCAATTGTCTCTTTGTCTCCCCAGGGGGCTTAGCCCAGGGCGCGGGATGGTGGCAGCTCCAAAATCCCAAGAGGCTGGCAGTGCTGGAAGTGGCCTCCTTAGAGACAACACCAAAGCCAGGGTTTGGTGCCTAACTCTCAGCTCTGTTCTCTCCACTGCCGGGGGACAAGAGGAACACATTGTAAAAGAAAAAGAAAACAAAATCATTGTGTTGTGTTTGGAAATGAGACATGGCTTCTGGACATTAATTCTGACTTATGATTTCTCTCTTAACATATTCATATGTGCATGGGAGCATACATGTACACACACACGCACACACACACACATACACACACACACCGCACAACATTGTACTTCAAATCCACAAAGTGCACGCAGTGGTTCACGAAGCTCAGACAGTGCCACACCTTGTGTTAAATGTGCTGTCTTTGGCCGGGATCCCTGCAAAGGCTGCCATAGTTTTCCTGCTATGGCTTGTCCTGTGGGTGATTTTGCTTCTGATGAGCCCTGACGGGCCTCCTGTCCTCTGTGCCTTGATGGTTCCATATCCTTTCCTGATAAAGACATCAGCATTTTCGCAGAAAATCCAGAAGCTGAGTGAAAGGACCGGAAGCTATCTCGCCTGGTGTGAATGTTTTGCGTGATGCTGTTAGGGACTGGTTGAGCACCCAGCACTCGCCCACCATTTTCCTTTGACCTGAAGGTGGTGAGCAGTTCATTCATGGTTTTGTCTTCATGTCAACTGGTCAGTTATAGCCACAGGAATCTTCTCAAGATTATGATTCAGGCCCTAGCCAAGCAGCCAACATCCTGCTGACAAGAGCACCAGAAGCTCACGGCCCACTCAGATCTTCAAGAAGGTAGCCTTTCTTATCACTGCAGGGAAGAGGCCTCCCTTTGGGCACCAAAGCCCCCAGTGAGATCACAGGATAAAGGCTACTTCCTGCCTCCATTCTCTTTGATTTCTCCTTGCGAGAATCTCCAGAGGGAAGTAGATAGAGATTCCTTCTAAAGGAATTCTCTTAGAATCTGTTGAGGCTTGAGCCAGTCACCTTCCCAAGTCCCTTTAACCCTTCGAACAGGATTTTGATCCCATTAGAAGTCCTACAGAGAAACGTGACAACTTTCCATTCCACCGTTCCCTCCTTAATTCACACACTGGGACTTGGGTGGTGAGGCTGTGCACACTCAGCCAAAGCCTCTCCACTGTGCCGGGTCCGTGCCCAGCTCAGGAATCAGTAACTGTTGGTTTTGGAGGTGTACTTGATCCCTTAGGTAGGCGCTCCTGTCCTCCCTGTGATCTGAGCTCCTGCCAGTGCCCAGCCCAGAGGGAGCACCACGCGTCTTGTCTCACCTGCAGCTTGGAAAGACCCAGCATGACAGGGATTTTCCAGACCTGTGCAGCCATGTTCTGTGAAAATTTCTGGGTGTTTCCTTGTCAGGCACAGCCGCCTTTATCAGAGACTCCTACCCAGGGAGGTGTGCTCTCTCCAGTTTCACCCTCAAGGTCAGATTCCTTGCTGAAGACTTCCCTGTTGCTGTAGATAGGTGGTTTCTGCATTCATTTTCGGCAAACTTGACCGCAACACAGAAGCAACACATGGGGTCATTGTCATTTGATTTGAGAAATACCTGAATTGGGGCTGGAGAGATGGCTTGGGGGTTAAGGTGCTTGCCTACAAAGCCTAAGGACCCATGTTCAACTCTCCAGGTCCCACATAAACCAGACGCACTAAGTGATGCAATTGGGCAAGGTCACACATGCACACAAGATGCAGCACACGTCTGGAGTTTGATTGCAGTGGCTGGAGGCCCTGGTGTGCCAATTCTCTCTCCCTCGCTCTCACTCTCTTGCACACACACATACACAAAAGCCAGTCCATTGGGTTTGCCTCAAATTAATTAATTAATTAATTAAAATAAATAACTGAATTGGGGTCAAAACTTCAATCTGAGGCCTGATCTCTGGCCCTTCGTTCTATATATCTGTACCCCAACACTTAGATCATCTGCCACCATGGCACAGGATGGGAAGGGAGACCTTACAAGGGAAAGAGTTAAGATTAGATAAGAGTAGGGGCCTAAGAGTGGAGGGTTCACAAGTCAGGTGTGGTGGCACACGCCTTTAATCCCAGCACTTGGGAGGCAGAGGTAGGAGGATCACCATGAGTTTGAGGCCACCTGAGACTACATAGTGAATTCCAGGTCAGCCTGGTGAGAGAGACCCTACCTCAAAACAACAACAAAAGAGTAAAGGGTTCAGAATCAGCTACCTGGGCCCTTACTTGTCCCTTCAGAGTGACCTTGTACAAGTCACCTACCTGACTTATCCAGGTGTGAATTTGCTCATTTGTAAAGTGGAGATGCCACCTCTTCGCCTCCATGACAATCACTCAAATCCACGCTTGCATAACATGTAGTAAAGTACGGAGCATGACCAGTGGCGTCACAGTGCTTCCATCTTGGATAAGGGGCGATTTGGTCTCTGAGCTCTAGCCATACCAGCCTCCTCAGTGATTCCTGGAGAGATCAAACCACGCCTGCCTGGAGGCCTTTTCATGGGTTGTTTCCATCACTTGAACCTTCCCCGACAGCTTCATGATATATATACATAGTTTTCATTTATTCATTTGAGAGAGGGAAAGAGACAGAGTGAGAGAGAGGAGAGAGAGAGATTGGGCATTCCAGGGTGTTCAGCCACTGCAAATGTACTCCAGATGCAGGCACCACCTTGTGCATCTGGCTTACATGGCTACTGGGGAATCGAATCAAGGTCCTTTGGCTTTGCAGGAAAGTGTCTTAACCACTAAGCCATTTCTCCAGCCCCCCTTTCTTTCTTTCTTTCTTTCTTTCTTTCTTTCTTTCTTGCTTGCTTGCTTGCTTGCTTGCTTGCTTTCTTTCTTTCTTTCTTTCTTTCTTTCTTTCTTTCTTTCTTTTTAATTTGAGAGAGGGAGACAGAGAAAGAGAGGAAGAGACAGAGAGAGAATGGGTGCACCAGGGCCTTTTCAGGCACTGTGGAAGAATTCCAGATGCATGTGCCCCCTTGTGTGCATGTGTGACATTGCATGCTTGCATAACTTTTGTGTCTGGTTAAATGTGGGACCTGGAGATTTGAACAAGCATTCTTAGGCTTCGCAGGCAGGTGCCTTAACCACTAAGCAATCTCTCCAGCCCTCTTTCTTTTTAAAAATAATTTTAATTAATTAATTTATTTATTTGAGACAGAGAGAAAGAGAGAGAGAGAATGGGCATGTCAGGGCCTCTAGCCACTGCAAACAAACTCTGGACACATGTGCCACCTTGTGCATCTGGCTTACATGGGGTCCTGAGGAATTGAACCTGGATCCTTATGCTTTGCAGGCAAGCACCTTAACTGCTAAGCCATCTCTTCAGCCCATAATTTATCTCTTAATTGCTTCAAATTTCTCATAAATCCTTACCAAGATGCAGCTTTACCACCTTGCTATCTCCCTTCTCTTAGTTCACTTTTTTTTTCAAGGTAGGGTCTCTAGCCCAGGTTGACCTGGAATTCACTATGCAGTCACAAGCTGGCCTCAAACTCATGGCAATCCTCCTACTTCTGCCTCCTGAGTGCTGGGATTAAAGATGTGCACCACCATCACTGGCCCTATTTAATTTTTTATAGCTCTTATTAATGTGAAACATCCATAGAATTGGGTCTTTGTTAATTGCTTATTACTCTACATTAAAATGTAAGTTCCAGGGGCTGGAAAGATGGCTCAGCAGTTAAGGTACATGCCTGCAAAGCCAAATGACCCAGGTTTAATTCCCAACACCCATGAAAAACCAGATGCACAAAGTGGTGCATACATCAGGAGTTCATTTGCAGGGGCTAGGAGGCCTGGTGTGCCCATTCTCTCTCTCCTTCTCTCTCTCTCTCTCTCTGTCTCTGCTGCAAATAAATGAATACAATAAAATGTAAGTTCCAAATGTCATAGGTTTTTATCTATTTTGTTCATTACTATAACCCTAGTACCTAGCATAGCATAATACTGATGGAGCACATAAGAAAGCATGTGATTATAGTCCATGAAAGTCAGAGATGTAAGATGGCACAGGGACACGTTGGGAAGGGTGCTCAATGAAGACCTAGGGGGTCAAAGGCAGGAAGAACAGGAAGTAGGCATGGAAGACCTGCACAAACACAGCACACTTGAATCTAAAAGGCCTTCACTCCTGATTGGTGAGGAACCAACAGCCAAGGTTATCTCTAAGCAGAAACCACAGGGCAAAGGTGGGAACAGATGGAAATAGGAGAATCATTGTGCAGGTTAGGTACCCCTAATCTGAAAATCCAAAATACTGCAAAGTACAAAACTTTTTGAGCACCAGCCTGACATCACAAGTCTGATGGCTCAAGGTAAACACATTTTCATGTATAAAGCTATAGCGGTTCCCTTCTTGTTGCTGAGACAAAACAAATGAGCAGAAGTGGAAGAAAAGGGTTTATTTTGGCTTACGGTTTCAAGAGGAATTTCATCCTGGTGGGGAAAGCGCAGCAGAGCAGACAGCCAGGGTGTCACACCTTGTCACATCAGCTGAGAGGAAGCAGCAAGCGTGAGATAGCTCTGAACACCCAGTGGGTTGGACTAATAATGACCCTCAAGGCCCGCCCCCAGTGACACACCTCCTCCAGAAAGGCCCCACCATCCTCAAATTTGCACCAGCTGGAGACCAAGTATTCAGATGAGATCAGGCACATTCAGGGTGGCATGGCTGTAGACTGAGACCTCATATTCAAAATGCACAAGCTTATGGGGGACATTTCATTAAAACCCCCACAAAAAGTGACAAAAAAACTTTCACTATTCATGTAGGCTGGCCTTGAATTCATGATCTTCCTGCCTCTGTTTTCCAAGGGCTCAGATTACAACTGTGCACTGTCACCTAGGCAGAATCAAAATATTTTAAAATATTTCATTTATTTATTTGGGAGAGGGAGAGAGAGAGGGAGATAGAGAGAATGGGCACGCCAGGGCCTCCAGCTACTGCACACACACTCCAGATGCACATGCCACCTTGTATATCTGTCTTATGTGGGTACTGGGGAATTGAACCTGGGTCCTTTAGCTTCCCAGGAAAGTGCCTTAACTGCTAAGCCATCTCTCCATCTAAATAAAAAACATTTTTAATTAACAAAAATACTATTTAAAATTTCCTTAAGGATCTATGCAAAAAGTATAAAGGAAATGAACTTTCTATTTAGACTTGCTAATTTTCCCTGGATGCTCATTACATATATGTGATTACTTCAAAACCTCTCAAATCCAAATTCTGAATTACTCCTTGTCCCAAGCAAGTCAGGTACAAGATAGTTAACTGGTAGTTGACTGCTGCATTCAACTACATTAACAAATTTCATTTATTCATTATTGATTTGTTCTTTACTATTCTTCCATTTCTTCTTTAATTCAGCTTATATGATAATTCTCTCCTCCAGCTCAGGAGTTAGGCAAATGCAGTCCATCGGGCCACATTAGAGAGCCCACTGGCTTGCCACTATTCCAGAGCTCAACGTCTAACCCAAGTCCATGGAGCCACGGAGCCACAGAGAAAGGGTCAGGAGCTCTTCCTGAGGCTGTCAACTGTGGGACCCTCCTAAAAATGAGCCCTGGTCTGACTAAACTACCTCTGAGTATGTGTGTGGACGATCCTTCCTTCCCCTCCCCACACTAATGCACCAATGCCTTTTAGCCCTTGGAACAACCTCGGTAGGTAATCTTCCTTCCTTCCTTGGAATCCCTGTGTAAGAAGGTGGTTTCCCACTAACCCGCCCTGTCTAAGCATGTTTTCCCCACAATGTGTTCCCTCCAATACGTCTTCCTCAGGGCTGCCACCAGGTGCAGCATCGGCTGTCTGTCCTGAGCTCCCCCGCATACCTGTGGGCTGACATCAGTCAGTTCCCAGAGGTCAAGAACTATCTGTTTATTTGCATAGCTGTTATTACAAATTAAACGCATAAATATGACAAGTGAGAAAACATGTAAAAACACAGTGCCTCTTCCGAACAAGTGACAAGACCAGGAAGATATTGGTATTAAGAAATAGATTGTTTTAAATTTTTTTAAAAAAGATTTATTTATTTCCACACAGAGAATGATAGAGAGAAGAGAGAGAGAAAGAGAGAGAGAGAGAATGGGCACACTAGGGCCTCTGGCCCCTGCAAATGAAAGATATATGTGCCACTTTGTCATCTGGCTTTATGTGGGTATTGGGGAATTGAACGCCGGGTTGTTAGGCTTTGTAGGCAAGTGCCTTAACTGCTGAGCCATCTTTCCATTCTCCTGTTTTAAACTTTAATTATCACTACTACTGCTATTTGAGAGGTGGCATGTGAATACGTTATGAAAGGGTCAAGTGAATCCTCTGTCCTAACACTCAGGAACCCTTCACCGGCGACCACTGCTAACTACAGGATGTGCACTTTCCACAGGGTTCATAGTGAGGGTCCCAAGAGTCACTCTCACCATGAAGGACAAGTGATTATTATCCAGCTTCACAGGGACATGCGGCCATACTCCTTCAACCTCTCCCAATCACAGCCAATCGCTGACTGGGCTTGGACACTTCCAGAGAGCCATCCAGCCTGAAAGACAGAAGGCACTAAACTAGCAGGAAGGGTGTGAGTGAACCAAGATGCTCACTGTGGCTTCCTTAGAAGGAACTGAACAGCAAGGTCCTTGCTGCAAAGATCTGAGCTGGAAGCCAGTTTCTCTATAGTGCAATTTACTCACTAAAGATAGGGAACAGAATTATATTAGCCTACCTACAGAAAAGAAAAATACGTACATGCTAGCATACCAGCCAAAGTTTACATGTACATAAACATGCATATGCACATAAATATATGTATGTAAATGCATGCATGTATGTGAAATGTATCTAGTAAAGTGGTGAACTATAAGTGAATTGCTTTCTTCTTCAAAATCTTCTAAAGGCCAGATGTGGTGGCGCATACCTCTATCTAGCACTCAGGAGGCTGAGGTAGGATGATCACTGTGGGCTTGAGGCCAGCCTGGGCTCCAGAGTGAGTTTCAGGTCAGCCTTGGCTAGAGTGAGAACCTACCTCATAAACAAAGAAAAAGTAGATTTTTCTAAATATTTTTATAGTGAAATATGCTGCAATGAAAAATGAATGATATGATTCATAACATTTTATTTGACTTAAATTTATTTCTCTGGCTCTCTTTTTTGGCCATATATTTAATATGAGTATACTACATTAAAAAAGAAGCCAGGTAATAAGTTTTGATTTAAATTCATTTGGCAAATGAAATGCATTCCATTCTTAGGGTTATTCCTAGGAAGTGCAAAGATTAGCTTATAAAGGGGGATGCACTAGCATACCTGAATACTGGGATCACTTGGGGAGTGTTAGCCAAAGATTGATGATTAAAGGAAAAACTTTAAATGAACAAATAAGGGCTGGAGAGATGGTTTAGCGGTTAAAAATGTTTTCCTGCAAAGCCAAAGGAGCCCCCATTCAATTCTCCAGGACTCACATAAGACAGATGCACAAGGTGGCGCACACATCTGGAGTTGGTCTGAGTGGCTGGAAGTCCTGGTGTGACCACTCATATTCTCTTTCTCTCTCTCTCTCAATACATATATGCAATTATTAAGTATTAATTAAAAACAAAGTAAAATTTGAAAAAGAAAAAAGATCAATACATACCTTGCAAGAGCTGAGATTCTGAGGTGTAGTTTTGTTTGAATTTTTAAAATAAATTTCCCACCAGGCGTGGTGGTGCACGCCTTTAATTCCAGTACTCAGGAGGCAGAGGTAGGAGGATTGTTGTGAGTTCAAGGCCACCCTGAGACTACAGAATGAATTCCAGGTCAGCCTGGGCCAGAGTAAGACCCTACCTCAAAAAACCAAATAAATAAATAAATAAATTTCCCATGTAATTCTAAGGTTTATCCAAGACTGAAAACTACTGATTTAAAATGAACACAGAAATAAACCCCTTTGAGAAATCATTAGATTAAGTGCTTGGGATTTTTTTATTCTACTACTGTCCACCTTGTAGCAGTCAAAAGAAGAAAAAAACTTTAACATCCTTGCAGTTTAAGAATGAAAGATAAGGCCGGGTGTGGTGGTGCATGCCTTTAATCTCAGCACTTGGGAGGCAGAGGTAGGAGGATTGCCGTGAGTTTGAGGCCACCCTGAGGGAATTCCAGGTCAGCCTGGGCCAGAGCAAGACCCTACCTCAAAAGACCAAAAAAAAAAAAAAAAAAAGAATGAAAGATACACCCACAACTTAAATACTGTATTAGAAAAATAACAAATCCACTACTTAGTATATGCCTGGTATTTTACATCTATCTAACCTTTTTAAATTTTTTTAAAAATTTATTTGCAAGCAGAGAAAGAGTAAGAGAGAGAGAGAGAGAGAATGAGAAAGAAGAGAGAATGAGCATGCTGGGGCCTCTTGACACTGTGAACGAATTCCAGAAGCATGTGCCCCTTTGTACATCTGGCTTTACATGGGTGCTGGAGAACCGAACCCAGGCCATCAGGGTTTGCAAGCAAGCATGCGAGCCATCTCTCCAGGCTACCTCTCGTCTTTATAAGTGCCTTTATAAGTGCCTTGAGAGGCAATAGCACAAGACTCATTTTAAAGACGCCACTCAAAGAAGTTATGTTATCTTCCCAAAGACATATAGCCAGGGATAGGAGAGGACAGAACTCTGACATAAGCTGCACTTAGCACCCAGCACAGCTTCCAGCCTCAGTGTGCATAGACTGAAAAAAAATCTGAATGGATGTCCATGAGATTGCCAACCCATTTCTGAAGTGGGTAGGTCTTTTTACTTTAAATATTCCTGTTCTGTGGAGTGGTTTTTTTTTTTTTTTTTAACAAAGAACCTGAGTTATACTTGTAATAACCGATGCAGAGGAAACCATCATCAATGGTGTGTTCCCGGCAAACTTCTGTAGAATGGCTGAGGGCGTCGCTTTCTTGTCTTGTCTTGTTTCGCTTCCTTAACCTTTGTCCCCTCCTTTGTCAGCCGGGGCTAATTACAGTGCCTGCCACAGACGCTCGTGATGATTAGATGTCCTCACTAGAGGAAAATAACCTACATTATGTCACCTCTCCTCAGCACAAGAGTAGTAGTCTATGCAGTTCTTTTCACTGAAATTTCTTTAAATTTCTTCCTTATTAAAACGTGGCACCCACACTCTGGTAACTGTGGCTCTAACCCCACATCTCCATCGTGCCCCAGCCCAGCTCAGTTCTCGTGAGCTTCACAACTTCCCACGAAGGAATATGGGACAAACATTAGGTCATCTTCAAGAATTGTTTGTTCTTTCCATCATGAAGTCATTAAAAAAAAATTAAAAATAGTCAAAACCCAAACAGGAGCCTCCTGTGTGCAGAGAGGCCAGAGAAGAATACGGGCTCCCAGGCCCCCTCCGCTGGCCCTGTGCACACTTCTTCACAGCCACAGGCAGTCCACTCCCATCCAATCCAATCCCATTTCTAAGTCCTTCCCTATCCACTCCCATCCTTCCTCCAGAGCAGAGGACTAATGGCCCACTCTGTGATTCTAAAAGACAGTGTCAGTGTGTTTCGAAGCAGTTACATGCTTTTGTTTTTGGCATGAGAGAAAATGGACAAGGTCTGTGTACACATGGGCCTAGGTCTTGATGGCGAGTGGACCAACACAAACCACAGACACATGGTTAAGATAGCAGGAGCTGGACTGGAGACATGGCTTAGGGGTTAAGGAATTTGTCTGCAAAGCCTAAGGACCCAGGTTCAATTCTCCAGGACCCACATAAGCCAGATGCACAAGGTGGCACATGCGTTTGGAGTTTGTTTACAGTGGCTAGAGGACCTGGCACACCCATTCTCTCTCTCTTTCCCTGACTCTTCCTCTCTCTCTCTCTCAAATAAATAAATTAAAAATATTTTTTTAAAGGGGGGTGGCTGGACAGATGGATTAGCTGTTAAGGTGCTTGCCTGCAATGCCAAAGGACTCAGGTTCAATTTCACAGGACAATGTAAGCCAGCTACACAAAGTGGTGCATGAGTCTGGAGTTTGTTTGCAGTGGCTGGAGGCCCTGGTGCACCCATTCTCTCCCTTTCAAATAATAAATAAATAAAATATTTTTTAAAAAAATAGCAGAAGCAGGGCATGGTGTGCATGCCTTCAATCCCAGCACTTGGAAGGCAGAGGTAGGATGAGCACCGTGAGTTTGAGGCCACCCTGAGACTACATAGTGAATTCCAGGTCAGCCTGGGCTAGAGTGAGACCCTACCTCGAACCAAAAATAAAAAAATAAAAATAAAAAAAGGCCTCTGATTTCTCTGTAAAAATAAATAAATAAATAAAAATTAACTGTGACTTCTCGCATAGTCTATAAGGAACGCCTGCTTCCTGGAGGAAGTTGACTGGACTTGAAGGAGGAAGAAATCAGTCTTCCCTGTGCAGGAAGCAGGGAGATCGTGGCTTTCCCCACAGCGCCTTCGCTTGAACACGTAGTTGTGGACAGCAGGGTTCAGGTCGAGTTAATTAGCAGTATGTACGTAGGAGAAAGTTCCCAAGAGGGGGAAGGGGCAGCTGGCCAGAGGCACGTAGGGGCTGGACTGTCCTGCTGGGCTGCAGACAACAAATGGCATGCAGGGTCTGCATTAAAAAGGGGCACTGGGGAGAAAAACAAAGACAAGTTCCAGAAAACACACGTGCCTCTCCCTTCACACACACACAAGTGGATGGGAACACAAAACAAACTCTGGGGCCTGCCCTCGAGAATAAAGACCCACACACTGCTAAAAGCCAGGCTTAGAAAAGGCCCAAACATTAGTTATCTAGCCACCTTTATTTTCACTTAACTAATTAATTTGCTTTTATTTAATTTATTTTTGAGATAGGGTCTTGCTATGTAGCCCCAAGCTGACCTCAAACTTGTGATCGTCCTGCCTCAGGTTTCCAGGTGTTGGCATTACAGGCACGTGCTTTCGGGCTTGGCTCGCTTACCTACTTTGAAAGCATGGCAGTTAGGGGCCAGGCCATTTTTTTTTTTTTTTTGGTTTTGCAAGGTAGGGTCTCACTCTGGTCTAGGCTGACCTGGAATTCACTATGTAGTCTCAGGGTGGCCTTGAACTCATGGCGATTCTCCTACCTCTGCCTCCCGAGTGCTGGGATTAAAGGCGTGCGCCACCACGCCCGGCCCATGTTGTTTTGAAAGGGGGAAATCAAGTTAGTGATGGGAGAATGTATAGAGAGGAAGATGGGATGGTCACAAGCAAGAAGGGTACTCGTCATGGAGTCTGTGAGTGTGTGTGGAAATGGGAGTGCCCGTGAATAATGCTCATCAGAGAAAGAGGTCAAAGTCTTACAGCAGGCTCCAGGTATTAGGGAGAATGAAGTGAGGGGGTGGGGGACTGGGCAGGCAGAGGTTGGAAAGAGGGTAGAAGGCACACCTTGCATTCAGGAGCAGGTCTGTGGGCCAATCAGTGATGTCCCATCAGGGTGTTGTCTCTCCTGTCCTTAGCTTGAAGTGACATCTTGGGATCCCTCTGGAGGTAGCGCTGAGGCTCCGAAAGACTGATGGATTGCACATTCATTATGACAAGGAGCAAAGATGGGATTTCCTCTTGGTTCTGCCTGATACGTGGCAGGTCCTTCCTCCATCCTCATCCTCCTGTGGTCTCCAACGCAGAGAAGGGAAGGGAGGCATCTAAGCAGGCAACTCTGGAGAGTTCACAGCAACGTGCAAATGTCAAGGCAGCCCGGGACTGACCCTGTCAAGGGTGCAGACATCTCAAGAGGCCCTGGCTTGTGCCAGGATATGCATGTTCTACGTGACCCTGTGGTTGAGGAGGATATTTGAATGTTTTGGCACAGTGTTTGTCTGGGTGTGGTGCCTTTTTGTTATTATGCATGCTGCGTGCCCAGATAGCACCCTGTGAGGCTGCTTACCTGGAAATTCTGGGCACTGAGATTTGAACTGCCCTTGTCAGAAAGGGTCCACCCTGTCCAGGTATCTTGCTACAGTAACTGGAGGCTGTGCTTATTCTAGAACTTTCTGGAGATAAGAAAAGAAGGAGGGGTTGGGGAGATGGCTTAGCAGTTAAGGCATTTGTCTGCAAAGCCAAAGGACCCAGGTTTGATTCCTCAGGACCCACGTAAGCCAGATGCACTAGGGGCACATGCATCTGGAGTTCGTTTGCAATGGTTATAGGCCCTGGTGTGCCCATTCTCTCTCTCTCCTTACAAATAAATAAATTAAAAAATTATTTAAAAAAACAGAATTGAGGGTATTTGACTCATACTGTGACATACAACCAATCCTGTTACTTCCAGTGAACTATGATCTATGTAACAAAGTGCAAAGAAAGGTGTTTTGGCTTAAACTCCTGAATTCTTCTCACTGAGGAATAAGAAAAGCTCTTAGCCAAGGGGCAGTTACGAAAATGTTTTCTGATCATCTGGTCTGAATGTTGGATCTCCAAGTTCTGGAAATTTTCCTCCACATATTTTGTGGACCTTGTCATATATCTCCAGCATGGCTTCTGTCACCACAATTGGACATGTTCCAGTTGCACTTTGAGCACCGAATATGGATCAGCCCTACTGTAAAGGATATGTTCACTGCCTCTCTCCATAGACTTAACCACAATGCTGTAGCTTGTCATGGATCAGCCTACTGTAAAGGGTGTGTTCACCGCCTCTCTCCATAGACTTAACCACAATGCTGTAGCTTGTCATCGCTCCTTTTGGTGGAGGGCTTCTCTGGGATTTTTGTTTGTTTGTTTGTTTTTCAAGGTAGGGTCTCACTCTAGCCCAGGCTGACCTGCAACTCACTCTGTAGTCTCAGCCTGTCCTCAAACTTACAGTGATCCTCCTAGCTCTGCCTCCCGAGTGCTGAGATTCAAGGTGTATGTTACCATGCCAGGCAGCTTCTCTGGTTTTTTTTTTTTTTTTTTTTTTTTGGTGGTCCTGCAAATGTAACAATCTAGTATTCTGACCAGTTGTATTTAATTTCTGTTCTATTTTGGTGTGGTCAATACAGACTATCTTTAATTTCTTTTTTAAAATATATTTTATTTATTTATTTGAGAGAAAGAGGCAGACACAGAGAGAGAGAAAATGGGCACACCAGGGCCTCCAGCCACTGCAAATGAACTCCAGATGTGTACATCCCTGTGCATCTGACTTATGTGGGTCCTGGAGAGTCGAATGGGGATCCTCTGGCTTTGCAAGCAAATGCCTTAACCTCCAAGCCATCTCTCCAGCCCTATTCAATTTCCTTTAACTAGAGGGACTTCTTTATTTGGGACCCTTCTCTCATCAAAAACAGGAATTCTGAGGACAATTAAAAATATTTTATCTATTTATTTATTTGAGAGATAGGGAGAAATTGCAAGGGAAGAGGCAGATAGAAAGAGAGAATGGGCATGCCAGGGCCTCCAGCCACTGCAAACAAACTCCAGACACGTGTGTCACCTTGTGCAGCTGGCTTATGTGGGTCCTGGGGAACTGAACCTAGATCCTTAGGCTTCTCAGGCAAGCACACCTTACCTGCTAAGCCATTTCTCCAGCCCCTGGGGAGACTTCTTGTACAGCTCTGTCACAAATCCTTTGTGGATAGCAGCTTGGAGATGTGACTGCCAGCCACCCGTCCTTGGTATTGCGTGGGCTGCACTGAGATGCGCCGTTGAAGGCCCACACAGCTCCTTCATAGAAAATCACTCATGTTGGGATGGTAAGGGAAGTAGCTGTAGTGTATTTAGCCAGAGTATGAACACCTTCTGTGTGCCAAGTGCTATGCTGGGAGCATCCCATACCTTCAGTCTTCCGGATATCTCTGTGAGCAGAGGTTCCAGGTCCTTCTTACAGATAGACACGGTGACTCACGCCACGTCTGAAAGTTACCAGCATGACCATCTTAAGTGTACAGGGCATTAGTTGTAATCATATGGCTATTGTTGTCTGATAATCTCTGTAACTTTCTCTCTGTCACTCCAAACTGAAACTCTGTCCTCATTAATCAGTAACTCTTCCTTTCTCTTTCCCCTGACTCCTATAAAGTCCCATGCTGCTTTTTCTTCTTTTTTCCTTTTTCTTTTTTCAAAATGGTATTTTATTTATTTTGTTTTATTTGAGAGAGAGACAGAGAAAGAGAAAGAGAAAGAGGAAGACAGAAAGAGAGAGAACGGGTGTGCCAGGGCCTCCAGCCACTGTAAACGAACTCCAGATGCGTGTGCCACCTTGTGCATCTGGCTTACGTGGGTCCTGGGGAATTGAACCTAGGTCCTTTGGCTTTGAAGGCAAACGCCTTAACCATTAAGCCATCTATCTGTCCAGCCCAGATGCGACTTCTTATTTCTCTGTGATTCTGCCTTCTCTGAGACTTGGGAGAAGTAGAGTCAGATAGCATTTGCCCTTCTATGGCTGGTTTATTTTACTTGTATGATACCTTCCAGGTTCCTCCATATCATAACATATAGCAGAATATGCATTATATGGGTAGACCAAATTTTCTTTACAGATCTAGGATTTTTTGTTATTGTTGTTTTTCAAGGTAGAGTTTCATTCTATCCCAGGCTGACCTGGAACTCACTCTGTAGCTCCAGGCTAGCCTCAAATTCATGGAGCTTCTACCGCGTCTGTCTCCCCAGTGCTGGGATTGAAGGTGTGCACCACCATGCCCAGCCAGATCTAGGAATTTCATCCAAGTTTGTGAGTCTCTGAGTCCCATGGCCTTTTCATATGAGGAAATATTGCCACTGTGTCGCATGACAACCAAATGCCACATTATATGTAAACTGAACGTGAAATGAAGTGCTGGTGGTGTCCCAGCTCCTCCAGCGGACACATTCCGAGCTCAGAGTTCAGGGTCAGGAGCCCTTTGCTCACTTCCATGTTTCTGAGTGGAGAACTCTGTTGTCTTGTGATTCAATGCAGAGCTGCTTCACCCTCCACTGACCGCACCCAGCCCATGACTGCCTCCCACCATCCTCCTACCCCTGGCACACCCAGGCCCTTCCTCTTCAGTAAGTCACGTACCAAGGCCTCCAGGACATCGCCCACTGAATTGAAGTAGCCCTGAGATCTCCCATCCCCACCCTTCCCTGGCCCGGCTTTCCCTGTTTCCCAACTTCCCTGTTCTGAGGAACCAGGCCACTTTCCTATCACTTTCTTGGTAATCTGTACCTCCTGTCTAGTTTTCTTCATACGCCTCAGGCTGCCAAGGACTGAGCCACCTTCCCGCAGCCTGCCTCAGGTGTTCATGCCTTCTTCTTCTAGGGCCCATCCACATCTAGGGACCCAGGCCCTGGGACTGAGCAGCTTCCTGTCTTTCCCCAGCCTGCTGAGATGTCTTGAGTGATCAGAAGCTGCTGCTCCTGCATGACCATGGCATTCCATTAGTCAAAGTCAGCTCTCGGGGATCTCGGCAGCTGCTGGTCCCTAGCCACTGTCTTCGCCTACACCCTCCTTCTCTGGGAAGCCTGGTTCTGAGCACGAGTATTTTCTGCTTCCAACCCACCCTGCAAGCCCCAGTCCACTTCCCTTCATGTTCAGCTCCAAACAAGCCCTGGACATTCATGGAAACCACCTCCATGACTTGGGACATCTTTCTCCTCCACTGCCTCTTTCCGTCTCTCCCACCCTCTCTTTAGACCGAAATTTGCAATCCAGATTAAATTGACCCGGTGTGTCCTTCCTTTCAGGTTTCAACATCATCTGTTTCTTACAGATATATATATATATATATTTATATTTTTGTTTATTTTTATTTATTTATTAGCAACAGAGAGAGAAAGAGGCAGAGAGAGAGAGAGAGAGAGAGAATGGGTGTGCCAGGGCCGCCAGCCATTGCAAATGAACTCCAGATATATGCACCACCTTGTGCATCTGGCTTACGTGGGTACTGGGGAATTGAGCCTCGAACCTGGGTCCTTAGGCTTCTCAGGCAAGTGCTTAACCTCTAAGCCATCTCTCCAGTCCCCTCTTACAAATATTTTTGTCTACTACCTATGTCTTTATCTTTCTTTTCTGAAGTGATGGATATGTTAATTACCCAAACTTGATTGTTGTCCATTTTATCTACATGTCAAAATATCACACTGCACCCCATGAACACGTGCAATTAGTATGTGTCAATTAAATTTAAATTCTCCCTGAAGTACTAGGACTAAAGCAAGCTTTCTACCACTGAGCTATCCTCCTGTCCATCTCAATTTGAGAAAAATAATTAGGGCTGGAGAGATGGCTTAGCAGTTATGGTGTTTGTTGGTAAAGCTAAAGGACCCAGGTTCAATTTCCAATACCCATGTAAGCCAGATGCACAAGGTAGTGCATGTGTCTGGAGTTCCTTTGTAGTGGCTGGAGGCCCTGGAGCGCCCATTCTCTCCCTCCCTCTCCCTCTTCCTTTCCCTTCCTCTTTCTCTCAAATAAATAAATGCAAATAAAATATTTTTAAAAATTATAAGATCCTTTGAGAATGAAGAAGTCCTGGTCTCCATATTCCTGAGTGGCTTCCTCACCCTCATCATCAGTAAATTAGATGCACATCAGGTGCAGTTTAAGCTAACATAAGAGCTCTTTTCTCGCCCAGCTGAGTTGAACAGGGCTAGTGCAAGGAAGGGGAGCATTGGAGGGGTTGGGCCTGGGGTGCTGATGGGGTCCTTAGAAGGGTACAAGTATTTTTTAGCAAAGCAAGCCCTGAGAGAGGTCCCACATATGCCTGTGTCCCATTCAGGTTTGGCACCTCTGGGCAACTTCCTATTGTGCACAGGTCCCAGGTCTCTGTAGAGGTGGAAGGGGTACAACTGGATCCCTTGCCTTGACAGCCATGCAAGGACCTCACTAGGCATTTCTAAAACATTTTTATTTTATTTTATTTTATTTTATTTATTTGACATACAGAGAGAGAGAGAGGGGGCAGGTAAAGATAGAGAAAGAATGGGCGCCCCAGTGCTTCTAGCCACTGCAAACAAACTCCAGATGCGTGCATCGCTTTGCTCATCTGGCTTACGTGGGTCCTGGGGAATTGAACCCGTGTCCTTAGGCTTTGCAGGCAAACACCTTAACCGCTAAGCCACCTCTCCATCCCTTACTAGTCATTTCTGCAACCAGTATTTCCTCAATCATTTCTCACTCATCAAACACTGTCTTTGTCTTTTAGACAAAGGGCACTTGCAGCAACACAACCATCTGTCCATTTGCATAATTATCTAACACTCTTCTTCTGTGCCAACAGAGAAACCTAAACCCCAAGTCTTGCTGACTTGTCTGAAGATGCAGCACCGAATTCCTTCTCAGCTGCTAAGCCGGGAATCAATAATCATTTCTGTGTTGAACTAAGTAGCTGTGGTCAAGGACCCATGTTCCGTGTGCTAATGCCCCACCCCATCAACAGTGTGTGGTATGGAAGCCACAAAAAATGTACTTAAATGCTTATTATGAGGAATCATATAAGCTGATTATAAGTCCATTTATTCCCAGCGATAAGTGAAAGCAAAGACCCTTTTCTTCAGGGCGTAGATAAGAACCAAGATGTTAAAGCAGCCTCGCCGGATGAAAAGAACCTCGGTGATGACAATCACAGGTCTCTACGAATTTTGTCAGGTAGAACAATTGGGGCTCGTTATGCTGATCACACCTGTCATTGACACCCGGAGTTTTGCTGTTATTATATTATGAGGCAATACTTTCAAGACTGTGCACCCGATTCACCCCGTCCAATATTCCTTTTTGGCCTTGTAGGGGAGGATAATGGGGACCCTGGGACCCTTGGGCTGACCAGTGATCATATACCTGTGCCCGTGTCCATGAAAAATAGCACCTGTTTGCCACAGGTCAGGTCCTGAGAACTGGGAAGGGCGTCCATGCTTGATGGTGTCTTGGGCTCCTGCCTGAGACGAGACTGACACGAAGGTGGAGGACTATAATACTTCTTTTTTAAAAAATATTTTATTTATTTTAGAGAGAGAAAGAGAGGGAGAGATAGGTACGCCAGGGTCTCCAGCCACTGCCAACATACTCCAGACATGTGCACCACCTTGTGCATCTGTTTTACATGGGTCCTGGGGAATTGAACCTGGGACCTTAGGCATTGCAGGCAAAGTGCCTTGACAGGGAAGCCACCTACAGTACCCCTGTGATGTAGAATAACACAGATGAGGACATTGAAAACTGCCCGCTTGAGTTGGATACTAAAGAAGAGCTGCCCTTCCGGGGTTGCTTTGAAGGTAACATCAGTAGCAATGACTTTGCAAGACTGTGTCTGCTTGCACTTCCCACACGATTTTATTCCACATTTCTAAACACCGTCAGAAGAAAACCGCAGACCCTCTGTGCATGCAGGGTAAGAATGGAGGTGAAGCTGGCCCCTTCCGCGTCTGAATGTTCATGTCTAGCACCGGCATAGAGTGCCAAGCTCTTCTGTGTTGGATGCCTACCCACTCCTTTCCATCCTGTCACAGACCTGAGCTGGTTATTTGCCCAGAAACATGAGGCTGAGACTGTAGCCCTTTAATAGCCAGTGATGCCACCCTCCCTCCACCATGCCCTGCTATACTGTCTCTCTGTACCTCAGCGACTCAAGGTCACATCTGCATCTTGTTTGCATGCAGCTAGAAACACCTGGATGAGTAAGTACAGCCTTGTACTGCCAAACAATGTTTCCTCAGATGAACTGCATACATGACCGTGGTCTCCCAATGTTTACTCCATGTGTACAACGTTCGCACGAAAACAAACTCAACTAATGGCACATGTGTGATCATGTCTTGCCGTTGAGCCACGTACAACTGTGAAAGGCTGGTTTTCTTCTTTACCTTACTAGACACACCCATCCGCAATGTCACCAAGATCTCAACGACTCGGCACAATACACGGCACAGCGTACAGCCTCCAAAGGGAATGGTTGAGGACTGAGGAGATGGCTCAGCAGCTAAGGCGCTTGCCTGTAAAGCCTAACGACCCAGGTTTGAGTCCCTTGTACCCATGTAGAGCAGAGAACCAGATGCACAAGTGGTGTGTGCATCTGGAATTCATCTGCAGTGGTTTGAGGCCCTGACATGCCCATTCACCCTCTTGCATACTCCTCTCTCTCTCTCTCTCTCTCTCTCTCTTTTTTCATGCACACATGCTTTCTTTCTGCAAATAAGTAAATATATAAAAAAGAATGGTCGAGTTCAAGGGTCTGTTCTAGTTGTCTGCAATATATGCAAAACTGAGCAGACAAATGGTCTTCTAATTAATCTTGTTTGTTTGAAATTGATACACACTAAGCAAATAAGACATTTCAAAAGGCTAACCTAAAAGTCTAAACCCTTCAGTTTTGCAAAACAACCATTAAGATAAATATCCAGTTGAATTGAGAGCAACTGAGTTGACATCTATTGGGGCTGGAGAGATGTCTCAGTGGTTAAGGCACTTGCCTGCAAAGCTTAATGACCTGGGTTCAATCCCCCAGTACCCACATAAAACCAGATGCACAAAGTGACACATATGTCTGGAGTTCATTTGCAGAGGCTAGAGGCTCTGGTGTGCCCATTCTCTCTCTCTCTCTCTGCTTACGAATATATATAATGCAGTTGGTCTAGCATTATGCTAAGTACTTGGCATGCATTTCTCCTTATCACTGGCCCCACTTTAGATCCACTGGCATTGGTTTTAAGTCACTGTTCCAAGCACAGTTTGTTAATTATTCATTTATTTATCAAAATTTTGAATAATGAAGTGAATGGACTGCCCAACCCAAGAACTAGAGCATAAACAATAACCCATCCACCTTGTGCTCCTCCTGCCCCAGCCCCTGGCTCTTCCCACATACAACCACTATCCAGAATCGTTTTATGGTGTGTGCATGTGTGTGCATGTTGATATGTCTGAGTGTAGGCATGAACATACCACAGAACACACGTGTAGTTCAAAGAACAACTTTTTTAAAAAAAGTTTTTATTTTCATTTTTATTTGTGTACTCATTAGAGACAGAGAAAGGGAGGAAGGAGAAAGGGAGAGAATGGGCATGCCAGGGCCTCCAGCCACTGCAAACAAACTCCAGACACCTGCACCACCATGTACATCTGGCTTATGTGGGTCCTGGGAAATCGAGCCTTGAACCGGGGTCCTTAGGCTTCACAGGCAAGTGCTTAACAGCTAAGCCATCTCTCCAGCCCCAAGGACAACTTTTTTTAAAATACTTTTTTAGTATTTTATTTTTTATTTATTGATTAGAGAGATAGAGAAAAAAGTAAAGAGACTGGGTGTGCCAGGGCCTCCAGCCGCTGCAAATGAACTCCAGACACATTCACCACCATATGCATCTGGCTTACATGGATCCTGGGGAGTCAAACCTGGGTCCTTAGGCTTTGCATCCAAGTGCCTTAACCATTAAGCCATCTCTCCAGCGCAGAAGACTTTTGGGTGTTGGTCCTCATCTTCTACCTCATTTGAGGTAGGGTCTCTTGTTTGTTGTTGTTCACTGCTGTGTTGGCCAGACTAACTGTTCTGTGACCTTTTGGGGAGTCACTTTCCTCTGCCTAACACACCATGGTCAGTGTGCTGGGGTCACAGAAGCCCACCATGAGGATCCGAATTTGGGTAATTTAGGATTGAGCAGCAAGCAATTTATCCACTGAGCTATCTCCCCATATCTAGAACTATATCTTTCCTTGTCCTTTCGGTTGAATATTTAAATGACTACTATTAACATTAATCCTGAACTTATGTACTCACTCAGCCTCCTATTCCTTATATTCATCCTTGCTGCCACATGTACCTATTCATTTTCTCTACTGTGTCATTCTTCCAGAGTTTCTTGATAGACATTAAAAAATTGTTTATTTATTTATCTATTTATTTATTTATTTATTTATTTATTTATTTATTTATTGGAGAGAGAAGGAGAGAGAAAGAGGCAGATAGAATGGGTGTGCCAGGGCCTCCAGCCACTGCAAACAAACTCCAGATTCATGCACCACCTTGTGCATCTGGCTTACGTGGGGAATCGAACCTGGGTCCTTAGGCTTCTCAGGAAAGTGCCTTAACCGCTACCCAGCCCTCTTGGTGGACATTTTAATTGTGTTCCATCTTTTGATGTTGTTGCAAGTTGTTTCTCACCAGGCATGGTGGTGTACACCTTTAATCTGAGCACTCAAGAGGCAGAGGTAGGAGGATTGCCATGAGGTCAAGGCCACCCTGAGACTACATAGTGAATTCCAGGTCAGCCTGGGCTAGAGTGAAACCCTATCTCAAAAAACCAAAATAACAATAATAAAATATTTTTTTAAAAAGGAAGTTGTTTCTCTTGGATAGAATGCCTATTTTACAGAGGAAAAAAGTGAAGCATAGGGAAGCTAAATAACTCACCCAAGATCTCTCATCCAATCCACACAGAAGCAAGACTGGAGACTAAAATATTGGCTCTCTCACCACTACTTTTCCCAATCCCCACCAACCTTCCTAGGAAGAAAGCATGGCAAAAAGGAGGGAATGTCTTTCTCCCTCGTTTTACTGGTAGAAAGTTACTCCACTCACTGTTTGCCTTCTTGAGAAGAAAAGCTTGTAGGTTGAGTGAATAAGCCTTTCAAACAGAACCACTTTATCCTCTTGGGTGCAGTTGCATTTACTCCCAGTTCAAAAAGTAACATTATGGATACAATACTTTATCTCAGAGGTCATTTGCTTAAATAGCTTGGTTTTATATCTATAATCCCTTTAGCTCTTGGATTTGTGCCTGAGTTCCCTTTGCATCAGATTAACTGTGTATTTATGTATCTTTCTTTTAGCCAAAAGTTCTAAGAAACAAAATATGAAGTAATAAAGAGGTATGTTAGCTGCTAAGCCTGCTGTAATGTTCCTAGAAACAAGATAACTAAATTTGTGTCTTCAGATTAAAAATAGGTTTTACATGGGAAAACCGAGGAATTTATGATCATATAAACTATAAATTACAATTTTAAAGCAGAAATTATTGAACACATGTGTGAAGGAATTTTCCTAATGAAATCATTAGGTGTTTGGAATTTGGAAGGAAAACAGGAATGAATGTAGCTTCTGTTTGAATTTCTCCAGTTTGTATTTCTTAAAAACAGTCATCTTTGTACTTTGGGATATTAATGTAAACTTTGAATTTCTATAGATTTTAGATGTGATACAGACTGTGCTCTAGTTTCCACAAGCTTTTGTACCTCTGTAGTTCAGTAGTAAGGATCTGCTCCCTGATCTTTTCTCCTCTCTTTCATGTCATCCACCACTATGGAGGTATGCCATTCATTTCTCCAAATGCTGTTTCTCACTTCTGTTTCTATTCTTCTCTGCATGTGTTTTTGGAGTACACAATGTTTCTGTTGTTATTTAAGATGCCAAAGGGCTGGAGAGATGGCTTACTGGTTAAGGTGCTTGTATGCAAAGTTTAAGGACCCACGTTCACTTCCCCAGTACCCACATAAACTACATGTCTGGAGTTCATGTGCAGTGGCTAGTGGCCCTGGCACACCTATTCCCCCCCTCCCTCCCTCCCTTGTTCTCTCTCAAATAAATAAGTAAATAAAAGATACAAAGCAAAAACACTTCAAGAGAATATAGGAGCTTTACAGGACATCTGGGAAACAGAGTGGAGACCGGATGCATCCTCACTCACCTCTCCCCATGCTGGTGCATTCTTCCTCATCCTACCTCTGTGCCTGCACATCATCTACAGTGTGGCGACATTCCCTAGTTGGCATTTCTTAGTTTGGCTTCCCCTGAAACAGACCCCGAGAGGACAATTCTTGACAGGTTATTTTACTCAGGGAGAACAGACTCCACTGGGGTGCTGGACAGCAGTACTGGGAAGAGAAGACAACCAGTAAAGAGAGCACTTGGGAGACAAGGCTTAATGCCCAAAGAAATTTGAGGACATAGTGCAAAACTCACAATTATTCTACTCTGTGGAGATGGAACTAGGAGAGGGTTTTAATGCATCAGTTCTCCACAGACGTTGTTTGCGAGCTGCTGAAGGAAGGGATGGGGAAGCTATGTGGGTGTCCACTCTTGGGGCGGTGAGCTGAAACTTGTCTGGAACACATCAAGATCCCTATGTGACATGGGTGGACCCACAGTGTCTGCTCTCCTTTGTTCACTTAGCACTAATTACAACACAAACACTTCCTGGTTGCCACACAATCTTTCCACTTGAAAGATTAATTTCTGCATAATATTTCATAATAGAATCATAATTTAACTAATTCTTTAAATGTTGCATGATGGAGGTTGCTGCAAAAGGGAATGAGTGTCTTGGCAACAAGTAGCTCTCACTCATTTCCATTTAAGCTCTACAAGGCAGGAGCCGACTGTCAAGGAGTGAGAGTGTTCAGTGTTTGTAGAGATTCTGGCGGTTCAGTGGTCAAACAAGCAGAGCAGGTGAGAAGCAGGAACTCTGAGAACCAGAAGTGGGTACCCTGTAAACACACACTGCGTGTTATTTAGGGTGACACCTTAATTGCTGGTATGGGAATAATGTAATAGTTGCTCTGTGTTCTTCAGCATGTAGAAGAAGGTCTATAAATTTTATAGACCAAAACCACACGAGGCCACGGTAGTTATGAAGTTACAGTGAAACAAGAGCCCTGGGTCTTGCTATGTTTGGCTATCAAGCAGCTGCCTCGGCGTGGAGACTCCTCTGCTGCTCCTGTGAAAATCAGGGTGTGGGGTATGGCCAGTCTACAGTTTTCACCCACCTCCCTCTTTCTTTCTTTCTTTCTTTCTTTCTTTCTTTCTTTCTTTCTTTCTTTCTTTCTTTCTTCTTTCTTCCTTCCTTCCTTTCTCTTTTCCCTTCCTTCTTTCCTTCCTTCCTTCCTTCCTTCCTCCCTCCCTCCCCCTTTCTCTCTCTCTTTCTTTCTTTCTTTCTTTCTTTCTTTCTTTCTTTCTTTTCTTTCTTTCTTTCTTTCTTTCTTTCTTTCCCAAATGTTATGTAGATATTAGATAAAGAGTACTGGTTACCAATGGGTCAGTCCCGAGAAGCCCCAGGAGATAGCTGTGATGTTTGTAGTCACTCACAATAATTCAACTTTTCTTTGCCACATTTCAAGAACCTAGCATCCTATGCAGTTAAGGATGACTAAGTTTTTTTTTTTTTTTTACAATTCTCATACAATATAAAACTGTCCAGTGTCCATCTTTAAACACTTTACATATGTATTAACTCATTTAATTCCCACAACCACCTCAGGACTAACCACCTCAGGACTAAATATATTTTCCCTTCTTTGTTTCCTTCCTTTCTCTCTCTCTTTCTTTCCTCCTTCTTCTCTTCCTTCTTCCTTTCTTCCTTTCTTCCTTTCTTTCTTTCTTTCTTTCTTTCTTTCTTTCTTTCTTTCTTTCTTTCTTTCTTTCTTTCTTTCATTAGGGCTTTGCTATGTAGCCCAGGCTGGCCTTGAACTCTTTTTTTAAAATTTTTTTTTATTCTTTTATTTTTTATTTATTTTTGGAGAGAGACACATAGAGAGACAGACAGAGAGAGAGGGAGACAGATAGAGATGGGCGCGACAGCAGCCTCTCAGCTGCTGGGAACGAAATCCAGATGCATGCACCCCCTTGTAGTAAAGTGCGGCATTGCGCCTTTGTGTCACTTAGCATCTGGCTAAACGTGGGACCTGGAGATTGGAACCACTGGAGATTGGAACCAGCATTCTTAGGCTTAGGAGGCAGACACCTTAACCACTAAGCCATCTCTCCAGCCCTGGCCTTGAACTCTTGATCCTACTGCCTCTGCTTCTTGAGTGTTAGGATTACCAGCATCAGCCTCCACTCCTGGCCTAAGTGTACTATTTTTTTTGTTGTTGTTGCTGTTCTTATTTTTTAATTTTTTATTGGAGATAAAGAGAGAGAGAGAGAGAATGGGTGTGCCAGAGCCCCCAACCACTGCAAACAAGCTCCAGACACCTGTGCCACCATGTGAATCTGGCTTACATGGGTCCTGGGGAATTAGTTGAACCTAAGTCCTTAGTCTTTCACAGGCAAGAGTCTTAACTGCTGAACCATCTCTCCAGCTCCCTAACTGTACTATTATAATCTTGTTTTACAAAAAGAAACCAGAAAAAAAGAAGGTAAACAATGTTCTCATGGTCAAGTGGCTGGAAACAAGGACACACCCGACTGCCCCCAAAGTTCATGCTCCGTGCAGTGCCATAGACTGTCCAGACTGGCGCTCCTGTGAGTAGGAGCGTATCTCAGAGTCATCCCTGAAGTCACAGTTTGCTCAGGGGACACTGGTTCTTCTTCCTGGGACAGTCCTGTTGAGTCCTCCTTGCTGGCCTAGAGGCTTTGACACCTGCTCCTGAGCTTCCTGGACGTAATGCCTGCTGTCTCTGCGTGCTCAGCCAGGATCCTTCCGTCAGGATCATCTGTTCTCCTTCATCTTGGGGGGGTTTTCCAAGAAGATTTCTATTTTAATTGTTTTTATTTATTTATTTGCAAGGGGAGGGGCGAGAGAGAGAGAGAGAGGGAGAGAATGAGAACGGGCATGCCAGAGCCTCTTACCCGTGCAAACAAACTCCAGATGCTTGCTCCACTTTGTGCATCTGGCTTTACATGGACACTGGGGAATTGAACTCAGGCTGTCAGACTTTGCATGCAAGCACCTTTAACCTCTGCGCCATCTCTCTGAGAGCCCTCGATTTTGAACCAGGTCCCCTTCCCCTTCAGGTACAGGCCGTCACACACACAGTGGTTGGTTAGTTTGCTCGAGTCACAGTGTCTTCACCCTGCAGAGTCTGTCCCCTCCTCACCCAGGCTTCCTCCTCCACATTTGGCACCCACCATACCCTCAACTCACTGGTGCCCTCAGGCTGCCCTCTGGCAACTGGGTGGGCATCCTTGTCCAGCATGGAGCCTGGAACTGGCATCACAGACCTGCAGAGGACGAAGCCACCTTGGATCAAGCCTCTGGACCTGTGGATGGGAGTTGGCACTGTGTTGGTCTCACTGGCCCTGGCAGAGGGCACTGAAGGCATATAGGGATATGCAAAGGTAGAGGAAATTCGTGGCTGTGGCGGGGTGGCCCAGGGGAAGTGTGGCAGCTCCTTAACTCTTGACTTCTAGTGACATCCAGCTCTGCTTATCCTTCATTCCAGGCCAGGAAATCCTCACGAGGTCTTTCAACAAAGCACTCTTGGTTCTCTGAGTAAAGACACAGCGTAATAGCTTCCAGAACCCCGCAGCAGCTGTCACTCCGGCGCGTGACTGTGAGAGTCCAGAAAAAGAAATCCAAGGACAGCTCAGAAGTCACCAATGTCCTCAAGAGCAAGTCTCGCTGGGCCCACCCTGATTTCATGTCTGGAGGGCTGATAAGATGAATAAATAAACCTCAACCTCAGACCTCAAAACCCTGGCATGGGACCAGCAGGGCAAAGGGAGGAGGGCGAGACTTAACCAGGACTCCAGGAATGACACATCAATTCAGTCAACATGAATCATTCACATCCCTTTAAAATATGAAAGGGTACAGCCAAAATAGCTCAGTTGCGGGAGCATTAGAACTGAAAATCTACAATATGAAAGAGTGATGGTGGTGCACACCTGTAACCCCAGCACAGAAGAAGCTGAGGCAAGAGAACCTCAAGTTCCAGAAATACAGCAAGGCTCTGTCTCAAGGAATTTTAAATATAAAAACTGGGCTGGGGAAATGGCTTAGTGGTTAGGGCATTTGCCTGCAAAGCCTAAGGACCCTGGTTCTACTCCCCAGGACCCATTTAAGCCAGATGCACATGCATCTGGAGTTCATTTGCAGTGGCTGGAGGCCCTGGCATGCCCATTCTCTCTCTCTCTCTCTCTCTCTCTCTCTCTCTATATATATATATATATATATAATCTGCCTCTTTCTTTCTCTCAAATAAATAAATAAATAAATAAAATATAAAAATCAAAACTAAAAAGAAACCCCACTGAAAATAGTGTTTCTTTTTTTTTTGTTTTTTTTTGGGGGGGGGCGCTATTTTAAGGTAGGGTCTAGGTCTAGCCCAGGCTGACCTGGAATTCACTAAGTAGTCTCAGTGTGGCCTCAAACTCACGATGATCCTCCTGCGTCTGCCTCCTGCGTGCTGGGATTAGAAGTGCACCACCACACCAGGCCTTTTTCTCTTATTTTCTCCTTTCTTTCTCCTTGCCCCCCCAACCCCATGCTAAGAATCTAACTCAGAGCCTTGCACATATTACACAGAACCTCATTTCTTATTTAATTATTTTGGTTTTTTCAAGGTAAGTTCTGGCTCTAGGCTACACTGACCTGGAATTAGTCTCAGGCTGGTCTCAAACTCACGGCAATCCTCCTACCTCTGCCTCCCCCGTGGTGGGATTAAAGGTGTGCACCACCATGCTTGTTCAGAAAAGCATTTCTTTCTTTATTTTTAAAATTTTATTTATTTATTTATTTATTTGATTTATTTATTTGAGATAGAGAGGGAGATAGAGAGAGGAATGGACTCATCAAGGCCTCCAGCCACAGCAAATGAACTCCAGGCGTATGTGCCACCTTGTGCATCTGGCTTAGGTGGGTCCTGGGGAATCAAACCTGGGTCCTTTGGCTTTGCAATTAAGTGCCTTAACCGCTAAGCCATCCCTCCAGCCCAGAACAGCATTTCTTAGACCTGTCTCGCATACAGACGCCTAGACAAATAAATTTCTTAAAAATCTTCAGGCTTTTTTGTCCTATGTTTCTTAATCATGGACATACAACTAGGCACAAATCTTTAAGCTCACAGTTACAAAAGGTTTACGAATTAAATTTCTAAGCTGCATTTACAGCTATAAGGCAAGCAATATTCCTTTAAGTTATTTTAATGGATGGTGTAGTTTGTCTGGGACAAAGCTCCCGTGCTCAGCATGAAGGGGCTCCACTGACATCTTGAGCAGGCATAGAGGGTGCAGTGAGTTGTGCTAGCGGAAATCCAGCACCCCATTCTTCCCGGCCCCCTGCCCCAGCCACCGAGAGTCCTTCATTGGCGAGACAGGATGTGACGTCATTCTTCTTCATTAGAATTGACACTGTTGGCTGTTGCCTCCGGCTTGGCTCTTTTCTTAGTCACCTCTGAAAAAAAGCACTCTGCCCATAACACAGAAGCAAAAGGGACCCCTGAAAAATACCTTGTGGTGCTCTTAAGAGGAAAAAGTGGTCATTGAATGTGTCACAACCCACAGAGGCTGTGTAAGGAATGGGGCCTGAGTTCATAACAATGCATCAATACTGGCTCATCACTTGTGACAGACACACCACACTGATGCCAGATGCTTGAGAAAGGTTGCTGGGGGGCGGGGAGGGACTGCACTAGGTGTAGTGGCACATTCCTGGAGTCCCCAGCACTTAGAAGGTGAAGATAGGAGGATTGTGGACAAAACCGAGTGACACAGTGAAATCCTGTCTCAAAAAAAAAAATTTTTTTTTAAGGGATGAGCAGAGTGTGTACAAGAGTGATCCCAGCTCTTAGGAGGTGGAGGCAGGAGGATCAGGAGTTCAAAGCCAGCCTCATCTATCTAGGGAGTTGGATGCCAACCTGGACAACATGAAACAGTATCTAAAAAAGCTTTTAAGGAGGATGATAGAGGAGGAGAACTGGGGATTGAGAGGCCGGGACCAGGAAACATAGAAATTCTATGCTTTTTCACATTCTCTTTCAAGCTAAAACTGCCACCAGAAGAAGGAGGAGAAGGAGAAGAATGGGCTGGGGAAATTGCTTAGTGGTTAAGGCGTTTGCTTGCAAAGCCTAAGGGCCCTGGTTCAATTCCCCAGGACCCACACAAGCCAGGTGCACAAGGCGGCACATGCATCTGGAGTTTGTTTGCAGTGGCTAGAAGCCCTGGTGTGCCCATTCTCTCGTTCTCTCTATCTGCCTCTTCCTTTCTCTTTCAAATAAATAAATAAATAAAATATTTTTTTTAAAAAAAAAAGAAGAGAGGAAGAAGGAAGAGGAGAAAGAAAAAAAGTCTTTTTAATCATTTTTTAAAGTGATCATTATGGGCTGGAGAGATGTCTTAGCAGTTAAGGCACTTGCCTGCAAAGCCTAATGACCTCAGTTCTATTCCCCAAGACCCACATAAGCCAGATGCACAAGGGGGCACATGTGTCTGAAGTTCATTTGCAGTGACTGGAGATCCTGGCACACCTGTTCTCTCTGTCTGTCTATCTCTCCCTGTTTGCAAATAAATACAAATAAATAAAAAATGCTAGGTGTGGTGGCACCCGCCTTTAATCTCAGCACTTAGGAGGCAGAGGTAGGAGGATCTCCATGAGTTCAAGGCCACCCTGAGAATACATAGTGAATTACAGGTCAGCCTGAGCTAGAGTGAGACCCTACCTCGAAAAAATGAAAAAATAAATAAAATAAAAACAAAACATAAAATAAAATAAAAAGTGGTCATCATAGCACTTTCCCATCACTGTCCATACGAAAACATAAGCATTTACAAGTCTGTGCAGAATTTGTGGCCCACGAATGCACTTCTTTATCCTGGGGTCCTCACCACGGTTTAAGAAACATTGGAGTGAGGTGTTCTGAAAAGATATCTGAACCTCTCTCTTCCAGCCCTCAGCAATGCTCTTCTGGGGTGGGGGGGGGTTGCTTTTGGAGAGAGGTCAGACACATGGTCTCTAATTCTGGGACTACATAATTCCAGTTTTTATGAAGAGTTAGCCTTGAGATAATTTGCTTTTAGTTCTTTTCACAGAGTGTACAGTGGCCCCAAGCCAGAATAATAATGCGCTCAAACTTGTAGCTTTCTAAGTCTTCTCTCCTATTCCCACAACCTTGTCCAAAGAGCAACGATTTCATGTAGCCAACCGATTGTCAATTTGGGGTCCTGGGAAAGAATAAGCAGTAAAGCCCACTTGGTTCCAGTAAGCCCTGGTGCATTCTTTTCTGATGTGATATTGCATCACACCCCGTGCTAAGTGCCACACTACAGCTCCATTTTATATCTCTGGTGATCTATTTCCTACAAAACTTTTCTATCTCATTATCACTTTCAAAAAAATATTTCCTTTCAAATAAGTCTGTGAGAGGACTCTTGTAGTTCTAAAGTTTTTATACTTGATTGACTTTGTACGTGTGCATCTTTGTATTGTTTTAGCAAACAACATGGACATATTCATGTTGCAACCACTGGCTTTGAGCATATAAAATCCTTTGATAAAATTTCCATTGGGTCTAATTTTTTAAAATTATTATTATTGCAGTAGAATTCCCGAATTGGGGCCTGAGAGATGACTTAGAGATTAAGGCACTTGGCCTACAAAGCCTAAGGATCAAGGTTTGTAAGCCAGATGCACAAGGTGGCGTGTACATCTGGAGATGTTTGCCGTGGCCTGAGGCCTCTATTCCGCCCACCCCAGACAAATAACTAAAAATAAAATACAGTAAATGCTTTTAAAAATCCTTTAGTAAAGTTTCCATTGGGTCTATTTTTCTTTTTTTTCTGATTGCACTAGAATTCCTAGGATGAGAGCCAAAGAGATGGCTTAGTGTTAAGGCACTTGCCTGAAAAGCCAAAGGACAAAGATTCCATTCCCCAGGACCCAGGTAAGTCGGATGCACAAGGAGGCAGCACTTGTATCTGGAATTCATTTGCAGTGGCTAGAGGCCCTGGAAACCCATTTCCCCCCTCCCATTTAAATAAATAAATAAATAAATAAATAAATAAATAAATAAATTTTTAAAAATGGTGGGGGCTTGCAGAGATGGCTTAGCAGTTGAGGTGTTTACCTGTAGAGCCAAAGGATCCTGGTTTGATTCTCCAGGACCCACATAAGCCAGATGCACAAGGGGACACATGCATCTGGAGTTCGTTTGCAGTGACTAAAGGTTCTGGCATGCCTGGGTTCTTTCTAGAGCTGTTTCTTTGGATTTCAAAGGTGGGAAGCTGTTGCCATTTCAAAGGGATGGCTTGGAGGATTGAGGTGTTTGCCTGCAAAGCCAAAGGACCCAGGTTCAATTCCTCAGTACCCACGTAAGCCAGATACACAAGGTGGCGCTTGTGTCTGGAGTTTGTTTGCAGTGGCTGGAGGCCCTGGCGCCCATTCTCTCTCTCTCTCCCCCCTTTCTCTCTGTCAAATAAATAAATAAAAAGGAAAAAGAAAAGAAAAGAAAAAAAGAAAGTGGGAAGCAGCCAGTCATGGTGGTGCACACCTTTAATCCCAGAATTTGGGAGGCAGAGGTTCACCATGACTTCAAGGCTACCTGAGACGACATAGTGAATTCCAGGTCAGCCTGGGCTAGAGCGAGATCCTACCTCGAAAAACAACAGCAACAACTAACAACAAAGTGGGACGCTAGGGCCTAGTCCTAAGCGTGGGTGTCTATGGAAAGAGCAGACACCCGTGTGCCCTGGTTTCAGTCTGTCTTTCCTACCAGGCAGCATTCCCTTCCCATTCTATTAGCGCTCCATAGAGGGCTTCCAGAAATGACAGCTAGATAGCTTCGAGGCATGGCTTTTTACCGCCACCTACCGCCTGCTTTGAGAATCGCATGAGCATTTTAGACCGCTCAGTCCCAAACTCCCCAAGGGAGATGTCTCCCCATTGCAGAAAGGGGAGATGGACTGCAATAGAAAGACTCGAACGGAAAAGCAAATGAACCCTCGCAGGTTATGAGGGGGTATGCCTGGAAAAGTGAATCACCTAGTGGAAATCTTTCTATCTTCGTTTTAATATTTCCAAAATGGAAGTCTTATTTGGAAAAGATCACAGCAAAAGTCCAATAGTCAGAAATGAGATAATGTTTTCAACATAATGACAAGATGTATTCATTTTTTCCTCCCCAATTTGACAGTATGTCTATGGAGAGATGGACGTGTGTTTGTTTTTATGATAACCATTCCAGCGTGTGCTCTGAAAGCAGTTACAAGGTTGACCGCAATGTATTTTTGAAAACACTGACAGTCTAAAATCAGACAAAACATACTGCCCTGGTGTGTTGAGATTATTCTTCTAATTTTTGTACTTCAGTGGTAAATTTTTTTCCCACACTTTCACCATTTTCAGGAAAGGGTGGGTTAGAATCAGGGGCTTCCTGAAACTTTTCAGAACAAGAACCCTCACTAAGCAGTCTGCTCAGAGGGTCTCCTGAGAACCGTGTTTGGGAACATACCGACCCCATGTGGTATTTTCTTTGCCACATTTTGCAGTTTGTGTGAAATTTATTTTTACTCTTTAACAAAGCCTGCCATGTTTATCTTAAGTGCTGCAAAAGTTTGATAGTTTAAAACAAAACTTTTTAAAATAATTAAATATACAATGAATGCTGAAACATGAAAGTCAGACAGAATGTTACCTTAACAAGAAAGGGCTTCCTGAAGATCAAATGTTTTCTTTTTGTTTGTTTTGCCAAAGGCTAATAACAGGTACTTTCACTTTAAGGGGTTGGGATGGCTGTCCAAGGAGACTAGAGGTTTTTGCTGCCTCAACTCCCATGAAGACAAAGGCCATTCTCCTATCCCTCATAGTCATAGAGCTGGGGAACTGGCTATCCTGTGTGTGTAGAAAAGCTGAGTGCTGAGATGTGACTGAAAATAGCATATGACCCAAGCATGGCTTATTCCAAAATTATGGGGGAAGGGGTGATACTTCTGGCTGTGATTTGCAGCCTGGCCCTGAGCAGTAACTACTGTGTGGGCTCTTGTATCCAGGGTGGACTCACATGCTTCCCATGAAGAAGGAAAAAGCCTCTTGTCGCAACCTGGCTTTATGGTACTACCTTTAACCAAGAAGAAGATAAACAGGAGCTGGAGAGATGGCTTAGCTGTTAAGGCACTTACCTGCAAAGCCTAAGGACCCAGGTTCGATTCCCCAGTGCCCACGTAAGCCAGATGCACATGGCACAGGCATCTGGAGTTCATTTGCAATGTGCCCATTTTCTCTCTCTCTATCTCTCTCTGCCTCCCTCTCTCTCTCTTTCAAATAAATAAATAAAATATTTTTTAAAAGAGGAGAAACAGACTTTTAAAAATATATATTTTATTTATTTATTTGAGAGAAAGAAAAAGGCAGACACAAAGAGAGAGAATGAGCACTCCAGGGCCTCCAGCCACTGCAAATGAACTCCAGATGCCTGTGCCCCCTTGTGCATCTGGCTTACGTGGGTCCTGGAGAAATGAACCAGAATCCTTTGGCTTTGCAGGCAAACGCCTTAACCACTAAATAATCTCTCTAGCCCGAGAAACAGACTTTTTAAGAATGAATCTTCCAGGCTAGAGAGATGGCTTAGAGGCTAAGACACGTGCCTGTGAAGCCCAAGGACCCAGGTTTGATTTCCCAGGACCCACATAAGCCATGCACATGATGGTCTATGCATCTGGAGTTCGTTTGCAGTGGCTGGAGGCCCTGGCGTGCACATTCTCTCTCTCTCTCTCTCTCTCTCTGCCTATCAAATAAATAAATAAATAAATAAAAATAAAATATGTTGAAGGATATCTTTCAAAGAAGAAGAAGGAAGCTTCCTTTTTCCCTAAACACCGACAGATTTGGAGTTGTTTTGTTTTGTTTTGTTTTTGTTTTTGTTTTTGTTTTGTTGTTGTTGTTGTTTTTTCAAGGTAGGGTCTCACTCTAGCCCAGGCTGAACCTGGAATTCACTCTGTAGTCTCAGAGTGGCCTCGAACTCACGGTGATCCTCCTACCTCTGCCTCCGGAGTGCTGGGATTAAAGGCATGCGCCACCACGCCCAGCTGGAGTTTTTTTAAGTCAACAATATTAGCTAAGTCTGGGTTTGACTCCCAGAAGAGGACAGGTTGGACATATACTCTCAGTCCATTGGCAGGTGGCCTGTGGTAGATGGGCTTGCGCGTGGGTGGGCCCTTTCTTCATCCAGCCCTGGTCATCGAGCTAAGCGAGGGTACAATGTCTGGTCGCTTCCATCTGTAGCCACCCCACTTAGTTCTCCAAACACAGAGTTCAAGAAGAAGCAGCAGTTCATTTTACTTATCTTGTGTTATCTCAAAACAGCCTTGAAATGTGTTCACTATTTTTCATAAAAGCTGCAGCAAATACTTATTTTTGCCCATGACTAATGGGTGACTTGTGTTTTTTAGGCATGCTTCTGGACGGCCTCCACAGACAATGCAGTCATGTGTTAAGAGCTTGCCCTCCAGAATCAAACTGACTTCCACGTGTATGAGTGATCAATGAGGCTTTCTTTGTCCTCGTTTGCTCATTTGCAAGTGCCAAATACATGTGTGTACACCCCACCCATACACGCCACAACACATATACTAAACATGCAAAAAAAGGGGCACTGGAGAGATGGTTTAGCAGTTAAGGCACTTGCCTGCAAAGCCCAAGGACCCAGGTTTGAGTCCCTAGGACCCGTGTAAAGCCAGATGAACAAGGTGGCGCATGTGTCTGGAGTTCATTTGTAGTGGTGGAATACCCTCGTGTGCCCATTTTCTCTCTCTCTCAAATAAATAAAATAAAATAAAATAAAAAAAGTCACTAGAAAAGAGAGTGGCTCTAATAAACATAGACCTGACAAAAGAGTCAGTCAAAAGATTCTTTTTTAAAAAATAATAATTTGAAACAGACAGGGAAAGAAAGAGAGAATGAATGAGTCTGCCAGGGTCTCTAGCCACCACAAACAAACTCCAGACACATGTACCACCTTGTGCATCTGGCTTATGTGGACCTGGAGAATCGAACCTGAGTCCTTAGGCTTTGCAGGCAAGCATCTTAACGGCTAAGCTATCTCTCCAGCCCTTGTTTAGTTTTTTTGAAATAGGTTCTCACTCTAACCCAAGTTGCCCTGGAAATCACTATGTAGTCTCAGGGTGCCCTCAAACTCACAGTGATCCTCCTACCACTGCTTCTCAAGTGCTAGGACTAAAGGCATACGCCACCATGCCCAGCTGAAGAAGATTCTGTAATACTCTACACAGGACTGAACATAATTGCTGATGTAATCATTGATACCCCTGAACTTCATGAAATCAGACCAAAAACAAGCAGCATCCCACCCACCCCCCAAAAAAACCCCTTAAACCACCCCTTCCCTTCAAATCATAGCTTTGAATGTATTGAATCAGCAAATTACTTTGCTTTGCTCAATTTACTTTTATGGGAAGCAATATGGCAGGATGGTGACATGATTTCAATTTCAATTGTTGTTTTAAAAAGTCATTTCACAAACCTAGTACCCAGCACTTGACAAGTCATCTCGACAACACCCAACAAGGGCCAGGGGGCGCAGCATGCGGAAAACGGGTGGACTGAATACGAGTGCTGCTCTCACTTCCTTACGGAGATGGCGGTAGACGCCGAGAGACTCAAAACTCATCAAAGTTAAATAAGAGGCTGCCGAGAGCTCAATACTGAAGGAGATTTCTACCATGCCCTCTGAGGCTCAGGGGACATTGCAGAAGGGGGGAGAAAAGAAGCTCAGAGCCATAGGGAAGACTTACTTTGGGGCACTGTTCTCCCCACATGAACTGATTGGTGCCTCCATGATTTCATAGTGGTTAACTGATACCCCCACAAGTCCTTCACTGTTCTGAGCTCACCAGAACTTTTTCTAGAGAGAGAGAACTGGCACACCAGAGCCTCAGACACTGCAATCGAACTCCATATTCTTGAGCCACCTAGTGGGCATGTGCAACCTTGCATCTGCCTCACCTTTGTGCATCTGGTTAATATGGGATCTGGAGTCAAACATGGGTCCTTAGGCTTCGCAGGCAAGTGCCTTAACTGCTAAGCCATCTCTCCAGTCCCCATCAGCATTTTGACACAGAGGAAGGAAGAGAACAAAAAGAAGGAGGCAACAAAACCAAGGAGGGACTATCTTGAAAAATGAGGATCCTCGGTGGAATGTGGGCAGAAGAGGGGACAAAAGATGACGTGACCAAATTAAGTATGTTCCTATATTAAATGAATAAATGCTGTTTTTTAAAAAATCATTTCAGTTTTGTTATCAATAATTGCTTGTGACTCTTAATTGACTTTTTATAATTGCAAGTTCATCAAGACAGCAAGAAAGTAGTTCATATATATTTGAGATCATAAAAAGGGTATGTTTTTTGTTTGGTTTGTGTTTCATACTATGGGAACCTGGAATCTGACTCATGCTAGGCAAGCACTTTACCTCTGAGCTTCAGCCCCAGCCCCAATAAAAGAAAGTTTAACAGTATCAAAGATAGAGCTGGAAGTGACTACTTTTTTTAAAGGAAGATACAGAAAAAGGGACTCATTGTTTTACATGATGAATTCTGATATAGAAGGCTTCTAAAAGAGGTGTTTGGCTGGAAAATGGACATGGCTTTGTGTCAGCAAAGAGAACATTCTACAATTTTGTTTTTTAAAATCTATATTAAAAATATTTTCAGGGGCCAGAGAGATGGCTTAGCAGTTAAAGTGTTTGCTTGCAAAGCCTAAGGACCCAGGTTCGATTCCCCATACCCATGTAAGCCAGCTGCTCAAGGTGGTGCATGTGTCTGGAGTCTGTTTGCAGTAGCTGTAGGCCCTGGCATGCCCATTCTCTTCCTCCCTTCCTCTCTCTTTCTCTCTCCCAATTAAATAAATAAAAGCCTTTTTAAATTGTATTTGTTTATTTGAAAGAGAATGGGCACACCAGTGCCTCCTGCCACTGCAAACAAACTCCAGGTACATGAGCCACTTTGTGTATCTGGCTTTGTACGGGTACTGGGGAATTAAACCCAGGCCAGCAGGTTTGCAAGCAAGCATCTTTAAACACTGAGTAATCTCTCCAACCCTATCCAATATATCTTATTAAAAAATATACATTTGCCCATATTTGGACCGAAGGCCCTCTCTATGGGAGGGAATACATGCCTGGTAATGAAAAACCTAAGCAAAAGTCTATGGCAGGTGAGGTCATGAGCCTTAGGGGTATAAAGCCTGTTCTTGTCTGACTAATTATATATATTATTCCCACCAAGCTGCCCTGGGGGCACTACACTTAATGTTCATATTCACATATTAATGCTACTCTCACTTCTGGTTAGAGAAGCTTCTCTTTTCAGATGGCGATGACCAATGGGATGACCCAAAAGGCAACATAGTGCTGAGAAGAAGGGATAGAGGAGTGCCCAGCACTGAAACACCTCTGTCACATCCTCCAAGGCTCAGGGCCCATTGCAGAAGAGGGGGCGGATAGAATGGAAGAGCCAAAGGAAGGGTATGACTTCTTACAATGCAACCGCCCAGACGGAAATTGGCCTCAATATCCATGACCGTGCAGTGCCTAGCAATACCTTCGCAGACCCTCAAAATAGAAGAAAAAGATGATGACATCAAGTTAAAAGAAAGACTAATGGAGAGAGGGAGGGGATATGATGGAGGTTGGTGTTCTAAAGTAGAATGGGGGGGAGGGGAGGGAAATATCAGGTGGTTTTTTTTGTATGTAAGTATAGAAGTTGTCAATAAAAAATAATATATATTTATATATTATTATTATATATTATTATATTATATATAATTATTATATATATATATATATATATATATATATATATATATATATATATATATATATTTGTAAGCACAGAGAGAGAGAGAGAAGAGAGACAGAGAGAATGGGTGCACCAGGGCCTCTAGCCACTGCAAACAGACTCCAGATGCATGCGCCACTTTGTGCTATCTGGCTTTATGTGGGTCCTAGGGAACTGAACTCTGGTAGTTAGGGTTTATCAGGCAAGTGCCTTAACTGCTGAGCCATCTCTCCAGCCCCAATATATGTTAAAGATTGGTTTCAAGGCACTTTGGTTATTCACAGCATGATTAGAAGGAGTATTCAGACTGAGTGGATAGCTATTTTTCCCAATGTCAGTTTCAGTTTCTTCTCAGCTCTGGCTCAAGAGTAGACTGAGCTCAAAAAGAACTCGCCCATCCAACCCTCTGTTGGAAGGTTCTTTATAATCATATCCTGATGTGTCATGTTATTAGTGAGTAGACAGCTGTAGTTCCAGTCCCACAATTCCACCACAAAAATAGCATCTCGGGCTCTTTTAATATGTCCCTTATCTAGATCGAACTGTGTGTTGCATGATTCAGTGCCTTATTTCTATGAACTAAAGATAGGAACGTGCAGTGACTCACTTTTTTGTGTGGGGCTCAGTGTACGAGGAAACCCGGCTGCTTTCTGAATATGCCTTTGAGGTCAGCGCTTCTGCGGGAAAGGACTTACTCGGTGACCGAGAGGAAAAGGCAGCTCCTCCAATCTCTTGCCACTCCCTGGGCAGCGCTCTCCCATGGCTGGAGAGAGGAAAACATGGGTTGTACTAATACTGAATGTACTTCCCTTGCCAAACAGCCTTGCACTCTGTGGAGATCCACCGTTTTAATGACCAGAGATGGTGGAACATGGCAATCCAGACACCCTCCCAGCAGCCGTTCTCCTCACAAACAGGGCTTCAGCCTCCCTACAACGCTCACTGAGGGAGTTGTGTCTTGAAGATGTGACTGCATTAATTGTTTAAAACATGTGTGATTTTTTTGTTTTGTTTTGTTTTTTGAGTAGGATTTCGCTCTAGCCCAGGCTGACCTGGAATTCACTATGTCATCTCAGGGTGGCCTTGAACTCATGGCAATCCTCCTACCTCTGCCTCCCAAGTGCTGGGATCATGTGTGTGTCACCATGCCCGGCTTGTATGTGACATTTATTTATTTATTTATTTATTAAAGACAGGAGAGGAAGAGAGAAAGAGAGACCACAGAGTGAACGTGGGCATGCCAGGGTCTCTAGCCACTGAAATGAACTACAGATGCATGTGCCACCATGTGCATCTGGCTTACGTGGGACCTGGAGACTCGAACCTGGGTCCTTAGACTTCGCAGGCATGCACCTTAACCACTAAACCATCTCTCCAGCCCTGTGTGTGACTTTTTGATCCACTAACATGGCTGGGGTATATCAATCAAGTGCCAGGAGGTGGGAGGAACAACAGGAAGAGGGTGGCTGTGCACTGTAGGGCATCTATTCAACTAGAGGGGCAACTTTTGAACCCCAGATCAGGTTTCTAAACCACCATGTCTTCATTACAGGACATGACTGAGCCGACAGTAACTGCCCCAGCACGGGAACTTTTCTTTCTATGCAAAACTTGAAGTGGGGTTCTTTACGTGGAACAAGGAAACACTAGTATGTGGTCCATGAGATGATCACACCTTTCAAGTTTCTTTGGCTTTGTGGAGAGGGGAGTGATCAAATCCAGGGTGCAAGCTACCTCCAACCTCCTACTGAATATCGGGGACTATTTTTAGTTCCTCTTTCTTTCGCATATGAATGTAAATATTTTATTCATTTATATATTGGAGAGAGAGATGCCGCTATATAGAGAGAATGAGCACACCAGAGCCTCTAGCCACTGCAAATGAACTCCAGATACATGCACCACCTTATGCATCTGGCTTACATGGGTATTGGAGAATCAAACTTGGACCTGCAGGCTTCGCAGGCTAGCGCCCTAACTGCTAAGCTATCTCTCCAGCCATATATAAATATATATGGGAATAGCAAATCTTTTTCTTTCTTTCCTTTTTTTATTTTGAGAGACAGAGAGAATGGGTGCACCAGGGCCTTCAACCACTGCGAATGAACTCTGGACTCATGGTAATTTACCCTGCCTCAGTCTTCTAGGTACTGGGATACAGGCTTGAGCCACCATGCCTAGCTCCCTATTTGAGTTTCTGAAAGCCCCTGCAGTAACCATATGGTGTAGAAAGGAGGGGTGACTGCATGTTTCCAGTGCTTCCCTGGCACACTGGCACCATGTACATTAGTGGGGGACCCAATCATGTTCCATTTCAACAACCATACCTTCAAAAGATTTGCTATTCCTGGACTGGAGAGGTGGCTTAGCAGTTAAGGCACTTGCCTGTGAAACCTAAGAACTCATGTTTGAATCTCCAGGTCCCACATAGCCAAGATGCACAGTGACACAAGCATGCAATGTTGTACATGCACCACAAGGGGGTGCACGTGTCCGGAGTTCATTGGCAGTGGCTGAAGGCCCCGGTGCACCTGTTCTCTCTCTCAAAATAAAAAAAGAAAGAAAGAAAAAGATTTGCTATTCCCATGCGCAGTTAGCTGTGAGAGAGGTCTGCCCCCTGCTTCCCTGCTTACCTGCACACAGATCACTTTCTAAAGACCTGCCCCTGGTTTTAAAGGTGGCTAAGCTGTTCAGGGGAGTAAAGGGGAAGAGCTATTTTCACGTCTTTCCCACATTTAAATGCTATCTCTCCCCTTCTCCATTCCCCCTCTTCTTCCCTTCTCTTCCTCTCTCCCCACCTGCACCTGCAGGTTCTTTTAACCAGATCTCCCAACTTGTCGTGATTTTCATGTTTCCTCTTCTCCACCCTAAAAGTGAATGGTGGTGCTCCATGACTATAGATGTTTATAAACGTTCACAACACTCTCATATTTCCCACGCCATAGACCGTATGAGTGGGTCATAAAATTCCAGTCCAGTCCTACGTGTCTGTGCTGTGGTGGAAGGACTACTTCCTGTTGCCTCGGTAGGTATTTGGCAATCATGCTGGCTTATGAAGAGTGTCTGACATAGATGGTTGTTTGTGAGGGATCATGGAAGTCAGCCTCCATCTGCAGCGAAGCGCTAACTCGACGTGACGTGCATGTTGAACAGCTCCAGCCTCTGGTTTGTATTTTCCTGGCTTTCTAAACTAGCTCTGCACTTTCCTGACTCTTTTTTGCGTTCCTTCTTTGATTTTTTGAGGTAGGGTCTCGCTCTATCCCAGGCTGACCTGAAATTCGCTAAGTAGTCTCAGGGTGGCCTCGAACTCATGGCGATCCTCCTACCTCTGTCTCCCGGGTGCTGACAGGCAGCCCACAGTTTTGAATCCCGTCCACATACTGCTTTCACCCTCAGCCTGGTTCACTTCCTTGGGCATTTGGAGTGTTTTCAGGGGACCTCTGAGAAGCACCATTGGGTGATAGCTGTTCTCTTGCTTTTTTCTCTTTTTTTTCTGGATGTCACAGTATTCTCTCCTTGGGGGGGCCCTCCCACACCCAGAGCTTGGATCACTACTTCCATGCAGATGCCTCACTTATCTGTAGATCCCCTCCAGAGTCTCTTAACCCAGCTGCCTACCTGGGTTTTCTTTTTGGTTCTCTGAAAAACACAAATCCAACTTTTCTAAAGGATCACTCATGATTGTCCCCCAAATCCTGATACCTTTCCTGTGTTCTGTAGCTAAGTAAAAGCCACAAATTGCATCTCTCTGGCCCAGGCTGACCTTGGAATTCACTATGTAGTCTCAGGGAGGCCTTGAACTCAATGCAATCCTCCTACCTCTGCCTCCGGAGTGGTGGAATTAAAGGTGTGTTCCACCACACCCAGCTAACCAGAAATTTAAAGGTGGCTCTGGTCACCTTCCTTTTTGTCCCATGGTCTGCATCACAAACTTCCAGGAAGGGCTCCAGCCCATCCTCAAGCCCCTCTCTCACCCTTCCAGCCCCTCCCCGCTCTGTTCCACATCCCATTCTGACTGCACACTTGCTGGACAGCACCAGCCTTTGCCTTTTATTTATTTATTTATTTTCACGTAGGGTCTTGCTCTAGCCCAGGCTGACCTGGAATTCAGTATATAGTCTCAGGCTGGCCTCGAACTCACTGTGATTCTCCTACCTCTGCCTCCTGAGTGCTGGGATTAAGGGTGTGCACCAGTACACCTGGCATATAACATTCTTAATTACATAAATGTGTTTTCTCGTGACTATTAAAGCTAACATAGAATTAGAAGGACTAATCACCACTACACAGACTACATTCCCAACCATCAAGCGATTAATAGCAAAAAAAAAAAAAAAAAAAAAAAAGTAGCTCAGGAATTCAAAAGTGTAATTTTCAATAGTCCCTATGTGACAAAGAAAGCATCTGGGAAACTAGAAAATACTTTGAACCAACTGCAGTGGTGACACAGAGTGACTTGTGAGGTGTAGCTGAAGTTGTAGGTGGGACCAAGATGTTTCCCCAGGACTCTGAGCCAACCTATCCCAGAGATCCTTGTACATCACTGTTTATTGCAACACTATTCACAGCAGACAAGATCTGGAATCAACCTAGATGTCCATCCACAGAGGAGTAGATCAAGAAAATGTGGTGCACATACACAGCGGAGTTTTTTCAGGCATCAAGAAGCATGCAGTCAGGTTGTTTGCAGGAAACTGGATGCAACTGGAGAGAATCACTTAAGCAAATGAAGTCAATCTCAGACAGACAGACAGACACATATGTGTCCTCTCATTTGTACTTTCTAGGTTTTATACAGGCATACAAAATCATGTATGTGTATGTGACATGAAAGTAGAAGCAACACTGTCTGGGGGCAGAGATGGTTAACAGGAGTGGAGAGAGAATGGAAAAGGGAGGGAAGAGCATAAGGGGCAATAGGCTCTACATAAAATATATATTTGTACAAAAATTCTCAAAAATGAAGAAATGCATTAGGAAAAAGTGGAAAATAAGGGAAAGAGGATTAGCCTTATGGTTCTTGGAGTAAAAAGAGAAGAAGGACTGGAGAGATGGCTTAGCAGTTAAGGTGCTTGCCTGCAAAGCCAAATGACTCAGGTTTGATTCCCCAGGACCCACATAAGCCAGATGCACAAGGTGTCACATGCATCTGGCTGGAGGATCTGATATGCTCATTCTCTCACTACCTTTCTCTCTCTTATTAAAAAATGAGAAGAAAGAAAAGATAAGCTGACATTCTAAAAAGAGCAGAAACCTAGGGAGAGAAAAATAAAGGAAAAATAAATAACAAAAATCTGAGCTGGAGCTCATTAAAAAAAAATACTGTCTGTCTTTCTGTAGAAAGGGTCAATTAAACAAAAGTTTGTTTACTGAAAAAAACAACAATACAACAACCAATAAAGCTGAGGTAAACTGACGAAGGAAAGCAGATACGCAAGTTTCAAGATGGAAAGGGAAGCATTGTAAATACATCAGCAATTGCACAGAAGAAAACTCTATTGAGAACAATTCTTAATACATTTTCACTTGGAGTAAAATAGACAGATCCCTGGAAACATAGCAAAACTGACTTTTGAAATCTTGACAATGTGGGACCTGCTATCAAGCCGAGCCACATGCAACTGCACAGCCATGACATTTGCTTCTGGTCTGTGGTGATCAGAACGACCATTTTAGTTGGCTATTAAATGGCTTATCACCCAGACTATTCATAACCTATTATCAGTTGTTAAAATTTTTCCCACAAAGAAAACACAGGTCCAGGCAATTTTATAGGCAAGTTTCCCAAGACCCCTAAACTCTTTCAGAGAATATAAAAGAGGGTGACTTCTTATCCTGTTTTATGAGAACAGTATAACTTCATAGGAAATCTAGACAAGAAAAAAAAAAACTGGGACTCCAAATCCCAGTCTTAATATGGATGCAAAAAAAAAAAAATCTTAAACAAAATATCACATATCCAGATGCATGTGTGCCAAGATAATGATCAATAGGGTTTGTTTCAGAAATGGAAGAAAGTGCACATTAATAGACTCAAAGAGAAAAACCACATGGTCATTTCAAAAGAGGTTAAAGGGGAAACCATTCAAATAAATCCCACAGCTGTTTATAATAAAACAAAAAAACCCACAAACAAAACCTTCTTAGCGAAAGAGAGGTAGGAAACAAGTCCCTAACCTATATAATGAAAAGTATCTGCAAAAACAAAACAAAACAAAACAAAACAAAACAGTGTGCACCGTGTCCCACGGTAGGCAAGTAGGACGCATTTCCTTGACAAATGGGTACTAAGGAGGCCATTCTCACCGCTCCAGAGTAGCTTTGTGGAGGAACTGTAGGACTGCACAAAGGATTGCAAGAAGAGGAAAGGAGAAAACAGAACTGTCGACACAGAAAACTCAAGGAGTGAATGATAAAAAATTCAGCCAGGAATAACGAGATCAAGGGGCAGAGGCCAACGCGTTTCTTTGAATCAGCAAGAGAGCCACACCACTTATAATCACACAAAACCTAAGGTACCCATGGGGTAAAGCTAACAGTTTACAACTTCACTAGAACCCCATACACACTTACTGAACTAGACATGAAATTCCAAGTGTAGGTGGAGAAACATGCCCCATCCTCTAGCACCATGCACATACCAAGAATAAAACAGGACCCAAACCTGCCCGTGCTGGTCCCCGGACGATCTCAGCCCTGGGGCACCAGAGGACACTCTTTGAAAAGCATCTCCATCTGAAACTATTGCCGGTGGAGCAATTCAGGGGAAATGTGAAGCGCTCGTCCCCCAGGGTTGCGGGGGAAAGGCCAAATTAGTCTGACTTAGAGAAGAAGATGTGTATATGCGACTGGTCTTAAAATGAAGGATATTGAGCCCTTTCCAGCACTGCAAGAATTTAAATCGTTTAAAGACGATTTGGATGTGTAACTCATAATTTCTTTCTTTTCAGATCCTCTAAAGCACATGAACACTCCAACTGGTGAATGTGTATACACCCTGCTCCCATGAACTCCCTTCCCCCACCTCGGAGGAGAGAGTCCAGTTTCTGAAATTCAACACACCTCTATGTAATTTTCCTGGTTCTTTCAAACTTGCCTTGGAGGGAAACGTCTGATTAACCTTTTTTAAAAATTTTTTATTTATTTATAAGCAGAGAGAGATAGAAGATAGACAGACAGAGAAAATAGGCCTGCCAGGGCCTTCAGCTGCTGCAAACAGACTCCAGATGCATACATCTCTTTGTGCATCTGGCTTTACATGGGGACTAGGGAATCAAACCCAGGTTGTTAGACTTTGTAGGCAAGCACCTTAACCACTGAGCCATCTCTCTAGTTCCTCATTCCAATTCTTTTTGTTTGTTTGTTTTTATTTTGGAGGGACAGAGAGAAAGAATTGGCACTCCAGGGCCTCAGCCACTGCAGACACTTGCCCCACCTAGTGAGCATGTATAACCTTGTGCTTGCCTCACCTTTCTGTATCTGGTTTATGTGGGATCTGGAGAGTTGAACATGGGTCCTTAGGCTTCGCAGGCAAGCGCGCCTTAACGGCTAAGCCATCTTGCCAGCCCTCCTTCTGATTCTTTTTTTTTTTTTTTTTTTTTGGTTTCTCAAGGTAGGGTCTCACTCTAGCCCAGGCTGACATGGAATTCACTATGTAGTCTCAGGGCGGCCTCAAACTCACGGCGATCCTCCTACCTCTGCCTCCCGAGTGCTGGGATTAAAGGCGTGCGCCACCATGCCCAGTTTCCTTCTGATTCTTAAAAGTGATTTTCTTCTTCAAGGCATCCTATCTTCTCTCTTTAAAAAAAAAATATTTGAGAGATAGAGTGGGAGAGAAAGAAAAGAAGGGAAGGAAGGAAATGGAAGGGAAGGGGAGGGGAATGAGAATGAATGGGCAAACTCGTGTCTCTTGTTGCTGCAAACGAACTCCAGACGCATGCATCACTTTGTACATGTGGCTTTATGTGGGCGCGCAGGAATTGAACCTGGGTGGTTAGGCTTTGCAGGCAAGTGACTTAACCACTAAGTCATCTCCATCCCACAAATTTTGGGATGTCACTGCCACCAGTCACTGCAACTGCAACATTCCCTCATCAAATCAGTCCATTTGGCCAGAATTCATCCATCTGAGGAAAAAAACAGTGTTCTTAGAGACTGGGAAGGAAAGTCAAGCAGGTAGGGCAGAGAACTGGTAGGCAGCAAGAAGGAGAGGCCAAGCACATTTACTCAGAGATGTCATTCATTTCCCGCACACCTCTGCAACGCTTGACGGCAGGGCATGTTAGAACTGTAAGAACTGTATGCTTGGGTACCCCCAGCGTGGTCTCACTGGCTTGTAATCCTAGCATTTTAGAGGCTGAGGCAGGAGGATCATGAATTTGTAGTCAGCCTGTGCTAGAGAGAGAGAAGACAGAGAATTGTACACTTAATGGTAGGTTGCCACTTTGTGTTGAGCCTAGACGTGGTGAGGAAGGAAAACTCATGGGAGACAGGAAGGAGTCCAAGCCTTGGCCTGTGATGCCAAGCTTTAGGGTTGGGCTCCAGACCCTGGGGGATTCTTCTGGAAGTGATTCCAAAGCCATTAGCTTGAATCACCCATTTCCCAAACAGATTAGTAAGTCTTGCCTGTTAGGCACAATTGTTCATTATCCTTTCATTTCCACACTCTTCATTCAATCTATATTGACCTAGGATTTTTTGTTGCTTTTTTTTTATTTGAGAGAGTGAGAAAGGGGTGGGGGGAAAATAGGCACGCCAGGACCTCCAGCCACCGCAAATGAACTCCAGAGGCATGTGCCTCCTCTGTGCATCTGGCTTTACATGGGTACTGGGAATTGAACCTGGGTCCTTTGGCTTTGCCACGAAGTGTCTTAATCACTAAGCCATCTCTCTTTCAGGTATTATGATTGCTCATTTTTTTTGTCTTTTTAAAAAAATTTATTTATTTATTTGACAAAGAGAAGAAGGCAGATAAAGAGGGAAAGAGAATGGGTGCACCAGGGCCTCCAGCACCAGCCACTGAAAATGAACTACAGACACATGTACCATCTTGTGCAGCATCTGGTTTATGTGGGTCCTGGGGAATTGAACCTTGGTCCTTTGGCTTTGCAGGCAAGTGCTTTATCCACTAAGCCATCTCTCCAGTCTTTTTTTTTTTTTTTTTTTGGTCTTTTGTGGCCTCTCTTTTAAAGGTCCTAGCCTCTACTACTCTCATTCCAACTTACATACAAATATAAAAATTCAAAGTTAGGCTCCACATATGAGAACATGTGGTGTTTGACTTTCTGAGCCTGTCTTGCCTCACTTAGGACAATCTTTTCCAGATCCACCCATTTTTCTGAAAATTTCATTTTTCTTTACAGCGGAATAAAACTCTATCATGTATATATGTGCCACATGTCTAGTATTCATTTATCACTTGATGAGCATCTAGGCTGATTCCATTTCCTAGCTGTTGTGAATAGAGCAGCAATAAACACTGATGAGTAAGTCTCTTTATAGCAATGTGTAGAGGCCTTAGGCATATGTCTGGGAGTAGTATAGCTGGGTCATATGGTAGAACTATTTTTAGCTGTTTCAGAAACCTCCACAGTGATTTCCATAATGGTTGTACCAGTTTACCTTCCCACCAGCAATGGATAAAGATTTCTCTTTTCCCACACCTTAGGCAGCATTTATTGTCATTTGATTTCTTGATGATAGCCATTCTGGCAGGAGATGGATTATCAAAGCTTTTTTAATTTGTATTCCCCTGATAGATAAGGATGTTGAACATTTTTTAAAAGAAATATTTATTTGGCCAGGTGTAATTCTTCTTTTGAGAACTATTCAATTCTATAGCTCAGTTTTTAAAAGTATTAGTTTTATTTTTCTTTACTTGAGAGAGAGAGGGAGGAGAGAGAGAGAGAGAAAGAATGGGCTCACCAGGGCCTTCAGCTGCTGCAAACAAACTCCAGACGCATGTGCCCCCCTTGTGCATTTGGCTTACATGGGTCCTGGTGAATAGAACCTGGGTCCTTGGGCTTTGCAGGCAAACGTCTTAACCACTAAGTCATCTCTCCAGCCCCTCTGTAGCTCTTTTTATTTTATTATTTATTTTATTTTATTTTTCCAGGTAAGGTCTTACTCTAGCCCAGGCTGACTTGTAATTCACTATGTAGTCTCAGGCTGGCCTTGAACTCACAGCGATCCTCCTACCTCTGCCTCCCAAGTGCTGGGATTAAAGGAGTGCGCCACCATGCCCAGCTAAAGCTCGTTTTTTTTTATTGGGTTGTTTGATTTCTTATTAGTTTTTTTGAGTTCTTTGTGTACTCTAGATAATAATGCTTTGCCCGATGAATAGCTGGCAAAGATTTTCTCCCATTCTGTAAGCTGCTTCTTTGCTTGGTTAATAGTGTCCTTTGCCATGCAAAAGTTTAATTTCATGAGATCCTACTGGTTGATTGATTAGTGACTTCATTTCTGTGTGACTAGACTTGTATTCAGGAAGTCCTTGCCTACGCCCCTTTTTTAAGTGATCTCCCTACATTTTCCTCTAGCAGTCTCAGAGTTTCAGGTCTGATGTTAAGGTCTTTGATCCATTTGGACTTGTACATGGAGAGAAAGATAAGATCTAGTTTAATTATTCTATATATAGATATCCATTTTCCCAGTATCATTTGTTAAAGAGGCTGTCTTTTCTTCAGTGTGTATTTTTGTCAAAAATCAGGTAGCTATAGTTGCATGGATTTCTATCTGGGTCCTCTATTCTGTCCCATTGACCTACACATCTGTATTTGTGCCAGTATCATACTGTTTTGGTTAGGATGGCTGTGAAATATACCTTGAAATGAGGTCTGATAATATCTCCAGTAGGGTTTTTTCCCCCTTAGCATTGCTTTGGTTATCTAAGGTCTTTTGTGCTTCCATATAAGTTTTACAATTTTCTATTTCTGTGAAGAACAGTATTGGAATTTTGATGGGGAGTCAATTAAATCTGTAGATCATTTTCACAACATTGAGTCTTTCAATCCATGAGTATACGATATCTTTCCATTTCCTCGTGTCTTCTTTAATTTCTCTGAAGTTTAAAGCTTTCATTGTAGAGGTCTTTCACTCCCTTGGTTAGGTTTATTCCAAATTTTTCTTTTATTTTGAGGCAATTGTGTACTATTTTTTCATCATTGTTCCCTTATTACTATGTAACATTGAATATTTTTGCCCCGTTAAATGGTTTATTTTTAAATTTTTAATTATTTATTTTTTGAGAGAGAGAAAAGGCAGAGAGAGAGAGAGAGAGGTGGGGGGAGAGAATGGGCACGCCAGGGCCTCCAGCCACTGCAAACCAACTCCAGACGCATGCGGCCTCTTGTGCATGTGGCTTACTTAGGTCCTGGGGAATCGAACCCGGGTCCTTTGGCTTTGCAGGCAAACACTTTAACTGCTAAGCCATCTCTCCAGCCCAAGTGGTTTATTTTTTAAAAAGCTATTTCTTTGTGAGCAGAGAGGTGGGTGGGTGGGGGGAAGGACATAACAGGGCCTCTTGCCACTACAAACTCCAGATGCATGTGCCACTTTGTGTAACTTAGCTTTACATCACTGTATTTTTGTTGTTGTTGCCTATCCAATCTCTCAGGCTGACCTGGAATTCACTATGCAGTCTCAGGGTGGCCTCGAACTCTCGGAGATCCTCCCACCTCTGCATCCCAAGTGCTGGGATGAAAGACGTATTCCACCACGCCCGGCTCAGGTCATGCTTTGGTACAAGCAGGTCCCCCAGCACCCCCAAAGTGGGCAGTCCTTAGGCTGCGGCTATGCGCGCGAGGCCTGCAAGCATGCCCATCGCCGGGCTTGCAGAGCGCGCACACGGCGCCCGGAGCGCAAACCCTCGTGCGCACCCTCCCCGCGGCCTTGTCCCTCCGTTCCCCCCGGGGGACGGCGGGCGTGGGAGCCCCGGCCTCGCTGGGCTCCCTGGCGGACACCCGCGCCCTCGGTTCCTTCCTGGCCCGACGGACGGACGCACTTCCGGCGGATGAGGTCGGAAGGAGGAGGGGGGCGGACCGGAAACGGAAGTGAGCGGCGGGCCCGCGGACGGTAACGGGGCTGAAGCTGTGCACGGCCGAGTGGAAGGAAGATGGTGAGTGAGCTTGAGGCCCGGCCCGGCGGGCGACGGGCTCGGGGCGGGCGTGCGCGGGAGGACGCCGGCCGCGGGATCCGCAGGACGCTGCCGCGCGGCCCGCACGCCTCGGTCCTCCAGGCCTGGGCGGCCCGGGGCTCCCCTCCACCCCGGCCCGGAGTCCTGCTGCAGCCCTCCCCGGCAGCCAGCGCCCAGGCCGCCGCCTTTGCATGACGCAGCCTGCATTTGCAAACGTCTGGCGCTCTTCTCCCCGTGTGTCCGAGGGGAGGGTCACTCCAGTCGGCCAGGAATGGGTGACCCTGCCTCCTCCCTAACAGTCCCTCCTGGCCTCTCCTTGCAATTCCACTTTCTTTATTTTTTTTGATTTTAGTTTTTCGAGGTAGGGTCTCGCTCTAGCTCAGGCTGACCTGGAATTCACTATGTTGTCTCAGGGTGGCCTTGAACTCACGGCGATCCTCCCACCTCTGCATCCCGAGTGCTGGGATTAAAGGCGTGCGCCGCCACGTCCGGCTCAACCCCACTTTCTCTTTCACTTTAAAGTTGTCATATTGGAGGAGACGCCTCCTGAGTCACCATGCTCCTGGCAGGCCTGTCTGTTCAGGCCTAGAGAGCTCATCGATTTGGGTTTTCTTTTCTTTGTTGTTGTGGTTTTATTTTTATTTATTTATTTTTATTTTTTATAAATGTTTAGTTCTGTTTCTCCACTGCTGTATTGGAAACTTGTAAGTGCCCATCCTGATGTTTTATCAAAGGAAATTGTGAAGATGAAAGTAGTAGAACCCAGAGATTAGAAGAGACTTGTTAATTTAAAATAAAACACCTTGGGGCTGGAGAGATGGCTCAGCAGTTAAGGCGCTTGCCTGCAAAGTCTAATGTCTAAGTCTAATGATGTGGGTTTGATTCCCTAGTGCCCACCGAAAGCCAGATGTACAAAGTGGCACATGTGACTGGAGTTCGTTTGCAGCTGCTGGAGGCCCTGGCACGTCCATTTTGTCTCTCTTCTTTATCTCTGTGTTTGCAAATAAATAAATAAAAATATTAAACAGCGAAACGGTATAGCAAGAGGAGAATGTTTGTGTAGGGTAATAATGAAAGTAACAATAATCGTTGAGTTGGTCTGTAAGGAGGTCAGCCACATTGCCAGAGGCATATGTGCTTGGCTGCCAGTCACAGAACCAGTGACAGTTCATACTAGATTGCAGATTCTTTTCCTGGTTCACCATGACTTCTGGTTTTAAGGATGTGGGAAAATATGCATCCTGAGACCCTGGACTTTCCCTCGGGTTGCAAATGAGCCTTTTGTTGTTGTTTGTTTGTTTTAGCAATTTTGCTGGAGGAAGTTGTGTGTTTTATGAAAACTTTGTAGGGCAGAAGTGGAAAATTGGTGAGGCTCAAGAAGCAAGACTGAGTGAAATGATCCTAATGTGAGAGCAGTGAAATGCACAAGTGAATTAAGAAATCAAAAATCTGGTTTGTCTGAAGAGTTTCTTCTAGAATAATTTAAGATTAGATGCCAAATTGCTTGAGTTGTTTTTGTATTTTTACAAAATTATATTATACTTGAGCAATCAGTGATTTAAAGTTAGATGTAGGATGACAATATATCAGTTCCAAATGCGCTTTTTAAAAACATTTTTATTTATTTAATTGAAAGAGAGATGATGGACAAGCCGGGGTCTACTGCTAATGCAAACCCCAGATGCATGTCCCACCCTGTGCATCTGGCTTTATGTGGGCACTGGGGAGTCCATCCAGGTGGTGAGGCTTTACAAGCAAGCACCTTTAACCCCTTAGCCATCTCTTCAGCTCTCCTGCCAATACTTTTTTTTCTTTTTCTTTTTTTTGGTTTTTCGAGGTAGGGTCTCACTTCAGCCCAGGCTGACCTGGAACCCACTATGTAGTCTCAGGGTGGCCTCGAACTCATGGTGATCCTCCTATCTCCTCTGCCTCCTGAGTGCTGGGATTAAAGACATGAGCCACCACACCAGGCTCTGCCAATGCATTTTTAAAACTTATTTTACACTATCTTGTTTAGCTGTATTTTTAAATGTAGGTCTCTATGTATAGAAACCAAACTTTTTTTCTCGCTGTAACCCTGGAACTTAGTCTGTAGCCCCAGGCTGGCCTCAAACTCACAATAAATCTGCCTCAAACTTAATTGTTTTTTTTTGGGGGGGGGTACGTGTCAAGGTAGGGTCTCTCTCTAGCCCAGGCTGGCCTGGAATTCACTCTGTAGTCTCAGGTTGGCCTCAAATTCATGGCAATCCTACTATCTCTTGCCCCCGAGTGCTGGGATTAAAGGCATATACTACCACACCCGGCTCAAACTTTCTTAAATTCCCTTTTTCTCTTAGTTTCTATGACCTTGTTTTCCCATCTTTTCTTCCATTTTTCTTTTTTTTTTTTTTTCTGTTCTATGCTTTATTCTTAAGGATTGATACCTCCCAGGATTCTGGACTCTTCCCTCAACCTTTTCATTCATTTTTTTGTGTGTGGGGAAATCTCATCTTTTAAAAAAAACATATTTATTTATTTATTTGCAAGCAGAGAGAGATAGAAGAGAGACAGACAGAAAGAGAATGGGCACACCAGGGCCTTTAGCCACTGCAAATGAACTCCAGATGCATATGCCCCTTGTGCATCTGGCTTACATGGGTCCTGGGAAATTGAACCTGGGTCCCATGGTTTCGTAGGCAAACGGCTTAACTGCTAAGCCATTTTTCCAGCCCCTTTTCATTCTTCTAAACATTGGAACTCGAGGGAGCCTTTTCAGTGTAACAAATCTGGTTGATCAGATTGGCTTCAGAGGCCATCCGTTTAGAGTCACACTTGGACTTTGACTAAGACTGCCCACCTTTACATGTTGCTGCCTCGCTCCTTTGTGTAGTCGGTCATCTCAAATTACTTGTGGTTTGTATTTTTATATCTTTATCTGTGTTACTATTATTATTTTTTCTATGGAATAGCTTTCCATCTGGTAGCACTCAGAAATCAAACTAGTAGTCCTTCCATCCCCAATTTGGTATTACTCACTGTAGAATGTAAGCCCCTCTAACACAGTGCTTAAGGCTTATTTGAATTGTCTGGGTTGTGGGCTCCGTGAGGTCACAGACATTATCTTTTCTCTCTTTCTTAAATGATGTGCTACTCTGTGTATGAGTCTTTAAATCCTTTTGTATGTAATAGTGTTTCAATTTGTGTTGTAGAACGCCAGAGGACTTGGATCTCAGCTAAAAGACAGTATCCCAGTTCCTGAACTGTCAGCAAGTGGGCCTTTTGAAAGTCATGATCTTCTTCGGAAAGGGTAAGGGGAATTGTGGTTTGGACTTGGCTTCACTGAAATGTGTCAGGGAATTGGTCCTCATGATGGTCTTTAAGCATTTTGGTAAGTTGTAAATGAATATTTAATGTAGGGTATAGCAAGTAACGGACCCTTGATGTTTCCTGTAGTAGAATAAGCTTCTTACAGGAGTTGTAGGGTTCCAGGATGGGGCATCTTCCTAGTAGACCACACCCAGTCGTGTGTCTTGGGAGGACTCCATGCTGCTACAATGACTCAGAACTATTGCTGTTATCTGCTGAAGTAGTGCACTTGTTTTTGGAGGCCACTAGAACATAGCAGTTAAGATGATAAACTCTGGACTCAGACGGCCTGGTTTGACTCCCAGCTCTGCCACTCACTAGATCCGCGTCTCCTGGCAAGCTGTGCTCAGTGTCCTCGGCTATAACATAGGGCTCGTAGTAGTGCATCTCCTTGGAGGAGTGAATGAACCAGGACCTGCGTAGGTAAACACTGAGCAGCTGGTGGCCCTGCTGTCTTTCTTTTCTGGCTTCAGCTTTTCTGTGTTTTAGAATTTATATCTAATGGTACAGTGTTTTCTTAAAATTCTAATGCTAGTGTCTAGAGTCATAACATAATCCCTAAAAGGTGCAAATCCTGATGAGTTTTTCCATAAAAATGTTCTTTTTTTTTTTTCCTCTCTTCCCAGTTAGCTGGTAAGACTGCATGAGACACTTTTTGTGTGTTGTACTTCTTGGATAGCGTCTGTCCAAAGGCGGTGCTCAGTAATGATGTGTGCAGGATTTCGTTCAGTTCTCAGATCCTGGCTTATACAGTATTTAGCGTGACAGTAGTCTAGTTGTGCATTATGAAACAGTACTTTGCTCATGAAAAATGTTCAGTTAATGTGCTTGGACGCGTATTTTTGAAATGTAAAATATTGAGAGGAGAGGCTCAGAGATTTCATAGACTGGGAGAAGCATGTCATTGAACTTAGTCATAACAAACACGTTTGCTGAATTCCTTTTTAAAAATTATTTATTTATTTATTTAAGAGAGAGAGAGAGAATAGACATTCCAGGGCCTCCAGCCACTACAGATGAACTCCAGATGCATGCGCCACCTTGTGCATTTGGCTTATGTGGGTACTGGGGAATTGAACCTGGGTCCTTTGGCTTTGCAGCCAAATGCCTTATCCACTGAGCCATCACTTCAGCCCGTGTTGAAGTCTGTTTAGGTACAGAGCATCATTTAGCAACAGTGTTTGGAAGGGTCCCTTTGGTGATTGAAATCTTGACCATCAGTGTCTATAAACTGCTGCATTTTGAAACAATTACACAGAAAATTAGACTATTTTCATTGAGCAGTCTATGGATTTTTAATACATATTGACTCCTTTAACTACCTATACAACCAACACAGAACAATTTTATCACTCCTCCCCCACCCCAAACTTCTGTGTGTATTACTGCTGTTTTGTTATACGTTCCTATTATATAATCATGAAGTTGTTTTTTGGTGCTGGGATTGAGTCGTGCATGCTAAACACATGCACAATTGCTGAGCTCTACCCACACCTGTGCTGTGTGCCATCCTAGTACTGTCGTACCTTTATATGAACAGTTTGAAACTGTGAGTATTGAATAGTATGTAGTTTCCATTTTAAATATTTTTCCCTTCTCCAGGTTTTCTTGTGTGAAAAATGAACTTTTGCCCAGTCATCCTCTTGAACTGTCAGAAAAAAATGTAAGTATATCTTTCTTTTTTTAAAAGTATTTTCATTTTATTTATTTATTTGAGGGAGAGAGAGAGAGAGAGAGAATGGGGCCAGGGCCTCCAGCCACTGCAAACAAACTCCAGATGCAAGCACCACTTTGTGCATCTGGCTTACATGGGTACTGGGGAATCGAACCTGGGTACTTTGACTTTGCAGGCAAGTGCCTCAACTGCTAAGCCATCTCTCCAGCCCCCTTTAATGTAAGAGAGCGAGAGAAAGAATTGGCATACCAGGGCCTCCAGCCACTGCAGTCAGACTCTAGACGTATGTGCCCTCATGTACGCATGTGCAGCCTTGTGGGCTTGTATCACTTTGTGTGTCTGGCTTATGTGGTACCTAGAGAGTCAAACATGGGTCCTTAGGCTTCTCAGGCAAGCGCCTGAACTGCTAAGCCATCTCTCCAGCCCGTTATATCTTTCATTTTATCTTCTGGAGATAAGCATTGAGGATTACTTTTGTGGTTTCATTTGTTAGAAACAATTCTGGTGCTGAGGATTTGACCACGAAGCCTTACTTTCAGTCTCTGTTGAAAGCCCTCATTCAGAGTATCTTTTTGGTCTTTTTATGGACATCTCTGAAGGGTGCCCATCACTCCTTCCTGTCCTTTCATAATTTTCTCATCTGATAAACCTGTTTCCCATCATTGTGCTTCTGGCATCAAAGTCCACTCCTAGCTTTGACCTGTTTCTCTCCCCTTGCATATCCTATCTACCAGTCAGGATCACGGGCACAGGGGTACACAGATGAACATGGCAGTCACTGCCCTTAAGAAACTTAAATTTTAGTGGGAGGTATCAGTGAATAGGAGGCTTCATATAGGGCTAAAGAAAGCCCAGGATGTAGCACACACTGCTGCTTAGGGCTTTGGAAAGGCTTTATAGACAAGGAGACACTGGAACAGTTTTAGGTCACTTTTTAGGTAGAAAAAGGTCACTCCAAAGAGAGGCTAGCATGTCCAGATGTTTAAAGACGATGAGAGGTGTCTCAAAGATACGTTTAGAATAAGAAGATGGGTAGTCTATTGCTTAGGGAATGTGGTTCAGTGTTTTCCAGGTAACAGAAAGTTCATCCCTTGACCTTTTTGTTCCTCTTTAGCAAAAGGGAAGATTTTGTTGTAAGATAGAGCAGAACAAGTTATAAGAATTACAGAACTGAAACTTGAAAAAAAATTATTCATTTGCATGTGTGTGGGAGCACGCATGGGCCTCTTGGTACTACAAACAGACTTCAGACACATGCATCATTCTGTCCAGCTTTACTTGGGTGAGGGGAATCAGACCCCAGTCAGCAGGCTTTGTAAGAAATCACCTCTGAGTGCTGTTGAACTATCTCCTCAGCCTTCTAAAATTGAAACTTAAGATGAGAAGAGTTCTTAATTGCTTTGAGTGCATTTAGGTTTTAGGCTCAGTTTTGCCACCCAAATACAGACTTCAAAACATGATTATGAACCATAATCACTGAAGATGGACACATATTCCACTTTTCTAAAATGATGTAGTCAGAAATCAGTTGGTGATAAGCCAGAGTTCTACCACTGACCCAACTTTTTCTCCAGTCCTCAACTTTTTTGTGTGGAGCTGGGAGGGTCTCACTAAGTTATCAGGCTGATCAGACTCACGTTGCCGCCCAGGCAGGCTTTATTCTTGTAATCTCCTTGCCTTGACCTCCTAAGGAGCTAAGGCTTGTGTCCTGAGGCTTCCTTATACTTTTTCCATATGTGAGTGTGGTGCTAGGGATGGATGCTAGGGCCTGTTGCATGCTAGGCCAGTACTCAGCAGCTGAGTTGTATCCCCAGCCCTGGTACTGTTCTTGAGTGGACTGTTTGAATGGCTGTAAGTATTTAGTAAAAGAAGCAGTTATCATGAGGAATTGAATGAGTTCATAGAGCTCATCTTAATTTGGTCTTTCATTAAATTACCAAGTTAATCAAGGGACCAAATTATCTGACAAAAGATAAACCCCAAGAAAATGTTCCCAATATGCCAATTAAGGGAACAAGTAATGGTGAAAAGCAGAGAGATTTACGCAGTGTGGGCACCTTGGGAAGGAGAGCTGTAAAGGGCTCATTGACTCAAGCTCATGATGACATAAGCTTTAGGTTTCTATAGAGGAAGAATTGGGCGGGAGTATGCATAATAAAGCAATCCTGTGTGGGCGTGGCCTCCTCACCTCTCACCTTGCTCTTGTAAAGGGAGTTGCACAGGGAATTTCTTGAGGAACTAGGTAGATGGTTCTCAGTAGCTGATCTCTTCTGCTCTAGGGTGCGGCCTCACCCTCTGGACAGTTGACCTCAACTGAGGGATGGTCTGTTTTGTGAAGTTGTGCTCTTCCTGGACTACAAGTTTGGGACAATGATATATCTGTGCCTTCAGCCTTGAAGATGGAGAGAGGTTAGACAGACAGTTCTTGAGTGATTAACATGCAGACCTGCAGAGGTGAGCAGGCGACCCAAAATACAGGGAACAGACAGAATGAAGGCAGACAGACCAGACATTTATACTACATTTAGTTACCCGTGTGAGTCCAGATGAAGAGTTGACAGTTTATCAAATGCTGCTGCTAAGGGCCTGCTTGGAGAATATGTCAGGGAGTGGTTTCTGGTGGTGACTGTACCCAGGCAGCAGTGACAGGAATTGTCAATGTAGAAAGGATATACATATGCGCAAGGTACCTGATCATAATTCCCACCACCCTTCTTTGTCCTCCCTCCCAACCCCACTCCACTGGACCCCTTTCCAAGTAGTCACTTTCTGCACCCCCACCCCAATGTTATGCAGGTCTTGTGTTAATACTGTCAGTCAGTGTCAGGTCACGAAGGCAATGGCCACTTTGTGCCCCAAATGCAGCATTCCAAAACCTTCCTCCCATCCTTTGGTTCTTACATTCGTACCACCACCTCTTCTGCAATGGGCTCTGAACTTGGAGGGTGTGATAAGATGTCTCACTTAGTGCTGTGTACACTCCTCAAAACTGATCACTTCTCAAAACTTTGATGAGTTTTGAGTCACCCCAGTAGTCACACCATCTGAAAAGAGAAGCTTCTTTAACCAGAAGTGAGAGTAGCATTGATATGTGGGCATAAGCATAAACATTTAGAGGGAAGTTTGGTTAGGGTAGTCGGTAGTTTTTTTTGAAGGGCCAGCAAGCAAAGTTTATTGAAAAGTGAAAGTAGAGAAAAGCTCCCATCACAGAGAAGGGTCCCAGAAAAATGGGTAGACCTTAGTAAAGATCTTGACTTCTACCTATGAAGGCTATTTTACAAAGACTAAGAGTAGATAGAGGGCTGGGAAGATGACTTAGTAGATAAAGGCACTTGCTTGCAAAACCTGCCAGTCTGGGTTCAGTTCCTCAGTATCCATGCAGAGCCAGATGCACAAAGTGGCAATGTGTCTGGAGTTAATTTGCATGGGTAAAAGGCCATTCTCTCTCTCAAATAAATAAAAATGCTTAAAAAAAAAAAAAGAGTAAATAATGGGCCTATTTTCAGAAATCTATGTTGTAGAATTGAGTCGAGATACTCAATTTGCCTGTGGTACATTAAGAGTTGAGTTTCATGAAAGTATTATGAGATCTTCATAAAAGTATGATTTCAGTTTTTAAAAAGAAACAAAAATACTGATTAGTAGTACCTTCTACTAAAAGGCTTTTCAGAGTTTTTTTTTCTGAAATCAATTTACCAAAATTGAAGCTTAAAAATTGCAGTTTAATTAAGCTATTATAATGATTTTTGTGGATCTCAAATTATTTTTACCTTTTCTTTGCCCTGCAAGTTTTATAGTAATTAAAATCAAAATCACCGTTGTAGTTGTATCAATGTTCTTTTTTACCTTTTTGTTGTTGTTGTTTTTTGAGGTAGGGTCTCACTCTAGTCCAGGCTGACTCTATAGTCTCATAGTGGCCTCTAACTTACCGTGATCCTCGTCCTCTGCCTCCTGAGTGCTGGGATTAAAGGCATGAGCCACTACGCCCAGCTACTTTTTATATTTAAATATATATATATATATTGTTTATTTGCGTGAGAGAGAGAGAGCGGGAGAGAGAGAGAGAGAGAGTGAGCATGTCAGGGCCTCAGCTGCTGCAAATGAACTCTACATGCATGTACAACTTTGTGCATCTGGCTTACATGGGTCCTGGGGAATTGAACCTGGGTCCTTTGACCTTGTAGGTAGGCACCTTAACCGCTAAGCAATCTCTCTAGCCCTAAATATACTTTTGTAATTTGCAAAAATGTTCCTGAATTTGTTTTTTAAATGGAAAATTTCAGTGGTGATTTTACAATGGTGACGTACATCTGAGGCTGGATAAAATGTAGTCCTAAGTGTTGTAAGCTCATCAAGAAGAAAATGGGAAATAGACTTTGCTTTTGTTTCAGTTATGGATTTTAAATCCTTACATGTTGTGTTATATGCGTATCAATGGTGAGACTTGAGTATAGTAGTTTTATAATTACACTGTTCTCTGTAGTTCCAGCTTAACCAAGATCAAATGAATTTTTCCACACTGAGGAACATCCAAGGTCTGTTTGCACCACTGAAGTTACAAATGGAGTTTAAGGCAGTGCAACAGGTGAGTTTAACTCTTCCACGTGTCCCACACATTTCTGTTTTCATCACACTGTTCACACTCCACTTGCTTTGTTCCCTTCCAACCCTTCTGCTTCCTCCTACTTACGATATGACCTTGACTCCTGCTTCGTGGAGGAAAAGGTTGCTCAGTAGAAAACTGTGTGAACCTACAATGTGTGGCTTCTTGGACGTTTGTCCTCTTTCTGTGAGTTATGTTGAATTTGGGGTGTGCTAGGAGAACCCAGATGATGGCGTTGGTACCGTTTGTACATAGCTTGGAATGCCTGCAGCTACTTGGAAGATGTCCTTCCTTCTGCCTGTTAGAACCATTCCCTGCCTGTGCTCTGGGTTCTGTCCTATCACCAGCTTCAGGGGATTCCCTTTGTCCTCATTGCTGTCTAGCAGATGCCGGTGTCATCGCAGCCTCTGCATGTGTTTACATCTGTAAAGTCACCGGTGTCCATCAGGAGCTGCATTCACATTGTCTGCTTCTGTTTCCTCACATGGTCCTTTACCTTTTGTTCCATGCGCCCAACTCCTGTGGCTGTCATCACACCAGGAATGTGCTCCTGAGCTCTGTAGACATGCCTTCACCCTCACTGCATTTAAACTCTAGCCTTTGGCAGTCATAACTCCCTTCTTTCCTCTTGACTTTTGTAACACCACACCTTTCAGGTCCTCCTCTCTGAAACTTCATTCTTAGATATTTGTGTAGGATTATTTTTTTAATCTCTTAACTGAAATGCTACTTTTGTTAGTACCCCATCTTCTCATTCTATTTCCTGCCTATTCCTCTTTAATTTTCATTTATATATTGTTGTTGCTTAAGTTACAACTTGAGAATTATAAATCTACACAAACTTGATGGGATTGGTGAGTGTTAATAAAAGCTATAGTATCTACATGTTTTTAAAAAGTTTTGAGAAATATTTTAAAACTTGGTTTGTTTTTAAACATGAACTGTTCTTTCCCATTGTTTTACTTAGTTGTGTGAAAATTTCAAGTAGCGTGAAGAACATGAAATTATATATTCTGGTTTTTTCCCTTGGTTTTTCTAACCGTGCCCCTTTATACTTTGCCCAAAGGTTCAGCGTCTTCCATTTCTGTCAAGCTCTAACCTTTCACTGGATATTTTGAAAGGCAATGATGAGACCATTGGCTTTGAAGATATCCTTAATGGTGAGTGTCATTCAACCCTTCTTCTGGAACCCGTCACACAAGATCATAGCACAGTCCCTGTGCCCATAGAGCCCACGGCTGTATTTACTCACAGCAGTAAGATAGGATTTAATGGTAACAACTATTCTTTAGCTGTTTTTAAAAGTAAAGATTGCTTATGAGAAATTCCAAGGTTATTGTCGTTTCTGTCAAGTCACAGCAGTCATCTACTCACGTCCTGAGCATCAAGGCTGCTGTGTCAGTCTACAGTGCTCTTTTCTTTCTGGGAAGAAAACTCATGTTGGGTTGAGAGAACAAGACCCGCTGGGTGTATGACACATGTGTTGATTCCTGAAAGATCCATGAATTTGTTGTGCTAAAATTAGAAGACTATTTTGGGCAGAAGAACCATTATGTCCAGAGTCTCTCTCTCATGTAGCAGCTAAACAACGTGAGGGATTTGAGATCTTACCCTGCTTGCGTGCTGACAAGTTAGCCTCCCATGGTTTTATGGGTGATGCCCAAGACTTAGCTCCCTGACACAGGAAAGGAAACTAGGATGTCTTTGATGTCATTATAACGTGAGTGGAATTTACAAACTAAATTCAGTTTGAGCCATTAGGTTTGAGGCTCCACCCCAGATCAGTGTTGAGTGGAAGGGTAAAGGCTTCTCCTTCTTTGCTTAGGAAGCCTTGGTTAATTTTTAAAGTTATTTTTAGGCATATTACCATTGTTATTTGGGGCTGGAGTTAAAGGCAATTGGAAAGCCTGTTGGCCCCAGTTCAATTCCCCAGCGACCCACTCTTGTCTGATTCATCTATAAACATGAGAGTGAAGATGTTACAAGATTTTTTACTTTAGAATTCTGATTTATGATTGTGTGGGTTCAGGGGGGAAGAAAACAATACAGATAAAATATTCTTGCAAATTAGTTGTTCTCAGACTCAAACAAAAAGCCACAGGAAAACTTCAGAATCTTGAAAAAGGAGAACTTTTTCAATCTACTTTTTTCTTTTTATTATTTATGTGTTTATTTGAGAGAGAGAAAGAGAATGGGTACACCAGGACCTGTAGCCACTGCAAACAAACTCCAGAAGCATGTGCTACCTTGTGCATCTGGCTTACATGGGTCTTGAGGAATTGAACCTGGGTCCTTTGGTTTTGCAGGCAAGCATCTTAACGGCTAAGCCATCTCTCCATCTCTCTCTCTTTTTTCCTTTTTTTTTGTGGTTTTTTGAGGTAGGGTCTCACTCTAGCCCAGGCTGACCTGGAATTAACTCTGTATTCTCCGGGTGGCCTCAAACTCATGATGATCCTCCTACCTCTGCTTCCCGAGTGTTGGGATTAAAGGCGTGCGCCACCACGCCCGGCTTTTTTTTTGTTGTTGTTGGCTTTTCGAGGTAGGGTTTCCCTCTAGCCCAGGCTGACTCAAAATTCACTGTGTAGTTTCAGGGTGGCCTTGAACTCACAGTAATCCTCCTACCTCTGCCTCCCAAGTACTGGGTTTAAAGGCATGTGCCGCTATGCCCAGTTTTATTTTTTTTCTTTTTAAATCAAGTATTAACATATAATTGATAGGTCATTGGATATATTCATTTTTAGGCATACAGTTCTGTGGGTCTTAACAACTGTACGTAGCTGTCCTGGCAGTCCAGATACAGAATGTTTTCATTGCTCTCAGAGTTCCTTTGGTCCCTTTGCAGTCAGTCCCCAGCTCTAGCCTCAGGCAGCTCCTCGTCTATGGTCTGTCACTTTGGATTAATTTTGGCTGCTAAAGTTTTAAGTGGTCTGGAGAGATTGCTCAGGGCTTAAGGTGCTTGCCTATAAAGCATAACAACCCAGGTTGGATTCCCCAGTACCCATGTAAAGCCGCACAAGGTGCATCTGGAGCTCATTTGCAGCAGCTGCAGGCCCTGGTGTGCCCATTCTCTCCCCTCTCCCCACTAGTAAATAAATGCATAACATATTAAAAAAATTTTATGTAAATAGAACCATTGAATATATATTTTTTAAGATTCTTAAACTATTTTTCATTTGTTTTCAGATCCGTCACAAAGTGAACTAATGGGCGAGCCACACTTGATGGTGGAGTATAAGCTTGGTTTACTGTGATACGCTCACTGTTCGTGGATGAGTGGCTGCGTCTGTTTCAGTTGTTTCTGTTGTAATTTGATGGATGCAACATTATTAAAATACTGACAAGAGAATCCGTTTCAGTGATCATTTGAAGTTACTCCAGTCTGGTTTATGACTGTGCTACACTTGAAGTCACTATGAGAAGATTAATTTTAAAACTCTTAACTTCTATTAAAGCAGTAGCTTTTTAGGTTTTTGCAATTTTGTTTCTCATTAATGTTACAAAATTGTCCACAGGTTGCAATTCAACTTATTTTTTATGTCTTTTATAACTTGAAGTAGCTTCATGTTTGCATGCAGTATGTGGCAGCACCTTTCAGAACAAGCATTTGTGATGGGTCAGTGTGCACACTTCAGAATGGGTGCAGAGCCTGGTCTTGGTGTCATCTGTTAGTGTGTTTGCTGTTTTTATGCTATTGTACAATCATGGCTATTTGTGAAAATACAGATATTTTAATTTTGGTTTTGTATCTAATGTGAGAAGCTAAGCAACCAGCAGATATAGGTTAAACTGTTGTACTTCATAGATTTAATAATTTATAAACCTAGAATATAAACACTAAAGCTTTTCAGAATGATAATGAATATGTCATTTTGTACTAGTTCTAAAATAGGACTTATCAGGGTTTTAGGAACATTAGTTAAGTTACAGATACTGTGATGTCCACTTTAGGAGTGGGCTGCTGTTGACATCAGTGAGTAGCAACAAGGAATGCAGCTCAGTGGTCTACAATGCATGGCACATGCATTTACGGTTATGCAGCAAACTGAAGGCACAGGAGGGGATTTTGTTTTCAATTTCTGAGCCCGGGCTGGCGTTGAACTTAGCCACTATGCTCAGCTCTACAAGGAAAAGATTTTGAAACTGATCGTTTGTATTAAAACAGTAGCCTGGGAGTCAGCTATGCTCACCACTATGCCACCAATGCTGCAGCTAAAACAGTGGCACACATGGCTTTAAACAGTTGCTGAGTGTCCTGGAGGTTGCTGCATCCATAGTTTGCTCTCTGCAACCCAGAGTTACTTAGATCAAAATGTGAGTCGTGCCAAGGTTGACAAATCTTGATAGGGATCAAGTGACATGTAAAAAGGGAAAAACCACCTCTTGACCTGGCTAATGAGGCTTGCCTTGGCTAACCTACTTTTACTTAATGCAGAAATCAAGAATTAACAGAGTCACTAATGATATGTTCATTTTCAAGTGCAGTTGGAGATTTCTTCTGTTTTTTGGACCTTGGAATAATAAGCTTCTCCTTTACTGGTGGGGCCACTAGGGAATTTACAAGTATCGTTTAAGTGGAAACAACACTTTAAATTTAGAAGTTGGTCATCGTGAATAGTGCCGACTTCTTGGTGGTCTGTTTCCGCTTCGCTGTCCCCATGCATTGATGACAGCAGTCCTCTGATTGATGCAAAAATCATCTAGGAGGGCTGGAGAGATGGCTTAGTGGTTAAGGCGCCTGCCTGCTAAGCCTAAGAACGCCAGTTCCAATCTCCAGCGGTTCCAATCTCCAGGTTCCACGTTTAGCCAGATGCAAAGTGACGCAAGGGCGCAATGCCGCACTTGCCCCACAGATCGGGGACACAAGACCACATCTGGGTTTGTTTTCATCCGACTCCTGTCCTTGGTCTCCATAATTGCAAGGACAGCTCAGCGGCTGAGAGACTGCTGGCGTGACCATTCTCTGTCTGTCTTTCTCTCTCTCTCTCTCTCTCTCTCTCCAAAAAAGTAAAATAAAATATTTTTAAAAATCATTTAGGAATCTTTTTTGTTGTTGTTATTTTATTTATTTATTAATTAGAGACAGAAGGAGAGAGAAAACGAGAATTGGTGCACCAGGGCCTCTAGCCACTGCAAATGAGCTCCAGACATATGTGCCATCCTGTGCATCTGGCCTGCGTGGGACCTAGAGAATCGAACCTGGATCCCTAGGCTTCGCAGGCATGTGCGTTAACTGCTAAGCCATCTCTCTAGCCCAGAATCTTGAAGAAATTTGATGCCAGGGTCTGAGTCACTTCCCAGGGTAGATCCCGGGAAATGTAGCTTTTCAAGCTTTCAAGCGTGGGAACCTTGGTTGTCATGTGCTTGCTTTCTGTGCTTGCTTTGCCCTTTGCTTTGTTTGTGTTCTGCTGTGTAGTCTGCCCGCTGTCCTGCCTCACTTCTTGAGTGCTGAAATTTCAAGGGTTCCCCCATCATACCCAGCTTTTGGTCACAGACATTAAGTGGCAGCCGTCACTTTCCCTCAGTGGTGGTGTTTTTGAGTAGTTCTAATCTACGGTGCTTGCCTGGGATTGGGAAATGGTTTGGGTTCCTTCAAAAATCAGCTGCAGGTCCTGCTGAGTTGCCTCCAAAATCTTTAGGCAATTTTCTTATAGATGCTATGGTTTTGTTGGATTTGTGAACATTTTTTCTTGCCAGTATTTTGCTTCTGAAATACATTCTTTGGGTTCAGAATCCTTCACAGGTGGGTTCCTAATACAATGAGTTTTCTCTTAGTGTACACACACTCACAACTTCACTTCTAACACCCGAGTGTGTGACCAGTTCTCCAGCAGATATCAACAGGCTGTCCTAAAATTTCATTCTTTTTTGATTGAGTCTCCCAGGAGTTGGAGCCAGATCGCAGGTTAAAGACTGTCTCACAAGACCGCCCCAGTGCAGGCATCCCCGTTGTAAGTTGTGCTAATGACAGGCTATCCGTAAACAGGGTTTCATCCGACTCCTGTCCTTGGTCTCCATAATTCGCAAGGACAGCTCTCAACTAAGGGGGAAAACACCCACAAAGGACAGAGTCCAGCAGCCAGATGGAAGACATGCATAGGGCAGGGAATGTGGCCAGAGGATGGAGATCTCAACACAGCAAGCTCCAGTTGTATCAACCTGTAGGTTCTGGGCCCCATTTTGTAGAGATTAACTCAATCAGGCCCGTTTCCCTTTCCTAGAGGATGGGCTGAGGGCTGGAAGTGCCAGGCTTCTCATCTCAGTTTCAGTGCTGGATTAAACTTTGGGCTGGGAAATAGCTCAGTTGGTAAGTTAGAAGAGTTAGAAGAACCCACATAAAAGTGCTGGGCAGGGTGGCATGTACTTGTAATCCCAGCACTGAGTAGGCAGAGGCAGGAAGGTCTCTGGGGCTCATTCACCAGCTAGTCTTGACCAATGAGAGATCCTGTCTCAAAAAAGGCAGGCTTCACATACAAGTACCTTTACCAGGAGCCAATTCCCTGGCCTTTGACTTGCTATTTTTAATAAAATAAAAACTGATTTTGTTTATGATTTTAAAACTTAAAAATTCAGGGCTGGAGAGGTGGTTCAGCAGTTAAGGTGCTTGACTGCAATTCCTGATAACCCAGGTTTGATTTCCCAGTAGACACCTAAAGCCAGATGGACAAAGTAGTGCATGCATTGGAGTTCCTTTGCAGTGGATGGAGGCTCTGGCACACCCCTACTCATTCATTCATTCATTCATTCATTCACTCATTCACCCATTCATTCTGTCTCTCCTTGCAAATAAATCTTTAAAAAAAAAATTAAAAACCTTAAAATCCAGACTTGCGGGCTGGAGAGATGGCTTAGTGGTTAAGGCACATGCCTGTGAAGCTTAAGGACTCCGGTTCAATTCTCAGGTACCATATTAGCCAGGTGCACGTGGTGGCGCATGCATCTGGAGTTCATTTGCAGTGGCTAGAAGCCCTAAATAAATAAAAATTAAATCTTTAAAAAAAAAATATCCAGACTTCCTGGTAAGATGGCAGATTAGAATACTCACCAACAAAACCCAGAGAAAAGAGATAATACACTCATGCAATAGCTTTGTTTTTTAATTTAATTTTAGTATACTTTGCCCTTTTTGATAGTTGGTATACTATGTAGCTTCTTATTTTTAGTATGTGTGGTGGTTTGATTGTGAATGTGTGTCCCCCATAGTCTCAGGGATTTTTGATGAAGACTGAGCTTTCACCTTGAGTCTCCAGCAGCCCTACTGGAGGAGGTGTCCCTGGGAGGTGGATCTGTAGTCCAGCTCTACGGTGTATTCAGAGCCAGCTGAAGAGCTGATGTTTGGTGGTGTCTCTACTATGCGTCTTTGGACGTGAGCCAGCATTTCCCACCATTCATCATGTTTTCCCTGGATTCTGTAAGCCTGGAATAAACCCTTTTCTCCCATAAGCTGCTTCTGGTTGGGTGTTTGTCTGACCCACGAGAAAGTAGCTGCAACAGTATGCTTCATTATTGCATCTTCATTCTTGCAGAGGTATCTCATAATGGCTTTGCTTGTGGTTGTATATTATACAGTTAAAATTTAGGATTCTTCTGTTGTTTCTCCACCCAGTCTCCGGACTTTCTCCTCATTACTTGTATTTGACCTGTGATGCCAACCTCTCCCACTTCCTGTCCTTACCACCCTGCACCCTACTTACACATCCTTCCATGGCCTTAAGAAACTCTAAAATCTGGGGAACATAATAGTATCCTAACTCTCCCCTCCTAGATACCTTTGCTACCTCTATGTTTTTCAAAGTTGATCTAAAACTGATTCATATCCTAAGCCTTCTCCCTTCCTATTTCTAATCTTAGTAACCAAAATCCTAATATATTACATACCAGCCTTGTTCTTTTACCCACCATCTTTTAAAGCAAAGGAACCATTGTTAATTGGCTACTATACCATTTCCATACTATACCATGGGCATATCCACCAGCTTTTGTCTACTCTTACTGCACATCCAACCAACCAACCAGGCAAGATGTGTCCACTGGTGCAACAGTGAGTGTGTGACTTTAATAGGAGGAACCAGCTGCTCTGATTGGAGTTGAGGAATTCATGCCTGATATGGAAACCTAGTCAAAAGTCAGTGAACTGAAGAGGTCAAAGCCCTAGAAGAGAAGCTACCCGTGTTGCTGGGCTAAATGTGTATGTTGTGACCATAAACTGCCCCTAAATACTTATTTTGGTGCACATAAATTAATGGTGTTCTCGGTTTTGCTGAAAGAAACTTCTCTTTGCTGCAGGTGGCAATCACAGGGGACTCTCAAAACTCATCAGAGTGCAGAGAATAAGTGGCTGTGGAATGCTCTAATAAGTGGGATCTCTGTATCACCCTCTCTGAAGTGCAGAGAGCATAGTGGAAGAAAGGACATAAAGAATGTCTAGAAATTTTTAAATTTCCTTTTTGATTTCTTTGATTACCTTTTCGTTACTTAATGCTGAGTTGTTCAGCTTCCAAGTGTTGGTGGATTTTCTTTGTTTTGCTTGTTAATCTCTAGCTTTATTGCTTTATTGTGGTTTGAAATAGTGCATGGAATTACACTGATGTTCCTGAATTTGTTGAGACACGCTTTGTGCCCCAGTATGTGATCTATTTTAGAGAAGGTTCCATGAGCTGCTGAGAAGAATATGTATTCTGGAAAATTTGGGTGGACTATTCTGTAGATGTCTGTTAAGTCCAACTGATCTATGATAAAGTCCTTTATTTCACAGTTAATTTTCGGCTTAGATGATCATCTAATGATGACAGTAGAATATTAAGTCTCCTATAATTGTGTTGGAGATTATTTTTGCTTTAGTGTCTAACAGAATTCGCTTTATAAAATTTTGTGTTTCTTTGGTGCATATAGGCTTATGATTGTAATTCTTTTATATTGTTCCTTTGATGAGTATGAAGTATCCTTCTTTATCTCTTTTGAGTACACTTGGTTTGATGTCGGACACAGGCAGGGCCCTGGGTGAAAGCAGGCCTAAGCTATGAGACTTGACTAGGGCCCCCAGGCTACAGAGAGGTAGCAGCAGCCTGAACCCAAGGCGAATCTCGAGTCCCAGGAACTGGCAGAAGTAAGGCCCCTACCCCCTCTTGGGGGTTGCAGTAAGCCTGGACCCCTGACGAATCTTGGGCCCCAAGACTGGCAGGAGGAGGGCTGTTCCCTACCCCCAGCCCAGGGCACCAGGATGTCCTGATAAGACTCAGGCTTCACTCATAGCCCTGTGACCTTTGGCCAGTTACCTAGGAAACTCCTTATACAGTATCAGCCAACAACCTTTACATAGCCCTACTTACCCATGACTCATACCCTATACCTCTTCCCACCACTACATAGATCACCTGACGCTCTCCCTACCTGCTGGAATGAACATCCCTATATGCCAACTAGGCATCGGCAAACAACCTTTGAACCCACCAATCCCCTTGGGACCCTCTTCCTGCTCTCTTTCAAGTGCTTATAAAAACCCAGTTCCGTATTGAATAAACGAGAGCTGTTCTCTGAAGCTTCTCCCGGGTGTTTTTCCTGTCCTACTCACAGCTGCTCAAGACCCTGCTCCACAGTTGCCTGGATGCCTCCAGGGAGCTGGTGTGCAGTGGCCCCTTGAGCAATCAGGGACCCATGGTTTGAAGTCCATTTTGTCTGATATCAGCCACCCCTGCTTGGTTTTATTTCCATTAAGGTGGTGTCTTTATTGGTAAGGTGGGTTTCCTATAGGCAGCAAGTGGATGGCTCCATCTTTCTGATCCAGCTTTTAAGCCTGTGTCTTTTGATTGGGGTGTTGAGGCCATTGGTGTTTAAAGTTATAACTGTGAGGTCTGAGGTAATCCCTGTCAAGTTGGAGGTTTTGAGGATTTTGTTGTTTTCTTGGAATTAATATGTTTTCATGACTGTTCTACTCATGGTTGTTAAATAAGTTACCAGAGGATGCATTTTGTAAACCATAAAGTCTTTATTTTTAATTTTAGTTTGTGAAGAACAATGGACAGGATGAAAATTTTAAAAAATTAAGCCAAATCCAGTTATTATGTGGGCCCTCACCACAGAAAACATTAGCTAAATCTAAAAGGAATGGTGTTGGGGAATTATAATATCTAAATTTCAATTGTTATTTGCTGGTTGGGCAATCATTACCATATAGGAAAAAAAATCCCTAAGTAATATCATTAAACAGAAAACAGAAAGTTTCTACTTTCAGCAAATTTCATAAAAGTTACTCATCTAGTGGCATTTCAAGGCATTTGTGTTATTATATATAAATAGCTTAGGGAAAATGGAGGAGATTAAAGGATCCACGAAGATGCATAACTCAAGTTCAGAAGTGTATGGGCTGGGCTTGGGGAGATGACTCAGCTGGTATAGGGCTTGCTGTGCAAGTATGAGGACCTGAGTCGAGACGCCCACTACCCAGGTAAAATCCATGGGCAGCAGTGCACCTGGCATCTCAGTGCTGGGGAGGTGGAGACAGGAGGAGTCCTGGGGCTTACCACCGAGCTAATGTAGGTGAATTAGTGAGCTCCAGGTTCAGTGAGAGATTATCTCAAAAACTAAGGTAGAGAATGGTTGAGGAAGAAACCTGATACCACCTTTTGGCTTCAACATGTATGAACACACATGTGCACATGCTCGCACACACTCCTGTCTGTGCCCACATGCACACCACCCTATACACACACACAAAGTATATGGACGAACATACTTTTCAGTTGATTTACAGGGCTGGTTTAATGATGACTCCAGATAGGAGTGATCATCTTTTTGACTTAATGATGAGACATTAAATATGTAACTTTAAATGATTTCTTTTTAACAAACAAGAGTAAAAAATTCCATTATTTAGCTGAGCTCTACAAATGTTTATTGAGCATACAATGAGAGGTGACTGTCAAGTAGGAAAACCACCACCACACAACAGAAAGAAAATGCTAGGCTGGAATTACTGGTAACCCAAAGGGCCTTGGGAGGGGTCCTGAAGGGACTGGGGAATACATGTTGAGAACCCACCCAGGGGAAGCCTTGTGTTGGCTCAGGTGGCAGTTTTGATGGAAGGTGAAGGGAAGGACTAACGGAGTCGTGTGTAAAAGGACACGGAAGCACGAGAGGAAGTGGCTTTTTGTGGAGGGGTGGGGGGAATAGGATGGATCCCAGAACAGGTGTGATGCATTTTGTAATGTCACAAGATGGTGAGGGGTCAGGCTTTGACCACTTGCTCAATCATTCTCAGTGTAAATGATAAGATCCGACACCTGGAAATGCCTCTCCTAGCACAGTGGGGAGTCCGAGCAGGAAGTGGCTAAGGGTTGGAGGTAGAATTCCCAGCCAAGGTTTGCAGAACGTGGACAACCTTCATTGAGGTGGGGAATGCATAGTGGCTCTAAGGTTTCAGTTGCTTCTCACCATCACCAGGGGTTTGCACAGGCTTAAAGTTTCTTCAGAACATTTTATAATTTAATTTTCAACCCACTCACCCTTGAACATATTGTCATGGTTGTCACTGATGAAACACGTTAAGAAAAGTGAAAAATAAACGCATGATGAGTTCATACAATGTTCCTACTTAATAAAAAGAAATAAGACTAAAGTGAAAAGAAAAAGAAGCCAGCCGGGTGTGGTGGCACATGCCTTTAATCCAGCACTCGGGAGGCAGAGGTAGGAGGATTGCCAAGAATTCAGGCCACCTTGAGAATACAGAGTGAATTCCAGGTCAGCCTGAGCTAGAGCAAAACCCAACCTTGGAAAACAAAACAAAAACAAAAACAAACAAAAAAAAGTAAAAGAAGCCAGGTGTGGTGGCGCATGCCTTTAATCCCAGCACTCAGGAGGTAGGAGGATTGCTGTGAGTTCGACATAGTGAATTCCAGCTCAGCCTGGGCTAGAGTAAGAACCTATCTTGAAAAAACAAACAAAAAATTCATATTCTTTCAAGTGCTTCTCTTGTGGGGATTCCATGTCAATTTGATCAACAGTGCCAGTACCATGATGGGTACAGTAAAACAAAGCATTACTCTGGCATAGATAAAATGATGAATATTCAAAATAGACTATTTTCATATCAAGTGAGTCATCCATTAAAAATTTTCATTACACTTTCAAAATCCCTGAGAGGTCAGAAACCTATTGTGCAATGGAGGCCAAAGCCTTTTGGTTTGCATGTGAGACTAGGGCATGTCAGAGAGAGTATTGCCTTGGGCCTGTGCAAAGTCTCTTCAACCCTCCTCTGCTCTTCATTTTCCGTCTCTTCAGTCCATGGAGAAGTCAGAGGGTCTTTGGGTTTTGCCGGGCAGAGTTTGCAAAGGTACAGCATGAAGCGGGGGGCCCAGGCGTGCCTTGTCCATCCGCTCAGCCCAGAAGGAAGCACGTGGAACATGGATTGTCACCAAAATGCTGCCAAAGTCACAATATGTGACTGGCTTTAGTGTTCAGCTATGTCCGACGTGTGGTCGCTGGGTTCTTCCTGTATCAGCAGCGCGTAGCTCCCCTCTTTCCAGCCGATACACTTGACACCGCTAACAAAGCAAGCAAGACATTTTATTTTTATTTTTTAATATTTTATTTATTTATTTGCAAGCAGAGAAAGGGGAGAGAGAGAGAATATAGGTGCAGTAGAGCCTCTAGCCACTGCAAACGAACTCCAGATACATGTGCTACTTTGTGCATCCGGCTTTATATGGGTACTGGGGAATCAAATTGGGGTTTCAGGCTTTGCAGGCAAGTTCCTTAACTGCTGAGCCATCTCTCCAGCCCAAGCAAAGTATTGTAATGGAGACTAGGGAATCACTGATTCAGATTCCATCTTTTCCACCCTTACGTGGCTTTCTGTAAATTACACAAGTCCTGTGTAGCAGCATGTCCTGGAGTTGTGACTCCAACGATTCCCTGACCATAGCCTTCTGAAGACCCAATACAAACCGCCATGACTCTTAACACATAGTATTGTGAAAACAATAAAAACCTCTGTGAGTGTTTTTTCTCTTCTACACTTCTAAGAACCCCATTAGCTACACTGTCTGTTCTTTGGAGTCCCCACAAAACTGTTATAACTAAACCATCGCCAAGGTTCCTGTGAAATAGCCGGAGCCGGGAAGTAAGGCTGTTTGGAATACTAAATAGGACACTATCACTTAGCTGTTCATGAGAATATTTATGAACATATGAAGCTGGAAATGGAAATTTACCCAGCATTCTACTGCCATCTATGTTATTCCTATTAGTCATAATATGTGTGTATTATTTATTTAAACTTTTTCTCATTGTTGGACATTTTGGCCCCCTGAAATTTTTTCTGTAGAGTTTTTTTTTTTTTTTTTTTTAAAGATAGGCTTTTAAAAGGAATCACTGGGTCAGCCACTGTAAACTTATGAGTGTGCACGTGTGTGTGTGTGTGTGTGTGTGTGTGTGTAGTATGTGGGTAGTACATGCATGTGTGTGGAGGCCAGAGGAGAACATCCAATATCCTCTTTTTTTTTTTTTTTTTTTCCCAAGATGGGGTCTCACTTTCGCTCAGGCTGATAGGGAACTCATTTTGTAGTCCCCCAGGCTGGCCTTGAACTCACAGTGATCCTCTTACCCCAGACTGCCAAGTGCTGGGACTAAAGGCACACCCGGATGAGTGTCCTCTTCTGTCACTGTCGCTTGTTTCCTTGAGGCAGAGTCCTCTACTGAACTTGGGGCTGCTGTTTCAGTCTCTGTCTGACCAGCGAGTCCCAACGATTCTGCTGTCCCTGCTCCCCGCAGGCCTAGAGTTGAACACTGGAGCGTGTGGCCCGGCCACAGTTTTCATGTGGAACTGGGAATCAAACTCAGGGTGAATCAGGCCCCCTCGGGCCCTCATGCTTGTGTGTGACGAGTGCTCTAACCCACTGAGCCACCTCCCTAGACTCCGCTAGGAACCTAAAAGGAAGCTGTTGATCAGTGTTCTTGTAATGCTTTGTGACACAGCTGAGTCACGTTATGACCCCCAACAGATACCATTGTTTCATTGAGCACTTGCTGGCAAGCACACATTTGGGTGTAGTGGAACGAACCTTTAATTCCAGCACTCAGGAGACTGAGGCAGGAGGATCACTATGAATGTGAGGCCAGCCTGCACTATGTGTTGGAACCCCATCTTAATTTGCACTCCCTGGAAGACACCTAGTGAAAAACTCACTTTTCATCAAAATTACATCAGCTACAAATACCACTGTCCCTTGTCCGACAGCTCTAAGTGTCAGAATTAAACGGAAATATTCTGTATTGTCCCCGGCTATCCCCGCCCTTTCAGGAATTCAGAGTTTTGGCAGCAGGAAAGTGTGTGCTTGTCTGATTTTTATTTTCAAGGCAGGGTCTTGCTCCAGCCCAGGCTGACCTGGGATGCACTAGGTAGTCCCAGGCTGGCCTTGAACTCAACGGCGATCCTCCTTGAGCCACCACGCCCTGCTTGTCTGATCTTTTCTCCCTTACTTAACATCCTAACCCCAAAGTGCTTGGCAGAGAAGGCCCGGCTCCTTGGTCCCATCTCTTGCTTCTTGTCACTGCTGTGCCATTAGTCATGTGGGAAGGACAGAGCACAGGGGGCATGGGTGAGAGTACTCTTCCCACAGTGCTTTGGACCAGAGGTACCTGCTTGGGTGGCCTGATGACTGCAAATCCAGTTGCTTCACACTTTGGAAGCCACAGGAGGAGATAACTATTTCTTTTGCTATATGCCACCGCTCTATGTGCTATATGGAGTATTCAGAAATACATTTTTGTGCTCTGTGTTTATCTGAATGTTTACATTTTCAAAGGGAATCATGAAACAAGGCAACTCTCAGGAAGAGAATTTATGACACTTGGTGCATTCTCTCTGCTTTCACCATATCCAAAATCCCATAGTGAAGTCAGGCAGTCTTTTAGTATTATGAAGTATTCATGTGTGTGTGTGTGTGTGTGTGTGTGTGTATGTATGGATACACCAGGATCTCTTGCTGCACCAGACACACGTGTCATTTCTTGCATATGGCTTTAAGTAGGTGGCTGGGCAATTGAACCTGTGCTGGCAGGCTTTGCAAGCAAGCCATCTCCCCGACCCCTAAACTCATGTAGCAATTTGTGACCACCAGGGATGTACTGAGAAATGACAGTGTGTTAAAAGAGATAGGGCTAGCTGCCCCCAGATCATTTCCCTGCCTCTGCTCAGCCATGACACTGTCTCTTTCTTCCTAAGTCTCCAAAATTATTGAGAGATGTCTTCATGTCCTGTAGTTCTTGGGGAAAAACACATTCTGAGACAAATTATCAACGGTGAACTATGCCATTTTACTGGTGGTATTAGGGAGTTCACTGAGCCCAGTTGTTCTTTGATAAAACGGTGAAAAAAAAATACATACCACAGACTGATGACTGGAATGACTAAGAGACCAGCAGACAGCAGAAAAACGAAGCCAGGGCACCAAGCAACAGTGACTGAATAAATTCCATTATAAGTAGACGTTGCAATGACGCCACTAAGTGTTTCTAAGACAGCAATGCAAGCCAACAACGCACCTGCGCGGGGTGGAGGGTGGAGGGAGAAAAAGAGAAGGATGAAACAACAAACAGAACTTGAATGGAGAAAAGCTACTCACTGAATCCACAGGGCCGTGCCTTGGTGAACGAAAGCGATGGCCTCAGAATCTGTGAGAAGTCAGTAACCCATTCTGCGGATGACGAAACAGGCAAAGAGCCCACCCTGGGCTTGGATTTGATGGCAGGTATGTGAAAAGCCCTGAAAGGGGCTGCCCTCCAGCGTCCGTGGGACAAAGCGGAAAAGGCACCACCGTGCGGACTGGCTCGGAGATTGCGGAGTCTCCTTTTGCCCCTGCCTCGGGCCACACTACGCAGCTGTTTCCCCGTCCCTGAGTCCACTCACGACACACTGTGAGCGGGATCGTTTCATGGCCATCCGAAAGGTAAGAAAATGCGCTCTGCCTCAGTCAGGAGCACATTCTGTAACTAGCATTCCGCTTCCCTCCAGGGTGACCCAGTAGTGCAGTCGCCGCTATGCTCATGCACGTATGCTTTGTCCCTGAGTAAGGACTGACGTCAGAGTGCGTTGTGACACGATTCTTGAAGGCAAGGTTTTCTATCTCGCTTGCTTGCCCCTGTCCCTGTTCTGGGACACCCTGCCACATGGAGATGGGGATCCTGGGAGTGGTCATCCTTGCTATATAAGGTGTGGCAAAGGGAAGGCCACGCAGCATTGCTCAAAAAGCATGCAGTGAACAAGTGTGAAGGCCAAGGTCACACAGACAGAAATGGATGTTGTCCCACTGACTTTTGGAATCAAAGACCCCTCTGACCAAAGACGTAAACATCTGCAGGTGGGCTGGCTACCTTGATGCATTTATTTCTGTTTTCCTAGTTGGTGTCATGTCATACAGAGCCATTATTTCTACTTGCTGCAGGCTTTCTCTTCAAACCACTGTGCTTGGTCTCTGCTTGCTCGTGAGAACCGTGATGCATTTTTGAACATTGCACACCACGCAAATCATTGTTTGCTTGTACTGCTAAAACCGAGAAGCTGACCTTGAGATAATCTCTCATGAGTCTACCTTCGTGTCTCTTTTCTAAGATTCCCCTTCGCATTGACTTTTCCTAAATAATCTTTTCTGTCCCGTTACACACATTCTCTTCCATTGATTACAGTTTTTCACTGCACGACAGGCCATGCATTCATAAAATAGAGATGTAGCTATGCAAAATACCGTGAGGGCATTTCTGTATCTTCTTTTGACTAAAATGTCGCTGCGTCCTCAGGGCCAGCTGTCCTGATGCATGGAAGACATTTAATAAATATTTGCTAACTAAATAAATGAGGGCTTAACTCAGGTCCCTGTTCATCAATCACCTGATAGCATATATATGAAGCGTATGGCCTCTGTGATTTATGGCTGAGTCAGTTTAGGTGGAAGGAGGGTCCCCTATTTGCCCAACAATATTTTTCTTTCACCTGTGATCCCTTGCTATAGCCAGGGGTGGTGCTATGCTATGGCAAACACAGTGCTAGTTTGGTAATGTAATGGAATTAATCTGTTCTTGACGAGGAACAGGTCAGGCAGGCACCTTCTGTCTGACACAACACACTACTGCCGAGCAGCCTTGGCTTGTTGCCGGCCTTGTCTGAGCAGCTCAACTTGTTCAGGAATTGCAGAGACAATCAGGGTTAAACAAACATATGTAAGTTTACTCTATAAACACTTTTTTTTTTTTCATTCAAAGGATTCAAATATCAAGTCTTACTGTGTTTCAATTTGGGAACACAGGAACTCGTGAGCAAATCCAGGTGGCTTTAGCTGTAGGTTTCACAGCTGTATAGACCACAGAGAGTTTATGAAAAGCCACCTGAATGCCAGTCCCTTACTTTCATGTTTTTGTGGTGCTGTGGACTTGACTCCCAGCCTGAGCAGGCGAAGCACACGCTCTCCCGCTGGGCTCACCTCACAGCTGTCTTAGATAGTAGAGAAAACGAACACACCTGATTGCTGCCGCGGGCCTGCCTCTCTCTTCTGGTTACTACATGTGCATCATATTTTCGCAAAAATCGCCTTTTTTTTTTGTTTTTGGTTTTTCGAGCTGGGGTCTCGCTCTAGCCCAGGCTTACCTGGAATTCACAATTTAGGCTCATTTGGCCTCGAACTCGGCTATCTTCCTACCTCTGTCTCCCGAGTGCTGGGATTAAAGGCATGCACCACCATACCCAGCCCAAAATTGTCATTTTTAAAAGAAATAATGACGGCTGGGAATATATTCAGATGTGGAAATTTATGCCATCTGGAGTACTTCTTATAATCAGCGACAAGGTCATTAGGCTGTGTTTCAGTCACAGTCACAGTTCACAAAGCAACTACAGCTGAGAACAAGAAATAAATGCCCAGGTGTAAAACAAGCCTTTCAAATGTGACCATATTTATGGGCTGGAAAGATGGCTTAGCAGTTAAGGCATTTGCCTGCACAGCCTAATGACCTGGGTGCCCACGTAAAGCCAGATGCACAAGGTGGTACATGCATCTGGAGTTTTTTTCAGTGGCTAGAGGCCCTGGCATGCCCATACACCCTCTCTGTGTGTGTGTCTGTATCTCTTGCTTGCAAATAAATAAATAGAATATTTTTTAAATGTTACTATATTTATTAGCATGAGATATAACCAAATATAAATAAAAACATATAGACCTTGACACATCCATTGCAGCCCAAGATCAAATCAAGTGAAACTTTTTTTTTTCTCTAACAGCTTTTGCTTTGTTTTGTCTTTTTGTTTTGTTTTTCAAGGTAGGGTCTCACTGTAGCCCAGGCTAACCTGGAATTCACTCTGTATTCTCAGGGTAGTCTTGAACTCATGGCAATCCTCCTACCTCTGCCTCCTGAGTGCTGGGATTAAAGGCATGCACCACCATGCCTGGCTTTTTGTTTTGTTTTTAAGACAGGATCTTGCTATGGAGCACAGGCTCAAACTCACAATCCTCCTGCCTCAGCCTTCCAAGTGCTGGGATTACAAACATGCACCATTATAGCCAAATCCTAACAGCTTTATTGAGATAATCACATATCCCAAAACTTTTAAAGTGTGTATTCAGTAGTTTTAATACATTCACAGGACTGTGGAGTCTTTTTTAATTTCTTTTTTAATTTCTTTTTTATTTTTCAAGAGAGAGAATTGGCGTGTCAGAGCCTCAGCCATTGAAATTGCACTCCAGATGCTTGCACCACCTAGTGGGCATGTGCGACTTTGCACTTGCCTCACCTTTGTGTGTCTGGCTTATGTGGAATCTGGAGAGTCAAACATGGGTCCTTAGGCTTCACAGGCAAGCACCTTAACCACTAAACCACCTCTCCAGTCTGAGTATTTTTGTCAACTTAAAAGGACACCCTATACCCACTGTCAGTCTGTGTCTTTCTCCACTGTCCCTGGCAATCCCTAATCTAATTAATATCTCTATTCTGGGCATTTCATGTAAACAGGATCACAGTCATGATAACGTGGCCTTTTGTAACTTATTCCTTTGCTTAGCATAGTGATCGCACAGCTCATCCATCGTCTGCGTAAGTCAGACACACAAGTCTGGCAGCCAGGCCACACTGTGTTTACCCAGCCGTCAGTTCATGACCATTTATTATGCTTTCAGTACTTAGATATTATGGATAATACAGCTATGAACATTTATGCCCAAGATTTTATGTGGACATCTGTTCTCATTCCTCCTGGGTAGATAAGCAAGGCACACATGCTGGGTTGTAAGGTAATTTGTTTCCCGAGAAGCCGCCAATCTCTTTTGCATACTGGCTGTACACGATTTGAATTCCCTCTAGCAGTGCATGAGCGTTCCAGTTCACCACATCCTCACCAACATGGGCTCTGGTCTATTTTACATTGGTCATGCTCATGACGGGCCCTTTTGTGGTGGCTTTTGATTTGTATTTTCCTGATGGCTGATAATACATTTCCTCCTGTGCTGATCAGCCACTTGTAAGATTTCATCTAAGGAATTCAAGCCAGATGTGGTGGCGCAGGCCTTTGATCCCAGTGCTCGGGAGGCAGAGGTAGGAGGAGCACTGTGAATTGGAGGCCACCCTGAGATGATATAGTGAATTCCAGGTCAGCCTGGGCTAGAGTGAGACCCTACCTCAAAAAAAAATGTAACTGTAACTGAAGGCCCACTGTCATCACTGTCATCTTCTAAGTACTGCCAGCCCTCTATCTGTGGGTTCCACATCTCTAAATTCAACCAACCACAGATCAGAACTGTAGTGAGACCTCTGACGGTTGTGTCTGTACTAAACATGTTCAAGCACCTTCTTCTTTTCCTTATTTCCTAAACAACACAGCAAACAGCTTTTATGTAGTGTTTACATTGTCTCAGGTATTATAGCTAGAGACAACTGTTAATCTATAGGAGGGGGCTGGAGAGATTAAAGGCTCTTGCTTGCAGAGCCTGATGGCCTGGGTTCAATTCCCCAATACCCACGTAAAGCCAGATGCACAAAGTGGCACAGGCACTTAGAGTCCATTTACAGTGGCAGAACGCCGTGGAGCACCCACTGTCATTCTCTCCCTGTTTGCCTCATTCTCTCTCTCTTAGAAATAAGTAAGTAAATAAATAAATATATTTAAGAGTAAAAGAAAGTCTATAGGAAGATGTGTGCAAATTATCTGCAAATTGCCAAAGTGACGTGTAGAATGGACAGGGGTGTTGTGGTACCCCAAGTGGGAGTATCCACTTGGCCCTGAAGTCCTGTCTCCTCTCGGGACAGAGACAAGGCCAGTGCAACGCTCTAAAGCAGGGCTCCTAGGCAGGGCCTTTGCCCTAGTGTCAATGACTTCCTAGCAAAGCTTGGCGCTTTCTTCTCGAGGAGACCTGGTAGAAGAGGGGTTGTGGGATGTTCTGAAGCATCAAATACAGACGGGGCACGTTTGAGTTGGCACATTCATATCCTCCTCGAGCCAATTAAACTCACCTTGTTCAGTCGAATGAACCACTTTTGACAACATGGACCGCAGAATAGAGAGTGGCATGAAAGTGAAAAAGAACGGCACCCTGACTGTGAGAGAAATAATTGCATAAGTAAATAAGTCACAACCCTGATGGCCAATTGTACAAGGACACTCTTATCCAAACATTTCATGCCCATCCTGACTTACTGTGTCTAAAGATCCAATTAACAAATCGTAGCATTCTCTGTAATAAATTTGTGAACTTTGGACAGGCTAGTGGAAGCTTACTTTACTCCATTCTTGTTCCAGGGCTACAAAGAGCGGCCATGGAAGTTTTTGACTGGGACCTATTTGTGTCTTTTCCTAATAATGGAGTAACCTATTTTATTTTTATTTTTATTTTTTTGGTTTTTCGAGGTAGGGTCTCACTTTAGTCCAGGCTGACCTGGAATTCACCACGTAGTCTCAGGGTATCCTTGAACTCATGGCAATCCTCCTACCTCTGCCTCCCAAGTGCTGGGATTAAAGGCATGCGCCACCACGCCCACCTCTTTTTGAGACTGGTTTCCATTCTTGCTTTTTTTAGGACTTGGCATTCGCCGTATTGGTATTCTTTTACTGCTTGGATCCTTTATACATTTTGCTCATGAACACAAATTGCCCCTGTCCTTAAATTATGACCCTTAATATTGCCATTTTTCATTGCCATAAAATAATGACATTTACATTTGCAAAGAACTCTTTCACAGCTTTTGAAGTATGTTCGTATATGAACTCCTGTGTCTTTGGTACTCTTAGGGAGACATGGAGGAACCCTGGTGTTCACTGGCGAGCAGGCATTGTGCTGCGTGTCCTACGGCTCTCTAATATTCATTACGACCTTTGAACGAAACATCACCGTGCCCATTTCACAAGCAAGAAACTGTGGGCTCAGAGAAATAACTTGCTCAAGGTCCCCTAGAGTTAGAAACTAAGCCTAATTCTGTTTAGTCACATTGCTGCCCTGCAAGTTAGCAAAGGAGCTAACACCTCCCGCCGTGGGAAACACTAATGGACTGTTTACAAATTCCACTCCACAGTTCTATAGCTCTTTCTAATGCAGGATCCCACTCAAACTATCCCAAGGCAGTGATGAGATTCCAGCCATGGAAATGGCTGACTTGCTTCATCCAAAGTCAATTCATGAAATGCATGATTGGTTTGCTGAAAGACGAATTTGGAAACCTGCTGTAATTTTCTGCTGGGCGTGGTGGCACACCCACCCAGCGCTCGGTAGCACTCGGGAGGCAGAGGTAGGAAGACACTGTGAGTTTGAAGCCAGCCTGAGACTGCATACTGAATTTCAGGTCAGGTCAGTCTGGGCTAGAGTGAGGCCCTACCTTAAACCTGACTAGCCAAAAAAAAAGGAATTTTCTGCTTAAAGAGGGTACCAACTGGAGCCACTCTGGTACTAAAAGGGTCATCAGAGCAAACCCTGGGCACCACTCCCCTCCTTCATTTTTGAAGTGACAGTTACATTTGTGATGTCTGGTTTTATGTAAAGTTATAGAAGAATTTTCAATTCAGATTGTGATATGTTATTGGAGGGTGAAATGAACTTGGTGAAGTATATCCAGCCTCTGGTTGCTACAAATGAACTCCAGATATCTGCCCCCTTTGTGCATCTGGCCTTATATAGATACTGGAGAACTGAACCCGGGCAAGCGGAATTTGAAGTAAGTGCCTTTAACTACTGAGCTATCTCTCCAGTCCCAGAATATTTTATTTATTATTATTATTACTTTGGGTTTTCCAGGTAGGGTGTCACTCTGGCCCAGGCTGACCTGGAATTAACTATGTAGTCTCAGGTTGGCCTTGAACTCACAATGGTCCTCCTACTTCTGCCTCCTGAGTGCTGGGATTAAAGATGTGAGCCACCACGCCTGGCTAGTCCCAGAATATTTTTAAAATAAGAAGAATAAGACAAATGTGAGAATACACTGAAGAAAAAAGAATTTTCTTTGTGAATATATTTAATGAGTATGAATTTTTCTTATAAATCTTTTGAGTACACTTTACATAATTTCCTAAATATTCCTATGGAAAGTAGTATTCTGAGCAGCATTTTAAGAAATGTTCACTGTGGTCAAAGCTATATGGAGGAACTGGATCACATAAAGATCACCCCCCCCCCTTGGGGCTGGGGAGATGGCTCGGTGGTTCAAGGCACTTGCCTGCAAAGCCTAAAGACCTGGGTTTGATTCCCCAGTACTCACATAAAACCAGATGCACAAAGTGGTGAACATATCTAGAGTTTGTTTGCAGTGGCTAGAGGCCCTGGTGCACCCATTCTCTCTGTCTCTCTTCTCTCTTTCTCTGTGCGTAAGTAAATACATATTTTTTTTTTTGAAAAAAAGAATGTCCCTCAACACAAGTTTTTGGCAATGTGTAAATCTGAAAAATGTAGTTATTCAGTGTATTCATGACTTTTAGTAAACCTGGCTTTCAGATCACTAGTTTCTGGAAAACTAGCTTTTAAAATTGAAATAGAACTAAACAAAACATACAGAGCTTTATACTGTTACCCACAACGGACTGAGTTCCTGTCACATAAAATGAAACACACAGTTAGTTAAGAGGTTCCACTTGCAACTCACCTAAAAGCATCATCAGTGTGGTTTTGGCAAAAGCCGTCGCAGCCATCCCTGCCGTGGTGGTCAAAATCCCAATGAAGGCGATGTAGATGTCTTCCAGGCAATACGAGAAAAGCCAGATGCCTAGGAAGCTACTCACAAAAGAGGCGCTCCCCAGAGCTGACCCATAACCTACGTAAACTTCATCCCAGCACAGGGGCGAACCCAACTCATACAGCAGGAAAATGGGGGAGATGCCAATTATCACAAAAAAATAAATGACCAGCGTAAAAATCAGCAAACAGAGCAGAGACCGCCGCTTACCAGAACCGCTTTTGAAAAGCATGTAAGCTCGGTAAAAAAGGTCTTTAAGGCTTTCTCTACATGTCATTGTAACAATCTGAGAGGAAGACTCTTTTACGGGATCATTGAGGAAAAATAAGATATAGGTCAAGTTAATGGCAATCACCACAGCGATAATGAAAAATGACCACACAAAACCTAGGTCTCTGATGAAATAGCCGGAGGACAGGCCTGTTAATCCAGTCACTACCCCAAGCAGGAAGTCGAGGACCGCGATTCGAATGGTCCTTTGTTTATCTTCTTTGCACTGATCCACAATGTAGGCAAAGCAAGCTCCCCAAAACGTGGTGTAATTGCCAAACAGAGCACCAAGGAAGGCAGATGCAATCAAAAGCTGGATTGGCAAGGAAAAATAGGAAAGCACACAGAGCCAAATGTTGGTGGCGAGGGAACCGATGGAAGATAGAATCATAGGGAATTTTCGTCCGTGGTTGTCACTACTGGACAACAGCATGAACGTCGACACCAGACCAGGGATTAACCCACTCATCTCCATCTGCAGGCCAAAAAGGGACATTTTTTTCTGAACTACCTGCAACAAAACCAAAAGACAACGAATGGGTCTATGGAGGGTTACACAATGTGAGTAAAAATATCGCAGTGTGGGGGGTTCTGGTTAGGGAGATGGCCCAGTGGTTGAAGGAACTTGCTCTGCAAACCTGCTGACGTGAGTTCAGATCCCTGCCACCCAAAGCTGGCTGCAAAAGTGACGCGTGTGTCTGTAATCCAAACGTATGGCCACAGGGGACACAGTCAGGAGACTCCTGAAGCTCTTGGGCCAGCTAGCCTGGCCTTCTCAGAGGCGAAATAACAACAGAGACCCTGTCTGAAACTAGAAGGAGCAGACCAACACACAACACACACACCCCGCCATACACAACACATACCACACACCACACCACACACACACATACACACACAACACATACCACACCACACATACACACACAACACATACCACACCACACATACACACACAACACATACCACACCACACATACACACACAAACACATACCACACTACACATACACAAACACACAATACATACCACACACACACACACACACACACACCCATACACACACAGTCATGGTGCATACTCTTCTTGATATTGCCATTGGTTGTGAGTAGGGGAGCTCGGGTGCATGGAGGAGATGGTGCAGCTTAAATCTTCAAGTTCATCAAGCAGGTGTCAGAGGTGACAGAATCACACTCAGTCATGATACCACAGTGGGGACTTAAATCTGTGAAAAGAAACATGGGTGCACTGGTGTGTCTGTCTCATGTAAAGGGTCTGTGTAGCACATGTCAGCTTCTGGTACTGGCTGCAGAATGATTTTCCCTTCTCTCTATAAGCTATCCGCACCAAGAGGTCATGGCTAGTATTCTCATGTACGAGTGGTGCCTTGCTGGGCAAGGACTTCCTGTCCATGCCTCAGGAGAGAGTGATATATCACACACACACACACACACACACACACACACACACACACACACACATCATGCTTGGTAGGTCTTTATTCTAGGAAGAGGTCAGCTGCCCTTTTAACCTTTGTATCTACAAACAGCAGTGAGAAACTTCTTCCTTTGTTTGCTATAGAAGTATCAACATTATTATCATCATAATGGATCCCAAAGAGTTACTGAGAAGTAAGATAAGCTAACTGCTGAGGACCAAAAAACAACGACAGATAGTTTAAGAATATGACAGACTGAGAGCTGTGACAGTCACTATAGTAGTCACGTGGTGGGAAACATTCTGGGCTATTTAAAAGCATTTTCTGTTTGCCGTTTTTCTGTAGTGTCCAACTATAACATAGAGCATATGCTATTTAAAAAAATTATTTATTTGCAAGGAAAGAGAGAAAGGGAGATAGGAAGGGAAAGAAGGAGGGAGGGAGGGGGAGAGAGAGAGGTATGTTGGAGCCTTTTGCCGCTGCAAACAAACTCCAGATGCATATGCCGCTTTGTGCATCTTGCTTTACATGGGTACTGGGGAAATGAACCCAGGCCGGTCAGGCTTCACAAGCACGCACCTTAACCGCTGAGCAATCTCTCCAGCCCGGCATGTGCCATTTTTATAACAGAGAATACTACAAAAGATTCCTTGTGCACTATCTAGAAAGCAGCCTCAACAATTAATAAGCTGCAAAAATGTCAAGTATTTTCCTTCCCCACTAAAACCTAATCCACAGGGCAGAGACCTTTATTTTTTTATCTTACCTCAGAGCTCCTGGAACCATGCTGGACCCAGGGACTGAATCAGTGAATGGTCAAGTGAAGCAAGATCTCTATCACACTTGACCTGACCAAATTATCTCCATAGTGTGACATGTGACAGCTGAAGATAAAAATGATTTTACCGGCTGGAGGGATGGCTTAGCGATTAAGGCTGTAAAGGACCTGCCAAAGGATCCAGGTTCAGTTCCCCAGGGCCCATGTAAGCCAGATGTACAAGGGGACACATGCACCTGGAGTTCATTTGCAGTGGCTGGAGGCCCTGGCACGCCCATTCTCTATCTCCTCTCTCTCTCTGCTTGCAAGGAAATAAAAATTTTTAAAAAGAAGAAAAAAAATGATCTTACCTCACAGGTTATTGGGAGGGCTGACTTGGAAAGAGATTTGAGGGGCCTGGTACAAGGCCCTGGTTCACAGTCAGAACTCAGTCAGCTTTTCCTATTTCATTTCTCCTAAGTAAGCCTTCCTCAGCACATCTTTGTATCTCCTACCAAAAGAGGGCCATCAAGCAAAGATTTATTGATTAAAGAACTAAAATGCTATCTTTTAACCAACTTCTCATCGGATCTTCCAGTTTGCAGTTCTTGCTCTTGTTCCTGCCTATCCACTCAAGTCTGTCTCAACCCTTCCTAAGCCAGTCTTGCATGCGGGGCACCTCCTTATCTGCTTGTCAAAAGGAAATTTATTTATCTGTACCTGTGTGTACATGTGTGTACACACGCACATGGCCAGGGCCTCCTGTCCTTGAAAACAATGTATCCCTTTTTGTGTCTGGCTTCTGTGGGTTGGCAGGAGTATTGAATCTGGGCTCAGGCTGGCTTTAACTCATAATCTTCTTGCCTCTGCCACTGGCATGCTGGCATTATTGACATGCACTTCCATGCTCATTTTAGTTTATTCTTCTCTCTACACATTAGTGATGAGTGTGACAAAATAGTGTCATGCATTCCAGCACACAGGTACATGTGTCTCTGTTATCAGGGAGGGTAAACAAATGTAGCTAAGAGGTCAGGGGCTCACTATTACAATATGCACTGTCCTCACACAAATGAACTTTGTGGAGGAGAGGTAAGAAAGGAATTTGAACTAAAAGAAATCATCTATTTATCTAAATAGTAATTCACCTGGTGCTATGATGGCCTGTATCTTATTTATTTGCAAGGAGAGAGAGAGAGAGAGAGAGAGAGAGAGAGAGAGAGAGAGAGAGAGAGACAGAAAGAAAGAATATGGATATGCCAGGGCCTCTAGCCACTACAAATACACTCCAGACTCATGCGCCACTTTGTGCATCTAGCTTTACGTTAGGTACTGAGGAACTGAACGTGGGTCATCAGGCTTTGCAAGCAAGTGCCTAAACCAGGGAGCCCTTGATGTCTTGTATTTTAAGAGTTACAAGAACAGGAGACACACTCCGAACCTCTTTTAGGAGAGCAAGGGACCAGAGTCCACCCAGTAGTGTGGGTGTTTAGAAAGAGCAGGAAATGAATCTTGGATTTCGATGCAAGAGGGTTTTCTCTGAGGAACCTGAAAGAGGCCAGAAGGAAGTGATGAAGGTGACAGAGCGTAAGTGGGTCACCCTGCCCGGTTTCCTCCCCAGCTGCGGGATAGCAGGGTGGGAGTGGTTTCCAGTTCCCTACTTTGTAGATGCACCAGTTTTAAGGGAAATGATCCAGAATGAGTATGTATAGTCTCTTGAACATTAATCCAATTAAAAACAAAAAAAGGCATCAATTTGAAATCTTGACCAAAATCTTTTAAATTCTCTGGACAGCGGGGGTGGGGGAGTGTTGCCAGCTGGAAGAACTAAATTCTTCTCCAAAATCACAGATGCAGGGGCATCAAGACAGCCAGACCAAGGCTGGTTTGCCCTCAGCCAGGAGGGTGGCTGCAGATGACATCTGGTGCTCCCTCCCAGCCCCACCCAGGAGAACAAGGAGCTTGCTCTGGGGCCTGGCGAAGGTTGAAGGAAAACCCTGATGCAATCACAGAGACTAGGAGTCTGTGGATACTTCTCTCTCCTGGGAAGGACAAATCAGGGAGTGTACTTTTTAAAAATATCTATCTAGGGCCTGGAGAGATGGCTTAGTGGTTAAGCACTTGCCTGTGAAGCCTAAGGACCCCGGTTTGAGGCTCGATTCCCCAGGACCCATGTAAACCTGATGCACAAGGTGGCGCATGCATCTGGAGTTCGTTGGCAGTGGCTGGAGGCCCTGGCGCACCCATTCTCTATCTATTTGCCTTTCTCTGTCTGTTGCTCTCAAATAAATAAATAATAAACAAAAAATATCTATCTATCTAGGAGAGAGAAAGAATGGGCACACCAGGACTTCTAGCCACTGCAAACAAACTCCAGATGCATGAGCCATCTTGTGCATCTGGCTTATGTGGCTCTTAGGTAGAATTGAACCTGGGTCCTTAGGCTTTGCAGACAAGTGCCTTAACTGCTAAGTCATCTCTCCAGCCCCTAATATTTATTTTTAAAAAATTAATTAATTAATTAATTAATTTTTAAGTAGGGTCTCGCTCTAACCCAGGCTGACCAGGAATTCACTTTGTAGTCTCAGGGTGGCCTCAGACTCATAGTGATCCTTCTACCTCTGCCACCACGCCCAGCTATTTATTTAAAAAATATATACTTATTTATTTATTTGGAGAGAGAGAGATTGGGAGCTTGGGCCTTTAGCCACTTATACAAATTCCAGCTGCATGCGCCACTTTGTGCATCTGGTTTTAGGTGGTTACTGGGTAACTGAGCTCAGGCTGGCAGTCTTTGCAAGCAAGTGCCTTGAACCACTGAGCCATCTCCGCAGCTCCTAATTTTTATTTTTATTTCAGTGCTGGGGAATCAAACCCAGACACTTGCACATGCTAGGCAAGCACTCTACCCATCAGCTACATCTCTAACTTCCTATCTTCCTTCCTGTATTTTCTCTCTTTTTTTGAGCTAGGGTAGCCCAGTGTGGCCTTGAACTCACAATCCTCTTGCCTCAGCCTCCTGAGTACTGGGATTACAGTCTTGTGAAGACACTGCTGAGAGAGCAGACCACTCAAAGAGCTTTTGCTCTTCTCTCTTTAATAATATATATTTATTTATTTATTTATGTATGTATGTATTTAATAGAGAGGAAGAGGGAGAGAGAGAGAATGGATGGGCACACCAGCCACTGCAAACGAACTCCAGATGCATGTGCCACCATGTGCATCTGGCTTATATGGGTCCTAGGGAATTGAACCTGGGTCCTTTGGCTTTGCAGGCAAGTGCCTTAACCACTAAGGCATCTCATCTCCCCAGCTCTCTTCTTCTGTTTATGACTGTGCTGTAGGCCAAAATCTTGCTCTGTGCATGGCTGACTACATGTAATTAATCAGACCCAAGAATATTTCTACCACGGAGTGGAGGAACTGAATCAGGCTGGGGGCTCAGCCAAACTGCTGAGTTTTACGGGAGCCAACCTCCATCCGCTACGTTGGAGGCACCTCTGGAGGGTTTAGGGCTTTCCTGCAGGCTGTCCGGCACTTCCTTACTTCTTGGCACAGGGGAGATCACTCAACACCCTAAATCTCTTCTCATTTGTGCCTGGGAAGGCTCCACTCTCTTTTTGCTGTCACAAAGTACCCCCAAGGAGAGGTGAAGTTTGTGTGATTTTGTTTCTGATGCACTGCAGGAAAAGGAGTTCATGACTTTGCACTTGGATGCAGGGGTAGACTTCTGTGAAACTGCCCCGGGGGCCAGGAAAATGGGGACATGCACAAAGATAAACTTGAGGAGGGAGCTAGATGGGAGGAGAGAGACCCCATAATGTCTAGCTAAGCATTCTGGGAGTCTTGAGAGCTACAGTGAGTACTTCTCACTCCAGATGTGTGTATGCAGCTCAACATGTGGGAGCCAGGCAAATGCTGGGCCCCACTCCCTCCCTCGCTGGACAGTGTCCAGTGAACTCTGGGTCCTTCTGGAGTCCTGAAAGCTGAGGTATGCACATGAAGTTGTAGACGGTTGGGAAGACGGCTGGCAAGGAACAGGTAGACAATGCTGTGTTTCTCCCACATAGCTTATTCTGGTAGGACTAAGGTACAATTTTGAGACTTTTTTTTTTTTTTTTTGAGATGGAGTCAGGAGACCACTGTAGAGTGGATGAGTCTGTGCAGAGCTTTTCTTTAAAAAATATTTAATTAATTAATTTACTTAAGAGAGTGACAGAGAAAAAGAGGCAGATAGAGAGAAAGAATGGGTGTGCCAGGGCCTCTCGTCACAGCAAAGGAACTCCAGACACATGCACCACTTTGTGGGTCCTGGGGAAATCAAACCCAGGTCCTTAGGCCTTGCAGGCAAGTGCCTTAACCATTGAGCCATCTTTCCAGCTCCTTGTGCTGAGCTTTTGTGAGAGCTAGTGTCATATGAGGGGAGGGCAAGCTAAATTAAAAGTCTCAAGGAGGGATGGGGAGATGGCTTAGTAGTGAAGGCACTTGCCTGTGGAGCCTAAGGACACAGGTTCGACTCCCCAGACCTGACGTGGGCCAGATGCACCTGGTGGTACATGCATCTGGAGTTCGTTTGCAATGGCTGGAGGCCCTGGCACGCCCATTCTCTCTCTTACAAATAAATAAATAAATAAAACATAAAAAAAAAAGCCTCAAGGAACAGTAACAAGAGACCAGGCTACTTGATTTGAGCATTGTTTGAGGATCACCTTGGAGAAGCCAACAAGTGCTGAACCAGAGTTCTCTAAAACCGGTTTCACATTCCCTCTCTATGTCGTAGACATACTTTTAATTTCTTACCTCTCGGAAAGCATCAACTGGGCTGCTTTTGTTTTGCCCACAGTGAGAAACATTACTGTCAGATGCAAAGGTGTAGTTGCCGGACTCTTCCCAGATCCTCCGGTACACATACTGCCCGGTCAGCGGCAGGGTCAGGGTCATAGCAAACGCATTCAGGAGGATAGCGGGCTCGATGCACGCAAACTTCATTATTGCCCGGGAGAGTAGGTGAATTCTACTGGGAAGAAAAAGGATTGGGAGAGGCGGTGTGTGTGTGTGTGGGGGGGGGGATTAGTTGCATTCTTATCTCTCAGGGTAGGTTTCCAAAGATGCGGAAGTTAGCAATTTTGTGGCGTTAACATAAACAAAAACTGGAGAACAGAGTCAGGGTTCCAAGTTCCGGAGAAGACTCCGGCAGTCATTTCACTAAGCTCTCGCCAGTCTTAGCCGAGGCTCACCTGCCCTACCCTGTACATTACCAGTTGTTTTCCATAAGGTAAACAATGACGATCAGGCTGCGACGCGACCTTTAAGCAATTGTTATTGTTATTGGTCTCTATGCTCCGGGGACAGGGAAGGGCCCTTTAAAGAGGGTTTTGTTTGTTTTTGGTTTTTTTTTTTTTTTAAACTCACCCCACGATCACAGTCTTCCTGCCAGGTTAGACACAGGTCCGACCATTTTTGGGGTGGGGGAGAGAGGGAAAGCTGCCTCTTCGGATGCCCTGCACCGGCAGGCGAGCGGACTAAGGCGTCTCAGGCTCCCGATGGCTCCAGGGGGAAGATCGTGGGCACTTCCAGCGGGAAATCAAGCCTGACCTCCGGCGAGCTCCCTTCCTGAGTCCCGAGTACCACCCGCGAAAGTACTGCGTTGCACCCCCCGGGCCCGCGGACTCGGCTGCTCCTCGCGTCGCGGGAGTCTGCGGCCCGCGCCCGCCCGCCCGGGTGACTCAGCCCGCCGCCGCCGCCGAGCATCCCGGGGACAGCCAGAGACCGGGCGGACCGCAGCCTCAGGCCGCCTCGCTCTCTTGCGATTGGACGCCGACGGCCAGTGACTCTACGCTGATTGGTTCCCCGTCGTGTCATTCTCGTGTGCCCGTTTCCCCGGAGGCGCAGACTCAATCCACCGCCGCGGAGTAGCGGCTTGCAAAGCGCTTGAGTACCTGCGGGCCTCTTACCCTGTCTCCAGGGTCCTGCAATTTGCAAAGCGTTCCCGAGTTGCAAAATCGTGTTTCACCGAAGCATAAAGGACTGTCCAGCGGATGGCAGGATCACGGGTTTGAGGACAGCCTCAAAGGGCAGGACTCTGTACAAAAACAAAACTATTTTAAAACAGACAAACAAAACTAACAAAACCAAACAAAAAGAAAAATAATCGGCTGTGAAAGTTTTGAGCAGTAGTTCCCTGTGGCATCCCGATGGACTGGGTATGTGTAGGCCAAAGAAACACAATAAGTAAGACAAGATACAGGACAGGCTCAAGAAAGAGAGAGCTCGTGTCCTTGGGTTAGCCCTGGGTTGGAGTGCAGTCATTGACTCTTTCTAGTAGTGGCTGATGGCTTTGGGGAAATTTTTATTTTTATTTATTTTTATTAGAGACAGAGAAAGAGAGTGTGTGAGAATGGGTGTGCCAGGGCCTCTAGCCACTGCAAATGAACTCCAGATGCATGGGCCACCTTGTGCATTTGGCTTACGTGGGACCTGGAGAATCAAACCAGGGTCCTTAGGCTTCGTAGGCAAATGCCTTAACTGCTAAGCCATCTCTCCAGCTCATTGGGGAAATTTTTTAAATCTCTACACAACTCGATTTCATCAGATAAGTAAGTCATAGAGCGCTGTCCTTAAACCTTCTGTGTGCATAGACAGCACAGCCCCTGGAACAGAGGGAGCCTCCAGCCAGGACACTAAAGTGAGCTAAATGAACTGGGATTCTTAGTTCTTGCAGCAAATAAATTTTAACGTTAGCATATTATTTATTTTATTTTATTTTATTTTATTTGTTTAGTTTAGTTTGGTTTTTCAAGGTAGGGTCTTGCTATAGCCCAGGCTGAACTGGAATTCACTATGTAGTCTTAGGGTGGCCTCGAACTCATGGTGATCCTACTTCTGCCTCCCAAGTGCTGAGATTAAAGGCATGCAGTGCCATGCCAGGCTTTATTTTAATTTTTATATTTATCTACGTGTTGTGTGTACGGTGTGTGAGTGCCATGGCACACATGTGGAGATCAGAGGAGTTCTCTGTGCTCCACATTCTTAGGGAGACAGGCTCTCTTGCCACTCACTGCAAATGAGTCTGGCCCATGAGCAGCTTTATGTGGGTGCTGGGGAATCGAACCTGAACCAGCAGGTTTTGCAAGCAAGCTCCTTTCATAGCTGAGCGATGTCTCAGCCCATAAATACATTATTATCTCACTGTCATCAAACACTGACATGTAATTGCAGTGTTATTTGCATGTCTTCTTTTCATCATGCTGGATCCTATCAGGAGTATATGAACACCAGACTAGTGAGAAAGAAGGGGACTAAATATATAAGTGATATACACACACTAAGTGAAGAACAAACAATGCCATGTTATGTTCAGGAACAGTCTCACAGTATCCCAATAAAAAGTGGGGATAGAGCTAGAGTGAGACCCTATGTTGAAACAACCCCCAAAAAAAAAAGTGGGGATAGGGCTGGAGAGATGACTCAGAGGTTAAGGCGTTTGCCTACGAAGCCTAACAACCTGGGTTCTGGTCTCAATTCCCCAGGACCCACATAAGCCAGATGCACAAAGTGGCTCATGCATCTGGAGTTTATTTGCAGTGGCTGGAGGCCCTGGCATGCCCCCTCCATACACACTCTGTATCTCTATGCTTGCAAATAAATAGATAAAATATTTTTTTAAAAAATGGGGATAGAGGGCTGGAGAGATGGCTCAGTGGCTAACAGCACTTGCTTGCAACGCCTAATGGCAAGGGTTCAATTCCCCAGTTACCCATGAAAAGCCAGATAGTGGCACATGTGTCTGCAGTTAATTTGCAGTGGCAGGAGGCCCTGGTATGCCCCTTCTCTCTCGCTCTCTCTCTTCCTCTCTCTGCTTGCAAATAAATAATCAATAAAATATTGTTTGAAAAGTGTGGATGGAGTTGTCTCCTCATACATGAAAAGACACAGCCACAAGAGAGAGATGGATGGGAACATATTCAAAAGGAAAAACTGCGGCTGGGTGTGGTGGCACATGTCTTTAATCCCAGCACTCGGGAGGCAGAGGTGGGAGGATCGCCCTGAGTTCCAGGTTAGCCTGAGACTACATAGTGAATTCCAGGCCAGCCTGGGCTAGAGCAAGACCCTACTTTGAAAAAAAAAAAAAAAAGAAAGGAAAAACTGCCCAGACAGAATAGGACAGTTGCAGATCTTACTAGTTTCAAGAAAAATGTGACTTTTTTTATTTCTGATAAAACTGACTAAGATGTGATGAAAACTTCTTGGTGATCCAGTTCCTACACAGTAGGTGGTTGTCAGGACCACGCTGATATGACTGCCATAGGGTTTCAGCTCCAAGCACAAGGAAATGTCATATGATCATATGACCTTAGTCAATCATTTACCAAAAGAGACATGAGCAAGCCTCATCCAGCAGAGAAATCCCTAACTTGGCTTCACCCTTTGTCTCTCTTGACCTCTGCTGCCCTGGGCACTGCTGAACAGATTGCTTTTAGACTCCATGACTAGACCCTGCCATCTTGTTTGTGTGAGGGCCCCGTCAGCTTCCTGTGGGAGCTTCCTTCTTACATGGGCTCCATCCCAGCTTTTCCTAGTCTTAACAATCTCACCGGCGACTCAGCTTCAACATGCTGACCGCTCCCACATCTCTTACCTCAAGCCTATGCTCTTCCCTTGGACCCAGCACCCCACACTTTCGCTCAGGAATATGCTGTGCATTCCTTTCCTAAAGTGCTTGGAGTAGGCAGCAGCGCCTATTTCTGTCACGCGGGGTGGGGCTGGGGGTGGATTTAGGAATATCTGTGTCGAATTTACCAGTTGAGCATCTCCTACCGCCCCCAACATCCGAAATTTGAAATATTCTATCTGAAATGTTTTGGGTTATGTCCATGCTCAAAAGATTTTGGAACATTTCATTCAGATTGGTGACACTCAACTTGTTTTGCTTTCTCTTAAAAAGTGATTGTATAGGGCTGGAGAGATGGCTTAGCGGTTAAGGTGCCTGCCTACAAAGCCTAAGAATGCCGGATCCATTCTCCAGGTCCCACGTTTAGCCAGATGCAAAAGTGATGCAAGGGCGCAATGCCACACTTGCCCACAGGGGGGCGCACTCATCTGGAGTTCGTTCACAGAGGCTGAGAGGCTGCTGGCGCATCTATTCTCTGTCTCTCTCTCTCTCTCTCTCTAAAAAGTGATTGTATACTTATATCTCCAAAACCAAAATCATGTTCTCTATAAATCTGGTACCCTCCTGGGTTCTCTGCCTCAGCTAATAACATCACCTGTCAAGTCTACAGGCAGAGACTTGGGAGTCACCTGTGACATAGTAAATATTTCACATGGTCCCCATAACTCTATCTGTACCTGTTACTGGTGTGTGACTGTAAGGCATGGGAGAGGGGGGGCCCTGGGTCTGGAGCCTTTAAGAGGAATAACTCTTCCATGGCTTGGCCAAGAAGGAAAGCTTGCCATTGGCTACTGGTAAGTGACATTTGAAGGTTACTGGAGAGGAGGTGGGCAGATGTGTGAAGGGACCTGGACCTTTCCCTTTAAGAGTACAGGTTATTATGTCTGCCAGGCTGGAATGGCCCTGGGGAAGCTGTTGGCAGAAATGCACTATCAAGTTCCTGAAGAAGGAATGCACAGCACTAGGCCTCAGACTGCCAGTCCTTTAAGAGAAGCAGCTGATTAACCAAAAGTGAAACCAGAATTGTAACTGAGGACCCGGTGTGCTGTGCTTGGGGTAACCAATGCAGACTTTATACCTGGGAGGTGGACTTCCTGTTTTCTGTCCCAGCTTGCCCAGAGTAGAGGTAGGAACTGAAGTGGAGCAGACAGGCTTCTCAGGCTTTGTCCAGTAAAGAGGACCGACTCATTTGGACCAAGAAGCTGTATCAAGCAGTGACCATGGCTGGCTCGTCCACTGATATGGCCACATCTTGAACTGTGACTGGCCATACAACTACGTCAAATGAATGAAATGGGGGTGGTTTTGTTTGGCACTCACAAATTACGGACTTACATACTGTATCTGCCTTTGGGAACCACCTGGTGCATCTGTTTTCCTAAGAGACTGACTCTTGTTGACTCTCTTAAAATAAAAATATAGCAGAACATTCAGAAAGGTATGATTATGTAGGGGCTGAGAGATGGCTTAGCAGTTAAGGCACTTGCCTGTGAAACCTGAGGACTCAGGTTCGATTCCGCAGTACCTACGTAAGCCAGATGCACAGGGTGGCACATGCATCTGGAGTTCAGTTGCAGTGGCCCCTAGCATGCTCCTTCCTCCCCACCCTCAAATAAATAAATAAAATAGTTTTTAAAAAATGACATGCAATAATGACAAATGGAAATGTTCTTATTCACAAAACCAGTCTAAAATGTGAAATTCTAAGTTAATTAATTGTAATTATAACTGACATTTTATTCTTCCTAAGAAAAAGAGGAAGAATGTCAAAACTCATTTGTAGTTAAATAAACACACATTAGAATAACAATTAAGCTATCATCTTTTACCTTTCAAATGGACAAATATTTTGTTTTTTAAAAATACTTTTATTTATTTATTTGCAAGCAGAGACACAGAGAGAGAGACAGAGAGACAGAAAGAATGGGCACACTAGGGCCTTTAGCCACTGCAAACAAATTCCAGATGCATGTACCACTTTGTGCTTCTGGCTACATGTGGACACTGGGGAAGCAAACCTGGGTCATCAGGCTTTGCAGGCAAGGGCCTTAACCACTGAGTCGCTTCTCTAGTCCCTATTTTGTTTTCAAAATAAAATTAATCTGGGCAACCTGGGAGGAAATGACTAGTGTCATACACTACTAATAAAAACTAAATTAATCCATTTTTTTCCAAAGTAATAATTTAACAGCATACACCAAAATTATTATATATTGTCTACCTAAGAAGTCTTACTGGTGAAATAATATGAATTTATATAGCAACTTAGCTAATTAGATTTTTAAAAAAAATTTATTTATTTATTTGCAAGCAGAGAGAGAGAGAGAGAGAGATTGAAGAGAGGCAGACAGAGAGAGAATGGGCATGCCAGGGCCTCTAGCCACTGCAAATGAACTCCAGATACATGTGCCCTTGTGCATCTGGCTTACATGGGTCCTGGAGAATCGACTCAGGATCCTTTGGCTTTGCAGGCAAATGTCTTAACTGCTAAGCCATTTCTCCAGCCCCTAATTAGATTTTTTTAATCACACAGTTGCTTTGAAAATACCTAAATATAAAAAATATGAATCATATGCACATATATAAAATGATGGAATAATGCATACATATAGTTAGTTATATATTTTAAAAAGCCATATATCATCATGAAATATTTAATTATAAGGAACAAGTTTCATGTTATGATACTAAGTGAAAAAAGGTAATAAAAAGTACATAGTGTATTCCAATTTTGCTTAAAAATAAATATACATGTAACTACATAGAAAGCTCATAAAGTAACATAAAATCTAGCCACTAGCTCTGAATGGTAGGATTACTAAACTTAACTAACATAGATAGTACAACTTTCTGTATCTTCCATATTTTCAACAATGAACATGTATTAATTTATAGTCAGAAAAATTAGTTAAAAAATGAGGGTGGTAAATAATAAAACAGCTACTATTATTATTTCCTATTCATTCACGAGTTAAAAACAATCAAACCTTCTCAAATGTTGATATCTATCAAGTGATTCTATTGTGTTAGAACTGAGTGAGCAACTTCTTGGTAAAGGCACATTCTTATACTGTCTCAGGTGGCCCAAGATGAGTCAGGATGCATGCTAATCATTGCCCTGCAATTGAGAACTTTATATCTGGAAACTTTATCTGTGCTAAGAATGGGCAAAGGATTATTGTGCAATGACAGGAGGAACTAGAATGACTTTTTGAACGGCTGGATCAATGTATTTAAAACCAGACTGACCAAGCAGGGTTCATTAAGACCACAAGCACTCACGAGTCCAACCCCCTAGACTTTGTACATTAGAAAAGTAAAGTCCACGGGGAACAGCTGTCACCCCTCCCTGGGCACATGTGCCGTCATCCAATACAGAGGCCAGAGAGCCTCCGCAGAAGCCAGGCTATCCTTCCATAGTCTTCCCCCTTTATTTTCCTAATAAGAAATAGAAGTTTCCATATGCTCGAAGAGGTTTTAGATGGTTCTAAGCAGGAAGTTCAAGCCCAAGCACGTGCCTCAGGAAGCTAAGACTATGGTATCTTTCTACCCCAACAGCTGTTCCCATCATTACTCATGTTTTACTAGTGATGTCCTTTGGCCAGGGCACTCCCCAGAGTTAAGAGACAACTAAGCAGAACTCTGTTGATAACTTCCCCCTTACTGCCCAGCCACCGTTTCCTTCTTACCCAGCTACATTCACCCTTCACCCATGACTCCTCCCTCTAGCGCATTACCTCCACAAAACTGTACGTTTCTTTTCTTCTTCTTTTTTTTTTTCAATCAAAAAACAACCTGTGGGCTGGAGAGATGGCTTAGCGGTTAAGGCGCCTGCCTCCTAAGCCTAAGAACGCTGGTTCCAATCTCCAGCGGTTCCAATCTCCAGGTCTCACGTTTAGCCAGATGCAAAGTGATGCAAGGGCTCAATGCCACACTTGACCACAAGGGGGCGCACACATCTGGAATTCATTCACAGCAGCTGAGAGGCTGCTGGCGCGCCCATCTCTCTCTGTCTCCCTCTCCCTTTCTCTCTGTCTCTCTCTGTTTCTCTCTCCAAAAAAAAAAAAAAAGACCTATGGAGGAATTTCTGCTTGTAACTCTATTAACAGTAAACATTATTCAAAACACTTGCTATGGTGGTTTGAATCAGACTCACCCCTCCGGCCTCCAGACTCATGTTTTGAATGCTTGGTACCCAGCTGAAGGCAACTCAGGAGGTGGAGCCTCGCTGCAGGAGGTGTGTCAATCAGGGTGGACCTTGACATTTATTAGTCCCTCGCTTGCCAGTGTTAGTTGGCCTACTCTCTTGCTGCTGCTGTTTTTTTTTTTTTTTTTTTTTTTTTTGAGAGAGAGAGACAGAGAGAGAGAAAGAAAGAGAAAGAGACAGAGAATGGGTGTACCAGTGGTCTCTCAGCCGCTGTGAATGAATTCCAGATGCTTACGCTCCCTTCTGGGCAAGTGTGGCATTGCACCCTTGTGTCACTTTTTGCGTCTGGCTAAACGTGGGACCTGGAGAATCAAACGGGTGTTCTTAGGCTTAGCAGGTAGGCGCCTTAACCGCTAACCCATCTCTCCAGCCCCCTGCTGCTGTTTTTCATCTGCCGTGGCAGAGCAAACTGGAAACAAAGGCCTTTTCTCAGACAGGTAGGGTCTCAAGATGCACCACACATTGTCTTCTGGGAGACAGACACAGAGTGGGGGGCAGGAGGCCCTGGAGCCTTCAGCTAGCACAAGCATATCCATGGTCACTTCATAAATGATGGCTGGCAGCTTTGCAGCGTGTGCTATCTCTCCTGAGAGCAAGAAGCCAGAGGGTTCTTCAGCTGGGGCTGTGATGGGGTAGGGATTTCTGTATCATCTTTTTTTTTTTTTTGAGACAGAGAGAGAGAGAGAGAGAGAGAGAGAGAGAGAGAATGGGCATGCCAGCATCCTCTCAGCCACTGTGAACAAACTCCAGACACGTGTGCCCCCTGTGTGCATGTGCAACACTGCGTGCGCTTGCATCACTTTTGTGTCTGGCTAAATGTGGGACCTGGAGAATCGAATGGGAGTCCTTACGCTTTGCAGGCAGGTGCTTTAACCACCAAACAATCTCTCCAGCCCTGTATCATCTTAAAAAAAAATTATTTATTTGAGAGAGAAAGCAGAAGATAGAGAGTGAATTGGGCATGACGGGGCTTCTACCCAGTGAAAACAAACTCCAGATGCATGAGCCACCTTGTGGAACTGGCTTATGTGGGCCCTGGGGAATTGAACCTGGGTCCTTAGGCTTCATAGGCAAGCGTCTTAATTGCTAAGCCATCTCTCCAGCCCCTCATGTATCATCTTGAAATATGCTTACAATATTCTCCCAATAAAGTTCTGCTCTTCCTCCTTGCCTAGGCCTGGTTCCACCTGGGGAAGGACACTCTCTGGCTTTCCCCCCTCCAGCCAGATGTCCAGCGGAAGGAAGTTGACTGCAGCTAATAAGCCCTAGTGAAGGTCACAGGCCAAGGACACAAGTCCACTAACAGACCGATATTAATTATAAGATTACATTGGCACGCTTCCCCTCCAGCTAAGCCCTGGTGAAATACAAGGCCGCAGGTGAAATTACAGATAAGAGAGACAGACTGCAATAACGATGGCGCCTCGCCTACCCCTAACCAGATCGACATAAATGCTCACACCAATGGTCTGTGTACCGCAGTCCTGTTCTATCAAGTTCAAAGACAATGCAGGCAAGAGGCCATCAGAAACACAATGCAAAGCTTTGGGTGCAGACTCCAAGCTTGCAGTGCTTAGGGGAACTATTAGACGATGTACCATAAATATGATTCATATCTTCAGGGGCCCGCAGGGAAAAGATGGTTTGTAAGAACAGGTGTAGAATACAACCTTAGATATGGGCGCAAAGGAAACGACAGAAATCAAAGCCACTGCAACAAAAATGAACCTTTAGCAGATTCCACAGTAGGTGGCATTGTGAACAAGGAAAGAAGTAACCAGCATGATGGCAGATCAGAGTAAATCACTATCTTTATGTGACTGACACCGGTGAAATACACAGGTGGCCTCTGCGCTCTCCTTACAGCTAAGCAGAGAATTGAGAACAAAACTGTTATGATGGGAATGTGCCCCTCAAAATTCAGAGAAATTTGGTCTTTGTATTCTTTTTTTTTTTTTTTTTTTTTGGTTTGTTTTTCAAGGTAGGGTCTTGCTCTAGCCCAGGCTGACTTGGAATTCAATATGTAGTCTCAGGGTGGCCTCGAACTCACAGTGATCCTCCTCCTCCCACCTCTGCCTCCTGAGTGCTGGGATTAAAGGTGTGCGCCATCACACCCTGCTGTTGGTCCTTGTATTCTAATGTTAATATTTAGAGGTGGGGTCTCTGGAAGGGAATTAGAGTTAGAGGTTGTAAGATGTGCCCTCTGTGATGACATCTGTGTGTTTGTATGAAAACAAAAATAGGCCTTGGGTACCTGATGGAGAGAGAGAGAGAGAGAGAGAGAGAGAGAGAGAGAGAGAGAGAGAGATGGGTGTGCACCAGGGCCTCTAGCTGCTGCAAACAAACTCTGGGCACGTGCCACCTTGTGCATCTGGCTTACATAGGTACTGGGGAATCAAACCAGTGTCCTTAGGCTTGACAGGCAAGCACCTTAACAGCTAAGCAATCTCTCCCATCCTGCCATTATTATTATTATATTATAATTATAATTATTAATTTACTTGCAAGGAGAGACAGACACGTACACACACAAACACACAGAGACAATGGGCATGCCAGGGCCTCCAGTCACTGCCAGTGGACTCCAGACGCATGCACCACTTTGTGCATCTGGCTTTACGTGGGTACTGCGGAATCAAACCCACGTAGTTAGTCACTGCAGGCAAGCACCTTAACTGCTGAGACCCCTGGTCTTTAGGTTTTAGACTACCTGACTGCTTTAACACGTCACAACTTTAAGACTTTCACAGTCTTCTTACCTTCTGGCCTTGCTCCACTGTAACTGTCTCCCATGTAACCCAGACAGCTCTCCCCTGGCTTCACTGGTTACTTGAATTTGGGACAAAATCCCACTTCCTAGACAGATTAACAATGCTAACCTTTACCTAGTTCCAGAGTTCCAACTTTGGCCACTCCTTCCTGGGATCTTATGCACAGACACACAGAACTCTGATTCAGTAACTTCAGGTTCTGTTCCGATTTGCTAAGCTCCTTCCTCTGCATGGAAAAGCTCTTTTCTCACCTTTGCTGTCCTGTTTTGGCTAACCCTTCAAGAGATGGCTGAACATTGCCAAAGCACTTGGTTGTCTTCAGAGAGAAATGGTAAGACCTTATTGCTGAAGACAGCACAGGCTGTGGTCAAAGGCCATCAAGAGATATGTATTGTAGTCTCCAACTCCAATCCCAGCAGTCAAATCAGGAGTGGTCTAATGCAACCACTTTTCTTCCTCTTAGCTTACTTGACACTGGGTGTGTGCTGAAAACCTCGTGGAGGAAGTGTGCAAAGAAGTCTACTGGGAGGCTCTGTAGCTGAAGAGGCATGGAGAAACAGATCTGCTTTGGGTCTGTGGAAGTCCTATGACTGTAAATGTGGAACTTTCTCAGCCATCCTATGACCACAAGGAGAGCCAGTGGAAGACAGAGGGCAATGGGGAAAGAGGCAGGATTCCAAATCCTGGGTGAATTGTTGAGTTACTAAACTGCAACAGTGGAGCATGCTTTTCTGTGGACTTCTCACTTCCTTTTTTTTTTTTTTTTTTTTTTTTTATTTAGAGAAAGAGAGAGGGAGAGAGAGAATGGCTATGCTGGGGCCACTTGCCTCTGTAAATGAACTTCAAGATGCATCTGCCACTTTGTGCATCCTGCTTTGTATGGGTACTGGGGAATTGAACCCAAGCCAGCAGGCCTTGCAAGAAAGTGCCTTTAACCACTGAGTTATTTCCCATCCCTGATAAATATATTGTTATGGGGTCTGGTGTTGCACAAGTAAGACCATCAACTCATGGAGTGTGAGGCAAAGTTTTATTGGGTAAAAAAAGAAAGAAAAAGAAGAAAGGCTGGGGCACCAGGTCTGCACCCCAGAGGTCGGGATCTCAGGACGCAACCCTGAACTGTGTGGAGGGTCAGATTTTATTGGGAATAAAGTTGCTGTTAAACGGGGGCTATTCAAGAAGTCACAAGGTAGTCATTACATAGGACACATCAGTGGAACTGAGGCAGGAAACATTCTGTGCTATGTGATCACAAAGATATTTGGAAACAGAGATACAGGAAGGTCATGGTACTTTGCACAGAGGGGTCATCCCATTCCTTAGATAACAGAAAACACCTGCATTTTGTAACAAGGCCTGTGATAATGATTCCTGGGACTTCTCCTTTATCTGTCAGCAAGATCAGCTTGGGTGGTGGCCTCCATTATGTGTGCCTAAAGGCAAGGGCTGCACAGGAGGATGTTTAACCAGGTTTATTGTGTTCCTTTACACTCCATTTTCCATGAAATTAAGTTTGTATACAATCTGTTTATTCTCTCTTGTTTTGGAAAATATTTTTATTTATTTATATGAGACAGAGAGAGAGACAGAGGGAGAGATAGAGAGAATGGGCACGCCAGGACCTCCAGCCACTGCAAATGAACTCCAGCTGCAAGCGCTACCTTAGGCGCCTGGTTTATGTGGGTACTAGAGAATCAAACCTGGGTCCTTTGGCTTTGCAGGCAAGTGCCTTAACCACTGAAGCCATCCCTCCAGCCCCTGTCTCCTGTTTTTACTGGCTTTTTTTTTCAAGGTAGGGTCTCTAGCTCAGGCTGACCTGGAATTGAAATTCACTATGTAGTCTCAGGGTGGCCTCAGACTCACGGCGATCCTCCTACCTCTGCCTCCCAAGTGCTGGGATTAAAGGCGTGCGCCACCACGCCAGGCTCTTACTGGCTTTTTGATCTGGAGGTTTATTTTTAATTTTTTCTTTTCTTATTTGCATTTATATTTGTCAAGGGCTACTTGCATAGGAAAATGGTGTCTGGGATGGAGGTACATCTCCTGCAGAGCATCCATATGGCAACATGGCATTGGCTAGGTACTGTGGGGTCTGCTGGCTAAGGACATTTGCAAGCCAATACCGGGCTTGAGATTCCAGAGGCAGCCTGGCCTGCAAGTCTGCTGAAGGGTGGCTAGGATCAGGCCCTGAAGGAACGCTTCTCTCCTTCACTCTTTAACTCCCCTGTTGTCAGCTCTGTAACTGCCTTGAGGTCCCCAGCAACTCACAGAGGAACAGAGTCATGTTGGAGTCTTACTGATCTTGAACAGGGGACCCACAGAGAAGTAGATTATAGGAGAGTCTCGGGCAGATCCTGCTTGGGTGGCAACAGCTTCTCCCTCTGCCACCAAAGGACCTAGGCTGACACATCCTGCTTACAGGACACACCTGCCTTTGGGTGTCTGTCAGTTGGACTTTTTTTTTTTTTGTTGTTTGTTTTTTTGTTTTTTCGAGGTAGGGTCTCACTCTGGCCCAGGCTGACCTGGAATAATTAACTATGTAGTCTCAGGGTGGCCTTGAACTCACAGTGATCCTCCTACCTCTGCCTCCCGAGTGCTGGGATTAAAGGCGTGCGCCACCACGCCCGGCTTCTTTTTTTTTTTTTTTTTTTTTTTCAGCTGGACTTCATGATTTAGGCCTGAATATTTGGTACTAGCTTATAGACATTTTGGCTTTTCAAGGTGATGATTTTTTTTTTTTTTTTTTTGCAGGGGCAGTGCTGTGGATTTGAACACAGGTCTTTAAAAAATTATTTATTTATTTGAGAGAGAATGAGTGAGTAAGTGAGTATGGGCACACCAGGGCTTCCGGCCACTGCAAATGAACTCCAGATACATGTGTTACTTAGTGCATGTGGCTTTACATGGGTACTGGGGAATCAAACTCGTGTCCTTAGGCTTTGCAGGCAAGCACCTTAACCACAGAGCCATCTCGCCAGCCCTGAACCCAGGTCTTTATGCATGCTGGGCAAGTGCTTCACCACTGGGCTATCCCCAGTCCCTATACAATACACTTTACACTGCTTCCAGCTAAGGGTTCTTCTCAGGGAGAGGTAACTTCCCCTCCCCTGCCCGGGCAGTGCCATTACTATTCAGTCCCTTGACACAAAGCTGGCCCCTGTTTCCCACCAACCATGATCCTGATGAGAGCCTTGATGAAACTCTCTGGACGTATCCCAGTCCACTTCCGCAGTTTAAGATGCTTGCATTTAGCTGTAGATAATGCCTCTGCCAGACTCAGTGGTAACAGGCGATGGAGCTGATCAAACGTGCACAGCCCAGCGGTTCCTTCCTAACCTTCAACCACTTTCCATAGGCCTCAGTTCATGACTCTCCCCAAACCCTGTCCCTGGGGAGGCAGGCTTGAGATCTGCTCTTTGCTTCTACACTTGGTGGCCTCATGAACAATGTTTCTCTTTTGTACTTTTGTTTGCTTTGTAATTGGCAATACCACCTCAATGAATAAAATGGGCCCGGTTTGCTAACAATTGAGTTTGGTGCTGGCATCTGACCATCTGTTTTCTAGTGGAACATCTGAAAGTTATCACAGTGTCTAGTTCTAAGAAGTGGGATACACGTACACTGAAGGTGTCTCTGTTATTCTGGCAAAAAAGAATATCAGTGGAAAATTATTTATTTATAAAGGAGCTACATTGCAAACACTATAACAGGAAAAGGAAAATACTTACACAACACTCCAGTATATGTTTGCTATGTCAGTTTTATTCCTTTAAAAATATTTTATTTATTTCTTTGCAAGGAGAGAGAGAGAGGGAGAGGGAGAGAGAGAGAGAGAGAGAGAGAGAGAGAGAAAATGGGTGCATCAGGGCCTCTGACCACTGCAAATAAACTCCAGATGCATGTGCCACTTTGTGCATCTGGCCTTATGAGGGCACTGGGGAATCAAACCTGGGTTGTTAGGCTTTGCAGGCAAGTGCCTTAACTGCTGAGCCATCTCTCCAGCCCTCAGTTTTATTCTTTGTGGATTGAAACTGGGCTACTTTGATTCCACAGTGAGGGTCTGTTATCTAAGATGTACAATCATGTGATGGAGCTAGAGAAGGAGAGAGGAGGGAAGGGGAGGGAGAAAGGAAGATGTGTGTGTGGCCATCTATTCTGTTCTCACCTAGAAAGACATTCACAGAGGAAGTGTACTGCATTTTCCCTGTATACGTCCAAAATATATAAATATGTTTGACAATTTCATACATGTATACAGTATGTTTTGATCCTATTCACCCCTATTACATTCTGTTATCCCACTCTCATTCCTGCCAAAGCCCTTCGTCTCCTCAAGTAGTTAGCTCCCCTCCTACTTTCATGCCTGTTTGGTCACCCGAAGTTGAACTAGGGTTAGGGTTGCTTGCATGAGCATGGGTGGGGCTGTTTAGTGGATCATGGGTTATTTACATAAAGCCTGTCTTCTCCACTGAGTTGTGCAATGCAGTCTCGTGGATTTTCCTCACGGGGCAGAAGCACGGCTTGTGGATACAGACTACCATGTTTACAACCGTAAACAAGTCACCAGGCACAATCTACGTTTGTCTGGATGCTTTCAAAACTGTATTTAGAGTCACTACAGTTGTGACTGTGAAGTTGGCTTCAGCTAGACAGTTGTTGCAGCCAGCTCCATGTTGCTGGGACAAACAGGCAACCAGACTCAGTTAATGGGGGGGAAGGGATTTATTTCCGGCTTACAGAGTCAGGGCAGATTCCATCAGTGGAGCAAGAGGCTGCTTACTTCCACACATCCAAGCAGAGAAAAACAAAAACAAAAAAACGCAGCAAGCAAACACCAACACAGATATGAACCCCCAAAGCACAAACTGCTGTCCCCACATCTTTGGGCTGGACTCAGACCCGCCCCCAGTGACACACACCCTCTAGCAGGGATCTGCCTGCTAGGGCCTCAAGGAGGAAGTTTCATCAAAAATGACTGAATTGGGCTGGAGAGGTGGCTTAGCAGTTAAGGCATTTGCCTGTGAAGCCTAAGGACCCAGGTTTGATTCTCCAGGACCCACGTAAGCCAGATGTACAAGGGGGCACATGTGTCTGGAGTTCATTTGCGGTGGCTGGAGGCCCTGAGGTGCCCATTCTCTCTCTCTCAAATAAATAAATACATGAAAATGACTGAATCTATGGGGCCATGCATTTATCACATTCGAATTACCACTCACAGAAAATGTTTTGGACAAAGCGTTGGGGCTCAGCACTGGGGTCTGGCTTGGTTCTCACGGTGTCTCTAGACCTGAGGAGATTCTCAGATTCTGAGCATGTGAGCCTATGACGAGAACCAGGAGGACATGGCAAAGAGGAGGGCGTGCTGCAGGGATCACCTCAAGTGGAGTCCTCATTCTTTCTGAAAAGCTGCCTTCTTAAAACAGCATTATTATTATTATTACTTTAAGATATTTATTTATTTATTTGAGAGAGAGAAAGAGGCAGAGAGAGAGAGAGAGAGAGAGAGAGAGAGAATGAGCATGCCAGGGCCTCCAGCCACTGCAAACGACATCCAGAAGCTTGAGCCCCCTTGTACATCTGGCTTACGTGGGTCCTGGAGAATCGAACTTGTATCCTTTGGCTTTGCAGGCAAATGCCTTAACCGCTAAGCCATCTCTCCAACCCTAATTATTATTATTATTACTATTGGTATTATTTTGGCTTTTCAAGGTAAGGTCTTGCTCTAGCTATGTAGTCTCAGGCTATCCTTGAACTCATAGCCACCCTCCTACCTTAGCTTCCTGAGTGCTGGGATTAAGGGTGTGGGCCACCATGTCCATCAGAGAGAGAGAATGGGCAGACCAGGGTCTCTAGCTACTTAACTCCAGACACAAGTGCCACTTTGTGCATCTGGCTTCACATGGAATCACAGGAATCTAACTTGGGTTGTCAGGGTGTACAGGCAAGTGCCTTAACTGCTGAGCCATCTCTCCAGCCCAAACAGCATTTTGACTCTGAAGGAATCTAGAAGACTGCCCCAATTGAACTCTTTACCTAAAAGCTAGAAAACAAGAGGCAAGATAATTTGAGATTTTCCTAAAATGGATTGGGAATTGAACTGCCTTACAGTAGAATATGCTGCCTCAGCAGTCTGGGGACGTCCCTGCAGGTCCCAGGCCTGGCTTCTGGACTGAGTCCAGGGCTCCAGCCCAGGAAATAAATGCTTCAAGTGAAAGGGAGGTGCTTCACTCAGCTGGTACCCCTCCGTGGGAGAGACTCATCCACACACTGGCCCTGGGTAATGGATTCAAGGGCTGAGCTGCCATAACAAAACATCACAGAGGGCTGGAGAGATGGCTAGCGGTTAATGCTCTTTTGTGCAATGCCTAAGGACCCAGGTTTCATTCTCCAGTACTCACATAAGCCAGATGCATAAGGAGGTGCATGTGTCTGGAATTCATTTACAGTGGCTAGAGGCCCTTGGCACATCCATTATCTCTCTATATATATCCTTTTTCCTTCCTCCTCCTTCTCCCTTCCTTTCCCTTCTCTCTCCTTTCTTCTTTCCCTATCTATCTATCTATCTATCTATCTATCTATCTATCTATCTTTCTTTCTTTCGTCTTCCTTCCTTCCTCCCTCCCTCCCTTTCTCCTTTCTTTCTTTCTTTCTTTCTTTCTTTCTTTCTTTCTTTCTTTCTCTCTCTCTCTCAAATAAATACATAAATAAAATAAAAAATAAATAAATAAACAGGGGTTGAGGAGATGGATCAGTGGTTAAAGGCTCTTACTTGCAAAGCCTGCAGGCCCAGGTTCAATTCCCAAGTCACCCACATAAGGCTGATGCAAAAAAAAAAAAAAAAAGTGGCACAAATATCTGGTGTGTTTGCTTGCAGCTGCAAGAGGTCTGTGGTGCATGCACACACACAAGCAAACAACTAAAAATTAAAAATAAAAAACAGGGCTGGAGAGATGGCTTAGTGGTTAAGGCATTTGCCTGCAAAACCTGGTTTGATTCTCCAGGACCCACGTTAAACCAGATGCACAAGGGGGTGCATGCATCTGGAGTTTGATTGCAGTGGCTGGAGGCCCTGGAGCGCCCTCTCTCTCTCTCTCTTTGCCTCTTTCTCTGTCTCTCTCAAATAAATAAATAGAATATTTTTAAAAATTTTAAAAATACAACCAAAAAATATCACAGGCTGCAGAAATTTATTTTTGGTGTTGGAAGCAGGAAGTCTGAGATGGAGGTGTCGGCAGGGTAGCTTCTCTTGAGGCCTCCGTAATTGACTGGCAGATGGCTGCTTTGTCCCTGTGTCCTCACGTGGCCCTTCCTCTGTGTGCTGGCATCCTGATGTCTCTTTTCCTCTTCTTACAAGGACCTTGGTCAGGTTGGATCGGGGCCCATGTTCATGCTCGTTGTCTCCCTCAGCTATTCTAAATTGCCTCCTTCAAGTTCACGTCTCCAGTGCAGTCGGTTCTAAGATCCTGGGGAATGAGGGTCCCAACCCAGACCCGGCAGAATCCCCAGACTCGGTGCCACCAAAGGTCAAGCAGAGAGCCAGAGCTCCTGGGAGGTCTGTAGTCAGACCTTTTATGTCACTGCTCTGCTCCCTCTCAGGGGTCTCTACCCTTGGCAGTCTGGTGGCACTCCCCTCCACACTCCTACCCAGTACCTTCTACACCCAGGTTTCTCAAGGTCAGCATCCTCCAGTTTCTAGAGAGCCTGACCAAGACCCGCCCTCCACCAGCTGCTTGGCTTTCTTCTGGGGAAGAACATTGGCAGCGGCCAAAGAAAGCAACCCGTCTAAATACAGCTTCCTCAACATGTGGAGCTTCCTAATGCATAGCTGACATGAAGCTGGGTTTGGTGGTGCACATTTGTAATTCCAGCATTAGGGAGGCTGAGGCAGGAGGATGGTGAGTTCAAGGCTGGCCTGGGCTACTTAGCCAGACCCTAGCTCAAAGCAAGCAAGCAAGCAAACAAAGAAACTGGGGCTGGAGAGATGGCTTAGCAGTTAAGGCACCTGCCTGCAAAGCCTAAGAACACTTGTTCAAATATCCAGGTCCCACATATAGTCAGATGCAAAAGTGACACAAGCACGCAATGTTGCATATATGCACAAGGGGGTGCATGTGTCTGGAGTTCATTCACAGTGGCTGAAAGGCCCTGGTGCACCCATTTTCCCTCTGCCTTTTCTTCTCTCTCTCTGTCTCTCTCAAATATAAATAATAAATAAATAAATAAATAAATAAATAAATAAATAAATAAATAAAACTAAACTGGGGCAAGGGGATAAAAGAGTAACCTATTATAATTTATATAAAATAAAAAAGAAAAACAAAATTAAAAAAACAACAAAAAACCAAAACAAGAATGGCTAGCACAGAGTGTGACTCAGGTGAAAGAAAGGGGCCACACCTGCCTGCTTTTATTGTCACCTTTCTTAGATCCCCAAATGCTATAGGAACAAAAATTTCCAGGTTGTGAGCTGGTTTCTATTGTTCTTGGGCTAAATTTAGTTCTTTCCCAAGTTCCCAGTGGTTCCAAATAGTTTCACTTTCTCTGTGCTTACCTTTCTTGTACAGATTGAGAAAGAATTTGGGGACACATCACCATCAATCAGAGAAACACCATTTGGATGGAGCAAGAATTTCACCAGGGAACACAAGACGAGTGGAAAGTGCTTTTCTCTGCAGAGGTGAGCTGTGTTCAGACAGATAACTGCCATCGTCTGGGCAGAACGTGCTCAGGAAGGAGGCCACTGGGCATTTTGGGAAAGCTCTGACAATGGTGGCCTTGCTTCTGAGACTCAAAGCAAAATCCACACCCTGTGACCGAGGTAACTCCCAGCTCTGGTAACTTCCTTCTCTTTCTCTTTTATTTATTTATTTAGAAAAAGAGGCAGATAGAGAGAAAGAGGGAACGGGCACGCCAGGGCCTCCAGCCATTGCAAACATCTGGCTTACGTGGGTCCTGGGGAATCGAACCGGGATCCTTAGGCTTCGCAGGCAAACGCCTCAACCGCTAAGCCATTTTCCAGCTCTCTTTCTCTCTCTTTTTCAAGGTAGGGTCTTGCTCAAGCCCAGGCTGACTGGAATTCACTATGTAGTCTCAGGTTGGCCTCGAACTCACGGTGATCCTCCTACCTCTGCCTCCCGAGTGCTGGGATTTAAAGGCGTGTGCCACCACACCCGGCTTCCTTATCTCTCTCTCTGTCTGTGGCATCATTGACATTAGTCCATCACTTGTCCTGACTGCAGGACTTAAGCTGTGATAAGACAGGTAGGGGAGCAATTGTCATCGATTTGGTCCCCTCACCAATCCTGGGATGGACTGTGTGTTGGAAAAGTCTTACTAATTGCTTAAGAACAGGTTTTTGAGCTCTTTCCAAATAGCTATAGAGTTAACAGGAGGACTGTGCTTGTGGTGGTCAAAGAGTCACCCTTGGCTCAGTTATTGTCCCTACCAGTGATGTGCTATTGTTCACAGAACCTATAGCCTCAACAAAAAGAGGGTATATTTATGTCTGTCCTGTTTCCTCTAAGAGTCCTATATATATATTCTTAAAAAAATCATGTTGAGCCAAACACATAACTTAGGTAATGAGGACAGGAAGTGTTCACAGATTTGGAAGGAAACTTCCTCAAAATCAGATGGGGGGAGGGGAAGAAACAAGCCTAACATTTAACTACAAGATCCATCTCCTGCCTTCTGATGGCCCCTAGTGGAGCCACAGTCCAGCAGCAGGTGTTGCCTTTCTTTTGGGGGAGTGCTGTCCACAGTCAATTGCCACGGGAGGATTAAGTCAGTGGGCATTGGTAGGAAGTACCAATAAAACTTTAAAAATGCCATAGAGAGCCTGGGTATGAATTTTGGGACAGTTCTGAAGCCAGGACAGTGGAGGTTGTCCCTGGGCATTCCTACATGCATGGCCCATCAATACTTTCTTTGCACTTAGTCAAGGGCCAAGGTCTGGGAGCATGGGATGTTTCTAGAAGTCCTTTGTGGACCAGGGCAGATTTGGGCTGAGTATGACTAGATACTCTGAAGTCAGTTTAAAACTTAGCTCTCCCACAGAGACCATAAGCCCAGCCACTCAAGTTTCTGAAGGTGCCTTTAATCCTGGCTCTAAATTTGAGGTTGGACTTGAATGAGTGAAGCAAGCTCAAGATTGACAACTCTTGCTTTTGCACTAAATGGGCATTCTCTAATGTGCTCAACCCAGACCTTTGATGATGTCAATTGAAAATAATTCTTATGTTATCAAAAGGAATTTTTTTCTGCCTGTGCATGTGCATTTTTTGTATGTGCATTGTGTGGTATGTGTGTTGTGCATGTGTTTGCTTGTGTGTGTGTGTGTGTGTGTGTGTGTGTACAGATGTGTGAGCTTTGTGCATGTGCATTTGGAGGCCAAAGAGATCATTAGGGGTCCCCCTCCTTTTTTTTTCCTTTTTGAAGTAGGTTCTCACTCTAGCCCAGGCTGACCTGGAATTCACTATGTAGTCTCAGGGTGGCCTTGAACTCATGGCGATCCTCCTACCTCTGCCTCCTGAGCGCATGGTGGTGCATCCTTCCCTTTTTAGATTTTATTTATTTATTTATTTATTTATTTATTTATTTATTTGAGACACATATGGAGAGAGAGAGGGAGAGTATGGGCACACCAGGGCCTCTAGCAGATGAACTCCAGATTCATGCGTCACCATGTGCATCTGGCTCATGTGGGACCTGGAGAATCAAACCGAGAATTCTTAGGCTTTGCAGGCATGTGCTTTAACCACTAAGCCATTTCTCCAGCCTGAAAGTAGTTGCTTTAAAAACTGTATGAAAAGTGGATTATTTTCTGAATTTTGTCATAAGTTCAGCGAGAAGAAATAGGCACACACCACTCACTTGATGATGTATAATGCAAATATCTCATACTTGGGCATCAGAATTTTCTTCCAAATAAATAGACATGTATATATATATATATATATATGTATATGTATCTCTATATAGGTTAAAATTCTGCATATGTATGTAAGATGTACTTTTAATGTACTTTTATAAATTAGTTATATGTGTAGAACCTACAATTATGATAAAGTAAACTATAATGTAGTGAGATCAATGTCTGTTTTGTTCAAGAGAAAAATGTATTTGTGATAGAATAGGAAAATCTTTCAGTGATGAATTTAATGTGATCATTGTCTTCAGTTGTTAATTTCAAGCTACATTTGAGGAAATGAACAACTCTTTTCCTGAGCTCCTTGGGATAAAGAAACCCTTCTCTGAGATGCACTTCTCCCCTGACCTTACGATCTTTTGAGAACTATCCCAGCACGTGGATTGTTCGCCTGCTTGAATGCAGAAGCAATTTTGTCACTTTTCCAGAATGCTGTGGACTCCTCAAGGAAAAGGGAAGAGGTGATGGAGAAAACACCCAGAACTCTCTGTCTGTGGCCTCCTTGCTCAGCATCTCTGGCTGCAAGGGAGGAGGGAGAAGGGAGAAGGGGACGGTTGTAGGACTGGGGACCCAGCACCTTTTCTTGTACTTAGGGAACCGCCCCCAAAAGGTTCAGATCCAGCTGGGACACAGTGTACCAAGAATACTTGGTGTGGTGGTTTGAGTCAGGTGTCCCCCATAAACTTAGGTGTTCTGAATGCTAGGTTCCCAGCTGATGGAGATTTGGGAATTATCACCTCCTGGAGGCCATGTATTGTTGGGGGCGGGCTTATAGGTGTTTTAGCCAGTTTCTGCTTGCTGGCATTTGGCACACTCTCCTGTTGCTGTTGTCCACCTTATGTGGGCCAGGGGGTGATGTTCATCCTCTGCTCATGCCATTGTTTTCCCCTGCCATCATGGAGCTTCCCCTTGAATCTGTAAACCAAAAGAAACCCCCCAATCTGCTCTTGGTTGGGTGATTTCTGCCAGCAATGCGAACCTGTCTGCAACACTTGATAACACAAGTAGGATCTTCTACCATCACACAATAATAACCATTGATGATTTTTGTCCTAATTAAAGACTCCATCTTATTATTTTTTTTATTATTTTTGGAGAAAGACAGAGAGAGAGAGGGAGAGACAGACCAAAAGAGAGAGAGAATGGGCGCGCCAGCAGCCTCTCAGCAGCTGTGAATGAAATCCAGACACGTGCACCCCCTTGTGGGCAAGTGTGGCATTGCGCCCTTGTGTCACTTTGCATCTGGCTAAACATGGGACCTGGAGATTGGAACTAGTGTTCTTAGGCTTAGCGGGCAGGCACCTTAATCACTAAGCCATCTCTCCAGCCCATTAATTTTAAAGTGATTGTTTTATAAAATATATATTTTAGATATAATCTAGAATTTACATTTACCAAAAAAAATGCATTACGCTTCAGTTAGTACTAGGTTTCATTATTTTATGGTTTGAGCAAATTCTTTTCTTTTTATTTGTGTGTGAGAGAGAGTAAGTATGGCACACCAGGGCCTCTTGCTGCTGCAAAGTTAACTCCAAAAGCCTTCACCTCTTTGTATATTGGCTTTACATAGGCACTGGGGAATTGAATCTGGGCCAGCATGCTTTGCAATGAGCATGCTAATTCTTAGCCATCACATAAAATAAAATGTAAGCCTGAAAAGTTCTTTTTCTTTGTCCTTTATATCACCATTCTATCATCATTTATTTCAGATCTGCTTGGTAATTGCACTCCCATGTGGTACCAAATGGTTTGAGGCAGGAAAACTGGCTTAAAGGGAACGTGAGAGATTCTAAATGTTATCAGTTTAGTCTCAAAACAGCTGCACGTGGTGCATCTCTGAAAGTCAGAACAAGTCTGGGCTCTTCAAGTTGCCTTCTGTTACATAATACACACAGGCAGCATGGAAGACAATGCTTGAAAAAGGATGAGTCATTCATGTATGATAATTTGAAGTTCTGCACACCACACTGCACCATATTTAGGGATTTGGAACCCTCAGATTTAACCAATCTTGGATTAAATGTACTTGGAAAAAAATTACAACTGTACTAAGACATAAGGATCTTTTTTTTTTTTAATTGTTTATTTGCAGGCAGAGATAGAGAGAGAAAGAGTGACAGACAGAGAATGGGCATGCCAGGGCCTCCAGCCACTGCAAATGAACTCCAGACACATGTGCTCCTTGTGCATCTGCTTATGTGGGTCCTGGGGAATCAAATCTTGGTCCTTTGGCTTCACAGGCAAATGCCTTAACTGCTAAGCCATCTCTCCAGCCCCAAGGATCTCTTTTCTTTTCATTGTTCCCTACATAATCAAGTGTTGACACAGTATCATGTATTATAAGTAAACTAAAGATCTAAACTATACAGGAAGATGTATGTAGGTTCTATGTTAACATTACTTCTTAAATTTTTTTGTTTATTTTTTATTTGTTTATTTGAGGGCAACAGATACAGAGAGAAAGAGGCAGACAGACAGAGAGAGAGAGAGAGAGAGAGAGGGAGAGAATGGGCACATCAGGGCCTCCAGCCACTGCAAATGAAGTCCAGATGCATGCACCACCTTGTGCATCTGGCTTACATGGGTACTGGGAATTGAGCCTCGAACCCGGGTCCTTAGGCTTCACAGGCAGGCACTTAACCACTAACCCATCTCTCCAGCCCAAAATTAATTTTTAAAAATATTTTATTTATTTGAGAGAAAGAGAGAGGCAGGGGAGAGAATAGGCACACCAGGGCCTCGAGCAACTGCAAATGAATTCCAGACACATGCACCACCTTGGGCATCTGGCTTTACATGGGTATTGGGGAATTGAACCCAGGTCCTTAGGTTTTGTAGGCAAGCATCTTAACCTCTGAGCCATCTCTTCAGCCCCATACTATTTTATGTATAAAGGACTTGAACATCTGTGGATTTTGGTATGCTCAGGACAGAGGCCCTAGGACCGATTCCCTTTGGAAACTAAGGGACAACTGTGTTAGTGAAACTCATCAGTGTTTAGAACTTGGACTATGAAAAGATGTTCTGGGAATTTCAGAACATATACCACCTTGCTCAGCCTTCTGTTAATTCTCATGAACCAATTCCAAATACAGCTTCTTGTCTTTATCTTCCTTCCTCACCCTCTGTGTTCTTTGTACCCTGGGCTCCTGTCATTTAGTAACCTGAACTTGAAGTTCCCAAGTTCTCTAGATACTTAATTCCTGTCATCCCTTGTACCCAAGCCGAAGGATAGGCACCGAAGGTTTGTACACACAAAGTTTCAGATACAGGCTGTACCGTGTACAAGGCTCACTGGATATGGATCTGGGCTGGGCCTTGTACTAGCTTGTTGACACTATGCAAGGTGTTTTGCCTCTAAGAATCCCAGATTCCTTAAGAGAGTTTTTGACTCATACTTTTCCATCTCTTGTCTTTTCCCTTTAAGGGTTTGTTAGTTTGAAAATGAATATGTGTCCCCCATAGACTCAGGTGTTTTATTAAATCTTGTTATTTGGGCCTCTAGTCACCTGGTTGGAGGAGGTGTCACTGGTGGTGAATCCTGGGGTCTAGCTCAAAGGTATGTTTGGGGGTGGATCTGATTCTAGCCCAAAGGTGTGGAGAGCAGTCTGAGTGCTGGAGGGGTCCCCGTTGGCTGTTTTTATGGTGTTTGCTGGCTGTTGGTGGTGGTGGTTTCTTTCTCTGCTTGGATCTGTGGATAGAAAGAAGCCAGCTTCTTCCACCACTGATTGAACTTCCCCTGGATCTGTAAGCTTGCAATAAACCCCTTCCTTCCATTACACTGTGTTTGGTTGAATACTTATCCCAGCAACCTGGAAACTTTCAACTATAATGGGTATTAAATTGCTTTTAAAAATTATTATTTTTAACTGTGGTAAAATGCACATACTACAGTTTTTTTTAACTTTTAAATTTAATTTTAAAGAGACAGAGTTAGAATTGGCATGCCAGTGTAATTGAACTGCAGATGCTTGTGCCAACTAGGGGGCATGTGCGACCTTGTGCTTGCCTCACCTTTGTGCATATGGCTAACATGGCATCTGGAGAATTGAACATGGGTCCTTAGGTTTCACAGGCAAATGCCTTAACCACTAAGCCATCTCTCCAGCCCTACAGTTTTTTTTTTTTACTTAATTTAAAAAATATTTATTTATTAGAGAGAGCTAGATAGACAAGTAGATATATAGAGAGAATGGGTGCACCAGGGCCTCTAGCCATTGCAAACAAACTCCAGATGCATGTGCCCCATTGTGCATCTGGCTAACATGGGTCCTGGGGAATCGAACCTGGGTCCTTTGGCTTTTCAGGCAAGCGCCTTAACTGCTAAGCCATCTCTTCAGCCCCCTTCAGTTTATTTTTATGTGGTCTTTTACTGCTTGTTTTTTTAAAATGATGTATTTTTGTTTTTATTTATTTATTTGAGAGAGAGATACAGAACTAGGCAGGGAGAGAGAGAGAGAGAGAGAGAGAGAGAGAGAGAAAATAGGCATGCCAGGGCTTCCAGCCACTTCAAACGAACTCCACATGCACATGCCCCCTTGTGCATCTGCCTTATGTGGGACCTGGGTCCTTTGGCTTTGCAGCCAAGCATCTTAACTGCTAAGCCATTTCTTACTGCTTGTTTTTGAGTCTCATGTAGCCCAGGTTGGCCTCAAACTTTCTATGTAATTGATCCTCCTGCCTTTGCCTCACAAGTGCTGGGATTGGGTGTGGGCATCATGCCTGGCTACAGTTTACCATCTCAAATGCTTTGAAGTGTTCAGTTCAGTGGCGTAAGTACATTCACGCTGTGGTGGGGCCATTACCACCCTCCATTTCCACATGCCTTCTACCCTCTGCAACTCCATACCCACTTCCCCCTCCATTCTCCTCTCTCCTCAGCCCTGGGGGGCTGACTATTCTACTGTGTATGAATTTGAAAAGTTCCTTATATAAGTAGAATGACATTGGTGACAGTTTTATTTCACCTAGCACAATGTTCTTATAGCCCGTCCACATGTTTGAGTTTTCTCCAGTTTTAAGGCTGAGTGAAGTTCCACCGCATATACACATTACATCTCTCATTCCTTACATCCCTTTTGCTTCTTGGCTATTGCGAACATGAATATACAAATCCTTCTTTAAGACCCTGCTTTTAATTCTTTGGGGTATATGTTCACAAGTGGAATTCCTCGATCACGTAGTACTTCTGTATGGTGCTTTTGTGAAACTATCATGTTGATTTCCATAGCAGCTGCAAGAAGTCATAACAGCAATGAATAAGGCTCCCACATTTTTGCACATCTCATCAATAGTTATTTTAGTTTTTGTGTGTGTGTGTGTGTGGTGTGTAGTTTGTATATTCCTGTGCCTGTGTGAGCCAGAGAAGAATGTCTAGGGGCCTCCTTTATCACTCATGCTTATGTGTAGTTTCTCACTGAACCCAGAGCTGCTGTTTTGTCAGACAGGCTGATCAGGGAGCCCCAGCCATTGAGTCTCTAATCTCTGCTTCCCACAGGGCTAGGGTTACAGTGGTCACATCCAGCTATTTACATGGGCGCTGGGAATCAAACTCAAGGCGAGTCAAATCCTTAGGCTTGTGAGGCAAGAGCTTTTATACAAGGAGCTATATCCTCAGTCTTATTTTCTGTTATTTTATTTTATTTTATTTTTTGAGGTAAGGTTTCACTCTAGTCCAGGCTGACCTGAAATTCACTATGTAGTCTCAGGATGGCCTTGAACTCATGGTGATCCTCCTACCTTTGCCTTCTGAGTGCTGAGATTAAAGGCATGTGCCACACACTCGGCTTGATAGATATATATTTAAGTATGAGAAATGAACTAGGCTTTAAGCAGGGTTTTAAAACTTCTTCTTATATTTTATTTTTATTTATTTATTAGAAAAAGAGAGAGAGAGAAAGAGAATGAAAATGGGCATGCCAGGCCTCTAGCCATGGCAAATGAACTCCAGATGCATGCACTATCATGTGTATTTGGCTTTTGTGGGTACTGGGGAATCGAAGTTGAGTCCTTAGGCTTTGCAGACAAGTGCCTTAACTGTGAAGCCATTTTCCAGCCCTAATGTAATTTTTTTAAATGAGTACTGGAGTACATAGACAACACAGACACAACCTTAGCTAAGTCCAAACGAGACTTCTGAGCCTGGGGTGTGGTCTCTGAACAGGCCCCTGTACACTTTGCCTGTATCTGGGAATCCTGCAGAGGGATTGTGAGTCCATTGACCTTGGCAGGGGAGAGAGAGCCCCTCAACTCACAGCACCAGGAGAACTCTAGCCACACCCACGAGGACTACCTCATTCAGCAGCTCAAATAAGAGCCCAAACCAAAGGGTTTCAGTCATCGTCAGCACCATCGTCTTACAGCTGCAGACTCCCCAGTTGTGAGCTTGTAAAACTTCAAGTCGAGGGCTGGGAATGGGACATTTTTAGCTAAGGAAATGCTCTTGATCAAAACCCAGGTTCTGACCAATGATACTGCAGTGAAATACCCTATTATCAGCTTCCTACAGACCTGGTGAGGGCTGCTCTCAGCCGGTTGAGAAGCAGCCTCACCAGGGCTACTTCCCTGGCTGCGACGCCCGCCCGCCGAGCAGTGTGTGAGTCATGCCTTTTGTCCTGTGCCTGGAATTTGGGGATGTTTATGAAAACTTGTTGTAAATACTAGTCATGATTCCTCTCTCCGGGTTTTTTATTCAGAAAAATGAGTACCTCATCACGTACAAACGTCACATCACTTCCAGCCCCCATTGTCATCACCTGGAAACATTCTCTCTACAGTCATCACTGGTAATTATTTAAAGGCTGTCAAGAACAATGTGTCACAGCACTTTTCGGACAACACAGTGTCTGGAATGCCACCAATAATGTTGAAGGGTGTGTTTATGTCATCAATACCTTTCCGTCTATCTCAGATTCACAGAAGAGCTGTCCCCTCGCAAATAAAGGACAGGCTAACAAGAGAACAACATACACATTTATTTAAAATAAGCTTTATGTAGACAGACTTCATAAGGAAATGAGATCCAATGAAAAAAAGTAGACCCATGAAGTTAAAAAGAAATTATTTATTTATTTATTTATTTGAGAGAAAGAAGCAGATGGAGAGAGATAATGGGCACATCAGGGCCTCCATCCACTGCAAAGGAATTCCAGACACATGTGCTACCCTCTGCATTTGGGGACTAGGGAACTGAACCTGGATCCTTAGACTTCACAGGCAACTAACTGCCTTAACCACTAAGCCATCTCTCCAGCCCGACCTATGAATTTTTAAAAAATACTTATTTATTTATTTTCAAACACAGAGTAAAAGGCAGAGAGGAAGCAAAACAGAGAGAGAATGGGCACACCAGGGCCTCTTGCCACTGCAAACGACTTGCAGATGCATGCATCACTTTGTGCATCTGGGTTTACGTGGGTATTGGGGAATTAAACCTGGGCTGTCAGGCATTGCAAGCAAGCACCTTAATAGCTGAGCCACCTCTCCAGCCTGACCTGTGAATTTTTTTACTGCCACTTGTTTCTTTTTTATTTATTAATTAATTTTTATCATAGGTTGTAGTATGTCCCCTTCCGTGGTCCCCATTTCCCTGTGGGCCCTCCTCATCCTCAGCAGGGATATTATTGCTGTTCAGTGTGGGGTAATGAGGGCCTTGGTCTCTGGGGAGCACTGTGTCTTGGGTCGTTTCTACCTCCTTGTGGTTCTTACAACCTTCCCTCCCCCTCTTCCTCAACAGTCCCTGAGCCTTGGCAGGAATGTTATCGGTCAGTGTTGACTTCTCTGTAGCCTCTGTGTGGCAGTTTGATTCAGGTGTCCCCCATAAACTTAGGTGTTCTGAATGCTAGGCTCCCAGCTGATGGAGATTCAGGAATTAATACCTCCTGGAGGCAGTGTATTTTTGGGGGTGGGCTTATGGTATTACAGCCAGTATCCACTTGCCAGTGTTTGGCACATGCCCCTGTTGCTATTGTCTACCTTATGATGGCCAGGGGGTGATGTCCACCTTCTGCTCATGCCACTGTTTTCCCCTGCCATCACGGAGCTTACCCCTCAAGTCTGTAAGCCAAAATAAACCTTTTTCCCACCAGCTGCTCTTGGTCAGGAGATTTCTGATAGCACTGCGAACCTGACTGCAACAGTAATATTAGTACTTAGAAGTGGATCATTGCTGCTAGACACCTGACTGTGTTTCTTTGGCCTTTTGGAGCTGATTTTCAAGAGGAATATGGAAGGATTTGAAATCTTGGCCTAAGAGATGCTTTGCAGTGCTGTAAGTACATCTTGATGGACTATTCTGGTCAGAGTTGAAAGACCTGAATGCAGTAAGAACTGTGGACTGTGAGGTTTGGCTTGTGAGAGTGAGAAAGAGCTGGACTGGGCTAGAAGCAGTTTGCATGAGAGGCTTGCTGTTATGCCCATGTCCTGAGAACTTGTGCAGGGTTGCTTTGCATAGAAATGGACTGGTGTGAGCAGAGGAATAAGGCACATAAATGAAATCTTTGGGTTGAAACTTTTGCCTGGTCAGCTGCAATTATATGAGAGATTAGAACCTTTGGGACTGGGCTCTTCAGGGGAAGGCCAGGGCTGTTAGGCATTGCAAGCAAGTGCCTTTAACCACTGAGCCATTTCTTCGGTCCTGTTTTTTTGTTTGTTTGTTTGTTTGAGATAGTGTCTTGCTACGCAGCAGAGATAGCCTGGAACTCTTGATCCTCCTGCTTCAGCCTCCCAAATGCTGGGATTACAGAACCACCCATGAAATCTTGGCTTTACGACATTTAAAGAATTGCCCACTTGAGCTTGTAACAATGTGCTTCAGCCCTCAGACACAGATCTTAGACTAGACCAGAGGAACAGAACAAGGCAGGACATGGGCCAGACTGCCCAGCTTGCCTCAAACAAAACCGAGCAAAACAAACAAGAGAACATTCCATTGAATCCCTGTATGTTATATAATCCATGCCGTAGCTTCATTGTCAGTCACTGGCAAATATTGGAGGAGGTATGTGCCTAATCAGTAGCCTGAGAGACATAAGCATACTGTTTATGGCCTCTTAATTTTTTTTTTTTTAATTTTTTCAAGGTAGGGTCTTGCTAGCCCAAGCTGACCTGGAATTCAGTACGTAGTCTCAAGGTAGCCTCGAACTCATGGTGATCCTCCTACCTCTTCCTCCTGAGTGCTGGGTTTAAAGGCACACCCAGCTTAAATTTGTTTTTATAATGCTGAGGATGAAGCCCGGGGCTTCTTGCACGCTAGGCAAGTGCTCTGCCACTGCTTACATAAACGACTTAAAGTAAGCAGCCAGGCCTGGTGGTACAGGCCTGTAGTCCCAGCTACTGGGGAGGTTGAGGCAGGAAGATTAATAATTCAAGGTCTGTAGGAGGCTACAGAGTGAGTTCAAAGACAGCCTGGCCAACTTAGTGAGACCCTGTGGCAAAATAAAGCAAAAAGAAGGCTGGGTACTTTGTCAGTATAACATTGCACTTGTGCATGTGTGAGACCCCGGTTCAGTCCCAGAATTACAGAAACAAATAATCAAATAATAAACAAAGACACCAAACCCAAAGCAAGCATTTAAAACTGAATGATTTTTTTAAAAATTGTACTTTTAGGGGCTGGAGGTTAAGAGGTTAAGTGCTTGCCTATGAAGCCTAAGGACCCCGGTTCTAGGCTCGATTCCCCAGTACCCATGCAAGCCAGATGCACATGGTGGCACATGCGTCTGGAGTTCATTTGCAGTGGTTAGAGGCCCTGGTGTGCCCATTCTTTCTCTGTCTCTCTCTCCCTTTCTCAGTCTCTAATAAGTCAATAAAGTAAATAAATAAAAATAAAAATTTGTACTTTTAGGGGCGGGAGAGATGGCTCAGAAGATGAAGTGTTTGCTTATAAATCCTAATGACCCAGGTTTGATTCCATAATACCCACATAAAGCCAGATGCACAGATGCACAAAGTGGCCCATGCATGTGGAGTTTGCAGGGGCAGGAAGCCCTGTCGCACCCATACTCCCTCTCTGTGTCTGCCTCTTTCCTTCCTTCTTTCTCTCTCTCTCTCTCACTAGTTCAAATAAATAAATAGATAAAATAAAAAATAAAAAACTTGCACTTTTAGTTGCTATGAGACAGGGTGACTTGATTTATCCTTAGAAAGTGATGTTCCACTGGTGTAAATACTTCATAAAGGCTCAGAGGCAGGTGAATTATTCATTAGACATTCAGAACTAATGTTTCTTTCTTATTTTATTTTATTTAATTAATTAATTAATTAATTAATTTATTTATTTATTTTGGTTTTTCGAGGTAGGGTCTCACCACTCTGGCCCAGGCTGAACTGGAACTAACTTTGTAGTCTCAGGGTGGCCTCAAACTCACAGCGATCCTCCTACCTCTGCCTCCCAAGTGTTGGGATTAAAGGCGTGTGCCACCATGCCCGGCTTTTTAAAATTCTTTTGAGGTAGGGTCTTACTCTATCCTAGGTTCACCTGGAATTCACTCTGTAGTCTCAGGGTGGCCTCGAACTCACAGCGATCCTCTTACCTCTGTTTCCTGAGTGCTGGGACTAAAGACGTGCGCCATCATGCCTGGCTTCTGTTTAGCCAAATGGGAAAGGCAAGTGGGCTGCAGAAACCAGGATTCTTCTTACTTCTGTGCAACAGATGGCAGCAACCATGACCTCTTTCCCAGGTATCCTGAAACCCAGGGGAGCAGTCTGCCGGCCTTTTCTGCTGCTGTCACCTGGGACATTGTTAGAATGCTGACTCAGGTCATCCATCTGGTCTGGGCCTGACACCCATGTGATACTTTTTTTTTTTTTTTTTTTTTTTTTTTTTTTTTTTTTGAGGTAGGGTCTCACTCTAGCTCAGGCTGACCTGGAATTCACTATGTAGTCTCTAGTCTCAGGGTGGCCTTGAACTCATGGTGATCCTCCTACCTCTGCCTCCCGAGTGCTGAGATTAAAGGCATGTGCCACCACGCCCAGCATACTTCTAAAGAGCTATAATGCCAGAACTTCTCAGGGGTTCTCTTGCTGTTCCTCTCGGAATGAGAATATGGTGACTGTGTCCCTTATTGAAATGGCAGCCATGATAAGATTTTGCACTCACTGTGGTCTTCAGACAGAACTGGAGGAGACCAGACCACAGGCAGCCCAGACAGATCCCCCTGGCACTATTGCTAATCTCACACAACCTCCCTTTGACCATTCATGGGTCTGCTTCACTTTCTTGTGGAGCTCCAGAGCCAGGCAGAGGCTTGGGGAGGGTGACTGATGACAGACAGCACTGTCACAAACTACAGTGCTTCATCTATGCAGAGCAAGGCGGCCCCCAGAACCCTTCCAAAGCACTCCTGTGCGCGATGCTTGACTCGTTCTCGCTCACCATTAGCTCAGCCCCGCCAATATTCCCGGCTTTGCCTGTTGCTTTATTTCACCAAAAACATTAGTTAAAATTTACCAGAAATAATAGCCAGGTGTGGTGGCGCATGCTTTTAATTCCAGCACTCGGGAGGCAGAGGTAGGAGGATCGCCGTGAGTTCAAGGCCACCCTGAGACTACAGAGTGAATTCCAGGTCTGCCTGGGCTACAGCGAGACCCTACCTAAAAAAAAAAAAAAAAAAAAAAATTACCAGTAATGGCAGGTCACATTGCCCCAGTGGCCTGGCACAGAGTTCACCAGAGACTCTGGCTTTCAGCCAGCCAAAGATCAAGGTTAAGGTCATGACATCTTATGTGGAGGTTTCACCAAATCCCAGGCTGTCAGGGCTGATTATTCACTTTTTTATACATTTCCTGCCACTGGATATTTCATTAAGAATCACAGGGCCATGAGCAAAATGGTCTCAAATACTTCTGCTGCCTAGCGTTCACATATGCCACCGCCTCTGTGACCTCACGACCCAGTGACAAGTTCTTCAACGGAGAGCTGAGCAGCACATTCCTGTTGTTTCTGTCTCTATATTCAGGGGTGACTTCCTTCTCCATCTGGACCCCGCCCCACGCACGCAGGCACCTGCGAAAACACTATCATTTTAAATGGTCAACGGAGGCACCTCATGGGATTTATTTTGAGCACACGGTGATCCATGAACTGGGTAGCTCCTGACCTCAGGGACTTTGGCGATCCAACAACGAGGGGGAGTGATGGAGAGGGAAGTTTTATAAGGTGAATCAGAAACAAGACAAAGAAAGATTGGAGCAGTTGCCTTATGCGGGTCACTCCAGGGGAAAGTCCCTTGACAGAGGACGATTGTATCTGAAGGGCTAAGCTTGCTCTTTACACGGAGCTCGGCTTTGGTTTGCTTATCTACAAACTCAGGGCTCTGAAGTCCAGGGACTTCCTGGTTAATTTCTTTTCAAACACCTGTCATCATCCTCAAGAAACTCTTCATGTGGACCTCTAATTTGACAGTCACAAAATTAAAGGGACCCTCTTTGGGTGATCCCAGTTTTTTAAATTATTTTTATTTTTTATATTGTGCCATCCAGTTTCCTCAGTGACACGGGATGTTCTAGTCATTAGGGCTAGACGTAAGGGAATTGTCATTTCTGGGCATATTCTAAGTTTGTGTTTTATTGCTACCGTTAAAGTTGTGCATTTCCTGTGACTTGATTTGGTCCATGAAACGTGGGTGGAAGTTCTGCATAACTTCCGTGGCGGAGAGTCTGCGCGCGATTCTGCGTCGTTCTTCCAGTATGTGGGCAGCATTGACCTAGGACTGCGTCTTCCGAGAAGAGCGTCTGCCGTACTCCTCCACCTATCCCATGATGCCCTTGTAATACGAGCTGTAAATAGACCTTTGTTGTGTAAAGCCAACGATGTGTGAGTGTGTGTGTGAGTGTGTGTGTGTGTGTCAGTGTGTGTGTCCTGATCTGTTTCATTCCAATGGTTGCACTGGCATCCAGCTAAACAGAACTTCACAGAAACTGACTTTAGGTAGAATTTTCATTTCCATTGTGGGGTGGGATTGGGGAAAAACTTGGAGGGGGCAAGACTGACCACCCAGCCGAGAGCTGACATTAATTTGCATACATAGTAAAAGGTCTAGATAAATATTTCCTCATTAAAAATAAACCTTGAGCCAGGCGTGGTGGTGCATGCCTTTAATCCCAGCACTCGGGAGGCAGAGGTAGGAGGATCGCTGAGAGTTCGAGGCCACCCTGAGACTACATAGTTAATTCCAGGTCAGCCTGGACCAGAGTGAGACCCTACCTCGAAAAACCAAAACAAACAAACAAACAAACAAACAAACAAACAAACAAACAAACCTTGAGGCTGGAGAGATGGCTTAGTGGTTCAGGTGCTTGCCTACAATGAAGCTTAAGGGTCCAGGTTCGATTGTCCAGTACCCATGGAAGCGAACTGCACAAGGTGACACATGCATCTTGGAGATCGTTTGCCGAGGATGGAGGCCCTGGTGCACCCATTCTCCCTCCCATCTGCCTCTTTCTCTTTCTTTCAAATAACTAACTAACTAGCCATATATATATGTGTTTTTCAAGGTAGGGTAAAATATGCATATATTTAAAAACCAGACCTTATGTGGTGGTTTGATTCAAGTGTCCCTCATAAACTTAGATGTTCTGAATGCTAGGTTCCCAGCTGATGGAGATTTGGGAATTACTGCCTCCTGGAGGCAGTGTATTGTTGGGGGCGAGCTTATGGGTGTTATAGCCAGTTTCCCCTTGCCAGTGTTTGGCACACTCTCCTGTTACTGCTGTCCACCTGATGTTGGCCAGGAGGTGATGTCCACCTTCTACTCATGCTATCATTTCCCCCTGCCACCAGTGGATCTTCTCTTCAAGCCTGTAAGCCAAAATAAACCTCTTTTCTCCACAAGCTGCTCTTGGTTGGCTGTTTTCTGTCAGCAATGTGAACCTGACTGTAACACCTTATATAATACCAGTTACTCGAGAGGCTGAGAGGCAGGAGGAAGCTAGCCTGGGCTACATAGTGAGACCCTGTCTCAAAGCAAAATAAAATAAAATAAATAAAATAAAATACTTGAACTGACTACAGTGCCTTACTGTTTGTTCCAACCCCTTACAAAAGCACTACAGAGCTACCCACCCTTCATGGAGATTTGCTGGGGGTAGACAAGCAGAAACCACACACAGCACCCTCCGTGAAAGGAGGCTAAATCCAAGTCCATGGAAGTGGATTTTGCCCCTGAGCTGGTGTATGTGGGATGTCAAGTACTGTAGTGTCTTGTCCAGTAAACAGTTAATTCGGAGCCCTCGCTGGTGAGACGTTTGGGAATATTTTTCTTCTTTCTTGTCATACCTTGCCATATCTTTATGACCCAAACCCTCCTCTAAACTTTTCTCCTCACTGTATGTCATTTCTACTGGCATACTCACTGGCTGCTAATGACCCGTCTTGCCATCTTGTGGGCATTCCCTGCCCCATCTTTCTTCATTCTCCCCATTGCTTTAAATTGTTGATTTATTTATAAGTCGTGCTATTCAGTGACCATGTGGATAAGAGCGAACATTTGTTTTGGGCTGCGTGAGATACACGTTTTTGTGGAGTTCTCTGGGTCCTAAGCCCACTCTTGCCCTTGGCAGCTGGCTGGCTGACTTGGGCGGCTCCCTCAGACTCTGGGCCTGAGTTTCGTCATCATCTGTGTCATGGGATTAAGTGGTAGATCCAAGAAGCACTGCCTGCTACTTAGTCCAGGAAGAGAGGTAGCTCCATCAGTGTTGAGTCATTGTCCTGACATCCTCTGTGGGCTGAGGTGAGTTAATAACTTCTCTTTGCTGTTTCCTTTGTTTCCTCATCGTCCAAATGGTGACAATAGTGCTGACCTCATAGGAGTTTTGTGAGGCTAAAATTAAATGGTCCACGTATAGCTCTTAGCAAATACTGCTGGGCCATAGAGAATGCGCCATGTACACCGGGCCGCTATGATTGATGGCTCAGAAGTTATAGACTCACGTCATGCTTTCCTTTTCTTTTTTTTTTTTTTTTTTTTTTTTTTTAGGAGGGGTGTGGGGCGGGCTTTCTCTAACAATCTGAGAGCTGCAATTCCTGGGGTTTTTTCGTTTCTTTGATGGGTAGCTTCTTTGATCCAGGGATGCAGTGTTTACGTTGGCTGTCAACAAGCAACACCCAGGAGTTTTTTTGTTTTGTTTTGTTTTGTTTTTAAGTGACCAATGTTGTTTCCCAGAAATTCTCCAAACAACAGACATCTTTAAGGGCAAAATGAAGCGGAGACTCCCACGAGTCCTTGCAGGCACCCTTTGCCCATCTGTGGTGCTCCTTCTCCCTGCACAGCCTGACCTCACGGAGAGAATGAGAATTGCTTGGGCTAACTCCCCATATTCTATTTGTTCTGAGAAATCTTTGGGGGAATCTGATTCTATCTCGTGTTTAGACTCTAGTGACTTGTTTTCCTATTCCGTATATCGATTCATATTTGTTTCCTACTTTATTTTACAATTTACTACAAGGGGTTGGAGAGATCTCTCAGCAGCTAAAGGCTCTTCTTTGAAAAACCTGATAGTCCTGTGTTCGATTCCCCAGTACCCACATAAAGCCAGATGCACAAAGTGGTGCATGCATCTGGAGTTAGTTTGTAGTGTCTAGAGGCCCTGGAGTGTCCATTCTCATATTCTCTCTCCCTCTCTCTCTCTTTCCTCCTTCTCTCTTTCTCTCTGCTTGCAAATAAGTAGTAAATTCTTTAAAAAGGGCACCATGTGATGTGTGCCGGTGTGTATAGTCTCCAAACATTTCAGAATTAAGCAGATATTATTCACTATTCCTTCCCAAGACATTCCACATTCACCTTCACTCCTGTATGAAAAAGGTCTCTACAAATCTTACAAATGTGAAATAAACTTATGCTGAGGAAGGTAATCTCTCTTTTTCATCTCAGCTATTACAACCTTATAATCAAGTAATCAAAATGTATCCCCCAGCCAGGCGTGGTGGCACACGCCTTTATTCCCAGCACTCGGGAGGCAGAGGTAGGAGGATTGCAGTGAGTTCAAGGCCACCCTGAGACTACATAGTTAATTCCAGGTCAGCCTGGGCCAGAGTGAGACCCCACCTCAAAAACCAAAAAAAAAAAAAGTACCCTCCTTCTCTCTGGTATTGGGAATTGAACCCAGGGCCTTGGGCATGCTAGACAAGTGTTCCACCACTGAGCTTCATCCCAGTCCTATTTAATCAAGTTTCTTGCTTCCAGGCCAGTGCCCTTTTACTTCTCTCAAATGACCCTTATGCCACAATGTTTACTCAGGGCTAATGCTGAAGTTTACATCTCAGGAATAATCTTCCCTCTTTGTTGTAAATCTTCTCTGGGGCTCTTACACCAAAGGGAGTGCCCACTCAGTGCCACGCTGAGCTCACTAGCTGGGTTAGAAGCCAGCCACGGGATGGCAGGTCAGGACAAGGTCAGACTTCCTTTGCCTTCCACCAATATCCTCTGTGAGATGTTCTAAGCAGTTCTGGCCATGGCTCACCTGGCAGAAAGAACTTTCAATGCTTTTGGCAAACGTAAAGGTAAGAGGAATGCTGGTGGGTCCTACAGAGGAATTTTGCTTGGCCAAACATTAGTCGGACTTCTGACCCTGTAAGCGAGTCTTCAAAATAAAAGGAATCAGTTTTTTTCCCTCATGTAAACTGAGCGAGCTCTTCTTCTAATTAAAGACCGGGTGGTCACACTCTTTCTTCCGAACCCCAAGGAAACATGGGGGCAGCTCAGCAGTGAAGTCATCTTCACTGTAGACAGCACTTCCGATGCGAGAACGTCTTGATTAGCTCCAACTCACTGAGGCCACTGACCTCTTACTGGGACCTACACAGGTGTCTCATCGCTGACCTTTTGACATCAGAAGAACCAAATTCCACCCACAGATCATGCTAGCACTGCCCATCTCTGACCACGTGTCACTTGAAGAGCCATGAAGTTTGATGGCTCACATGGCTGATGACACCCATTTCCTTACCACCCTGTTTCTTTTGTTTTAGATATTTTAATTAATTAATTAATTAATTAATTTGACAGAGAGAGACAGGGAGAGATAAGGAGAGGGGGAGGGAGAGAGAGAGAGAAAATGGGTGTGCCAGGGCCTCCAGCCACTGCAAACAAACTCCAGATGCAGGCACCTCCTTGTGCATCTGGCTAACTTGGGTCCTGGGGAATCGAACCTGGGTCCTTTGGCTTTGCAGGTAAATGCCTTAACCACTAAGCCATCCCTCCAGCCCACCACCCTGTTTCTTTATCCCATACATTCCCTTCAAGCCTGTCCATCTTCAGGAGGCCACCGTGGGCGTTGGAGCCCCCATCTCTTCATGTTTGGCACCTCATGAACAAACTGTCTTTGCAAAGCTCCTCCCTGCAGTGACTGGCATGTGGCTCCATGAGTCCAGTGGGACTGTTAGGTAAAAATTCTTTCCCGAGATTCACCAAGATACTTCCTTGCAAAATCTAGTTCTGGTAAAAGAACCCTGCTGGGTCCGTTTAGACAACAAAACAAAACAAAACAAAATAAACAAAAAACAACAAACTACAAAAAACAAAACAAAAAAATACCCTTCAGGTTAGAACTTACCTAACATATGATGTCTGCCCTGGGTCCCCATTCTCTACCAATCTCCCAGGTGACCCCTCCTATCAGGTCAGCGTCGCAAGAAGCCCACTTCCCTGGAAGCTTCCTCTTCTAATTTTCCATCTACTGCCTCCTGCCCTTACCGTGCATTGGTGGAGGCTGTATTGGGAATCGAGGCAAATCACTGGCACACAATGTGTGGGTGTCCTGAATAAAATCGCCCTCACCCTCCTTTCACAAGCATATTGGATAATGTTATTATTCTTACTATTTTCTGTTAGCCGTTACATTCACCACTAGCAGGATTGCCTAGGAGGAACTCAAGCGAGAAGAGATATACGAGGAGGGCTGGGTTCATTCCAATCAGAAAAGCTGCAGCTTGATGAGGACTGAAGGGGAAAGATGAAGCTGGGGAGGGGGGTGTCCTAAATTTATGTAAGGAGCATATGGATAAAACACGGGAAGAGAGAGAGACACACACACACAGAATAAACTGCATCCCAAGGAAGGGTGGGGCTGGCTATTCACTACCTGGGAAGTTGAAGAGGGGGTGGAGTGCGGGGGAAGCAGTTTTGAGAAAGCTGGTCTTAGTGCATCTTGGCGCACAATCTGATACTTGGGAAGGTGAAGGGATTGCGCCCACCAAAGCAGTCCTACTTCTTTGCAACCTTTTTGGAGAGTCTTGTAGCCACCCCCACCATCCCCGTGGGTTGCGGTTCAGCAGATGGCCACCAGGCGGCGCTGCGGTCCATGAAGAACAGCCCAGCCTAGGTCTTCCCTTAGCGAGTCTATTGATGGAGTGTTCTGCATGTTAACCATTTTAACTGGGCTCAGCCATCGTCTACAAGGAGGACGGGGAAGCGTCCTGGTTCCACTGCTTGCTTTCTTTGTTTATTTTATTTTTTGTTTTTTTGAGGTAGGGTCTCACTCTGGCCCAGGCTGACCTGGAATTCACTATGTAGTCTCAGGGTGGCCTCGAACTCATGGCGGTCCTCCTACCTCTGCCTCCCGAGTGCTGGGCTTAAAGGCGTGCGTCACCACGCCCGGGCAAGACCACTGCTTTCTTGCTGTCCCTGCTTCTGTGGTCTGTTTAAGTCTTCCCATGACTAGCCTGCACTCCAGCCTCTTCCTCCACGTCTCTCCCCAGGCTCTTTCTTCAAAGCCTGTCATCCCTTCCCGTCCACTGCGGTCCACTCCATCTCTGCAGCTTTTGATTGAGCAGGCTGGTCCTCCACACCGTGCCAGGGCAAGGTTATGGATGTTTTTTCTCAGGAAACTTCAACCTCTATGTGGGAAAGGACTGGTTTCCTGGAAGAATGCTTCTAGAAGGACTGTCCTCCCAAGTAAGAAAACAAACTTTTTGTCTAGGTACTTCCCGTTTCCTCAGTTTAAAGTCCTCCGGCCCGTGGACAGTCCTGTAAAAGAACTTCAAAGGCTAACCCTTCCAGTTTTAGGCTCAAAAAAATTTTTTTTCTTTAACACATTATGATTTCCTCTAAGTTGGACATTGGAGTTGTCCTACTCAGTGGCTCAGAATTATAAAAAGATTATGATTCTGAAATCGTGTGAATCTGGTCTTAACAGAGGAGAATGGTGTGCCCTGTTCAGATGTCATTGTGAGGCAAAAGGCACACTGGATGCCACCATTATTAAATGCAGCTATTTAGCCTTATTTATTAAAGCTTGTAAAAATACATACCATTATATTTCTCCCCAGTCCCAATTATAGATATTCTCCACAAAAAGCACAAACAATAAGGCTAGGGACTATTCTTAGCTATAAATGGTACTTAAAAAAATTGCCTTGTATGACTTCAATCTTTTAAAAATAAATTTGCTTGTTTTTATTTATTTGAGAGAGGCAGACAGAGCGAGAAAGAGGCAGACAGAGAAAGAATGGGTGCACCAGGGCTTCCAACCACTGCAAACGAACTCCAGATGCATGCGCCACCTTGTGCATCTCGCTTACGTGGGTCCTGGGGAATCGAGCCTCAAACCCGGGTCCTTAGGCTGCACAGGCAAGCACTTTACTGCTCAGACATCTCTCCAACCCTCAATCTTTTATTTATTTATTTAAAAATTTTATTTATTTATTTGAGAGAGGGAGAAAGGGAAAGAGGCACACACACACACACACACACACACACACACACACACAGAATGGGTGCACCAGGGCCTCCAGTGAACTCCAGATGCATGTGCCACCTTGTGCATCTGGCTTTTGTGGGTCCCAGGGAATCAAACTAAGGACCTTTTGGCTTTGCAGGCAAACACCTTAAACACTAAGCCATTTCTCCAGCCCATGACTTCAGTCTTTCTGGGAGGGAGTATGTGAAGGAAATGTCTAGCACAGAGAAGTCAGTACAGTCCACTGGTGATTGTGAAATCATTAAGGGAAGGAGATATAGAAAGGTAAGTTATAGGCATGTGGACTGGGCTTCCTTGGGCTGTATGAAAGTGACGGGGTCACTGTCTCCGAAGCATGTTGATGAGTCAAAGCCAGAGGAGATGAGGAATGGGAGAGAACTCCATACACCTCAAATGCATTGACCAAATGTCCAAAGCTGATGGTTTCCATGGCAACAATGGGCCGAGGAGGCTGTAGGGGAGGGGCCGGATGGATGGGGCAACATCTGGGGTTGGAGCAACCACATATCAAGGAGAATAGGAAAAAAAGCAAGGAAAAATAAAAGGAACAGGCAACTGAGGCTGGCTTGCCTCCTTCACAACAAACGTGGCTTCCCAGAAACATCTTAAATCCAAACAGGCTCAAGAGAAAGAAAGTGTGGAGACAGTATGGCTATCCTAGAAACCTGGCATCTTTCTCTGATGGGACGCATACTGTATGTCGTCGTAGTCAGGTTCGCATTGCTGGCAGAAATCACCCGACTAAGAGCAGCTTGTGGGAAAAAAGAGGTTTATTTTGGCTTACAGGCTCGAGGGGGAAGCTCCATGATATCAGGAAAAATGATGGCATGAGCAGAGGGTGGACATCACCCTCTGGTCAACATAAGGTGGACAACAGCAACCGGAGAGTGTGCCAAACACTGGCAAGGGGAAGCTGGCTCTAATACCCATAAGCCTGTCTCCAACAATACACCACCTCCAGGAGGCTTTAATTTCTAAATTGCCATCAGCTGGAGAGACTAGCATTCAGAACACTTAAGTTTATGGGGACACCTGAATCAAACCACTACACTGTACTTGTAAAAATACACTGGACAAGAAAGTCGCATACACAACATTTTCAACATTGCCTTTCAAGTGTGTGATGTTGGAGATTTTTTTTTTTCTGAGGTAGGGTCTCACTCTAGCTCAGGCTGACCTGGAACTCACTATGTAGTCTCAGGGTGGCCTCGAACTCATGGCGATACTCCTATATCTGCCTCCTGAGTGCTGGTATTAAAAGTGTGCGCCATCACACCCAGCTATGTTGGAGATTTTTGATACCTATGATCATAGGAGTATAGGGTTTAAAAACGATGGTTTTGATTGTACCAGGATGGAAAATTACATCTGGGAACTAAAAGTGGCATCTTCCCAGACAGATCACAGTAGGTCATTTCTCAATCAGACTGCTTGGAGAATTATTTATGGATCTTTAATGTATAGCTCTTTAAATGTTCAGTTGTTCTGTGTGGTGGAGGAGGTTTTCTGGAGAGGTTTTTTTTTTTTTTAAACAAACAAACAAACAAACAAACAAAAAACAACCTTTTTGGTGCCAGGTGTGGTGGCATACGCCTTTAATCCCAGCACTCGGGAGGCAGAGATAGGAGGATTGCCATGAGTTTGAGGTAACCCAGAGACTACATAGTGAATTCCAGCTCAGCCTGAGCTAGAGCGAGACCCTACCTTAGAAAACAAAACAAATAAACAAACAAAAATCCCCCAAACCAAACCAAACCAAATCAAAACAAAAAACCTTTTTGGGGGCTGGAGAGATGGTTCAGCAGTTAAGGCACTGGCCTGTAATGTCTAAGGACCCAGGTTTGATTCCCCTGTACCCACATAAACCAGATTAAGAAGGTGGTGCATGCATCTCACCCATTCTCTTTATTTGTCTCTTTTTATTGATAATCTTCCCCTTTGCATACATGCATATAATCACCTATCATCTTGCTCCTCCTCTCACGCACCTCTCCCACGGAACCCTCCCTCTTTCCTCTAATCAGTTCCCCTGCCATTTTGATGTCTTTGTTCCCCCTCCTTCACCGTTCACGACCACATGTTGACAGGCCCAGTGCAGTGCAGGTAACGTCAACCGCTGTGAGATCATGAATGCAACAACCACCTAGTATCTGGACTATGCCATTCCACAGCTCTCCTCCCCAGCCTCTGGGTCTTACATTCTTGCCTCTCCCTCGGCTGCAGTGCTCCGTGAGCTATGGCTGGTGGCTGGCATGATGGAGGAGATGTCTCATTGAATGATGAGCATTTGTTTGTCGCTTCTCCTCAGCGCTTTGATGAGTTTTGAGTCTTTCCTGTGGTCACCGCCATCTGTGAAAAGAGAGGCTTCTCTGATCAAGAGTGATGCTGGCCCTGATGGGTGAGCACGAACATGAATATTTAGAGAGCTTTGTAATGGACGCAGCGTATCCATTTAGCCAAATAGCAATAGTAGCTTCCTCCCTAGGGTCTATGATCTTCCAAGCCATAGGCATTTGACTAGGTGTTCAATACCAGGCGTGAATTCCCTTCTGTGGAGTGGGCCTCAAATCCAATCAGGGAACAGTTGGTTACCCCCATAACAATTATTATTGCTGGGCATGGTGGTTCACGCCTTTAATCCCAGCGCTCGGGAGGCAGAGGTAGGAGGATTACCGTGAGTTCAAGGCCACCCTGAGACGACATAGTGAATTCCAGGTCAGCCTGAGCTGGAGTGAGACCCTACCTTGAAAAACAAAACAAAACAAAAAGCCAAAAACCAACCAACTAACAAACAAACATTATTATACGAGTGGGTCCATCTTTCCCGGCTGGTCAGTTGTAGAGCTTGCAGTGTTCACAGCTGGTTAAGACTGTAGAAGATTATTCTCCTCCCGGCAGGCTGTATAGAATTTTCTGGCACTATGTCAGCTAGCCAGCAGGGAGGAGGATTCCAGCTCAGTTCTAGCTTGATCTCTCAGTGTCTAGCAATTGATACGTGTGGTGTCTTGAGTGACAGACTCTTTCATTCCACTTCTGGTGGGGAGCCAAGAGCACTGGCAATAGCCTGCTTTGTTTTGGAGACTTCATGGGTCTCCCTGACCAATAACTTGCTGGGAGATTTCCCAGCCTTGGCTCTGGGATTTTCTTGTAACAACCTTTAGTTTAAATTATATTTTAAAATTATTTAACAGAGAGATAGGTCTCCATTTGGTTTATTTATATAATTATTAGGATTAACTAAATCTCTATGGACTCATTTCTCTCTTCCATCTTCCTCCCCTAACCTCCTTCAAGTCTTTCTACATTCAGTACTGGGTCCCTCCACGTATATATCTGCTATCCCTCCCTTTAAGCTAATCTCCTCCTCCCCCTTCATGGCCCTCTTTTAGCTTCTTGGCCTCTATAACTGACTTCTATTCCAACTTACATACAAATCTAAAAATTCAATGCTAGGATACACATATGAGAGAGAGAACATGTGGTGTTTGTCTTTCTGTCCCAGGAGTGGTATGGCTGAGTCATATGGTAGATCTGTTTTTAACTTGTTGAGACACCTCCACACTGATTTCCATAGTGACTGTACCAATTTACACTCCTACCAACAGTGAATATGGGTTCCTCTTTCTCCATATCCACACCAGCATTTGTTTTCATTTGGTTTTTTGGGGGCTAGACATTTTGACTGGAGGGAGATGGAATCTCAAAGTGTATGTGTGTGTGTGTGTGTGTGTGTTTTGGTTTTTCGAGGTAGGGTCTTGCTCTAATCCAGGCTGACCTGGAATTCATTATGTTGTCTCAGGCTGGCCTCGAACTCACAGCAATCCTCCTACCTCTGCCTCCCAAGTGCTGGGATTAAAGGTGTGCACCACCACGTCCAACTCTCAAAATGGTTTTAGTTTGCATGGATAAAGATGTTGAACATTTTAGAAAATATTCATTGGTCATTTATATTTCTTTCTTTTTTTTTACTTTGAGAGAGACACAGAGAGAATGGGCGTGCCAGGGCCTCCAGCCACTGCAAACAAACTCCAGACATGTACGCCCCCTTATGAATCTGGCTTACGTGAGTCCTGGGGAATTAAGCCTCGAACTGGGGTCCTTAGGCTTCACAGGCAAGTGCTTAATCACTAAGCCATCTCTCCAGGACCTTCTCTAGTTTTTGATTTATTGCTTTGTGATCAGATAAAACACAAGGAGTATAGAAGAACAGGCTGGATCAGAAAACAGGATCAATCCTTTTGTTGCCTTCAAAAAACTAACTTCACTATCAAAGACAGATACTACCTTAAGATGAAAGAGTGCACAACGATATTCCAAGCAATTAGAAGTAGCTAGAAACAAGCAGGTGTGGGTATTCTAATATATGACAAAATAGACTAGGAACAAAAATTAATCAGAAGAGATAAACAAGGTCAATTCATACTGATCAAGGGAACAATTCACCAAGAGGGCAATACATTCTAAACAAATATGCACCCAACACAGATATAGATAATTGTATGAAACAGAATGTACTAGATATAGTCAGATATAAATATAAACACAGTAATAATAGGTGACTTCAATATTTCACTATTATCAATAAGCAGGTCATTGAAACAGAAAATAAACAGAGAAACAATGGAGTTCAGTGACATAATAGGTCAAATGGACCTAATAGAAACTTACAGAACATTCCATGAAAACATTACAGAATACAGATTCCTCTCAGCAGCCCATGGAACTTTTGCTAAAATATGTCACAAAACAAGTCTCAGTAAGTTTTGAAAAATTAAAATAACTCCTTTGTTGGGATTCAAAGTTGAAGTTTTAACCCACTCTGCACTTACCTTAATGGCACAATGCTAATCTCTAGGAGTAGCTATATTTCATGAATCTTATATATCTTCTCTTCTGATATTGTATATGGCTCTGCTTTCTTTTAAAGCTAACATGTCAGCCACCTTGTCAGGTGGCGTTATTGTGCCACCTGCACATGCATAATTGGAAACTCTAACTTTAACTCCTCTCTGTTATTTCCTATTTCCCTAGATAGGATAAGACCACACTCTGTTCTGTGTTTAAACTTCTTTGATGATTGGTCTTTAGAAACAATCCCCAGATGTGCTTTGTGTGTATGTGTGTGCATGGTGTGTGTATGTGAGAGAGAGACAGAAACAGAGAGAGAGAGAGGAAGAGGCAGAGAGAGAAAGAATGGGCACACCAAGGCCATTTCAGCCACTGTGAATGAACTCCAGATGTGTGCACCCTCTTGTGGGCAAGCATGGCATGATGTGCTTGTGTCACATTTGCATCTGGCTAAACGTGGGACCTGGAGGCTTGAACAGGCATTCTTAGGCTTGGCAGGCAGGTGCCTTAACCGCTAAGCCATCTCTCCAGCCCCAGATGAGCTTTCTTTAAGTTCCTTTAATTAGGTACCTATTACTTGAACTTTTTACCTATAATGTCGACAGTAAAAAAGATATCCCTTCCCTAATAAAATGACAAGCTCTCCTTGCAGCTGTGCACTTCTCCACTTGGAGTTCACCCCATGATGTTATTCCATTACAAGCATTACAAGCTCTGTTTGTCTAAGATTGTTTTTTTTTTTTTTTTTTTTTTTTTTGCATCACCATCCCATAAATCACTCCCAGTTTACTCGAGGACTAAAGAACTGCAGACACTGCAGAGAGTGAGTGGTGGAGAATTTGTTAGGGTTAGGGTGGGAACATGAAAGCTCCCAAGCTGAGAGGAATTCCTCCTATTCCAGAACTCAGGGGAGGGGAGAGAGGGAAAGATGGAGAAAGATTCTCTCTCTCATGGGGGAGAATCTCACACAGGGTGAGTTGGGCCCATTTATATGCAATATACCCAATTAGAATGAGCTCATTCCCAGGTTCATTTGTGTTGGAAGGACCCTGATTTGTTGATGAGTGCGCAGGAGGATCAGTGGCTCAGGAAGGGTCCCCCACACAGGTGCTAAGCCTGGGAAAAGATCAAGAGGAATCAGGAAGGACCAGGATGCTGCTACAGCAGCTGCTGACTGCCATCTTGGATGAGACTGGACCAGACTGGAGGTTTAGTCCCACCAGGGCAGAGTGACATCCATGTTTCTGTGGGTTGGTCCCTAGCTGACCTCTTACCAAGCAAGCAAAAGCTTCCTTGCTCCTAATCTGTATCACTATAAGTGTTTACATTCAAAAAATCAAGAGGGGCAGAAAGAATGTAAGAGCCAAAGGAAGAGTAGGACTCCTTACAACGTGCTCCTCCAGACACAAAATGACCTGGATATCCATGACCTCACAGTGCCTGACACTACCTACATAAGACCATCATAATAGGAGGAAAAGATCATGACATCAAACTGAAAAGAGAGACTGACTGAGATGGAGGGGATATGATGAAGAGTGAAGTTTCAAAGGGGAAAGTGGGGGGAGGGAAGGAAGTACCATGGGATATTGTCTACAATTAAAGAAGTTGTCAATAAAAAATAAAATAAATAAAAATTAGAGCACTCTCAAATAATTAAGCCAATGATGGATCTGAAGGCCCTACAAAAGCAAGAACAAGCCAAGCATAAAAGCAATTGGGTGGCAAGAGTTGACAGATATCATAGGGAGTTCAATGAGATGGAGACTAAATGAATGACACATAGAACAAATCAGAGTTTGTTCTTTGAAAAGATAAATAAGGTTGAAAAAAACTCTTTGAGCTGGGCATGGTGGCGCATGCCTTTAATCCCAGCACTCGGGAGGCAGAGGTAGGAGGATCACCATGAGTTCAAGGCCACCCTGAGACTACATAGTGAATTCCAGGTCAGCTCTGAGCTAGAGTGAGACTCTACCTCAAAAAACAAAAACAAACAAACAAACAAAAAAAACCCAACAACAACAACAAAACTCTTTGCCAAGCCAACTAAAAGACAGAGAAAATATCAAAATTAATAAAAAGGAAGGTGTCACCACAGACTCCCATGAAATCCAGAGAGCCATTAGGGAACACATTAAAAATATTCCAAAAATGTAGGAAATGTGTGAGCAAGAGATAAATTCCTAAATATATATGAGCTGCTAAAATTAAATCAAGAATTTATAATCAACTGAAATAAATCCATAGCAAGCAACAAGATAGAGGCTCCCAGGAAAGAAAAACCCAGAAGTGGAAGGATTCACTGATGAATTCTGCCAAACTGTTTTTTGGTTTTTCGAGGTAGGTTCTCACTCTTGCCCCAGCTGACCTGGAACTCACTATGTAGTCTCAGGGTGGCCTCGAACTCATGGTGATCCTCCTACCTCTGCCTCCCGAGTGCTGGGATTAAAGGCATGTGCCACCACGCCCGGCTTACCAAACTTTTAGGAATGAACTAATGCTAGTATTTGTCAAGCTGTTCAACAAGGAAAGAGAAGGAAGACTATCAAACTCATTTGATGGAGCTAGCATAGCCTGACACAGGACACAACACACACAAAGAAAGCTATACAACAATGTCCCCGATGAGCATAAATGCACAAAATTCTCCACGAAATACTTGAAAACCGAATTTAAGAATACATTAAGAAGATCCTACCCCATGACAAGTTGTTTTCCTTCCTAGGAGGCAATGGTAGTTCTTCATATGCAAATCAATAAATGTAAAAGATATAAACAGACTTGAGGTAAAAATCACAATGTCATCTCAATCGGTGTGGAAAACGCATCTGACATATCATGCCCTCACGAGAAAAGCCTGGGAGAGACTAGGAACGGAAGGAGCATACCTCAACTTAAGGAAAGATGCATGTAACAGACTGGTAGCCAACATCATACTAAGTTGGGAACATCTTAAAGCATTTCTTTTAATATCTGGAATGAAACAAGAGTCCCTACTCTGTCCACTCTAGCTCAATGTAATGTTTGAAGTTTTAGCTAGAGGAATAAGACATGAAAAAAAAAGTTATAAATAGGAAAGGAAGAAGTCAAAATGTCCCCATGCAGACAATGTGTTCCTATACTTAAAAGATCCTAAAAACTTCACCAGAAACTCTTAACTATGATAAACAATCTCAGCAAAGTAGCAGGATACAGAAATAACGTGCAAAAAGCAGTAGCTCTTCCATGTGTCAGTAACGAACTGTCCAAGAAAGAAATCGGGAGGGGAAAAAATCCAATTTATAATACCTTAAAAATACCTAGAATAAACTTAACCAAGAATGTGAACGATTTATACAATGAAAATTCTAAGACACTGAAGAAAGAAATTGAGGAAGAGCCAGGGGCTGGAGGGATGGCTCAGCGGTTAAAGCACTTGCCTGCAAAGCCTCACAACCCAAGTTTGATTCCCCAGTAGCCATGTAAAGCCAGATACACAAAGTGGTCCATGAATCTGGAGTTCATTTGTAGTGGTTGGAGACCCTGGTGAGGTTGGAGACCCTGATGAGCCCATTCTCTCTGTCTCTCTTCTATCTCTCTATGCGTGCAAACATAATAAATAAATAAAAAGATTGATGTGTAGAAAAAAACTTGAGGAATATTCTAGAAGATGGAAAGACCTCCCATGCCCATGGGTTGAAAGAATCAATATTGTGAAAATGGTTGTATCACCAAAAGCAATGTACAGATCCAATATGATCCCCATGGAAATCTCAATACCATTCTTCACAGAATTAGAAAAAAATCCTAAAATTCATATAGAAGCAAAAAACACCCTGAATGGACAAAGCAATCCTCAGCAGAAAAAGCAGTGCAGGAGGAATCACAGTACTTGATCAGGGTACAAAACACTGCTCAACTATTATAGGAAAATTGAAATAACTTTTTATATTGTACCTGACTACAATGGAATAAAGCTATCAATCCACCAGAGACGCGACAGGAACTACACAAACAAATGGAGATTAAACAACACAGTATTGAATGGGTCATCAGAGAAATCAAGAAGGAAATTAAACCGTTGTTCCTAGAACTGAATGAAAATGAAAACATAACACACCAATACCCATAGGATACAATTAAGGAAGTGCTAAGAGGGAAGGGATTTTTTTTTTTTGAGCTGGAGAGAGACCCTACCTCAAAAAAGCCCAGAGAAGAAGGCGAGAGGCTGGAACTGAGAGTCTTTTTTTTTTTTTTCATCAAATTTAACAGGCTAAAGGGATTACAGCATAGAGTCTCAGTCAATGAAAATGAGCAGGCTAACCTGGAATTCACTATGTAGTCTCAGGCTAGCCTCCTACCTCTGCCTTCAGAGTGCTGGGACTAAAGGTGTGCACCACCACGCCCAGCCTTAAGAGGGAAGTTTATAGCTCTAAGTGCCTACATTACAAAATCAGAGCTTTCAAATAAATCATTTAACATTATACTTTAAGGGTATGGAAAATAAGGACAAACCAAACCCCAAAGTAGTAGGCTGACAGAAATAGTTAAGATCAAGAAATCAATGAAACAGAAACAAAAAATAACAGTAAAAGGGATAGATGAAATTAAGAGTTGGTTCTTTGAGAGGGGCCTACACCCCAGAACTCTTGACTAACCTCACAATGCACGACCCACATTCCCCATTGATGAGGGTCCCTTTGAAAGTGGGAGGACAGGGAGGAGGACAATGGAACCAATACTATAAATGTAAAATCAGAATAATATAAATAAAAAAAGGAAAAAAAAAAAAAAGAAACAAGAGCCGGGTTTGGCGCTGCACACTTTTAATCCCAGCACTCAGGACACCACGGTGGGAGGATCACTGTGAGTTTGAGATCAGCCTGAGCCTACACAGTGAATTCCAGGTCAGCTTGGGCTACAGTGAGACCCTACCTCAAAAAAAAAAAAAATCCAACAAAAAAAGAGAAACAAGATTGACAAACTCTTAGCCAAATTAACCAAAAGAAAAGGGAAAGAAGGCCTAAACTACATTAGAAATGACAAGAGAACCACATGTGGCCAGCGAGTACAACCCTGTTAGAACTGTACCAGGAACTCAACTCACTTGTTCATGTTAGCTGTATAGATTAATACAAGGTGGTTCCAAGTTCTGGTCTTTAAAAATAGTCTTCACTACTCTCAATATGGAGACGTGTGAGTCCCTCTCCTCCCTCTCTCCTATGAGCCGGCAGAAGGGATGATGGAGAACAGAGCCTGCCCCGTGAACAGTCTCCACCGCCCCTATGCAAATATCCAGAGATACAGAGTTAGCGTGTGCTGGTTGAGGATCTGTTCAACTCCTACAGAGCTGCTGCTCTTCCCTCCAAAACGTCCTTCTCTAAGGGCTTCCTCCTCAAGCACCCAAACGGTGGTGGTCTCAGGGTGCACAGCTTCTAGCCAAGGTCGTACCTGCAGGCCGGAAGTTCTCCCCTGATCCCAAGCTGCTTAAGGATGTAAATGTTCAGCGTCAGCTTTGCTGAGAGCTGCAGGAGGAAGGACAGGAAGGGGCTGCACGCAGGACTGGAGTGTGGGGCCCATATTGATGTGGCCTGTTCCTTAGTCCTGTCAGTGGGGACACGTGTGACTGTACCTTTGGTGGGAGTGTTGGTAAGGGAGATGAGAGTGTGGATCATAGAAAGAGGAGAATGAAGCCCGGAGTGGTGGGGCACGCCTTTAATCCCAGCTCTTGGGAGACAGAGGTAGGAGGGTCGCCGTGAGTTCGAGGCCAGCCTGAGGATACATAGTGAATTCCAGGTCAGCCTGAACTAGAGTGAGACCTTATCTTGAAAAAGAAAAAAAGTAAAAGAAATTTAAAAAAAAACTTTAAAAAAAAGGGCTGGAGAGATGGCTCAATAGTTAAGCGCTTGCCTGTGAAGCCTAAACACCCCAGTTCAAGGCTTGTTTCCTCAGGACCCACGTAAACCAGATGCACAAAGTAGTGCATGCATCTGGAGTTTGTTTGCAGTGGCTGGATGCCCTGGCGTGCCCATTCTCTATCTGTCTATCTGCCTCTTTCTCTCACTGTCTGTCGCTCTCAAATAAACAAACAGACAAACAAAAGAATATCCAGAGTCCAGGCTCTGAGGAGATGTTGAAAGAAAGAAAGAAAGAAAGAAAGAAAGAAAGAAAGAAAGAAAGAAAGAAAGAAAGAGGGAGGGAGGGAGGGGGGAGGGAGGGAGGGAGGGAGGGAGGGAGGAAGGAAGGAAGGAAGGAAGGAAGGAAGGAAGGAAGGAAGGAAGGAAGGAAGAAAGGGGAGACTGAGCTGGATGAGGAAGAGAATGGGGTGTGCAGTGCTTGATAAGTTGGAAGGTTTGCTGACAACTTGGAGCGAGATGAAGAAGGTGCAGGTGGCTTCACACCTGAAACACTTGTCAGGAGACACCACGGATGCAGGCCTTGGATTTCTCCTGTGAGATGGACTTTGATAGTGATGCGGATGCTTTGCTGGGACAAGGCCTTTGTACACTTCATGGACAGACACGTGCGCAGCCAATGATGACCCAGATGAAGACGGCACTCATCAGTTGAGGCTGTTTACCTAGGGTGCCGAGCTCCATGGTGGATCGCGACTTTCCATTACTCCGGAGTCCCTGTGGACCTGCACATACATCAAGGCAGATGCACAAAGTGGCAGATGTATCTGGAGTTTATTTCCACTGGCAAGGGGCTATAGCATGTCCATTTTCTCTCTTTCAAACAAAGAAATAAAAATATTTTAAAAAGAAACAAGCTGGGCTGGAGAGATGGCTTAGTGGTTAAGGTGCCTGCCTGCTAAGCCTAAGAACCTGGTTCCAATCTCCAGGTCCCACATTTAGCCAGATGCAAAGTGACGCAAGGGTGCAATGCTGCACTTGACCACAAGAGGGCGCACACATCTGGATTTCGTTCACAGCAGCTGAGAGACTGCTGGCACGCCCATCTCTGTCTTCCTCTCCTTCTCTGTCTGTCTCTCTCTGTGTCTCTCTCCAAAAATAAATAAAATAATAAAAATAATAAAATAAAAGAAACAAGCTTAGATTCTGTTTGTTTCTTTAATTTGAGTCAGTGTCTCACTGTAGCCAGCCCAGGCTTGCCTGAAACTTGAGAGAGATCTTTGGAACCACCCTTGGCTTAGTAGAAACAACTTTAAAATAAGTATCTGAGCTGGAGAGATGCCTTAGTGGTTAAGACATTTGCTTGCAAAGCCAAAGGATCCCGGTTTGATTCTCTAGGACCCATGTAAGTCAGATGCACAAGGGGGAGCATACATCTGGGGTTCCTTTGCAGTGGCTAGAGGTCCTGGTGCGCCCCCCCTCTGACTCTTTCTCACAAATAAATAAATAAAATACATTTTAAAAATGTTTAAAATAAGTATCTGAAACTCTGGTTACATTCTGGATTTGTCTTAACTCCTCTATAAAATGAGTATCAATCAGGCCATTCTTGAGGTCTCTCCCAGTTTTTTTTTTTGGGGGGGAGTTTCATGTGTGTGTATAAATGTTTGTGTACGGGGTTACATGTGCACGTGTGCAGAAATGCAAATACATGTGTGCATCTCCCAGTTTAAAAAACAACAAACCTTTGTTCTCTCAAAATAGTATCTTTACTATGTTATGAACTAGTTCTATGATAAATAGTGATATTATTAACATTATACCTTTGCTTGCCAAAATGTATTCTGTCATCTTTTGGTTTTCTTTCTAAGAGTGTTATCCCTGTCCGATTTCCCTTCAAGCATATAAAGGACAGGTAGATATTTTTTTTTCCATCTTCAGATAAGGAAATGAGAACCTGGTGGCCCACAGGTAAGGTTAGGGTCTATTTCATGTTCTCTACCCCCTCTGCCATGTGCCCTCTTGATCTCTTTTGTAATCAGACATTGCTAGATCATCCCATGGTTACAGTTACTGTCCAGTAGGAGATTTGACATTTATTTAAAAATCATTTCTGGTGTATAGCTTATGTGACCGCTTAAGGGTCAGGGTTTAAAGAGCATTTTCCATAAAGTGTGAACACAGGAGTTTGATGATGAAATCCCAGATCTTCGTTCCAGGGGAAGAGGCAGTCACAATTTGCAGTTTAATTAGGAAGACACGATCAAGGGAAGCAGAGTCATTTCTGCTGAATGCTAATGTTCACCACTAAGGAAGCCCTTCACGTGAAATGCAGTTGTGGCTAATTAGCCACAGTAGATGGGCTGGAACAAGTGCCTCGCTCCGGGCTAGACAGTGAACTCCACAGGGGCTGGGGATCAATGATCACATGGGAAACAAGTGCGTAGAGTCAGGTGACTCACAATATGTCTGTCTGGTATGTGGCATTTCAACACACACACACACACACACACACACACACACACACACACACACACACACACACACGGCCCTCTGTTATCTACACATTCAGTTTGCCACTGCTGAAAACCATCACATGCTTGGAGTGATTCGTAAAAACATCACCAATATTATCAGCCTGAATGGTAGCCAAGTTAAGCTTTCTGAGCTTTACAAACAAGCCCAGTCAGTTCCCAAGGCGATGATGGGCTACTAAGAAGAGTTTCCAGGGGCAGAAGGTCCCAGCTGCTGCATCCTGACGCCAGCATAAAACAAGCTCAGGCTGGAGACCATCTATCCAGAACTGCGTGATCTTTACGAAGGGCTCAGAGATAAAAGTCAGGAGTCTTGCCCTTCTGGTCTTTCAATCTCGGTTCTACCACTGTAAGCGTTGTGACTTTCAGATTCTTTCTCTGTCTTAATTATTGCACCTGTGAAAGATACGACCAAGTCACTCTCTGAGGTTGGTGTAAACACATACTGGATCAAGAGATGGGAGGATTTGAACACACTATTTGAAATTGGCATGGCTCTTAAAAAAATGTTCTTTTCATCAATTTACCAAGTTCTACTCCTCCTGCAGAACCATCTTAATTTAAAACTGTCCTGTGGGCCTGTTGCCCTCTGCTGGGCAGACTAGTTATTAGCTCTGCTTCAAAATGGGGAAGAAAATGCTGTCAGTGTGTAATTTTGCTGCCTGTGAAATACTATTCACAATATTTAAAGCATCTTGGAATGAGCCTAAACCCAAATAACCAGGGCGCTGATCACAATCCTGAAGGTACAATCACAAACTTCATAATCCCAAATGCTGAAACCCTGAAAGACCAGAATCCTTCAAGTCTAAGATCCAGGAGTCAATCCTGAAAGATTAAAAGGGCAAGTGTTGAAATCCTGAAAGCCGCCCGCCCCCCCCCCTCCGCCCCGAGCTACAATTACCAGTGAAAACAAAGACTCTGTAAGAGGAGGAAGCGAAATCTAGGACCACTGCATCATTTTATAGAGATGGTGTCGGGCAGCTTGACACTTTCTTGTTTTGGGTGTGTCAGGGAGGGGGTCTCCAGCGAAGGTCAGTATGTGAGGGTGGGTGGGCTGGCTGGGGAAGAGCCCCTTCACCGTGGGTGGCTCATGAAAAGGTCTAGGTGGTCCATCATAGTGTTTCAGTGACCACAGTTATCAATATGGCTGCATGCAAATACCAACTGTAGTGATGCATGGTCATGCATTTCACTTTTCCGCCCAATTTCATCTTTTCATAAGCATCATACCCATGGGACTATCAATAGTCGTGTGATACTGTTTATGCTTGCCAAAATATGTATGTTGTCTTGCCCATTTTATTGTACAAAGACACCTATTAAGTGTTCTGTCATATTTTATATTCTTCAAAGAAATCCTCTTCAAAAAGAATAAATTTCTTTAAAATATTTTTCATTATTTTTTTCCAAAACTTTATTTTTTTTTAGGGTTTGTTCTGTCAAGATTTTTAGACTTTAGGGATTCTGTGCTTTTCACATTTCGGAGTTTGGGATTTGGTGCTGTTCAGCTAGTAACTCAGTTTGGACTCAGCATGGGTCTTTCAGGATTATGGCGCAAATCCATGAATGATAGCTTGTTTGTTCAGGGTTTAGAAAATTTAATTAGTCCTATTTGCAAATTGTATGTATGTAGTGTCTTTCAATTTTATTGGACATACAGAGTGTCCTTGGGAAATAATTCTTTAATGATTATAAAGCATATATAATTTAATATTTAACTCTAGCATTATTGCTTCTTCAATATTAGCTTCTCACCGCCCCCCCGCCCCCTTTTGAGCAATGATGGTATCAAATCCTTAGGTTAAAAGCTCCATTAAAATTCATGGACTTGGGCTGGGGAAAGGGCTTAGTGATTAAGGTATTTGCCTGTGAAGTCTAAGGACCCTGGTTCGATTCCCCAGTACCCACGTAAGCCAGATGCACAAGGGGGCACATGAGTCTGGAATTCATTTGCAGTGGCTGGAGGCCCTGGCATGCCCGTTTTATCTCTTTCTCTCTGCCTCTTCCTCTCTGTTGCTCTCAAATAAATAAATAAAATATTTAAAAAATTATGGACTCTTGCTGTTTATACCTATCCTATTGTGTGTGTTGTATATACACATATGATATTGGTGACTCATAAGAGAAAGGTAAAATCCGAGCTTCCATGGTGTGTATGCACAAAGATATGATTTATACAACTGAAGTCCCTGTCTGTACATTCCACTGTATGTTCTATCATATGTGTGTGTGTGCGTGTGTGTGTGTGTGTGTGTGTGTGTGTACGATGTACCTCATGTTATTTGAACTTCATAGCAACTTTGCAGAAAATTCCATAGAAAGCTAAAAGTCAATAAAGTTAAATCCTTGCCTGATGTTAATAACTTAGTAACACACAGTTTGGAGTCTGGACCCGGTTCACCTGACTCCAAAGCTCTTTGTCCTTCCACTATGCAATATGGATGTTTGATGATAACTCTGATGAGTTCCGAGGAGAATCAAAATTGTAAGGACTTAAGAGATTTCTTATTGTGGTGGCATAGTGTCATTTGCAGATGACAGAATTGCAACCCAGGAGAAGTATGTAACCTGCCCCGGTATTGCTTTGGCCAGCATATTACTTTGCCAGAATAACTTGAGTGATTTTGATAATGTAACTTTAGTCCTTTTGCATTACGCTTTTCCTGTCTCCTACGTGGTATTTGGGGCGGGGGGGAAGGGTCTTCCCAAACCTTCTTAGAGTGAGAGACAGAACGATAACATATCAGCAAAATTTGACACGAATTGTGTATGGGTCACGTTCTAATTGTTCTGGAAAGAGAACAGAAGCTTAGCAATTAGGTTGTCCACTATAACATCACCCAAAAGGATTCCTAATGTAAGCTGATCATCAATCAACCCATATTCACTGAATAGCTCCTATCTGTTAATCACCAGGAAGGCGGCTAGCCAAGCCAAGTAAAAATGAATGAGGTATGAGCTCCGCCAGATGGAATGAACAAATATCTAAGTAACAGCACATTGCAGTGCAAATTCTATACGCACACTGCTGCGAGGTTCCACCATAAATTCTACCCAGGAGAACCTGGGAAGGCTCCGCTACAGGAAGTATTTCTCTCTTCAGTACCAACACACTCAGTATGGAGGTGCTAGCCACACAGTGAATTAAAAGTCTTTCTAGGGCTGGGGAAATGGTTCAGTGGTTAAAGCTGCTCGCTTGCCAAACCTGTCAGCCTGGGTTTGATTGCCTAGTACCCTCATAAAGCCATATGCACAAAGTGGTGCATGCATCTGGAGTCCATTTACAGTGGCAACAAGCTCTGGCATGCCCATTCTGCCTCTGTCTCTCTGCTTGGAAATAAAATAGAATAAAATAAAAAATGCTTAAAAGTCCTTTTAATATAATCTATCATTTTCTCATTTTTATTTCATTTTGTTAGTATTATTATTATTATTTTTTTGCAGGGATTGGTATGGAATGCAGAGCCTTGCACATTCTAGGAGAGCCATTTGCAGACCCGCAGCCCCCCAACCCCCAGCTTTTCAGTCCTCTCATCTATAAAATATGTTTCCGTCAATTCTAGGTGGTACAGAGAAGAGAATTTTGATATCAAGCAGAAACTGGAAATAATTTCTTAAAAGCAACCACATTATTTTGGATTGCTAGGAGGTTCTGGTAAATTTAATTTCTCTAGACTATAGAGACTTGGACACCAAAGGAAAGCTTAATTTCAGCTTGGTTAAACACAATGTAATTGGAATAGTTAAACTGGTATGCTAATTTAATTAAAAATTTAAAGTGGAAAACAAACATGTTAGCTGAAAGGCTATCTACTCACATAAGCTTAATGAGTTTTCAATTAAACATTTTTTCCAGTTGGAAATAGAATTCATTTTATGGCTGTTACTCATATGACCCAAATGATTTAAAAACATTCTTATTAATATACTCTCTTATTCTAGATTACATATTTTTAAATAATTTTTTTATTTTAGAGAGAGAGAGAGAGAGAGAGAGAATTGGTGTGACAGGGCCTCAGCCACTGCAATCGAACTCCAGATGCTTGTCCCACCTAGTGAGCATGTGTGACCTTGTGCTTGCCTCACCTTTTGTGCCTCTGGCTTATGTGGGATCTGGAGAGTTGAACATGGGTCCATAGGCTTCACAGGCAAGCACCTCAACCACTAAGCCATCTCTCCAGCCCTAGATTACCTCTTTTAAAAGCTTTAGAAGATAGTAAAAGAACTTGATTTTTTATAAAAATCTCAGAATTGGGAAGCTTGGCTTTAAGTTCAAAAATCAAAAACTAGCCGGGTGTGGTGACACACTCCTTTAATCCCATCACTTGGGAGGCGAGGTAGGAGGATCACCATGAGTTCGAGGCCACCCTGAGACTACATAGTGAATTCCAGGTCACCCTGGGGTAGAGTGAGACCCTACCTCAAAAACAACAAAACAAAACAAAACAAAAACCAAAAAAAAATTGTACAAAATTAAGCACATTTCTTCATGTAAAATTTAAGAAATCATCAAAACACAAGGCAAAGGTCACATAAGAACACATTTGCTTCATCGTCAAAAACACCATCACTCTATCTGCTTTGTTTTCTTCTCTCTCCACTCTCCACAAGCATACATGTAGTGTTAATGTTTTCTTATCGGAAGCTTAGGACTAAGTAAGGGTTTGGGGCTGGAAGTAGAGTGCAGTGAGAATAGAGGTCACTAAGAATATCCTTTAACTGTGTTGGAGAAATGGCTCAGTAGTTAAGATGCTTGCCTGCGAAGCCCAACTACCAGGGTTCAGTTCCCCAATAGCCATGTAAAGTGGCGCATGCATCTGGAGTTCCTTTGCAGTGGCCAGAGGCCTTGGTGTGCCCATTCTCTCTGTCTCTCTCCTACTTGCAAATAAATAAACAAAATATTAATTAAAAAGAAAAAGGAATACACTTTAATGCCGACAGTCATCATAAATTATATCAGCATGGCATTTATAGCGTATCAGCTTCTTTTGTATTTATTCCCGTTTGATTCCTGTCCTGTGCACTGTAATTCACTCTCCTCTGCCACAAAAGCTAAGTAACCTGCTCAGGTAAAACAGCCGCTGTCACACTGGAAATAACGCGGTGAGACTCCTCCCGTCCGCTTGCTAAGGTTGCAACCTGAAATGTCCCCCACACGCTCATGTTCGAGCTGGGGTGCTTTCTCGAGTGGCTGTGAGCCTTCAGGAGGTGGATCCTGACTAGTGGACGTAGGTCACTGGGGGTTGAAGATTTGAAGATTGTACCCAGTTCCTCCCTGGTTCCTTTCACTTCCTGTCTGTCTGCTTCCTGCTCGGCCTTTTTGGAAGTAAGTAAGTAACCTCTAGCACATGCCCCTGGCACCATACACTGAGCTTCCCTGCCTTCTCAAGCCACGAGCCAAAGTAAACCTTTCCTCAAGCTGTTTCTGTCAAGTACTGTGGTCACAGCAACTGAAAGTTACTAATGCACCACTCCAGACACACACACACACACACACACACACACACACACACACACTCTCTCTCTCTCTCTCTCTCTAGTGTGATCATTCTCCTGGATGGGATGGAGCAAGGAAACACCTGTTGCAGTGTCTAACACTTAAATATGCTGTGAAACAGCTCACCAATGCTGCTACCCATGCACCTCTGTGAACATTCTTGTCCCCACTGTTTGTGCCAGCTGGGCTGTAGCAATTAGCGTCCAGGGGCTTAGACACAGTGTCCTGACTGTACCACCAGAGAGCGCTTGCCTTGGCTCTGTTCCTCTCAAAGAATCTCTGGCATTGTGACATGGCTCACCGGTGAGACTCTCATGTCACTCCTGCACACCCTGGGCAGTAGGTTAGCTCAAACTTATGCACCACCCTTGGCCAATAGCAAACACTAAAGAGCATCATTGCCCCTTTGACTCTCGGGACAGTTTTCTGAGACAAGGTCTATAAATGTCCCCCAGAGGGCCCTGGATAGTTCGAAAACCCTTGACCCCTGGCACCTCACCTTAGTCGTGCCTAGTGACGTATCTAACATTCATTTTACTCCCTCTTCCATGTGTGAGGGTTCCCCTCTATGGACCTGTTTCGTGGGCTCACCTGCTCACTCACACACTTGAACTTAAATGTCTCGTCACATGAGGTACCTCAGCTCGGACAGTTAGTTTTAGAAGTGGCTCTGGAAAGCAACCCCTCAGGATGGCATCTTAGCTGGATCCCTTCCCAGTCAGGCAGGAACTGAAGCTGAAATCTAGGGTGGGTGACAAGACTGGCACGTAGCAGCAAGGAAGTTGCTGAGATGGCTCTTGTGGTGGCAAAGATGGAGGTTTTGGAGTAGGTTAGCACTTAAGAGTTTGAATTCGTTGTGTGGATTGTGGGAGAGCTGGACAGAAGTCAGAATGTGTGGACTCAACCAGGCTCTCATGCTGCTGGTGACCTTACATGACACAGAGAGGGACCTAAGACCTTGGGGAGGGGTATTTAGGCTGACAAGCCTATGTGTTTTGGATCTTCAGATTTTTCTGCACCATCTGGACAAGCAGAAGCAGAACCCCTCCTTCTTGTTTGAGAAGAGAAAACGCCACTTGCCCGATTTCCTGTAAAAAATCTCACTTAAGGCAAGTACGTCACAATGCAATGCTGTATTTCTCGCAATCTGCCCACACTGTTCCCTGCACTGCCTCCGGGATGGTAGCTGAGGTCAGCTTTTAGCTCAGCCTGAGCAGAAGCACGCATTCCTTCTTCCAGGAGTAAAGACCAAGCCCAAGCATACCCATGTGCCCCACGTACACACAACTGGACCTTCATATCTGTAGCGTTTACATTCGTAGAGTTAACCAATCGTACATTGAAGATATTAAAAAAAATTGTGTGTGTGGTGAATATACAAAACCTTTATCTTGTCATTATTTCCTCAAACAATGATTCACACAGCATCTACATTGTATTTTGTACTGTGAGGAGTCTGGAGATGATGTGAAGCTTGTGAGAGGATGTGCTTAAGCGATATGCAAATACAAGGCCTTTTTTTTGTGTGTAGTATGTGTGGTGCATGCGTGATGTGCTGTGTGGTATGATGCGTTCACTTGTATGTGCACAGATGTGTGTACCTCCTGTGTGCATGTGCAGAGGCCAGCGGAGAAGACAGAAGTTCTTCTTTCCTGCTTATGTGTTTGTTTTAGCATTTGTCACGGAACCTGGAGCTGTCATTTTTGGTCAGGCTGGCTGACCAATGATCCCCAGTGATTCTCCCGCCTCAGCTCCCCGTGGGACTAAGGCGACAAGCACGTATGGCTATGCTTGTCTTTTTTTAAATTAGATTTTATTTTTATTTATTTATTGGAGAGAGAGAGAAAAAGAGAGAGAGAATGGATGCTCCAGGGCCCCCAGCCACTGCAAACGAACTCTAGATGCATGTGCCACCATGTACATCTGGCTTACGTGGAACCTGGAGAATGAAACCTGGGTCCTTAGGCTTTGCAGGCATGCATCTTAACTACTGAGCAATCTCTCCAGTCCCCTTGCTTGGCTTTTTATGTGGGTGCTAAGGATCAAACTCATCTCATCTCAGGCCCTTGTGCTTGTGCCGTAAGCACGCTTACCTGCTGAGCCATTTCCCTAGACCTTCACTTTATTTATTTATTTATTGGTTTTTTTGAGGTAGGGTCTCACTCTAGCCCAGACTGACCTGGAATTCACTATGTAGTCCCAGGGTGGCCTCGAACTCATGGTGATCCTCCTACCGCTGCCTCCCGAGTGCTGGGATTAAAGGCATGTGCCACCACACCCGGCTACACTTTATTTTTAAATTAAAAAAAATATGGAACAGGGAGTAGAAATGTAACTCAGTGGTGGAATGTGTACCTAGCATGTACAAGACACTGAACGTGATCCTCAGCAGTGCACAAAAACCCCCTTTTCTATATAGGGATAGACAGATACGGAAGGTGTCATTAATTTGCCTGTCAGCTCTGTGCCGGGACCATGATATTTGTATTAGTATTTGTGCTACCAAAGCAAGCACTACTGTGCTATTTTACAGAAAGGACTTGAGCATCCACCGATTTTAATACCGACAGGCATCAGACAAGCCAGTACCCTCAGATGCCAAGAGATTACCACAGCATCTTCTACTCTCTGATGGGTAGTACCATGTGGTCCGTAGTTTGTACTGGTACAAGACCTACAGGGCCAAAGTGGAACTGGGCTTTCTCATCAACAATGCAGATGACCCACATACTTTTGTGTCTCCTCTTTAACCCTGTGTTAAAGTGTCAGTCACAACGGTTCCGAAGAAGTTGAAGACGGCGCCAGCATCTGGTCACCCTGAGCTGTCCATGTCAATAGACTATAGATCAGGCAAAGGGAGAAGCTGTGACTTTTTTTTTGGTGGGGGGAGATACTAACCCTTATTCTGAAGAGGAGGTAAAATTGTTGCTGAACCTTGGGGAGGAAGGTCAGGATGAACTCATCTGACAAGGGTGGCCAAAGTCCATCCAGAGACCATCAGCAAAAGGAGTTTTCTTAGAGATCATTGCTGGCCGCCATCCTGAAGGGGGCGCTGTGATGGGCAGGCCTTACAAGAAGAACAAGATACTAATGGTAAAAGAAGGCTCCTCAGAGATGCATTTTACAAGGTCCCAGCAAGATAAAGTCTATGTTCTCTTCAGCAGTAGACAGCTCTGAGATGATCTTTTTATGTTGTTTTTCTCTCTTTCACGGGTCCCTTTTGGAATCTTCTGGGGTCACTTGCCAAAAAATCCTGTGCATGAAAGACTCATGTTATACACTTGGGAGAACTGAAGCCAATCATAGTGTATTTATTTATTTATTTCCCCTCTTCATTCCTCTCCTTTTCTTCCCTTCTCTCCTCTCCCTCTCCCTGCTCGTCCCCCCACTGTCATTATCAGACGATAAAATTTTTCTAGATAGCCTAAGCTGGCTTTAAACTCACCATTCTCCTGCTTCAGCTTCCAGGGCTCTGGAATTACAGTATTCACATCATGTGGGGCTTCATCATGCACGTCAACACGTAATTCAACTCACAACTGGAAGGCACAGAGGGAGCTAAAGCCAGAATGGTCAGGAAGTACTTGACAAAGAGATGACCATAGATGACAGCTTTGACTCTTTGGGGAGTAGAAGATTAGATTGTTGTTTATACAAGGAGGAAAGTTGGAATGAATGAAAACCTCACATAAAACTTCTAAGGCTGTGCCAGTGGTAAAAGGGTAGGTTGTAAGAAGCTTCATCTATTAGGAAGAGAAGTCCTGAAGGAAACCAGATATGACCTCCAACTAAACAGTTACCAAATCCATGAAGAAGCAGCCCATAAAGATGGAGGGAGAAAAAAATCCCATAGACAGAATGTGCTTCCCTGAAATCCACGTTGAATTCTGTTCCTCAGTGCGATGGCATTTGGAAATGGGACCTTGGGGGTGGTAATTAGGACACGAGGGTAGAACACCTGAGTGGGATTTGTGTCCTGATGAGAAGATTGCTCTCCTGCCCTCCTTCCACAATGTGAGGATGTAAGAAGGCAGCCAGCTGCAGCCTGAAAAGGGCCCTCACCAGAACAGGACCATGACCTTGGACTTGCAGCCTCCAAAACTGTGAGAAATAGCCTTTTTTTTAAAAAAAAATTTTAAATTATTTTTTATTTTATTTTCAGAGAGAGAGAGACAGAGAGAGAGATAGAGAGAGGGAGAGGGAGACAGAAATGGGCACGCCAGCACTCTCTCAGCTGCTGTGAACAAAATCCAGATGTGTGCGCTCCCTTGTGGGCAAGTGCAGCATTGCACCCTTGCCTCACTTTGCATCTGGCTAAACATGGGACCTGGAGATTGGAACCGCTGGACATTGGAACCAGCATTCTTAGGCTTAGCAGGCAGGCGCCTTAGCCGCTAAGCCATCTCTCCAGCCCGAAACAGCCTCTTTTTATAAGCCATATAACATGTGCTATTCTGTTGTAGCATGGCTAAGATGTAAAGCGTACAAGGCCATTACCTTTCAAGGACTTCAGGTAGTGGAATGGTGAAATGTAAACATTTAAAAAGTATTCTTGTGCTGGAGAGATGGCTTAGTGGTTAAGGCGCCTGCCTGCTAAGCCTAAGAACGCTGGTTGCAATCTCCACGTCCCACGTTGTGCTTGCCTCGCCTTTTGTGTGTCTGGCTTATTTGGGATCTGGAGTGTCAAACATGAGTCCTTAGGCTTCGCAGGCAAGCGCCTTAACTGCTAAACCATCTCTCCAGCCCGGTTTAAGATTATTTTTTAATTTAATTTCTTTATTTAGAAAGGTAGAAAGAGGGAAAGAGAAAGGGAATGGGTACACCAGGGCTTCTGGCTGCTGCAAGCAAACAAACTCCAGTTACATATGCCACTTTGTGCATCTGGCTTTACATGAGAACTAGGGAATCAAACCTGAGCTGTCAGGTATTGCAGTCAAGGACCTTGACCACTGAGCAATCTCTCTAGCCTGCTTTTAGTTTTTTGAGACAATGTCTCACTGTCTATCCCTGGCTCACTGTAAATGTGGGATCATACTGCCTCCTGAGTGCTGGGATTACAGGTGTATACCACCATGCCTGGCTCAAAAATAAAGTTACTAAGCATTCTAAGCAGGTCATTAGTCTCTGCAGGCAAGTGCCTTAATTGCTAAACCATTTCTCTAGCCCCTTCATCCACCCTTTTGTGAGATAAGTTCTCTCATTAGCCTAGATTCATTGAGTAGACTAGACTAGCTGACCAGCGAGCCCCCAGGATGGCCCCCATGCTGGGATTACAAGTGTGTACCACCACTTTGCATCTGTGAAGCCTAAGGACTCATGTTTGACACTCCAGATCCCAAATAAGCCAGACACACAAAAGGCGAGGCAAGCACAACGTCGCACATGCCCACTAGGTGGTGCAAGCATCTGGAGCTCAATTGCAGTGGCTGAGGCCCTGGTGTGCCAATTCTCTCTCTCAAATAAAAAATAAATAAATAAAAGGGGAAAAAAATCCTTAAACCAACCAATTAAACCAACTAAAAGCAATACTAACCAGACCCCAACCTTTATTTTCAATGTAATATATAATGTAGGCTTATATAACCTCATTTTCAATAATGACCCTATTTAGCTGGCTCACACAAGCCCTAAAAAGGTTAATAGTGGACACGTGTGAGCTGGTGAAAAGAGGCTCCAGCACCCTGCCCTGTTCTCACTCTAGAGCTCCCCTGGGCAGCTGAGGGTTGGTGGAAGCTTTGTTGGGCTTGTGTCCCGGTCTGAGCCTTCTTCTCTCTGTTCATCTCCGCGCCTTCCCCTTCGCAGAGGCACGGAGCGCAGCCCTTCCCCTGCTGCTTGGTCAAGCATCATTTGTGACTTGCAAATCCCAACTCATTTTTCCCTCTTCAGTCCCCGCCCCCCCCCCCCACGTGCACTGGCATTTTAACCACTTGGAATTTCTCAAGGCAGATGCCTCTGGCCAACCTGTGCTCCCCAGTCTATTAAGGAACTGGGGAAAGATTCCTGACGCTGGCCCTAGGATGCCCACCTGGGATGGAACCCAGGGCCCCGCACCTGCTAAGCGCATGCTCTACACCGAGGTCCATCTCCAGCCCTGAACAACCTTAGGAACTCGGAGCATCTCATCGGCTCTAATTAATTATGTTAATTAATTATATTAAGATCTCATGGCTCTAACTTGTTAGTGGCACTCAGGTTGTTTATATCCCACCTCTGCGATGCTGCCATAGGACTGTGTGCTTTAAAATTTTTTATTTAAAATTTTATTTATTTATTTGGGGGGGGGGAGAGAAAGAGGCAGGGGGATAGGCACACCAGGGACTCTAGCCACTGCAAACAAACTCTAGATGCTTGCGCCACCTTGTGCTTCTGGATTTATGTGGGTCCTGGGGAACTGAACCTGGATCCTTTGGCTTTTCACGCAAGCACCTTAACCTCTAAGCCATCTCTCTAGGCCAGGTCTGTGTTTTTCTAAAGTGCTGGAAGCCTTTGGGACTTAATGCCCCAAAGACACCTCTGATCAACAGAGAATAGGATCCAGAGAGGAAATGGTTGGTCTCATGTCGTTGAAGTGACCATCGAGGAAGGACTTCTGTATGTTTCTTGGAGATCCTCAAGGTGTGGCATGCCCATGAGCTTGCTGCCTTTAGCAGTGGCCTCGGTACTCAGCTTTTCATGGTTCCCTATCTCTAAAGCTTCACTTTCATCACATCTGCTTCCCGGGATCATCTTCCAAAATAAATTGTCTGGATCCAAGTTGTCATCATGTTCTGCCTTGGGGCTTGGGGGTGACCACCGCTGAGACACTTGCTGATGTCTTTTTTTCCTCACAAAAGAATATTCTAGGGCTGGAGAGATGACTTAGCAGTTAAGGCGCATGCCTGTGAAGCCAAAAGACCCCAGTTCGATTCTCCAGGTCCCACATAAGCCAGCTGCACAAGGTGGCGCATGCATCTGGAGTTCATTTGCAGTGGCTAGAGGCCCTGGCGTGCCCATTCTCACTCTCCCTCTCTCTTTCTTTTCCTCTCTCTGTCTCTAATAAATTAAAAAAAAAAGAATATTCTACTCTTCTTTACACAATTTCTAAATACAGCTTAACCAAGTGCTCAAATGGTGCTTATAGCTGCTGAGCACAACGGGGGATTGCCAGAATGAGACTATGAGAAGCAGATTCGCAGGCAGGATTAGATGTGCACAAAATAGATTTTTTTTTTCAAGGGAGGGTCTTGCTCTGGCCCAGGCTGACCTGGAATTCACTCTGTAGTCTCAGGGTGGACTTGAACTCATGATGATCCTCTTACCTCTGCCTCCCGAGTGCTGGGATTAAAGGCCTGTGCCATCACGCCTGGCTACAAAATAGATTTTTTTAAAAAGGTAGAGTCTCACTCTAGCCCAGGCTGTCCTAGAATTCGCTATGTAGTCTCAGGGTGGCCTCGAACTCATGGCGATTCTCCTACCTTTGCCTCCAAAGTGCAGGGATGAAAGGCATGTGCCACGATGTCCAGCTACAAAATAGTTTTTGACTCCCCATGTCTGCACGTCCCAACCACAGATGGAACATCTCGAGAGACCTGTGACTGTTGTGTCTGTACTGAACGTGAACAGACATTTGTCCCTTTGTTATTTGTAATGGTTAATCTTCATTGTCCACTTGGGACAAATGTAGGGTCACCAAGGTGATTGGTCAGGGACATTTGTGGGTGTGCCTATAAGGGCATATCCAGAGAGGATCAAGATTAACCAAAGGCGGGGAGGAGATTTGCTCTGAATATATGGGTGGTCCTATGGGCTGGGGACCAAGACAGAATAAAAGGGGGGAAAAAGGAGAGAGCCAGCAGAGTTCTGGTATCTTTCTGTTTCCTGGACCACCATCATGTGAGCTGTTCCATGTTTTCCCCATCAAAATGGACAGAATGCTTTCGTGTTTCTACCAGGTATTTTAGTCATAGTGATGAAAAACTACCAGACCATCGTTCTTTAAATCACGCAGTGGAACAAATATGTACAGAGCCCTGACACCGTGCTAAGCATCTAGAGATGGTTTCAAGTCTACGGGAGAATGTGCTTAGGTTTTGTGAAAAACTGTGGTGTTTGATGTAAGGGGCTTGAGCTCTCTCAGATTTTGCTATTTACAAGGGATCTTGGAACCCATTCTTCAGAAACCAAAGGAGGGCAGTATTGGGGGAAACAAAACAAAACACAAAACAAAAAAACCAAACCTGCACAGCATGGCGGAGGAGGCAGCCTTCAGGCTGTCTCACTCAGGCCCACTAGGTGTGAGTGGAGGTTGGGAAGGGTGGGCAATAGAGGAGCAAGAGAGAAAGAGCTCTGGATCCCTCACAGTTCTGGGAAGAGTTCCTGCTCAAGGACACTCGCTCCTCGTAGAAATGACCGGCCTTTAGTATTCTAATCAGGCTCAGCTGAGGGAGCCGTGACCTCCTGACCTCGGTGGCGGGCATGAGGGCCTGGACAGATCTGAAGGCATGACAGCTGAAGGTCAGTTCTGCTCCCGAGAGATCCTGGCACCTCCTTTTCATGCTGCCATGGAGACGGACATCTCTACCCTGAAGCAGAGATACCAGACTTCTCTGTGGGATTTGTTGGCAAGGGGGTCTGATGACTTTGTCCACGCTGAAGGACAGGACAGAGTGGACAAGGGAGAGACAAGGTAGTGAGACTGACAGAACTCTGTCAAGGTAAGCAGGGAGGGCTCAGGGATTTCATATCAAGGAAGGCATGCCTATGGTGGACTCTAGGGAGAGCCTGGGGTGTGTGTGTGTGTGTGTGTGTGTGACGTGGAGTGTGAGGACACGAGTGGTGGCTCCCTCACAAGCACGAAGGCAAAGGCTGGTCAGGGCTCCACTCGTAGATAGGAAATGATGCTGAGCGCTGTGTCTGTGTCCTGGGAGACACAGTGAAGGTGGCCGGGTCGGCTTGGGTATGCATGGCAGCTGGACACCAGGTGGGCAGCTGAGGTGGAAACTGCAGGGTTAGGACCCTGTTTCAAGTACATTGGAGGATCTGGGCTTTACGGAGCTACAAGACACCAAGAAGAAAAGTTAAGGTGGTGGTGGGGGGCACAAAAGACCATCCTCTTCTCCATTCTGAGCTTGGGTCAGGCTGGGAGCTGGTGCGCTGAGGGAGGGCAGTAGGGGAAGGCTTGAAGGACACGAGATTAAAGTTTGATTTGGATTGGACTAGACGCTGTAGTACAACCAAATCAGACTGCTTGTTAACACCTGAAAGTGACAGGAAAAGCTATGAATTTTGCCCTAGTTTCTTCCAGGGGAAAAGGGTGGTCACACAGAATAATTTAAAAAGACAGTTGAGTGAAAAAAGTGCTATTTCATGATTTCGCGTCACCACATAAGTCCAGTTTGTTCAAAAAATTAGCTGGTATAATATATCTCTGAAGATGGTAGTGTGAAAAAAAGCTCACTGAGGAAAGCAGGGAGGGAAGGAGGAAGGGAGACCCAGCCTACATAGCGTAAAGGCCATCTTTGCTGTGTCCAAACTATGCCAATGCTGTTTGAACTAGAGGCTACAGGAGTCCCAAGTCTCACCTGCCTTTTTAAGCCTTCAGGTAGAGCTTCCGCGAAGTCGTTAACTGGCCTATTTTCCCAGAGAGAGGTCAAAGCTTGTTGGAACCCTTCGAGCAGTCTCCAAGCAGAAATTAACCATGTTTCTAGAAAGAACCACTTGCCCCTAACGCAAACCTTTTCAGAGCCTGCTTTGGTGTCCGGTGAATGAAAGACCCTACATGTCTTCAAAAGTTCTTCCCCACGCTGGATCCCTGTGTTTCCTGTTGCATCCAAATCCAAGCTGCTCCCTTTTCAGTTCAGAGAACAAGCCCCGGCAGTGGGAAAGGTAGTCCTACCATTTCCTTTCTCTGGGGCCTATGGATGCGGATGCTGCGGAGCAGGATGCTGGGGGAGCAGGGATACTGGGGGAGCAGGATGCTGGGGGTGCAGAGATGCTGGGGGAGCAGGGATACTGGGGGAAGCAGAGATGCTGGGGGGAGCAGGATGCTGGGGGAGCAGAGATGCTGGGGGAGCAGGGATACTGGGGGAGCAGGATGCTGGGGGAGCAGAGATGCTGGGGGAGCAGGGATACTGGGGGAGCAGGGATACTGGGGGGAGCAGGATGCTGGGGGAGCAGGGAAGCAGAGATACTGGGGGAGCAGGATGCTGGGGGAGCAGGATGCTTGGAGAGCAGGGATACTATACTGGGGAGCAGAGATGCTGGGAGAGCAGAGACACTGGGAGCAGAGATGCTGAGGGAGCAGAGATACTGGGGGAAGCAAAGATTCTCGGAGCTGGTCAGCGCGCGCAGACGAGGCGCGGGGCGGTCTGCAGAGGGCGCTCGGCTCCCTGGCGTCCCGCGGTTGGTCGGCTGCGGCGCGAGGCTCAGGCCGGGAGGAGGCGCCCGGGGCTCGTGTGCGTCTCGGGGCGGCCGGGAGGGGGTGCGCGCCGGGGCCGCCCTCCCTTCCCCTCCTCTCCCCTCCTCTTCTCTCCCCTCCCGCGGGTCCGCTGGCCGCCGGGCGGCTGTCACCACGGACTGGCGGACGGGACTGCGCGGGCTCGGGTCTGGGCGGCCCCGTACGGCCCCGAGGCTTCTCTTTGTCCGGCGGAGCGCCCCGGGGCGTCGTGGCCGCGCGTGGAGAGGTGGTGGTGGTGGTGGTGGGGTGTCCCCGAGCTCCGAGCCCCCGGGAGGCTGGGCGGTGCCTGCGCCGAGGTGAGCGCGGGGCGCCGAGCCGCCGCGGGTGGGCGGGCGTGGGCGGCGGGGTGACGGGGGCGCGAGCGTCCCCAGGAGCCCGAGAGCCCGGGCGCGCGCCACCTGCGCCACCGGCAACTTCGTGGGTCCCCTTCTTGCCCGAAGACCGGTCAGACCCGCCGGTGGGGGCGGAAAAACCACCCAAAACTCCAGCTGCGGAGGAAGAGGAGAGAAGGGAGCCAGTGGATCCTGGGCCAGGATGAAGGGATGAGGGGGTCCCTCCCGGAGGACAGCGGTGGCCGCTCGCGCATCTCTTGGTGACCCAGGTGAGCGAACCTTCTGGGCGCGGTCCAGCATCCGTGTCCCCCCGCACCCCACCCCCCAGTTGCACAGGTATGGAGTTAGGCAGAGACAAGCTGGACGCTGGGCAGCGACACGTTGGCGTCCGTGGGCATTTCTGTCCTCGGAGCGCTTGCTCTTTCCTGCCCACATCTCTTACCCCCACCTCGCCATGCTCCATGGGCACCTTCGCGGGATGCCAGGTCGAGCATGTTGTGTCAGGGATGAGTGATGGGTTAGTTTAGAGCCTGCATTTCCCCACCCTCCCAACCATCCACCCCCAGCTTTGGATAATTTGGTCCGTGTCTTAATTTAGTACGAATGTGCTATTTCCTTGGAGCTTTAGAATGGTAAAGCAGCGAAGCGGTTTTTCGCTACATCCATTTTTTTTCTCTCTCTCTCTCTTCATTCTGAGCCTGTGCGCAGAAGGAATTGCAGGCACACCAATGATGTTACTACCATTCTGTCTGAAATACAAACACCGAGAGAAGTGCACTTGGCAACGGGCCGAAGGCGTCTGTAGGCTCTGTTATATAAGTCTTTTTTTTTTTTTTTTAAAATATCTTTTCCTTGGTAAAGTTATGAGTGTGTGAGTGTGTGCCGGAGCATCCGTGAAGAGCGCAGGAAGTCCGAGCCGTGATTTCTGCTTTAACCCAAAACTTTCCTCGGAGGTCAGCAGGGCAGAACTCGAGATACCGTTTTTTAAGACAGTGCAGAGCCTTTAAAAAGAATTCATTAGCTAGAATTTAAAGCCATTAAACAGAAAACAGGTTTTACGATGGAAACTGGCGAGAATTCTTTGAATAATCATGAGAAGTGTTTAAAAATAGATCCCACAGATATCCTTTCTGGCTTTTAAACTGCTAGGTGATTTTATTTTACTACCAGATGGTAACTGACTAATTGTGGGTTGTGGGTTATTAAAGACCTGTCTCCCCGCTCCCTCCTCCCACCACCCCAGCCTCTCTACTCACATTTATAGATATTTTTCAAGATGACAAAAGTAGAAAGCATCACATAGCCTAATATCTAGGCATTTCCTCTTTGCCTCCCCCACATATTGTGTTCTAATTGGTTCAGGGCGCTGTCTGGGTAGTGGCTATGTTGATAGCTTTCGGGGGATTCTCATGTGTAGCCAGAGGCGAGATGCATTGGAAAACATTGCTTCATTTAACTTGCCACACTGTAGCCTTAAGGTGTGGCTACGCTGGCTTAAGGTAAGTCAGACACTGGGAAGTAAAACTTGGTGTTGAAAAGGATATTTGTCAGTAAGTTTTAGCCTGTACATATTGTAGTCGGTCTAAATAAATCTCTTGGTTATTTTTCCTGCAAAGAATCGTTGATTTTGTGAGACCTTTAGTTCCATGGAGAATCCATACCAACAGGGGTCCTGGGGTTGCTGGGCATTGTTTAGATTGAGCCGTGACAGTTCCATGTCTGGGTATTCCTATATGTTTGCGTGATACAGTAATCAAGTTTTATTAAAGGTAATTTTTTTTCCCTACCACCTGAATTTTTTTTTATGTTGCTAGAGTGTGAACTAGTTAATTAAATGCAAAAAGCCTTTTATTGTTTTTAAGGTCAGAAGGAAAGCTGGTTGCTATCTTATGTAATTCCACATTTCCACACCTGGGAGCAGGTCTTATGGTTTGAAAGCTTATGTAAGAACTACAACTGTGCCTTTGGTATTCCATTAAACTCCCTGTTTTGGCTATTACATAATTGGCAGGGAACTAGGCTGCTAAAGCCAAAATCAAGGGAGGACACACACACACACACACACACACACACACAGAGAGAGAGAGAGAGAGAGAGAGAGATTTATAATGAATTGCTGATGCCAAATTAGGGGGAACAGAAGCAGGTGTGGTGGTTTGTTATAGGGAGATAAGAGTAGCGTCTGGAGGGTTGATGTCATACAAGACTGTTCCGCTCAGCGATTTTCTAGAGATCCGAGTGCTGTGGTAGAAACTGCTTTTCGGCTCCAGTCCATCCTAAGTCCCAGCAGAGGCTAATGACTGGGATGCTAATGACTGTTCAGCTTCAGGTCCCTTACCCAGGCTTCTTCTGGGAACCCTCAAAGGGGCAGCCGCAGTGTGTTCCTGTGGTTATACCTAAGTTTGCACCTGTAAGTTTGGATTCTTTTAAGATAGGGAAGATGCTAGTTCCGCCCTTCATCCCCCAGCCCCTAGTAATATAAAGGTGAGGGTCCACAGATCTTCAACCTGCCCCTACTTTAGAAGTTTTGTTTAAATGTTAGTTTTCAAAATAATTTTTTCTTAAATTGTGTTTTCTTAGGGAAAGATAAGGGAAAAAAATGAGTCAACATTGTAGTTACCTGCTGGGAAAATGCAGGGTGTTCAGACCCAGGGCCAAGTGGAACCCCTGAAATCAGGTGATTTCCTGGAACACGGGGTCCATGTCTTGTCATCCCTCAGGAAGGAGACTTCCTTTTGGATTTGAGTCTGAGCTTGAAGGTGGTGAAAATCAGAGTTGGGGTGTTGATGAGAGGAAAGTAGCAGAAGCAGGCTGCCAGTGAGGAAGGAAGGAAAAAAAAAAACAAAACAAAACAGAAAACTAACCATGTAAACATGCTCCATGGGGCTGGAGAGATGGCTTAGTGGTTAAGGCTTTTGCCTGCAAAGCCTAAGGACTGTGGTTTGAGTCACCTGTACTCATGTGAGCCAGATGCACAAAGTGGTGCATGATTCTGGAGTTTTGTTTGCAGTGGCTGGAGACCCTGGCATGCCTATTCTCTCTTTATCTCTCAAATAAATAAATAATTTTTTTGTTTTTTATTTTTTCATTTTTATTTTGAGAGAGAGAGAGAGAGAGAGAATATGGGCACGCCAGGACCTTCAGCCTGCCGCAAATGAGCTCCAGACGCGTGCGCCCCCTTGTGCATATGTGCAACATTGCTCACTTGTGTCACTGTGTGGCTATGTGGGTCCTGGAGATTTGAACACAAATCCTTAGGGTTCGCAGGCAAGAGTCTTAACCACTGAGCCATCTCTCCAGCCCTAAGTAAGTTTTTTTTTTTTTTTTTTTTTAAAGATGGTTAATTATGGGCTGGAGCGATGGCTTAGCGGTTAAACGCTTGCCTATGAAGTCTAAGGACCCCGGTTCGAGGCTTGATTCTCCAGGACCCACGTAAGCCAGATGCACAAGGGGGTGCATGCATCTGGAGTTCATTTGCAGTGGCTGGAGGCCCTGGTGCACCCATTCTCTCTCTCTCTCTCTACCTGCCTATTTCTGTATCTCTCTCTCTCAAATAAATAAATAAATAAATAAATAAAATTTTTTTAAAAAAGATGGTTAATTAATAACATGTAAATAGGAACATAGAGCACTGGGTCTGTGAGAGACCTTTTTGTGTAAGTTCCTTAGCATATTTTAAGTAGTGAGCAAACAAACAGACCCAAAAATACCTGCAAAGACACGAAGCTGGTCAGTATGGGCTACGAGATGAACTGTGGGACTTTTCTGATTAGCAGTTTTATGTGCGAGTATAAAAGCTTCAAACATGTCTGAGAGGGAGTTGTTGCAAAGCATAGTTTTCCTTTTCTAGAACATGAATTCTACTTTATATCTGAATTTGAATGTCTTCAGATCTTGCAGTCCCGGCCCTTCCCGCCAGTGCACCATCCATCATCAAACGCCCTTCATCCATTCTCCAGTATAGAGACGCTACCTTTCACTAAACCCATCAGGCCCCCCTCATGAATGTTTTTCTCGTCTAGACCTTGACTTTGGTCTGTAAATTTGCGCTTTAACACAAATGATTTTGCCCCATTGCTATTCACTCTACCCCCATCCCCTGCCAACTATGGGACTTAAAAATGCTCTAATATCATTTCTAGCAGTCGAAGGCATGTTCCTGGAATGAGTTAATGCTTGGAAGAGCAAAGAATTTGTTCTAGCCAATACCAGACAATAGTCCCTTGATTATGTTTTCTTTAGAACATTTATTTAAAAAAAAATGGCAACAACAACAAAAACCATTAACATTATAAATCCTCTCTCTGTCCCTTTAATGAGTATTTTCTACATTTACTTCTCAGGAAGAGTCTTTCTCAAGGACCTGAAGCCATTCCTTTTAAAACATGCTCAGCAGGAAGGAAGGGTAGAGTTCTGTCTCCAGTCCCTGAGGGAGGACAGGGCCTAACCTTGGCAATGCCAGCCTGCAGACACAGGTGTCTCAGCATGGGGACATTGACCTTGACCTTCTTACTGTGCTTTTCGACTTCCTTGTCTCTGCTTGAGCCCACGCTCATTCTCCCCTCTGCATTCTCGCCTTTGTCCGACGGGATGGGAATTGAGCTCAGTTTTGTACGGAAGGTTCTTTCTGGTCCTACTGGGTAAAATCTGACTTTACAGCCCTTAGAGTCTAGCTTTTGGTTTTCTTTTGCCATCTGTATTATTACTTTCTTGTTGCTGGGTCAGGAACACCCAACCAAAAACAACTTAAAGAAAGGAAGAGTTTCTTTCTGCTTATAGTGTGAGGTTGCAGTGCATCATGGCAGGGAAGGCGTGGTGGCAGGAGCTTGAGGCAGCTGGTCACACTTAGTCCACAGTGAGGATGCACAGAGCGGTGAATACTGCTGCTCAGCTTGCTTTCCCTTTTCTTTCAGTGCAGGGACCCCAGCCCAGGGAACACCACCACCCACAATTAGGACAGGTCCTCCCACTTCAGCTAACCTAATCTAGAAAGTCCCTCACAGACATTCCCAGAGATTTGTTTTCCATGGTGACTCTAGATCCTGTCATGTAGAGAGTCAGAGATGACCCATCATGCCATCCAACAAATAATTCTGAGTGTCTGTATCTGCCAAGCACTGTTCTAGGCATTAGGTATAGAACAGTTAACAAATCAGATTTTAAAAAATGTGGTGCTTGAGGGATGGCTTAGCAGTGAAGGCGTTTGCCTGCAAAGCCAAAGGACCCTGGTTCAATAACCCAGGACCCACATTAGCCAGATGCACAAGGGGGCGCATGCGTCTGGAGTTTGTTTGCAGTGGCTGGAGGCCCTCTCTCTCCCTCTCCCTCTTTCTCTGTCAAATAAATAAATAAATAAATAAATAAATAAATAAATAAATAAATAAAAAAAACGTGTCCCTGAGAAATTTGCAATGAGAGAAAGAATCAGATTAGCTTGCGTAAAATTCTGATAGATCAGGTAGGAAAGATATGATGGGGGGGACGGGGAATGAATCAGATAGGAGAGACAGAGTTTGGGGTAGAGAATTGCTACTTCTGGCAGGGTGGGTATTGAACTGAGCCTCAGAGGTGAGGAAGAATGAGTCATATGGTGTCGGCCCTCCAGGGAGCAGCCATTGCGGATCTCTGACCAGAGGCAGCTGGCACCTGTGAGGTGGGAGGGAGGGCACAGCATGGCCAAGGGCAGTACTGGTTGCTTCTCATGCTGATGTTCCCATGAGCCATTGCCAATATTTTTTTCTTCACAGAAACCCCGCACCCCTCACCCAAGACTATGTCACTAAGTGATGGTGTAGCTCTTAGGGCATTTAGTGGCTTGGAAGTAGGTGTAACCAAGAGCTTTTCAGAGCATCGGGGATCCAGACTAGAACAGTGGAGAAGCAGGGAAGGAGGCTGCATGTCTTTACATGCTGTCACAGGAAGCAAGCTGGAGGCAGGTTCTATTCCAGCCTGGATCCCTGAACTCACCCTCGGACAAAGGACTATGGGAGAGAAAGGGTGCTGGCAGTGGGGACTGGATGACTCTTCCTTGAGGAATGTCTCAAGAGCATCTCTCTGAAGGAAAATGATCCACAGAGAACCCTTGTCACAAAGGTAACCCTGGTTTTAGGGTTTGAGGAAGAGAAAGTGCTCAGTGGCAGACTAGGGGCTCTGGGCTCTCAGATGGCTTCCCTGTATCTCATGACGAGGGCATGCTCATGGGCACACATGTGTGGACATGGCCCCAGGCTTCCGTGGATCCCTCAGGGCAGAAGATCAAGAGGCCTCTGGGCACAGTAGCCAGGAGCTGTGCAGTTTTCAGCTATATCCTTTCTGGACGCATGGGGCAGGCAGGGCAGTAGGACAAGAATGGGATAGCTGTCTACTTTTTCCAAGACACTAACTTGCAAACATTTGAACACTTTGTAGTAGATACCTGTCCCCCCCCCCCCCCGCCCCCAACTCCTTTGGTCTTTTCAAGGTAAGAGTCTCGCTCTAGCACAGGCTAACCTGGAACTCCTTCTGTAGCTCCAGGCTGGTCTTGAATTTACAAATGATCCTCCTATCTCAGCCTCCTGAGCACTGGGATTGAAGGCAGTGTGCCACCGTGTCCCGCCGTAGTCGGTATTCTTGTTGCTGTGACAAAACACCTGACAAAAAGCAACTTGAAGAATGGTTTAGTTCTGCTGATAGTTTGAGGTGACAGCCCACGATGGTAGGGAAGGCGTGGCTAGGCACGTTGTGTTGGAAGTCAGGAAACAGAGAATATTCAGTCCTGCTGGTGAGGAAACTTTTTCTTTTTCTTTTTCTCTTTGTTTTTCTTTTTCTTTTGGTTTTTCGAGGTAGCGTCTCACTCTAGCTCAGGCTAACCTGGAATTCACTATGTAGTCTTAGGGTGGCCTTGAACTCACGGCGATCCTCCTACCTCTGCCTCCCAAGTGCTGGGATTAAAGGCGTGTGCCACCACACCTGACTGAGGAACCTTTTTCTTCTCTCTGTGGTCTAGGACTCCTATTCAGTGGAGTGTCACCACCACCACTTAGGTGGGTCTTCCTACCTCACTTAACCCTCACAGGCATGCCCAAAGATTTCTTTCTCTGCTGATTCTGAATGCTGTTGAGTTGATCACTGAGATGAACCGTCACATGTGTGTGAGGCTAAGGAGAAGCCTTTGTGTGGAGGCTTTCTGGACCATTCACAGCGGCCTTGGATGAGAACCTGTGCAGGCTGCAGTCATTGCCATGGAGCAGGTCACATCCTGTGCCTGTCAGTTCTTCTTATGGCCTCTTACTTCATAAATTTCTTCCAGTGTCCCATCATGTTTGGAACATGGGATATTTATGGTTATTCCTGACTTTTTTTAAAAAAAGATTTTCATTTATTTATTAGAGACAGGGAGAGAAAGAGATAGAGTGTGAGAATGGGCGTGCCAGGGCCTCTAGCCACTGCAAATGAACTCAAGACACATGCGCCACCTTGTGTATCTAGCTTACGTGGGACCTGGAGAATAGAACCTAGGTCTTTAGGCTTCACAGTCATGCGCCTTAACCACTAAGCCATCTCTCCAACCCTATTCCTGGCTTTAAAAAAATTGTATTTTTTTTGAAAGAGAGAGAGAAAGAGAGAGAATCAGTGCACCAGGGCCTCCAGCCACTCCAGTTGAACTCCAGACATATGTGTCATCTTGTGTGCATGTGTGACCTTGTGCGCTTACGTCACCTTTGTGTGTCTGGTTTACGTGGGATTTGGAGAGTCAAACATGGGTCCTTAGTCTTCACAGGCAAGTGCCTTAACTGCTAAGCCATCTCTCCAGCCAATTCCCAGCTTTTTGATATTCTTCTTTAGATTTTGTGCATAGGCTGTTATATAACTGATTGGTTTGTCTGTATAATATGAAATTCATACTTATTTTATGTTGGAACACCATAACATTAATGAGCACTTGTCAAACTCTTACCCACACTAACCCTCCTGAAGTTTTACCTGTTTATTTCCCAGGCAGACAATCACGTCATCTGCTAAATAAGTAGTATATAAAGAATTAGCTGAAATCCCAGCACTAGGGAGGTAGAGGTAGGAGGATCACTGTGAGTTCGAGGCCAGCCTGAGAATACAGAGTGAATTCTGTCTCAGTCTGGTCAGCCTGGGCTAGAGTGAGACCCTTCTTTGAAAAAAAAAAAAGTAGGTGAGTGAATAGATAAAAATGAATAAACCAATGATTATGTTTTGTTATCATAATAGATGGAAGGAAATGAGCCAATCAGATCAATGTGTGGAGAGAGTTTTCTTTTGGCAAGATTGTCTTTTTGACAAATGAATGTTCCTTGTCCTGAAGAGGATAGATTGTATGACCCCTTAACACCTCTCCTTACTAGTCTTGTGCCCCCTGTGTACTTACAGGCGCACTGAAACAGTAGGTTCCGTTTCTGGACAGTGTGCACACACAGTCAATGTGGAAAGGTGGCAGCGTACATGGTTCAGGCCAACTCAATACTGATGAAAGGCTGATACTGACTTCTGGGAGTTTGACTTACCTTTAGACCCAGAAAGCCAGCAGAGTGCATTCACTTCTATTAGGACTGTGCTAAGGCAAATACATTTTTCCAGGTGCAGGTCAATATTCGCAGTGAGTTTAAATGCTTTTCAGGAGCATGGTGGAGACAGGATGGAGTACAGACTCACGGGTTACAAAAAACGATAATCAAATAACAGGCGCAAATAATGAACACGTAATAGGGACATTAAGTCTCCACATCTCACCAGATGGCTACTGCAAAGTACTCGTATAAAAATGTGATATGAGCACTCTCGGCTAAATGGCAGCATAGGAAAAGTAATCTCAGACCATCTAGAATTAATTGTCTTTGTGCTAAGCTGTTTGAAATTATTCACTCAAAATAGCTTCTTGACATAAGTAATCTTTCCCTACACATGAATAATTGTTTCTCAGGTTGGACTTTTCCCACATACTAAGCTAGAAACATTGTTTTGTTCCTAATGCTTGTATTAAATAAGTTTATTTTTAGACGAAGTCAATTTGAGAAGCAAAATCATACAACAGGGTAATTTTTAGTTGAAATTGATATGTCTAAACCGAATGCATTCTCTAATAGCATTGTAGGAAGTTCACATGGGGGATGGGCCAGACCTTACATTTAATCCCCTAAATGCTCTAACAAGTATTGTTTTGAAAACTACACACTGTAGATGCTGGAGAGATGGCTCAGTGTTTAAAGGCACTTGCTTACAAACCCTGATGGCCCAGGTTCGATTCCCCAATACCCACATAAATCCAGATGCACAAAGGGAAGCATGCATCTAGATTTTATTTGCAGGGGCAGGAGGCTTTGGCCCACCCATACTTATTTTCTCTCTCTCTGTCTCTCAAATAAAACAAATACAAATATTTAAAAATGCACATTGTCTTAGTTCCACTGATAGCTAGTCGTGACTTTCGTACTGAGATAATTTGTGTTTGTTGGATTCATGAAGTTATTTTAGTACAACTACATTGATTATCATCCCCAAACTTTATACTGGAAAATTTCTGCTGGAGTTTAGGATTATAATTGTGATGACAACCCAAGATACTGCAGTGGACTATAAATGTAAGTTAGAACTAGTGTCTCTGTTCAGAGATGAGGTTAAGTCAAAGAAGTCTGACACAAAAGAATGCTTATTGTAGCATTCCATGTACATGAAATATTCAGAATAGACCAAAGTAGATTAGTAATTGTCAATAGCTGGGCATAGGAAGGATTGTGGAGTTTCTGCTAGAGACATGGGGGGGGGCAATATAATATTCTGGAATTTGCTAGTGGTGATTGTTCCACAATTTGATAAAACCTATTGACTTACGATCCAATGACTTACACTCTTTGTAATGGTGAAATTTCCAGGCATGGCGGTATGTGCCTGTAGTCCCAGCTACTTTTAGAAGGTTAAGGATGAAGGATTGCTAAAGAGCCCATAATCCCAGGCAACATTGCAAGATCTCTTCTCAAAGCCAAGCAACAATAACAGCAATAACAACAAAAAGCCTCCCCCCAAATTGCTGCCAAATGGTGAATTTAATGATGTGTAAATTGTATACCATTAAAACTTTTGTTTCTTTTTCTTTTTCTTTCTTTTTTTTTTTTGTTTCTGTTTTTCAAGGTAGGGTTTTACTCTAGCCCACCTGGAATTCACTTTGTTGTCTCAGGGTAGCCTTGAACTCACAGCCATCCTGCTACCACAACCTTCTCAAACAGAATCACCAAGTAAGGGGTTAGTATACAAACAATGAGTCTATGGGGGGTGCATTTTACATTCAAACTACATTACCCAGTATATTCACATGGTGATTATTGGCACCTGTGGGGATTTTTACATATTCTTCATGTTGCATCTTTAAAATATTATAACTTATTATTTCTAAATATTTTTATTTTTATTTATTTATTTGAGAAAGAGAGAGAGAGAGAGAGAGAGAGAGAGAGAGAGGCAGGAAAGGGGGGGGGTAGAGAATGGGCACATCAGGGATCCAACCAATGCAGATGAACTCCAGACACATGCATCTCCTTGTGCACCTGGCTTCCATGGGTTCTGGGGAATCAGACCTGGCTCCTTTGGCTTTGCAGGCAAGCACCTTAACTGCTAAGCCATCTCTCCAGCCCTAAAGTTCTTTTTTTTGTTTGTTTGTTTTCTTTTTGAGGTAGGGCCTTGCTCTAGCCCAGGCTGACCTAAAACTTACTATGTAGTTTCCGGCTGGCCTCAAACTCATAGTGATTCTCCTATCTCTGCCTCCCAAATGCTGGGATTAAAGGTGAGCGCTACCATACCTGGCTTTAAAATCTTATATTTTATTTTTAAAATATTTTTATTTGTTTATTTATGAGAGAGAGAAAGAGTGAGAGAGTATGGGGATGGGCATGCACATGTCAGGGCTGCTTGACTCTGCAAATGAACTCCAGATACTTGCACCACTTTGTAGTTCTGGCTTTACTTGGGAACTGGGGAATTGAACCAGGGATGGCAGGCTTTGGTTGCAAGCACCTTTAACTGATGAACTATCTTCCCAGCCCAAACCTTGCATTTATTTTTTTTTCCAGTTTATTTACTTATTAGAGAAAGAGGCAGATAGAGAGAAAATGGGCATGCCAGGGTTTCTAGCACTGCATATGAACTCCAGATGTATGTGCCACATTGTGTATCTGTCTTTACATGGGTACTGGGGAATCAAACCTGGCTCCTTAGGTTTTGCAGGCAAGCACCTTAACTGATGAGCCATGTCTCCAGCCCCCAAACCTTGTGTTTTATAATAGTAAAAGCACATCTCAGTGCAGACTAACACTGTGCTCTAAGTGTTCACAGCCATCTAAGTGAGTGCTATGGCATGGTGGTAGAATGGCTTTTGGAGAACAGACTGACTGCAGGCTTGCCAAAACACAGCAGGGTGTGCTGGACTTCATTTGGATCCAGATTGCAATTCTGACTTTGTCCTTAGCACTGCATTTATTTATTCTTTTTTTTTTTTTTTTTTTTTAATTTGGGGGCGGGAGATAGAGAATGGGCGTGCCAGGGCCTCTCAGCAGCTGTGAACGAACTCTAGACGCATGTCCCCCCTTGTAGGCATGAGCGGCATTGCGTGTTTGCATCACTTTTGTGTCTGGTTCAACGTGGGACCTGGAGATTCGAATGGGCATTCTTTTTTTTTTTTTTTTTTTTTTTTGGTTTATCGAGGTAGGGTTTCACTCTGGTCCAGGCTGACCTGGAATTAACTATGTAGTCTCAGGGTGGCCTCGAACTCTCAGTGATCCTCCTACCTCTGCCTCCTGAGTGCTGGGATTAAAGGCGTGCGCCACCATCCCCCGGCTTCGAATGGGCATTCTTTAGGCTTCGCAGGCAGACGCCTTAACTGCTAAGCTATCTCTCCAGCCCCAGCATTTATTTATTCTTAAAACACTCTATTCTAAAAAAACAAAAGTCATGGCGTGTTTCTGTGGTTAGACATATAAATCCTGGAGAGAGGGATAGTGTTATTTTATGGTCCAGATGACCACAGAACCCAGAGAAGGAAAGAAAGAAAGAAAGGGCCAGTCTTACCTGGGTCGGGCTGAGGTGGGCTAAACAGGCTTCATGAAGGGGATGCTTAGGTTGGGCCACATCCATCCTGCAAGAAGAGTGAGACAAAAGGCTGAGTCTTGCAGAAGGCTAGGAGTGCGGTTCACTCGGGGCAGCGATGGGAGCGGCTTGCAGAGGGAGCGGCGGGCTTCTGGGACATTAGTGCTATGGGTCATTCAGCTGTTGCTATCTCTCGTTGGTACATTTACCTTCAGTGTTGCAGTGTTTCAGAGCAGATCACGGAATCTCTGTTTTGAGGGGAAAGCCAGTGTTAGGACAATGCAGAGGGCCTCTGAATGCCACTGTCACCCTGTTTGCAGTTCCACCAAGGTCTTATGTTCTGTGACAATTCTGATTGTATATGAAAGAAACTTAGGGGTTCCCTCAACTTGTCAACTTGGGCTCTATCATATTGTTCTTTGTTTGTTTTTCTTTCTTTCTTTCTCTCTCTCTCTTTTTTTTTTTTTTTTTGGTTTTTTGAGGTAGGATCTCACTCTAGCCCAGGCTGACCTGGCTGACCTGGAATTCACTTTGTATTCTCAGGGTGGCCTTGAACTCACGTGGTCCCCCTGTCTCCCTAGTGCTGGGATTAAAGGCGTGCACCAGCACTCCTGGCTTTGTTTTGTTTTTCGAGGTAGGTCTTGTTTTAGCCCAGACTGACCTAGAATTTACTCTGTATTCTCAGGGTGGCCTCAAACTCACTGTGATCCTCCTACCTCAGCCTCCCCAGTGCTGGGATTAAAGAATATAGGTGAGTGGTATTCACAACCGATCAGTATGTTAATTTTGCAGATGGTTGTTCTTATATACAAACAAAACCAAACACAAGAGCTTGTGGTAAGCTGCTAAATTTATAAAGGTCTCCTGATGGGGGAACTTGTTTAAACTCTTTTCTGCTCCTTCTCAGAAGAAATCATGTGTAAACTTTTGGTACCTGGGAACTCATGGCTTTTCTTCCATCGCTCTGAGTTCCACGTGTGCTATGAATTTCACTGGTGGTGAAGTGAGGGTTGTGGTGGGCTTTAAGATAGATGGGGTGTTAATATATTACCAGACAGGAGCAAACATTCCTTTCATTCCATCTGGACTTGGCCTTGGACCTGCTTAATTTCCTCAGTGTCCTGTGTGGGTGGGCTGCTCACCATGGGATGCTGGGCCAGTGGCAGCCTTTGCTTCGTCTCTTTTGCGTCTTGTTCTCTCCCCACCTCTGGCTGTGTCTGCCTGGGGACTGCTCCATCCTGCATCCAGCCCTTCAGAAAGATTACCACTCTTCTTTTCCATCTGCCTTCCAGCTCACATCTGCTTTTCAAAATATTTTAATTTATTTGTAAGCAGAGAGAGATAGAAGAGAGGTGGGGGGGGGTGGGGAGAATGAGAAACAGACTGAAAATGGGCACATCAGGGCCTCCAGCGCTGCAAACAAACTTCAGATGCCTGTGTCACTTTGTGTATCTGGCTTTACATGGGAAATTGAACCTGGGACATTAGGCTTTGCAGGGCAAGCACCTTAACCGGTGAGACATTTTTGCAGCCCACATCTGCTCTTTTTGTCACATGTTTTGGGCTTGGAAAATTCTTGTACATTGCAAGGAGGAAGCTGAAAGGGCATTGCCAGTAAGATGGGACTGGATGGAAAGAAAGACTTGAAGCAGTAGTTTACAGAAACACTAACAGACTCAGAGAGAACTTGTTGATTATCTTTTGGTCAACAGCGATAACTGGAATGGCAGTAGTTATACTATCCAAACCAGTGACATGATGTGGAAAATGAATGCATGCTGAAAACTTGTTTCAGAATCAATTTTTCTAATCTATTTTCTTATTTGGAAAAATTATGAAGTTGCTATTTTTGTAGGTGAAAAATCCATGAGTGTGATGGTTTTGTGTCAACACAAGAGTAGCAGAATTTCTGTGGTGTCTATCTCTGTAGGATTTGTAATGACATTTTGTTTTTTCTTTTTTTTTTAATTTTAATTTTAATTAATTTATTTATTAGAGACAGAGAGAGGGAGAAAGAGAGAAAGAGTGAGAACGGGCATGCCAGGGCCTCTAGCCACTGAAAATGAACTCCAGACTCATATACCACCATGTGCATCTGGCTTACATAGGACCTGGAGAATCGAACTGGGGCCATTAGGCTTTGTAGGCATGCGCCTTAACTGCTAAGCAATCTGTCCAGCCATGTTTTTTCTATTAATTAACAGCTAATCTATTGGGTAATTTAGAAACAAATGTATCCTTTTTTTTTGCTGAGTTTTTTGAAGTAAACTTTTCTTAAAGACCTAATTAATAATTGCCTAAAAGGTAGGACGCATAGTTTCTTGGCTTAATTTTTCCCGAATTAAAAGGGAATTAACATTGCAGAATATAAATGTGGTGTGCTTTAAGACAAATCCAATGAAATGGTCATGCGTGCTCATGAGTCAGGCGCATTCTTTCTCTGACAAAAGCTACATGACATTCTTCGTTTACATCATTTTGTGGTGTGTTTGAGACTCGGTTTTCAGATCATTAACTACTCCAAGGATTAAGATCGAAAGGCATTTACACACATGTAAGCCATTGAGGATTAATCAGAAAATAAAATGAAGTAGCCCCCAAATCCTATACTTAGCTAGTGGAAAAATAGCAAGCTTTTGAGAAACACCCAGTTAGCAAGAGTTTCTTTAAGCTCTGACTCCAGTGTGTGTGGCGTCATGCTACTTCGCAGTGAGAAGTGTGACACTGACGTGACTGCCTGTGTCTTCAGGATTCTTTCTTCTTCCAAGTTTTCCGTCTCTTTCTCTTTTCTGGGTTTCCACAGCAGGTTCATCTGCGAGGCCTCACCGTCTCCAGTGACAGTGACGCTTGTGAGTGGGTCAGGGTGAGTTCATGAACACTTGTCCTTGATTTATTATTTCATTTGCAGCTTCACAGTTTTCCGGTATGTTCACAGTAAATAGCTGGCGGTTGTTCTTTGTAAGTGATCTTATTAATAAAATAAGTCATTGAAAATGAATTCTCATATGAAAACTTATTTCATTTTGTCTTTTTAGAAAATGTGAGGTGTCTGTTTAGGCGGCAACCAACTCAAATTCAAGCATCATGTTTTGTTAATGACTTTTTAAATATGCAGAGTGTGCTTATAATAGACATCTCTTCCTTGTGGTAATTAATCTTCTACTACCACAAAAGGTTATGTTGTTACTGTAGTTGCATCAGCTGACAGAAATGGGGCAAGAAAATGTGGCAGTATGGGGGCTTGGAGTCGAGGATATGTTTTGCTACTGGTTAACAAGAGAAACCAGCATGGTGTCTGGTGGTCATTGTCCCAGCAGTGGGGAGGCAGAGGCAGGATCACTGGAAATTCTAGGCTAGCATGTTCTAGGCCAGCCAGGCCTACTAAAAGGAAGGAAGGAAGGAAGGAAGGAAGGAAGGAAGGAAGGAAGGAAGGAAGGAAGGAAGGAAGGAAGGAAGGAAGGAAGGTAGGTCAAGTGAACAAGGCCAGGTTAAGGGAAAGGGGTATCGAGGCCCTGTAGTTAAAGTCAACTAAGAGCAGAAACTTGAATGCACACCTGTGACCACAGAAAGTATAAAATACTTGAGCAGTGCTTTTCTGGACTGCCACCATATGACATTTAGCACAGATTAGACAGAAGTATTCCTCCCATATGACACTTTATTTCCATTTGATGGACATAAATACTGAGCTGTACCGATCGTTAGAAGGAGGCATTGTACGGCCATATGCTAGAAAATTGTAATATAAACATCACATTATATATTGTTAACACATCCCAGTTTTAAGAAAAATCCAAACAACTTTAAAGATGATTAAGTGCTGGGGAAATGGCTCAGAGGTTAAAGGCTCTTGCTTGCAAAGCCTACCGGCCCAGGTTTGCTTCCCCAGTGTGTACCTAAAGCCAGATGTACAAAATGGTGCACGCATGTGGAGTTGGTTTGCAGTGGTAAGAGGCCTCGGCATGCCCATTCTCTCTCTTAAATAAATACATACATAAAAATATGAAAAAATAAAAATTGAGATGCCCATGTGACTAGTTCCCCTTAAGCATGGCATGTTTGCTTAGTATACAATTGACCAGACATGACAGCAGCACTAATCTATGGGTATAAACAAATATTTAGAAGGTATTTTGACAGGCACATCATGTCCATTTAGCAAAACAACTGCAGTAGCTTCCCTACTGGGGCCTGTGACTTCCCCAGCTATGGGCTTTTGGCTAGGTTTACAGGATTAGATGTGATTTCTTTCCTGTGGAGCGGGCCTCCAATCTAATGAGGAAGTTGCTGGTTATCCCCATAACTGTTACACCACCGTTGCACCAGTGAGTACATCTTCTCTGGAAGGCTGGTAGTGTAGTATACACGGGGTCTGCAGCTGAGCAAGACTCTTGATGGCTTTTCTCTCCCTGAAGCCTGCATCGTACCTTCCAGAACTATGAAGACTAGACAGCAGAGTGGAAGCTGCGAGCTCGCTTCCAGCTTGATTTTTTTTTTTTCTGTGTCCTGCAGTGGTAGCGTGTAACCAATTCGTGTTTTTCTTTGTACTAGTCATAGGGAAAGAAGGGAAAATGAAAGAAAGCCGATGTCCATCTCCCTCTTCCGAGTCACTGCTTTGCTGTCTGTCTGTTCACTCTGTGGGCATCGTGTCTGTTTTTTCTTTGTCTTTAGAGTGTTGTGTCAAAAGTAAGGATGTGAAGATACTATGAAGCTGTGATACTGAGCTAATAATTTTTTTTTTGAGCTAAGCCCAACAGACTGGCTTCTTTTTTTTTTAATGAGAGAGAGAGAGAGAGAGAGAGAGAGAGAGAGAGAGAGCGAGCGAGCAGGAATGAATTGCCATGCCAGGGCCTCCAGCCACCACAGTCGAACTCTAGACACATGCACCACCGTGTGCGGCCTTGTGTGCTTGCGTCACTTTGTGTGTCTGGCTTACGTGGGATCTGTAGAGTTGAACGTGGCTCCTTGGGCTTTGCAGGCAAGTGCCTTAACCACTAAGCCATCTCTCCAGCCCTGAGCTAATAATTTTTGTGTCCCATTTTTCCCCCTTACCTATCTGTGGGAAGAATGATGCTTCGTCTTAGAAAACGCTGAGGGCAATTCATGAAGACAACAGCCTAATGAATTTAAGAAGGATGCAGTATGATCGATCTGTCCATGATCTGGTGTGTCTTATCACCATGGGGTCCAAATAATTATCCTGAGTAGCTTTAAAAAGAGTTCCTGTTTGGTAATTGTGTAAAGATGTACATCTTTGGCAGGAAGAGAGATTTAAACATAATGAGTAGCTTTTCAAAAAGGAAGTTGGTGGGCTATCCAATGGTGGGGACTGTTAGTATATGTTCAGTAGGTGCTTAATGGAACCTAAGAATGAGATGCTAAACACCTCTACTGCACTTTGTTTTAGTGCTGTGCTGGGCTTAGCACATGCCTCAGCCAGCCTGCCTGCCTGCCTGCCTCCCTCCCTCCCTCCCTCCCTCCCTCCCTCCCTCCCTCCCTTCCTTCCTTCCTTCCTTCCTTCCTTGTATTTTATTTATTAATTTGAAAGAGAGAGAGAGAGAGAATGGGCATGCCAGGGTCTCTAACCACTGCAAATGACCTCCAGATGCATGTACATGCACCACCTTGTGCATCTGGCGTACACAGGTACTGGGGAATCAAACCTGGGTCCTTAGACTTCACAGGCAAGCGCCTTAACCCCTAAAGCATCTCTCCAGCCCTTTCACTTGTTTTTTTAAGACACCTATGGGCAGGCGCTGACGTCATTAATGAAGAGAGGGCTCTGGGGCTCACATGCACCTTGAGGCTTTGCTTCCACATCCTTGGACCCTGGACCAGCCCTCTTATCTACATCTTTTTCTTTTATTTCCTAACCTATCCACTTCAGACTGCCTGTCTCACCCTTCATAGCTGCTTTAAAATGGAGCAGATAATTTGATCGTTAGAGGGCACCAGCTGAACAAGGCCCAAGGAATCTGTAAATAAATGTGTACCACGTAATGAGATGGGAGGCAGTGGCTGGGGACAGTGTGTTTCCTGGTGCCTTTGGAGAGTTTTAAATGCTATGTTTCTTTGACCCCCTCTGCTGAAAGTCCCGTGATTCTGAAATATCTAAGTGTCAAATGGGATGGGAATATCCTCAGATGAGGAGCCTTGTAAGGAGAAACCCATCAGTGGACGTGAATCTCACTTTCTACTTTAAAATGGCATTGGTTGGGCATATGTGAGACATACCACAGTCTCAAAGTGCATTATTTTAGGGAGGGCATGGCTCACCTTTTTTTTTTTTTTTTGTTTCTAATGAATCTTTTTTCTTAGGCTGCAAACACAGGAGAAGAAATAACCGAACTTATTTGAATATGTAAATACATAGATCCAGAGTCTAGAATATTAGGAAATGGCTGTTGGGGGAAAACAAGGAGAGACAGTCAGTGAATGCATCATAGGCAGTTCTGTTCAGGTAGCAGCCACCACATGGGCTTTTGTGCTGTTCCTTTGGAAATGGCACACAGACAATGAAAGTTTCCAGTGCTGTTTTCTCTGCTCCATACTGCTGTTTAGTCTCTGCAGTGAGGAATTAAACCTGTGGTCTGTTTGATGCGAGGCCAGGTTTTATTAAACTAGGTCACCAGGGCACATGTATACGGGCTAGATTCTGCTGGTATTTTGTCCTTTTTGGTAATTAAATGGGTAAGCATGCCAGTAGGCAAACAAAATGGCTTCACTCCTGCCAGTGGTAGTTGGTAATAGGTAACAGGGAACTGTGTGATCTTTGAACATATGTCCTGTTAACCATGAATTGCCTTGAGAGCTCTTGAAGAGTCCCTGGGATGCTCACGGTGTCAGAAGGGTTTATCCTGTTTGAAATTATCGCAGAGATTACAGAGGAACTAAAAATGAATAGGTTATTATTTATATGTGTTGCCAGTTACTGCTTCCACTTGTGCATTTTTAATATAATGTGGATTTTTCCTCCCTCTCTCCTCTTAGAAGCAGAGAGCCCAAGCTGACATCAGCCATTTGGCAATGGTTTCCAGGGGCAGAAGCTTGGGATTTTGCATAGGGAGATCAGCTGGAGAGCCATTTATATCTCTGCTTTTGAGGGTTTGCTTGGTTCTGTCTAACCACTGGGGTAAAAAAATGAACCAAATGGCCTTTTAAAAAGTGGCTTATGACCTGCTTTTATCCACAAAGGATTTTGTCATCTAACTTTTTGTCAGATTACATATTTATTGTATTTAGCATATAATTTCTATTTACTTATTTGAGGGAGTGAGAGGAAAAAAATATGAGAATGCATGCACCAGAGTCTCTTGCTGCTGCAGACTCCAGGTGCATACACCACTTTGTGCATCTGATTTTCAATGGTGGGTACTGGGAAGTGAGACCCAGGGTTTGCAAACAATCCCCTTTAAGTGTGGAGCCATCTCTCCAGCTCCAGTACATGGATTTTTCAAGTAAGGGAATGTAACTTTCAGAGTACAAGAAAGGAAAAAAAAACTGTTCTTGGTTTGTTTTTACAATGCAGGGAGTGAACCAGGACCTTGTGCTTTCTGGGCAAGCACTTTGTCACTGAAGTACATGCTTTTGACCAAGAATGCTTTCTTCAAAAGTCAGCAAAACCAGCTGGGGATGGTGGCGCATGCCTTTAATCCCTGCACTTGGTAGAAGGTAGGAGGATCACTGTGAGTTCAAGGCCAGCCTGAGACTACATAGTGAATTCCTGGTCAGCCTGAGCTACAGCAAGACCCTACTTTGAAACCAAACCAATTAAAAAAAAAAAAAAAGAAATCTACCTTCTGTGGGTTGGGAAGCAGCCCTGGGACATGGGGAGATGTCATACTCTCGAATGGCTCAGTTTGCCCGCTTCATGACTGTGCTCACTCAATGAAAATTAATGAAGCAACTGAGAAGCTTGTGGGTCTGGGGAGTAGTTTTTTTTTTTTTTTTTTGCAGTCATATGTGTGTAGTGTATGTGCACGTGTGTTTGGTATGTGTGTTGGCGCCCATGTGTATGTGTGTGAGTATGTAGAAGACAGAGGTGCCAAGTGTCTTTCTCAATCGCTCTCCACCTTATTGATTGAGACAAGGTCTCTAAGCTCGCTGACCCAGCTGTTCTAGCTAGCCAGTGTGCCCCAATGATTCCTCGTGTCTGTATCCTGAACACTGGGATTACAGTTGGGTGAAATGCCCACGCATTTCCATGAGTACTGGGGATCTGAGCTCTAGTCTGTTTGTTTGCACAGCTGAACTGTCACTGAATTGTCTCCTCATCTCAGAATTAACATTTAGTTGTCAGCATTGGTGGGGCCAGGAAGATTTGTAGTCTTTCTCCTCTCTCAGAATGGAGAAATCAAGGCAACCCTTCATTTAAGGAACCAGAAGGAAGAAAAGAAAAAACACAGAAAACATCATTCATTGAGTATAACTTCCTTAATGCAAGGATGGCTTTGTAGTAGAAAACCCTGATGAAGACGGTTCTTTGTTGTGTATGAGTTTTTATTTTTTTTTTCAAATATGGTCTACAAATATGGTGACTTACTATGAGAGGGTACACAGGTCATCAGCAAGCCATGTGGAAGGGTGGTATGGAATTTGGTGATACTCAGACATGTTTTGCCTCTGGTATTTTGTGGTATGTGATGTGACTTTATTTATACTACACTTTCTTTTTTATATTTATATTTATTATTTGAGAGAGTGGCAGATAGCGAGAAACAGAAAGAGAGAGCGAGGGTGCACTAGGGCCTCCAGCTGCTGCAAAGAACTCCAGATGCATGTGCCACCTTGTGCATCTGGCTTATGTGGGTCCTGGGGAATTGAACCTGGCTCCTTTGGCTTTTGTAGGCAAACGCCTTAACTGCTATGAAGTCATCTCTCGAGCCCTATATTACAATCTCTTTACCTTAAAATGGGATAGTATCTGGCTTATCGTTTTGCAAGGATTCATGGGGATAATAAAAGTGAGTGTCCGAAAGCTTCCTGACATTTAGTAAATATTGCCTTTTGCTCTCAAAATGAAGTCATGTTTAAAAGTCTCGTTTAAGATATTGGCATTGCTAGACTTGCTTACTCTTTTCTTTAAGAACACATCAGTTCATTTTTTTTTTCACTCCTCCTTAGCAGAGACCATTCTTAAACAGAGTCCTACAGGGTACACCAGAGCTGTCTGATTTATGATTTGGTTTTGTGGAACGTGTTTAGATAACTGTTCATGGCTCAATGTTCTTAAATATGGAGAACCTGTAACTTATCACTGGGGGCATCTTAACGAAGATTTGAGGTCTTCCAGTCCAGGTCAGCGTTTTTTCAGAGTTTAGTTTGTAAGACCAGTAATGTTGTGTATTAACTAAAATGTATGAAAGAATTAGGTTGGAAACACTGGGCTAACTATGAGTTCTAAGATGCATATTGATTCACTGGCACATTTTTGCACCCACCAGAATGTAGAGGTGCCATCGCCCGAGTCCTCTGAAGCCAAAGTTATATGCTCCCTTCCTTTATGTTACAGCTGCTGTTTTCTTTTCTCATTGGGAGAAATTAAATTATCTGGACCAGTTCATTTCCCTAGACTATAACGAATGTGCAAATCACATACCACTTATGGTGTATTTTAGGAGACCACTTGTCAGAAGGACTCATATTTGCTTCCAATTCATGTAGAAGCAGTTCTTATTATGTATTCAGAAAACAAAACGTGTTTCGTGCTTTAAAAAGGAAACACACACTTAGCTGAACCAATGGATTTTAACAGAAAAAAAGACTATTACGACTCAGCTTCTTCCTGGGAGGAAGATAAAACCAACTGATCATCTCTGAAGCTCGTCAGCCCATCCCAGCTCCGCAGCACTTCCTTGTACTGTACCTCACCAGCGATGCTCCCCTTTCCTGATGGTGTAGTTATGGATGGACATGCTCTGTCCTCACTGGACACTGTGGTCCTTGAGTGGTGCCATGCGTCTAGAGTGGCTGGACTTGCTCACCAAGACACACACTGAGACTTCCCTGGGTGTCTTGCCTCTGCTGGCTTCTGCCCTCCCTCCTCCCCCACCTGCCCGCAACATATGTCTAGATTCCTTACTGGGAACACAGGGCCTTCACACACTCCTCGCTCACCCACATTTCCTGCTATGCCCTCCTTTTCGAAAGGTTCAGGTGCCTAGGTGCTTTGGGAATGCCTCTCCTGGAATATCTATTGTGCTAGATGCTGAGAGTATAAAAGGGATTAAAATAAGGTGTCTGAAGCTGGGCGTGGTGGCGCACGCCTTTAATCCCAGCACTCGGGAGGCAGAGGTAGGAGGATCACCAAGAGTTCAAGGCCAACCTGAGCCTACATAGTGAATTCCAGGTCAGCCTGAGCCAGAGTGAGACCCTACCTAAATAAATAAACCCCCAAATAAAAAAAAATAAATAAATAAATAAGTAAGTAAATAAAAATAAGGTGTCTGCTTCCTGACAACTGACAGTCTAACAGAGTAACCCATTATGGAAACAATTGCTGAAGAAGGGCTGAAGGATGGGTCATGGTGAGGCCCAGAGATGCAACCCCAAACCCCCCTTCCTCTATGCTGTGGACTTTGTTCCTGGTTAATATGATGTGGGCTGTTCAGCTTTTGTTTGATAATGGTTCTTGGTATTTGTAGTACTGGATAACAACAACTGCTGTTCCAGAAAATAATTTTAGACACTATGAGAAAATATAATAGCTACAGAGAATAAATTCTGCTCAGCTGGCAGTCCCTCATGCGGCAGGAAAGGAGGCTCATATTTGGAAGTACTTTTAATAAAAAGAAAGTGTGTGTATTGAGTGTGTTTGCTTATTTATTTATTCATGTTTGGTTTTTCGTGGTAGGTAGGGTCTTGCTCTAGCTCAGGCTAATCTGGAATTCACTATGTAGTCTCAGGGTGGCCTCGAACTCACAACGATCCTCCTACCTTACCTAGCAAGTTTATTTATTTTTGCGATAGTGTCTCACGATGTAGCTCCGGTTAGCCTCAAATTTATAAATTCTCCTGCCTCAGCCACCCAAGTACGGGGAGGTACAGATGGGAGCCACCGTGCCTGGTGATTATTGAATATAAAAGAAAAGTAGCCTGGAGAGATGGGTTAAGGCACTTGCTTGCAAAGCCAAAGGACCAAAGTTCAATTTCCCAGGATGCACGTAGGCCAGATGCACAAGGTAGCGCACGCACCTGGGGCTCGTTCGCAGAGGCTGAAGACCCTGGCATACCCCTTCTCTCGTTCTCTCTCTCAAACAAATAAAGAAAATTAAAAATAAATCAATAACAAAGAAAAGTAGTCAAAAGTGTCTCCCAGTAGATATGAATGTTAATGACCTGTTTGTGATATTTCTGCCCCACTGCCTTCGCTGTCAGTCCCTCTGCTGTTAATGGTGGGTGGTTTTTGTCCTGAATGTCCTAGGTCTCCATGCAGGATGATTCTTCTTTCTTTTCCCATGGGTGCTCATCAGTGTTTGCGGACACTTTTGGTTGCCACAGCTGGGAAAGTGTGACTGTCACCCAGTGGCTGGAGGCTGGGGGATTCTGCTCAAGATCCTGTCACTCACAGGGGAGTCCTCTATAGAGAGTGGAGTGAGCCCAAATGTCAGTAGCGAGTAGGTTGAGAACCTTTGGTTTGGATGAACGGCCTGTATTGCACAGATCCACTAGAAACTGTTGCTCATAAAGATTGGAAGAAGATGAATTGAACAAAAAGGGTTGTGGGCTGAGGTGGGAAGTAGGGACATGTGATTTTTCTCTTCTGTTTATTTTGGCTTTTGTAGCATGGTTTCTTTCATTATGCCAATTTAATTTTTAATTATTTAATTAATTTTTAAATTTATTTTTATTTTATTTTTCATTTTTAATATATTTTTGATTTTTTATTGACAATTTCCATAATTATAGACAATAAGCCATGGTAATTTTCTCCCCCCTTTCCCTTTGAAACTCCACTCTCCATCATATGCCCTCCCCCTCTCAATCAGTCTCTCTTTTATTTTGATGTCATCTTTTCCTCCTATTATGATGGTCTTGTGTAGGTAGTGTCAGGCACTGTGAGGTCATGGATATCCAGGCCATTTTGTGTGTGGAAGAGTGCATTGTAAGGAGTCCCATCCTTCCTTTGGCTCTTACATTCTTTCTGCCACGTCTTCGGCAATGGACCTATTTGTTTATTTATAAGGGGGGGGAGAGAAAAAAAATTAGAGAACGAATGGATGTGCCAGGGCCTCCAGCTGCCACAAACGAACTCCAGACACATGTACCACTTTGTGCATCTGGCTTTACTTAGGTATTGGGGAATTGAACCTGGGTCCTTAGACTTTGTAGGCAAGTGCCTTAATGTGTGAGTCATCTCCCCAGCCCCCAGTTTTCATCATGTAATCTGTGTGATATCTTGCTTTTGGTTGTTGTTTAATCTGTTATGGAGAACTTCACTCATATATCCCCGCAGCTGGCCCGGTCCCTCTAGTGTGAATCCACAACTCAGATGCATCTGTGGCATGTGCCAATGCACGCGGGCATCCTTGCATGTGTTCAGGAGGCTAGCAGCATTATTCCCCTTGTCTTCCGAATCCTCTCATGCTTTGCAGCTAGCTAAACAGAAGATGCTGTTGGGGTTTCTGAAAGTCCATTCAAGCTAGTCAGTAAAAAGCAAAACCCTTGAACTCTGGGGCTGGGGAGATGGCTCCATGGTTAAAGGTGCTTGCTTGCAAAACACTTACTTCCCCAAAGAGATAAAGTGCAGTCATTGGCTCTGGTATCAGCTTGTTTGGAAAGCTGAACGGGCAAAAAACCACGGCAGACATCAGGCAAGCCCACTCGGTCTAGAGCCACAGAGGAATATGTTATGAGCAAAAACAGCTGTACCAAAAAGCTAACTCAACACAAACCCGTAATAGGAGAAGCAGCAGGCCTGATGCGGTCCTCGGAGGAAATGGAAGCTCGCCTTCATGGCAACAGGACCAGTGGCCAGGAGCACTGCCTAGTGCTGCATGCAATGGGGACTGTTCCTGGGCACTGCCCAGGCACTGCGGGGGCCGGGGGATGCTCTGTGCCCTTCTCAGGGTCTCGCCCTTCTCCCGTGTGGACAGTCTCTGTCTGTTTGCTTTCTTCTCTCTTGTCTGCCTTGGATTTTTTTTTTTAAGATACGGTTCCAGCCCTACCTTTATGACACCTTTCTCAAGTTTTTTTGCATCAGAATTCTTTTATAATTCAGCTCCTCCTTCCCACCCCCCAACTTCAGGAAACAATAATTGTCATGAGTGCTTGCCTGGTTGCTGAAATTCATACGGACAGCCAGTTAGCACCCTGCATGCTGCCTTGTGTGTCCGTAGTGAGGAGAGAAATGGGGAGATGAGAATGCCAGGAAGATCCTTCTGTGGAAGCCTCGGGCTGAGCTGGTGTGTAGCTCAGTGGGTAGAGCAATTGCCTAAGCAATCATGCAGGAATAGATGCATCTTTCTGTTGCCATTGCAGTGGACGATAAGGATAGGAATAGCTACTTCTTTTCTTCTAGTTGTACATTGTATGGGCGACTGGCAGGCTCTGTACACACACCCTGCCTGCTGGCATAAGGTGGAAGTGACAGTTTTGACAGAGCTTACCTCCACGCAGGAGTCTGAAGGAGGGTTTTGTCTTGCCCACAAACTTCAGGCATAGAGATGGGACAAAAACATAAGTGCTGGGCTGGGCTGGAGAGATGGCTCAGGGGTTAAGGTGCTTGACTGCAAAGCCTAATGACCAGAGTTCGATTCCCCAGTACCCATGTAGATCCAAATGCACAAAGAAAGAAGCGCATGCATTTGGAGTTTGTTTGCAGTGGCTGGAGGCCTTGGCATGCCCATTCTCTCTGCTTGTCTCTCTTCTCTCTATCTCTCTCTACTTGCAAATAAAATTTAAAAATATTAAAAAAAAAACCAACATAAGTACTATGCTAGCTCGAAACACAAATAATAAGGTCCACTTTGCATGGGGTCCCATCCATATTTTAGATACAAACTGAATCAGGCCAGAGTTTGTCTTCCAAAGGCTCAAGGACAAAATGGAAATAATATGTACCTCTTGCTGTGTTCTGGAAGGGGCAGAGGTAAGTGCAGGGAGAGAGCTGGGCTCAAGCTAGCCCCACTGGGGTAGGCATTCTGTCAAGTCTCACCAGGGACGCTCTCCCCAGAGTCAGCTCACAACTGTGCAATATTGTGTAGCATTCCCAGAAGCAGTGGGTTCTGATCAGCTCTATTTACAACCGCAATATTAAAAACATAAATTGCCCAGAGGGTATGCTTAACATTAAAGTGTGAATCAGTGGAAGGGAGAGGGGAGCTGTAAAAATGAAGTTGAATTTTGCTACAGAGAACTTTGTGCAATATTTCCTCTGGATGTGTCTACTCCATCCAGGAGAGCAGTCTTTAGACGGCTGATCTAATTCATGGCAGAAACTGAGAAACTGAGACAGATATATTAAAATTGAAACCTCATGTTGGGTGTTAAATTTTCATTATCATACCTGCCCTTATTACAGTTATTTGTTCACTATTCCTATGTGACCATTGGATTGAAACTTTTATACCTTGACTTTTGCATTGAGAATATTCAGTTGCCTATTTACCATGGCTTCATGATTTTTAGACGACTATTTCCATTTTTTATTAGAAAAAGAGAGAGAGAGAGAGAGAGAGAGAGAGGGAGGGAGGGAGGGGGATTGGCATGCCAGGGCCTCCAGCCACTGCAATTGAACTCCAGATGCATGTGCCATCTTATGTATATGAGCGACCTTGCACGTACATCACCTTGTGCATCTGGCTTACGTGGGATCTGGGAAGTCAAACGTGGGTCCTCAGGCTTCGTAGGCAAGCACCTTAACTGCTAAGCCATCTCTCTCTCACCTTATTTCCCTTTTTTATGTGCAGCTGAGGTTATCTCCCAGTTGCCAAGAAGGAAGGGAATACCACTATTAAACAGGTCCATCATTTATTTGCAAGTTAGAATGTATTCTGGAAAGGAAGGAAGTTTCTTCTTGCCTGAGGCTTGTTTGTTCCCCAGGGCCGTGAGGTGTCTCAGAGAGCTGTTTCCATGTTGTTTTGTTTTTTGTATTAGCAGGAAGGCTTTTGGAATAGGTAGTTGAGAAAGATGAGAAAACATTTCTGGTGTGGACCTGTGAGAAATTAAGGAATCTGCTTTTTGTTTCGTTTTGTTTTTGTTTCATCAAGGTCGGGTCTCGCTCTAGCCCAGGTTGTCCTGGAATTCACTACGTAGTCTCAAGCTGGTCTTGAAATCACAGCCATCCTCCTACCTCTGCCTCCTGAGGGCTGGGATTAAAGGCATGCATCACCACGCCCAGCAGGAACCTGTTACTATTTGGATAATTTAAAGGTAGGGCTAGTGATTCTGAAGGATACTAAATTGTATATGTAATTATTATTGTATAAATGTATACAACTGGCCATTGAGCTTGATGGCGTACATCTTAAATGACCCAGGAGAACTAAACCTTTGGTGATGCAGAATTATAGAGAAAAGAAATCAGAGCACATCATGTCACATCACACCATACCACGTCACGTCACGTCACGTCACATCACACCACACCACACCACACCACATCACATCACATCACACCACACCACGTCACGTCACGTCACGTCACGTCACACCACACCACACCACAACATGCACACACACACACCCACTTCAGAAATGCAGATCTATTGGCTGCTGTGTATTGGATCTGATGTAGCTGTCATGGATGCCCAGGTAGGGGTGACTAGCTCCTGCCCTTCAGAGGCTTCCAGTAGTACAGGAGTGCTCAAGCACTCACAGTACCCTGGTGGAAAGGGGTCTGACTCTTAAGGGCCTTTAGGTGTGCATAATTCTTAGGGATCTCCTTAAAACAAAAGTTCCAGCTTACAAAAGGAGTTTGGTTGAGAAGTAAGTGTATTTCAGAGGCTTGCACCTGGGTCATCGTCCCAGCCCGGGCCCAGAAGCATGCATGTGGAGTGATTGGAGCACCCGAACAGAACCCGGCACTTCCTCTGGGCTGTGGGCACTTCTCCTCGAGGAGGCAGCACCGTGGGCGTTTGTTGTTCCCACCTCGTACTCCTCTACGTGTGTTCAGCATGCAGCAGCCCCCATGTGCCTGCAAATCTGAATTTGGATGAAGTCGTTGACCTGTTTGCGCTTGCTCTCTGTCGCATACTCCACGTGACCCTACCCCATGTCCAGCCTCTTTCTCCACCTTGCTCCTAGAGCACCAGCCAGGGGCCTTCTTGCTGGGAGACGTCAAGCGAACGAATACGGGATGTAGTGATGATGTTCTAGAGAGGCCGCTCACTGCCACATTTCCACACCTGTAAAACCGAGACTTGTTCTTGCCTCCCTGGGAGTTCTAAGGGCTGTTTGCATACAGCAGCCTCAAGAACTCTCCATCCATCCAGTCTTTTCTCAGTGATAAAATGTGAGAGAAGGGACAACCCTTCCTCATCCTTGGGTTTGCCAGCATAGGTCTTTAAACGTTTTACTTAGGCATTTCAGTCCTAACTGCATCATGAACAACTGTGGAAGCTTCTACGTTAAAAAAAAAAATACATACAGGGCTGGAGAGATGGCTTAGTGATTAAGGTGTTTGCCTGCAAAGCCGAAGGATCCCGGTTCGATTCTCCAGGATCCACATAAGCTAGATGCACAAGGGGTCCCATGCATCTGGAGTTCATTTGCAGTGGCTAGAGGCCCTGGTACGACCATTTTCTCCCTCTCTCTCTCTCTCTCTTTTTGGCCTCTTTCTCTCTCAAATAAAATAAACAAACAAACAAACAAATAAATAAATAAATAAATAAATAAGAACTTGGAGACTTAAAAAAAAACATACATTGGGGCTAGGAGATGGCTCAGCAGTTAAAGTCACTTGCTTGTAAAGCCTGCTGGCCGGGGTTTGATTCCCTAATACCTAGGTAAAGCCAGATGCACAAAGTAGCACATGTGCCTGGAGATTGTTTGCAGCGGCTAGAGGCCCTGCTGCAACCCATGTGCCACATATTCATTCTCTCTCTTTCCCGAATGAATGAATGAATGAATGAGTACATAGATAGATAGGACATTGAGAAGGTTTGTTGTAAGTGTAAAAGTTTACCAGGTAATCTGTAAGTTACTGTAAACATGGATAGTATTTTTTTTTTTTTTAAATATTTTGTTTATTTATTTGAGAGAGAAATAAAGAGGGAACTTCAGGGCCGTGCACCACCTTGTACAGCTGGCTTACGTGGGTCCTGGGGAATTGAACCTCTGTCCTTTGGCTTTGCAGGCAAGTGCCTTAACCGCTAAGCCATCCCTCCAGCCTGTGGACGGTATTTTAAAAGTAATTCTGAATGCGTCACTCTGCTCAGTCTTTCCCAATGCCATTGTCAGTAGCAGCAAGGTCTCCTGGCACTTCTGGCTTCCTCTCAGGCATGCCAGTCCTGAGGTTCTGCTGCTCCTGCACAGGGCTGGGGTTCGCTTGCCCACCCCGGCTCATCTCCTTGCTACTCTGAGGCTCTGGTTGGGGTCTCAGCTCTCCTTCATCCATACAGCCCATTTCCTGTGCTAATTCTCCATGTGCCACGTCAAGTGCATCCTGCTTGTCAAGGCAGTTGTACCAGCGTGCTGAACGGCCCTGTTGCCCCTGGCAGACTTTACACCCACACTCGTGTGCTATAGAAAGGTTCCAGTTGAAGGAGAGCCTCGCTTCTTTTTAACGTTGAAGATGGGCATTGTAAGGAGGGAAGATGATTCTAGGCACAACAGTTTTGGGGAAAATAAAATGCAGATAGAAGATGATGAGCTGTAACTGGTTCTTTCAAAGTGAATACTTTAAAGAGTCTTTGCGAGCTGCATCTTAAAAACAGCAGCCTTGCAATGCAGGCGCATTGCACACGTAGGCACACTGAGTATCTTGCTAGTGAATATGTGCTGCCTACGTACCCAAGTCCTGCATTGTCCAGAACATCATCAGCAGCCAACAGGACCCCGAAGGAGCCATCCAGATGGACCACCGAGTCAGCCTGACATGATCCAGGCTGTGGTTCAGAGTTGGCTGGGCATCTCAAGGCCTGGCCTTGGCAGAGCAGAGAGTACCATTGTGGGGGGGGTGCAGGGAGGATCTGGGGTGTCCAAGCAATTACAGGCCATCAGCAAGAGCAAGGCTGCCCTTCTCACTTGGCCTGTGGTGGTGGCGGTGGCTCTGCTGTGTCTGCAGCTGTGTGCAGCGGCTGCTTGCCTTTGGAACTCCGCCACCTACCAGGGGAAATCTCTTTGATGAATCTGTTTACCAGATACTGAAATCTACACTCTTCACCAGCCAATTGCTGCAGTTTAGATATGGTTTGGGTATGTTTCCCAAGGATTCGTGTGTTGAAATTTAATCCCTATTGTGAGGTATTATGAGGATGGAAACTTTGTGGTGTCTAGAGGCAGAGCCTACATGAAGCAGCGATAAGGATCGGAGGTGGGTGTGGACAGTGGCAACTGGATAAGATGAGAGAGAGGGAAGGAGGGAGACAGAAACCAGTTCCCTGTTCCTTGCCACATGTTGCCCTATACCATTCAGAGACCACCAGTGACAAGGCCATCCTAGCCCTGAACTTTAAATCTCTTTTACTTACAAGAAAACTCAGCCTCAGGCATTTTGGTATAGTAAGGGAAAACAGATTAATATACTGGCTACACTGAAAATAGCTCAAGCAAGGACTTTGTTCTCAAAAGAATACTGTTTAAAATGTTCACTTTTTGCTAGTATTTTATGTTGCAGACCTATACTGAATTTCAGTTCATACTAAGTTGAAATGAAAGGAGTAGAGTTTAAAATATATATACCTTCCCAATACTGCTTCCCTCCTTAATAAAAAAAAAAATTCAGAAAGAGACCCCTGTCATTTACAGTGTGCTAATTGGGTCAGACACTCTATGAAATACTCATGTGCTTCAACTTACTTAATTCTCATTTTGAACTTCTCAGGATATAGTTATTGATCCTACTGTTGTAGCAGTCACCCAACTAAAATGGGGTGCTAGGGGCTCAGGAAAGTCCTTGAACCCCAAGCCGTAGGTTCGTGTCTATTTTTAACCAAAGAATTGAATTTAATAAGACTGAGAAGGATAATTATTAATTACTATATATATATATTTGCCAGCACAGAGACAGAGAGAGAGAGAAGAGAGGCAGACAGAGAGAATGGGCACACCAGGGCCTCTAGCCACTGCAAACGAACTCCAGATGCATGTGCCCCTTGTGCATCTGGCTTATGTGGGTCCTGGAGAATCGAACCGGGATCCTTTGGCTTCACAGGCAAATGCCTTAACCGCTAAGCCATTTCTCCAGCCCTAATTACTATATTTATGTAGGGAAGTTCAGAACCAAGGAAAGACACCCACGTGGTGTGAGAGCCCATGTAGAGGGTCTGAGAAAACAGGAGAGAGGACAGAAAAGACAGTTCAAAGAGGTCCTGCCATGTGGAGTGCAGGAGGGATAAAGAGCCCGCGTGGGAAGTAAGGGCTGGGGACCTGAGCTGAGAAGAAACGCACCAGCAGCTGGAGGTTCAGGAGAGGTAGGCGGGAGAGAGAGAGAGAGAGAGAAAGAGAGAGAGAGGGAGGAAGGGAAGGGAAGAGGAGCTTCTCCTCCCCTGGTGAAATGTATTCATAACCTTATGGTGGTGGGTTTTACCTTCTGGCTCAGGTGAGCTGAGGGACAGTGGATTGGTCTGGGCTAGAGGCTGTCTCAGGAAGAGGTCAGCCATGACGCCAAGTTCTGGGATTTAAGCTTAACCAACCACAAAGTCAAGATTCTAGAAAAAGACCTCCCAAGGAGGGGCTCAGGTATGGACAAACAGGTCTAGGGAACTAGGCAAGAGATAAGAAGTCAGATCATCCTTTGATCTCTAGCAAGTGCAGACCTTCCTGCCTTTTCAGGGGCCCAGTCCCCCTACCTGCCGAACAAAACTACCTGACTCCTCACAACCAGGAGCAGCTTACTGGGGGACAGTGTTGATTTCAGCCTTCCAGTTTCGAGGGGAAGCTTCATGATGGTGGAGAAGTCATGGCAGAGGAGACAGCTGGCTGGCATCTTCAAAGACAGTTCAAAGAGGTCCTGCCATGTGGAGTGCAGGAGGGATAAAGAGCCCGCGTGGGAAGTAAGGGCTGGGGACCCGAGCTGAGAAGAAACGCACCAGCAGCTGGAGGTTCAGGAGAGGTAGGCGGGAGAGAGAGAGAGAGAGAGAGAAAGAGAGAGAGAGGGAGGAAGGGAAGGGAAGAGGAGCTTCTCCTCCCCTGGTGAAATGTATTCATAACCTTATGGTGGTGGGTTTTACCTTCTGGCTCAGGTGAGCTGAGGGACAGTGGATTGGTCTGGGCTAGAGGCTGTCTCAAGAAGAGGTCAGCCATGACGCCAAGTTCTGGGATTTAAGCTTAACCAACCACAAAGTCAAGATTCTAGAAAAAGACCTCCCTCCCAGGAAGGGGCTCAGGTATGGACAAACAGGTCTAGGGAACTAGGCAAGAGATAAGAAGTCAGATCATCCTTTGATCTCTAGCAAGTGCAGACCTTCCTGCCTTTTCAGGGGCCCAGTCCCCCTACCTGCCGAACAAAACTACCTGACTCCTCACAACCAGGAGCAGCTTACTGGGGGACAGTGTTGATTTCAGCCTTCCAGTTTCGAGGGGAAGCTTCATGATGGTGGAGAAGTCATGGCAGAGGAGACAGCTGGCTGGCATCTTCATAAATCAGCAGCTGGCAGGAACAGCAAGAGCGAGCTTACGCTGGCAAGGGGGAGCTGGGCTGTGATACCCCAAAGCTAGTCCTCAGCAACACCCCTCCTCCAGCAAGGCTCCCCCTCCCAAATTGCCACCCACTGGATGTAGATCAAGTATTCAGAACACACGCATTCACAGGGAGCACGTCACCCACACCACCATATATTTTTATGGGAAAGCTAAAATTCATGTGATTCATGTAGACCGCTTGCAGAGCCACACTGCTAGTAAGAGGCACGGTTGACGCTGGACTTGTCATCTCGGCTTCACAACACAAGTTCGGGGAGGGCATTGATGTTCCTGGGGCGGGGGGCTGATGGCCCATCACCTGGCTGGCTTGGGAGGGGAGGACCTTAACATGAGTGTGTGAGACAAGCTTGGCTTTAATTTTCAGTAGCAGTTAATGTCGTTTCACAGGGACACTATGGCTTCTTCTAGGGTCTGTTGCACCACTGACAGAAGCTGTGATGAGCACAGCTATGGGAGACAAATGTAGAAAGCTGACCCTCTCAGTCACCCATCTTTTTTAAGACCCCATTTTTTTCTTCTTTTTGTTTATTTTTATTTATTTATTTGAGAGTGACAGAGAGAGAGAGAGGGAGGGAGGGAAAGAGAGAGAGAGAGAGAGAGAGAGAGAGAATGGGCGCACCAGAGCCTCCAGCCACTGCAAACGAACTCCAGATGCATCCACCGCCTTGTGCATCTGGCTTATGTGGGTCCTGGGGAATTGAACCTCAAACCAGTGTCCTTAGGCTTCATAGGCAAGTGCTTAACCACTAAGCCATCTCTCCAGCCCCTAAAACCCCATTTAAAAAATTTATTTATTTTATTATTTAATTTAATTTATTATTATTTTATCTTTTTACCCCATTATTTATTGTTTTTTAATAAAAAAAGTTGTACTCCTAGGCCACCCTCATCCCTGCCCCAATTCTGCTGAGGGTCTTCGGTGGGGCTATTGGTTTTCATTGTGTGGACCAAGAGGCCTCAGTCAGTCTCTGCAGGGGTTGGGGGAAACTTGGTGCCTCAGGCTATTCCCAGCCCCCCTGAGTCTCTCACAGTCTGTCTGCCCCCTCTTTCCCAATGTTCCCTGAGCCTTGGTGGGCAAGATAGGGATCAAATGTAGTGTTGCTTTCTCTGTCGCCTCTAGGGTCTCTGTTTTGATGAGGTTTCAATGATCACAGTGTCTGCTGCCATGTCCCTGGAACTGGTTTGGAGACTAGCCATGAGGGTAGTATCCATTCCACTGCTTCCTTTGTAATGACTTCTTGGCAGATGAGGTGGAGGTGACCCATCTCCTGTAGACAGTTGACTTTCTATTCTTTTTTTTTTTTTTTTTTTTTTTAACTTGAGAGAGACAGAGAGGAAGAGGACAAGAGAGACTGGGTGCACCAGGGCTTCTCAGGCACTGTGAACGAACTCCACAGACGCATGTGCCCCCTCGTACCCATGTGCCACATTGAGTGCTTGTGTCCCTTTTGCATCTGGCTAAACGTGGGACCTGGAGATTCGAATGGGGGTTCTTAGGTTTCGCAGGCAGGCATCTTAACCGCTAAGTCATCTCTCCAGCCTCCTATTCTTGATGTATTGAAGTATCCTGCTTCTCCCCAGTATTCTCCACCATCTTGGTAAGATAGAGCAGATTCTTCAAACAAAAGTGAGAGCAATTTGAATTAAAGGGGATAAGCCTAGTTATTAGAGAGACTTATTGGTGTGTATGTCCACTCTTGTTCGTTAAAGAGCAGTGGCTGTTCTCTCAGGAGCCTATTGGCTTCCTGTCCTAGGAAATCTTAGCACTATGAGGGCTAGCCGGGAGGGAACCCGATTCCCTGTCCGTTCCAGCATGGTCACTGTGTCTGCAGTGGCTGTGGTGTCCTGTGTCTGCAGGCCGTGGTATCTTCAGCAGTATGGACTTACCTTTGAGCTATTGAAGATAACCAGTTAAACCCCCCCAAATTTTTGAGTCATAGTCCATGAGTTTTCTAAGAGGGAGTAATGATCAGTGATTGGGTTTAAGATGTCTTTGGGTGTTATTCCTTGGGAATGTCATTATTTTATTTTATTTTATTTTATTTTATTTTATTTTATTTTATTTTATTTTATTTCTTTACTTATTTGTTTATTTATTTATTTTTGAGACAGGGTCTCTTGTTAGTGTGGAGCTTACCATGTAGGCTAAACTGGCTGGCCAGGGAACCCTAGAAATCTGCTTGTCTCTTATGCTCCAGTGCTGCGGTTACAAGCACACACTCATGCATCTGGACTTTTTTTTTTTTTTGTAGCATGGGTGCTAACCCTAACTCAGACCTGTGTCTGTGTGCTGCGGGTATGCAGTTTTGGAGGTTGGCGGAGGTAGAAGGAACTTCTTGGAAAACTCTTGAAGAGGATGTTTGATTTCACTAGAAAAGGCAGGGAGTCAAGTTCAGACAGAGGTGTGCTCCACTGGGCTGGGAAGTGCTAGAAGCCATACCTTCCAGTCCTCCTCTAGGGTTAATTCAGGGACAGAACGGACAGAGGATTTCCATATCAAGAGGCTGCAAGTTCTTGGAGCGAGCTGGCCTTCCTTCGGGAGTAGGGAAAGGAACAAGTATATCTGGTAGAAAGTGTTTTGCACGAGCCGTTGGCAGGCCCTGTACAGTCACCACACGGCTCTCCACAACAGCACACTGAACAATACGTCGCTGCTTCCATTTTACACCTCAGAAGCAGACACCTGGTGGAGTGGGACCCTACCGGACTTTGCCTGGTGTCACTGGGGCCCAGTGACATTGGCTAGGCTGGGGTGACTGAAGACAATCCCAGAGGTGGCCTGACATGGCTAGATGCCTTAGTGACACAGTGAACAAAAGGGCTTTGGGGATGCTCTTGGATACCCCACCCTGCCAGTCCAATCACGGCTATGAGAAACATGCTTTTAGACATTTGTAAGCTGAGCCTGGTCGGGCGCTTTCTCACTTTCTAGTGCTGGGGATTCCTAGGCACATGCTGTGGCTTAGGCACTCCCTGTAAGGACCTCTGCCGACTTTCTAAATTGTTGTCATGGAGGCTTTGAAGAGTTTCAGGAACTCACTGTACTGTGGACTAGAAGCTTCGGCTATTCAACCGTAACTACTGTGGTGAAAATAGACTTTTCCTAAGATGTGTCGGATGACCTTGTAACTGATGATGATTATCATTATTGCATCATAAGGCACACTGAAGAGAAAGATTCTACCAGAGAAGAGGCCGTTGAGAAATGTGCATGTTGCTCCAGAAAACAATTTGCGTACACTGATCTGGAAGTGCAGGACCCAGGACATGGCAGCTTTCCTGGGCCATGCTCCCCTGCGCCCGCCATAGACAGATTATTGGGTTTTATTCAGAATGAGTCTTGTGATCAATACACTTCACTCTGCCTTTAGTCGCAAACCTTTGCACCTAGGGGAGGGAGGATTGAAGGGGAGGTATGGGCTGGAGAAATGGCTTAGTGGTTAAGGCGTTTACCTGTGAAGCCAAAGGACCCAGGTTTGATTCCCACGTAAGTCAGATGCACAAGGGGCGCATGCATTGGGAGTTCGTTTGCAGTGGTGACAGGCCCTGGTGTGCCCATTCTCTCTCTGTCAGTTTCCCTTCTATCTCTTTCGCTCTCTGCTTGCAAATAAATAAATGAAATTTAATAAAAGAAGGATTTAAAATGACGTTTAGTCGGGATCAGTTAGACAGAATGGTAGGTAATCCTCAGCGGGGAGCTTGGATGAGTGCTTAATTTCTGCTTGCTCGGACAGTGTTCTGCCATCTGTTGGGAGAGCCTCCATTTGGGGGTAGAGTCAGATTTTTGGATCTCTTTGTGGGTCCTCCTTCTCCAAATGAATTCTGTCGCTTCTTTTTCCCAGACAGCCATGTAGATTTCCTCTGACCTCATGTAAGCAAGATTCAGTTGTTGGAGGAGAACTGAGTCAGCGTTTGGAGCAGATGTTCTCTCCCCAGCGTTTGGCACGCATCAAGGCTGTTTGATCGACCTTGCCCCTCTTCTTTTCTTTGGTGAGTCAGGGTCTCCCTATGTAGTGTAGGCTGCCCTCAATCTCCTCACCGTCCTGCCTCAGCCTCCTGGATGCTTCTAGAGGGGTTCAAGGCATGCATAGCCATGCCTGGCTGCTATTTATTTCCTTCCTTCTAAGAAGATATTATCAGCAACATGGAAGCAGAGAAGCCTAGATGAGGTGGGCTCTGTTGCCAGCCTGGAGTGAGTGATTTGGAAAGGGGACCGAGGTCCTGACACTTTCACACTCCTCATGTGAAACCACTCACAGACACCCGGCCTCATTATGCCCAAGGACGGAAGACTTGACGGCATTGGGGGACTGACTGTCTTGCCTTCACTTGCATGGGGGAGGCAAGCAGTGGAGCACCAGACATTTCAGTGTATTGCTCATGTCAGCTTCAAGTGGGTGGCTCTGAGCTTGTCGAGCTTAAGCTTGTAGCTCTAAACGGATGTCTGAAGTTGACCTGCCAGCACCTGCCTCGCCTACTGTCCTGCTCAGCTGATTCTTTGTGTGAATGCTTTAGGAGAAACCTGCTTAATTAGGCAGATGCTCCTTCTCTCTCTCTCTCTCTCTCTCTCTCTCTCTCTTTTAATTTGAGAGAGACACACAGAGAGAGGCAGAGAGAGAGAGGATGAGGCAGAGAATGGGTGCTCCAGGGCCTCTCAGCTGCTGTGAATGAATTCCAGACACATGCACCTCCCTGTGCTCATGTGCAACATTGGGCACTTGTGTCACTTTTTTGCATCTGGCTAAATGTGGGACCTGGAGATTTGAACAAATCTTTGGCTTCACAAGCAGGTGCCTTAACCACTAAGCCATCTCTCCAGTCTTTCTTTTGAATTTGAGAGAGACAGAGAGAGAGAGAGAAAGAAAGAGAGAGAGAGAGAGAAAGATGCTCCTTCTCTTAAAAGCAAGGTTACTTCCTGATAAAGCTATCATAGGTGGACGTATTTTAAGGGGACAATGCATTAAGTGCACTTAGCCCAGGGAGCTCAGCAAGCACAGCCCAGCGTAAAGGGTGTTGTTTCCCCCTTGGGATCCTGTGGCCGACAGATAGGAATGCCCGACTTAACAAGAAAGGATCAAACTGAATATTACAACTCCTGATTCCAAGTACATTTTCTGTTTAAAATTTTTTATTTATTCACTTATTTGCAAGGAGAGCGAGAGAGAGAGAGAGAGAGAATGGGTGCACCAGTGCCTCCAGATGTAGTACATGAACTCCAAGTCAGTTAGGCTTTGCAGAGACGTGCCTTAACTGAGACACCATCTCTCCAACCCTCCAAGTACATTTTCTACTGAATGCCTTTTGCGTTTGCACCCATTGTGAAGTTGAAAAATAATCCCGAGTTGAACTGTCCTAAGTCAGGGACTGTGTGAATGTGAAACCTTGTCACGTGCACACTCAGTTATTGCAAACACAGTGAGCATCTATTGTCGGGCCTGTCACAACACTGTGCTAGAGCTACAGCTGGGCCTGAGAACAGAACATCACCAGTGGAAGACAGTCCGTGGCTAGTTCCGTCAGATAAGAAATGTTGTTCTTGTCAAAAAGTAGACTGTGAGGGACTCTTACCAAAATCTGTGGAGGGAGCTTCAGGGACCAGGCCATTGAAGGGCAGAACAACTTACTGGAGAGGCTGGAGAGGCCCTTCCTGGGGACAGTTTTCCCAGAGCTATGACTTAAGCCGAGAAAGTTCTCTCCTGGGGTTAGGATGGATTGAAAAGGATCGGTGTACAGTGGAGTGTGGTGCATTTCTACTATTACAACGCTTGTGCAGGTGTGCCAACCAGTTGTTCACTTAACAATGATCGCCAGGATTAAGTGTGTCAATCACTTGCTCGCTTTTTTTTTTTAAATTTATTGACAACAAAATATACTTACATACAAAAGGTGCATAGTATTTCCCTCCCCTCCCCCCATTCCCCTTAAGAACTCCACTCTCCATCATATCCCCTCCCTCTCTCCATTAGTCTCTTTTTTAATTTGATGTCATCATCTTTTACTTCTATTATGAGGGTCTTGCAGAGGTATTGCTAGGCACAGCAAGGTCATGGATATCAAGGCCAATTTCTTTCTGGGCAGTTGCATTGTAAGGAGTCGTACCCTTCCTTTGGCTCTTCCATTCTATCCGCCCCCTCTTCCGCAATGATCCCTGAGCCTTGGAGGGTGTGACAGAGATGTTTCAGTGCTGGGCACTCCTCCATCCCTTCTTCTCAGCACTATGTTGCCTTTTGGATCATCCCAGTGGTCATCGCCATCTGAAAAGCTTCTCTAACCAGAAGTGAGAGTAGCATTAATATGTGAATATTAGCATTAAGTGTAGTATTTTCCGGGCAGCTTGGTGGGAATAGTATATACATTTAGACAAGAGCATGCTTTATACCCCTAAGGCTCATGACCTTACCTACCACAGACTTTGCTTAGGTTTTTCAGTACCAGGTATGTATTCCCTCCCGTAGAGAGGGCCTTCAGTCCAATTATGGAGCAGTTGGTTATCCCAAGAGTAGACATGCCACTATTGCACCCGTTCAGTCTTTGGGCCTGTCTGGCCAAATTTGAATATTCAGCGTCCACTGTTTTCACTGCTGATGATTTCTGTCTCCCATACTCTGCATGCAGTGCAGCTTTTTCCAGCTTTCAGTTGGCTGGTCTACAGGGAGAAGGTTTTCTGCTCAGCACCAGCTTGCTTTCTCAGTGACCTTGCCTCTCAGGCAAGAGATGTCTTCAGCAATAGGGTCTTACTATCTGTTTCTCGAGGGAAACCAAGGGCTTTGGCAAACACCTTTAATGTTTTGGAGGCTACCGGGACCTCCTTGGCCAACAACTCACTGGAAGGTATCCCATCCCAGGCACTGAAAAATTTCTAGTAACAGTCTACAGCTTCTAGATGTACCATTATTCAAAAAAGTAATTTTACATAAGTCTTATTCACAATCTTTTGAAATTAGATTGACCCTCCCCCTGCCCTTCTTTTATGCATTCTCTACCCATGGCCTCAGTTAGGCCATTCCCCTCCTTGTAATCAGTCCTTCCACTTACATATGTGATCACCAGTATTAAAGTGTGTCAGTTGTTCATTTAACAGTGATCGCCGGGATTCAGTGTGTCAGTCAGTTGTGCCTTTAACAATGATCACTGGGATTAAGTGTGTCAATTAGTTGTGCACTTATTGATTACCAGGATTAAGTGTGTCAATCAGTTGCTCGCTTAATGATCATTGGGATTAGGTGTGTCAATCAGTTGCACACTTAACAATGATCACCAGGATTAAGTGTGTCAATCAGTTGCACACTTAATGATTAACAGGATTAACAGCCAGTATTGTGCTAGGAATTACATGCAGATGGTCTGTGTACCCTGTGAAGTTCTGCGAAAATACTGCTCTTCATGTATTTGAGAAACTGTGGGTCTACATGGGCCTGGTGGGACTGCAGATCTGTCACTTGGTGGCCCTGTGAAGGCACACAGCCTTTTATGGTCTACAAATGTCTCTACCACAGAGCTATAACCCAACCTGCATGTAGCCTCTCAGGGCCTGTCTCTCATTCTAAAAGGGCTTTTTTAGCTGCAGTTCAGGGGTTCCTTTGAGGATTTCATGAAATGAATTTGTGTGCATGTGAATAACGAACCTAATGCTTGGCTATAGCAGGAGGTCGGAAAGCAGTGGCTGCTGTTATATTTAGGCCCAGATGTAACCTTTGGGATGCTTTTTATAAAAGCAGAAGTCTAGGGTCTTGGTTTCCTGATTTTTACACAGCCTAGAACAGTGCTAGACGCACAGTGGGTATTTGTTACTGGGTGTGAGGGAGAATCTGGAGAAAGTGTCTTCCACGTCCACCTGAACACCACTGTGTGGGAGAAGGTTAGAGGCAGGGTGGAATGGCAGCTGCTTGGAATGCTTGAAGCGGACGAGGCAGCTTACATCTGTCCCTAGAGGTTCCTAAAAAACCTTGAAAGTTTCTTCGACTCAATTTTTGCTGCATTCCTCCTGCCCAGAATATCTTAACTTCCCTCAAATAGCCAGGAAAAACATTTACTTCTAATTTCTATCTTTCATATAGGAAAGAGAGGTGATATTGAAAGAGGAACATCGCCGGGTGTGGTGGTGCACGCCTTTAATCCCAGCACTCAGGAGGTAGAGGTAGGAGGATCGCCATGAGTTCGAGGCCATCCTGAGACTCCATAGTGAATTCCAGGTCAGCCAGGGCTAGAGTGAGACCCTACCTTGAAAAACAAAACATAAAAAAAGAAGAGAAAAAAGAAAGAGGAACATCATCGGACACACAGTCACAGGTCCCTTCATGCCACTTGATAGTGTCATGTACCTGTATGAAAAGAGAAATAGCGTAGTGATGGTATACCTGGTTTGAAATTCGAGAAACATTTATTTGGGGTGATATACCCAAATTCCAAGTGATTCAAATTGAAGAACAATAAAACACCGTCACCACAATCAATGATCAGAAAAATCAGATGAAAATAGAATTTCATGTCCATGAACCCTGCAAGAAAGTGATCAAGGAACTCAACTATACAAAATGAAATTCTCTGATTCCAAGACAAAAATGTAGCTAGAGGTCTGGAAAGATGGCTCAGTGGAAAAAACAAACAAACAAACAGAAAACAAAACAAAACAAAATAAAACCTTGCCTGCAAACCCTAGCAACCTGAGTTTGATTCCCAGGACCCACGTAAAGCCAGACTCACAAAGTGGCACTTGTGTCTGGACTTCATTTGCAGTTGGCTAGAGGCCCTGGTGTGCCCATTCTCTTTACCTCTCTCTCCCTTCTCTGTCTCTCTCTCTCTCTCTCTGCTTGCAAATAAAATAAAATGAACAAATTTTAAAAAACGTAGCTAAAGTGAGAATTGCTGCAAATATGACCAAGAAACAATATGTTTATTGTAGAAGCAGCCTACTTAAAACGAGTAGTGGGAAAGGGCAGGGTCGACGAGGCAACCGGGAGAGTACAGTTGAGAAACATGCAGGAGTAGGCTTGTCTCAGAATAAAATATCAAACAGAAAGAAGCTGTCACTTTTATCCACCGACTTTAAAAAGAAATCAATGAAAACAGTCCTTGGAGTGTTCAAGAGGTACTGTCCTGTGCTTGTGAACTTCTGAGAGCAGCTTGGCAGTCAATCCAAGCATCAGAAAATGTTGGGGACGTCTAGTGACTCCGTGACCCACTTCTGGAAAGCTAGTACAGAAAAGAAACTTCTCACCCGCAAGTTGTTGCCTGTAAGCTTATTTATAATATTGGCAAAATGGGACGACCGGGATACATTCCCTGTGTGAATGCTTCAGTCATTAAAATGACGATTTTGAAGATTGTAACAGAAAAAAAAAAATGATGGGATAGTAACTGAAAACTAGGAATCATACTTTTATATACAAAATGTCTTTGTTTAAATATGTATGAAAAAGAAAAAAACGCATATTCATAGATATTTCCCAGTAGGGCCATTGTTTCTAAGTGATTCTTTTTGTCTACTTCTCAAATGTGGTAAAATTTTGTTTGATTTTTCACTATAATGAACTTAAATATTTATCATTACTCTGCTAAGGGAGAGCCAAAAGAAGAAAATACAGAAAATACAAATATATATGGCAGCCCCTTGCATGCCATCTTATCTTCCCACCTATGCACAGGAAGGCTTTAAGAGTTCAGCCTCAGCTTTACCCAAAGAGAGTTAACACAGAGCCCTGAGCTCCTGGGATTTTTTGAAAACCCCTTTTCCATTTCTTGGGCAGTGGGCTCCCTGGATGCTCAGGAGCAGGTGCAAGCTGCTTTGTGTCCCATACAGAGACACCATTCCTTAGTGCAAAGTCCAATTTCCTTTCTGACTCAGACCTTTCTGGTCATCCACAACCCTCCGTCTCAGTGACAATTCGTTCATCTGAGGGGGCACATCTAGTCTATGGGAAAACTAATGAGATTGACATAGAACATGATCTGGTCCCGCGACTCCTATCTCTAGCCAGTGTGCAGATGCCACAGTGCCATCCATGGTTCTGTGCCCAGGTTTTGTAAGCAGAGCCTAAGGCTGAGGAACTTTGACCTTGGACCTGAGGAGAGAAGATCTTAATTGGGTGTGTGCGACATGAGCTTTGCACTCATTTCCATAGAGGCAAAGAGAACTCATTTTAGCAATACAATAATGTCTCACAGGGACCACAAGCCATCTGGGGTTCTGCTGAAAACGTATGTGATGGAATGTAATGGCCAGCCCAAATGTCTTCTCCAGGATTCAGAAAGCCGAGGTCAAGGGTCACCAGCACCCATAGCCCAAGTTCACCTTTTCTATCTGTCTCTCCTCTTTAGACACTCTGAAGATTTTTTTAAAAATGTCTATTTATTTATTTGAGAGAGAGAGAGAGAGAGAGAGAGAGAGAGAGAGAGAGAGAGAGAATGGGCACACCAAGGTCTCCAGCCACTAGAAACACACTCCAGATGCATGCGCCACCATGTGCATCTGCTTATGTGGGTCCTGGAGAATCAAACTTGGGTCCTTTGGCTTTGTAGGCAAGTACCTTAACTGTTAAGCCATCTCGCCAGTCCTGAAGATTAATTTTTAAAAATTAAATTATTATTATTATTGTTGGTTTTTTAAGGTAGGGTCTCACACTAGCCCAGGTTGACCTGGAATTCACTCTGTAGTTTCAGGGTGGCCTTGAACTCATGGCGATCGCCTACCTCTGCCTCATGAATGCTGGGATTAAAGGCATGCATCACCACGCCCGGAAAATTTAATTTTTTATATGAGAGAGAGAGAAAATTGGCACACTAGGGCCTTAGCCACTGCAAACAAAACTCCAGATGTGTGCGCCACCTTGTGTGCATGTACCACCTGTGTGCATGCATCACCTGTGTGCATGCATCACCTTGTGTCTCTGGCTTACATGGAATCTGGGGAGTTGAACCTGGGTCCTTAGGCTTCACAGGCAAGTGCCTTAACTGCTAAGCCATTTCTTCAGCCCTGAAGATGAAATTTTAACCTTGCATGTCTCTCATACCACACCCACAAGTGCAAGGTGCTCCCCTGAAAATCTAAAGCAACTGTAAGCTCACAGTGGGGCAGTGCTTATCTACATATCACCATGGCAAGCATAGTGTAAGGTCCACAGAGAATGTAGGGAAGTAGGGTTGTTTACTACACCGTTTGATGGGCAAGGGAAGGCTGACCTGATTTCATGTTAACTTGGAATGCCAGTTGTGAACTGCCTGGCTGGAGATTTCATGCCTTATGAATGCCTCATGGCGCATACATGGCACCTGGGGCTGTTGAAATCCCCTGGCCTCCTGGGTCATTATGTTGGTGGAGCCAGGGCAGCTGTCATAACTCACTTCTATGGTGGCCTCTCTGGGCCATGGGTCCTAATGGGCACCTGGGTAGTTTAGTGGAACTGAAAGGTTGAGGCACTGGCAATGGGCACATCTCACATGTGGAGGCATGGGGGGATGCTTAGATTTCTGAGACCTTGACTTTGTTTTTTTTCTGCATGTAGTTTCTCTTTCTGGCCTTGTGTTTCTTCCCTAAATGAACAAAACTGCAGTTGAGCCCACTTAGTTAAAAGGGGGACTGATGGACTTGTGGAAATATTTGTCCCTGGGAATTGAACCCAGGCAGTCAGGCTTTGCAGGTAAGTGCCTTAACTACTGAGCCATCTCTCCAGCCCCATTGGCAGTACTTTTGAAGTCTGTTATTTTTCTCATCAAGAAAGGACAGACACTTGATTAAGTATTCCATTTCAAAATATAGATGCTCTTCTAGGGGCCTAGAGAGATGGCTTAATGGTTAAGCACTTGCCAGTGAAACCTAAGGACCCCGTTCAAGGCTTGATTCCCCAAGACTCATGTAAACCAGATGCACAAGGTGGTGCATGCATCTGGAGTTCGTTTGCAGTGACCAGAGGCCCTGGAGAGCCCATTCTTTATCTGTCTATCTGCCTCTTTCTCTCTCTGTCACTCTCAAATAAATAAAATAAACAAACGAATATAGGTGCTCTTCTATTAATTACAGTTGGTTTCCACCCAATAAACTCATGGTGCATTGAAGATATAGTATATAAAAAATGCATAGAGTCAGACTGGAGAGATGGCTTAGCAGTTAAGGCGCTTGCCTCCAAAGCCTAAGGACCCAGATTTGACTTTCCAGATCCCATATAAGCCAGGTACACAAAGGTGAGGCAAGCGCAAGGACGCACATGCCCACTAGGTGGTGCAAGTGTCTGGAGTTCGATTGCAGTGGCTGATGCCCTGGTGCGACACTTCTCTCTCTCTCTAAAATTAAAAAAAATATTAAAAATATTCATGGAGTCCATCTAGCCCAGTGATCATCCTGATTCCACAGAACAGCATAATAGAGGGTCAGTGTTTCTCCTTGTGGTCCTGAGCTGACTGGGTTGACTGAGCTTTGGGTTGCTACTGCCACCCAACGTCCTCAAAGCAAATCATTGCCTATTGCTGTTTAAAGTAATGTTTGTGCACTGGCAGTAGAAAGTCAAAGCTGAACCATTATTAAGTCAAAGACTTCCATAATATAATGGAATGAAGACTGTGCTCTTGGGTTCATTTTTATATGAATCTTTTTTTTTAAAAAAGTTTTTATTTATTTATTTGAGAGAGAGAGAGAGAGAGAGTGAGAAAGAGACAGATAGAGAGAGAGAGAATGGGCACGCCAGAACCTGCAGCCACTGCAAACAAACTCCAGATGCATGCGCCACCTTGTGCATCTGGCTTACATGGGTCCTGGGGAATTGAACCTGGGTCCTTTGGCTTTGCTGGCAAAGGACTTACCTGCTAAGCCATCTCTCCAGCTCTGAATCTGTCCTTTGAGTGATTAAGCCAAAGGTCCCAGGTACGATTTTCCCAGGACCCACGTTTGCTAGATGCAGAAAGTGGCACATGTGTCCGGAATTTCTTTGCAGTAGCTGGAGACCCTAACATGCCCATTCTCTCTCTCTTTTTGCCTCTTTCTCTCTCCCAAATAAATAAATAAAAGAATAAAATATTTAAAAAATCAAAAACCTGATTGCCACACACACACATACACACACACACACACACACACACTCACATGCACACACACACACTGGAAGGCATAAGTAGTCCTTTAGTGTAAGCAAAGTGCCTGAGTGTGCCAGCCACCAGCTCATCAGAGGTCTATAGTGTGGAATGAGGCACAGGAAAGGTGTTCCTTTCTCTCTTAAAAGAACTTCTAAAAATAAAACTGTTTCTTTCAGTGCTAGGTGTAGGAGGACAGGAATCGGAGGGAACAGAATATTCTAATGGTTCACTAAAATATTTTGAGTCAGCCAGAATAAATCTTGAGAGCATTATATGGGCTTATTGTCTCTTGAGACGACAGAATATTTATCAATGACTTTATGCTGAGATGCCTCAACTGTGCTTTTAGAACAAGAAGGAGAAAAGGTACATAAGTCATGATAATTATTATTTATCACTACAGTTCCAAGGTGTAAACATGTTAAAAATCAGCGCACCGTGTCCGAGCACATCACGATACAGGGTGAGAATATTCTGTGAGGGCTTAAATGATGGTTCAGGGTGTTCATCGAGAAATCCCGAACCCATTTTTTAAAAATGATTATTATTTTTAAAAATTTTATTTATTTACTTGCAAGCACAGAGAGATAGAAGAGAGACATAGAGAGAGAGAAAGGGTGCACTAGGCCCTTTCCAGCCACTGCAAATGAACTCCTGATGCATGCACCCCCTTGTGCATCTGGCTTATGTGTGTCCTGGGTAATCAAACCTGGGTCCTTTGGCTTTGCAGGCAAACGCCTTAACTGCTAAGCCATCTCTCCAGTCCCTGAACCCATGTTCTTGAATAAAGGTTATATTGCTCTATCGTTTATAACCTAGATCTTGGGTTACTTGCAAAGAATTCAGAGACTTTTTTACTCAGCCTATGTCGAGGGCTTTTTGATAAGTTATGGAACAAAATACAGTTTTTAAAATTTACTTCTTAATTTTAATACATGTATTTAAGGTATTTTGATTGTAATCTACTCCCATTACCTTCTCTGGTCCCTGCTCCCCATCCCCCTCCCACTGAACCCCTTCTTATCTCCAGCTAGTCTGTTTTCTACTTTGATGTCTTTTTCCCTCTTCCTGTGTGCGCATGTGACGCACTGAGTTTAATCAGGGTGCGTGCATGAACATAGGTGGGGGGATTATTTTATCAGAACATGTACAATTTACCCGTGGCTACACCACTAAAGGAAATGCCTCTTACCTCCCCAGTGATCATTAAGTGCCCACAATGCCTCCGAGAGCGTGAGGACCTCCCACCTCCTACGTCATCTTGGCCGGATGCCGAAGAGTCCAGTCTTGGACAGGTCTTGGTGCAGGCAGTGACAGTTGCTGTGAGATCACGCATGTGACAGCCATGTCATGTCTGGGCAGTAGTGTTCCACAGCACTCCTTTCTATCCTTGAACTTACATTCATTCAAAACCCAATTCTCTCTCTTTTTTTTTTTTTAAATAATTTATTTATTTATTTGAGAGGGAGGAGGAGAGAGACAGAATAGGCATGCCAGGTCCTCCAGCCACTGCACATGTACTTCAGATACATGCACCACCTTGTGCATCTGGCCTTACATGGGTACTGCAGAATCAAACCTGAGTCCTTTGCCTTTGCCAGCAAGTGCCTTAACCGCTAGGCATTCCAACCCAATTTTCAGAAGGCTTTTCTATGTTTTTTTTCCATCATCCAATAAATTTAAAACAAACTCATAATTGGTAAAACATAAGCTAAAATGCAGTAAATTAGTAGCAGAAGACCACAGATTATACATTGCTGGTAACTGATCAAGGGAAGGTTAAAAAAAAAAAGTGTGGGCATGGACTGTATTTATCAGGAAGTTGTAGGATTTTTTCTGGGTTTGGGGGACCCTGCATCACTAGCTCATGCTGTTAGACTCTGCCGCAGACACTTCCAGAGGCCAAGGCTTAAAGAATCATTGAGCTTTAGAAACGGGGAATGGAGACCCTTACATTTTTTTTTCTTGGCTCTAGCTCTTTCTCCATTCACTTGGGACAGTCTTTCCTAATGTGTCAGAGTTGACTTAAAGCCATGAAATACACAGAAAGTATGAAGTCGTCACGTGAAGTTGGCGACCTGCCACAGTTCTCAGCCGCTGTGCTGCCATGCGTGACTTCCAGATGCCTCTGTTAAGTGCCTGATGGGAGGCTGAGCCAAGTTATGCCAATTACTTGAGCACCAAGTATCATCAAGGCCTACACATTTTAATCGGGAAATACAACACGTGCTACGTACCTGCCATTCAGCCTGTGGCTGGTGCAATCTCCTGCTCTGTGTGATGACTTTGATATGTCTGAGGTCCTCCGTTGCAAACAAGCCCATGGATAGAGCCGAGGAGGAAGGAGCCGCGTCCCTGGGAACTGATCAGGGTTTTCCCCATGGTGACATTCTGAGGAGGGCTGGTGGCACTGGAGTGACAGGTTCTGGCATGCTCAGCTGCTGCAGGTCTCTGTAATTGCTTTTCCCTTGTCATTTCCTGGATTAATGAGCCAAACTGCTTCTTGCAAACAAAAGGCGAAGGAAAGCCAGATGTGGCCACGGGAGAACTCTGCCATGGTCATCTCTGTCCATTTCAAAAACGAGTGGCATGATTTTAGGGTTTCTCACTTATCTTTTTTTTTTTTGTAATATTTATTTATTTATTTTTGAGAGAGAGAGAGAGTGATAGCGAGAAAGAGGCAGAGAGGCAGAGAGAATGGGTGTGCCAGGGCTTCCAGCCACTGCAAATGAACTCCAGACACATGTGCATGTGGTTTTACGCTGGGGAATTGAACTGGGAGCCTTTGGCTTTGTGGGCAAGCGCCTTATGTGCTAAGCCATCTCGCCCGCCCTCACTTGTCATTGAAAGGCCAAGTGTACACAAGGAGGAGAGGCTTCCATACGCAGTGTTCTTCATTTTTCATTTAAAGGGTTCCTTTAGCGCCTCCCTACGTGGATGGCTTAGTGCTAATTAGCAAGGCAGTGCGTGCTGTCCTGCCAGAGCACATGTGTGCAGGGCAGTTGTGTCTGTTACAGCCACACAGCTGTTTGTGTTGCTGTTTGTCCCATTATCCCGTTGTTTCGACTTTGTTTCAGTTTATTTATTTATTTATTTATTTATTTATTTATTCTTTTGGTTTTTTGAGGTAGGGTCTCGCTCTAGCCCAGGCTGACCTGGAACTCACTATGTACTCTCAGGGTGGCCTCGAACTCACGGTGATCCTCCTGCCTCTGCCTCCCAAGTGCTGGGATTAAAGGCGTGTGCCACCATGCCCGGCTATTTATTTATTTTTATTTTTGTCTTTTCAAGGTAGGGTCTCTCTGTAGCCCAGGCTGACTTGGAATTCACTATGTAGTCTCGAGTTGATCCACTGACCTCTGCCTCCTGAGTGCTGGGATTAAAGGTGAATGCCTCCATATCTGGCCCTGTTTCAGTTTCAATGTCAATTTAACCATAGCTTACCATGTGCTGTGTGATGCTCTCCCGCGTGAGTGAAATTCAGGTGATTGGAGCATCTTTTACCTGAACTTCCCATGACTGATGACAACAGATGTTTCCAGGATGGTGCAGGGTGGAGCATGCTAGCTACAAAGAGATGCGCGCTGTTCCGTGCTTCTTGGCCTGTGACAGGCACGCCTTTATTGTTCGTCCCCATGGCCTCTGTCCTTGAGTGCTGGAATCTGGATTAGAAATATTCTTTACTAAATATTAAAGTGATCAAGTCTTGTTTTTTAAAGCCAGGTTTCAAAAGTTACTTTGAAATGATTTGAAGTAAAAATTATTTGTTGTAACACTATATAATTACCTGATTTTAAAGATAGTTTTATGTAGGTGTATAACATATAAAAGATAGTTTTATCTGTTTTTATTTTTATTTTTTTCAAATATTTTATTTATTTGAGAGAGAGAGAAAGAGGCAGAGAGAAAGAAAGAGAATGAGAATGGGTACACCAGGGCCTCTAGCCACTGCAAACAAACTTCATTTGCATGCACTTACCGTCTCCATCTGGCTTGTGTGGGTACTGGGTAATTGAACCTTGGTCCTTAGGTTTCACAGGCAAGCACCTTAACCACTAATCCATCTCTCCAGCCCTATGTTCTTATTTTATATTAGCATACATAGATGAACATATTTAGCTATATTTATTTATTTTATCTTTAAAAAAAAAACATTTATTTGAGAGAAAGCAGGCAACAAAGAGAATGCATGCACCAGAGTCTTCTGCCACTGAAAACAAACTCTAGACATTTGGGTCACTCCATACATCTGGCTCTACATGGGCACTAGGGAATTGAACCCAGGCTATTAGGCCTCGCAAACAAGTACTTTTTTTTTAATAAAGTATTTTTTAAAATTTATTTATTTGAGAGAGAGAAAGAGGCCGAGAGAGAGAGAGAGAGAGAAAGAGAGAGAATGGGTGCTCTAGGGCTTCCAGCCACTGCAAAGGAACTCCAGATGCATGTGCCACCTTCTTCATCTGGCTTATGTGGGTACTGGGGAATCGAGCCTTGAATTGGAGTCCTGAGGTTTCATAGGCAAGTGCTTAACCGCTACTCTATCTCTCCAGCCCCAACAAGTACTTTTAACTGCTGAGAGAGGGAGGGAGAGAGAGAGGAAGAGAAAGAGAGAGAATATGCATATACCAGGACCTCTTGCTGTTGCAAATAAACTTCAATGCATGGGCCACTTTGTGCTTCTGGCTTTACGTAGGTACTGGGGTATTGCACATCGGCAGTCAGGCTTTGCAAGCAAGTGCCTTTAACTACTGAACCTTCTCCCCAGTACTAGAGCATGTGTTTTTGGAAGACAAAGTACATTTTCACTTTAACTTGTCAAGGTTTTAATTTGACCTTTATTTTGTTAGCTGAAAGCCTGACTCTCCATCTTATCTGATCTGCTGTGAGGATACCCTTCTGTATATGTCCTCATGCCTGACATGTCAAAGTTGCTATATCTTCCTTGAAAAGGCATTTAATCATTTATATGAGGATTGATTGAAATTGTAAAATGAGTTTAATAATTCAAGGGAAGTTCTGAAGGACAGCAGTGGGATTGTGAATAAATCAAAATACATCATTTTACATCTGCTACCTGAAGCAAGGGTTTAAGTTATATAAATAATTCCTAGATCCCTGTAAGCCCATTAAGTTACATAAATAATTTCTAAATCCTTGCAAGACCATGAAATTGTCTTTCATATTTTGGTAGGAGTTGGTAGACATAGGAGGGCAGAAGGATGGTGAAAGAATGTGAGTGTGTAATCTTAAGCAAGACAGTTGACAAAAGTGGCAAGATTTTACCTTCTAAAAATGTTAGCAAAGGTTCTTAATATTGAATGACTGTCGGATGGTTGTTGCTATTTGCTGAAAGTTGGTCATGACTCTAGACCTCTGTAGTATGTAACCAAGGCTCTTGTTCCTCCATATTAAACCTCTCTTTTTAAAATTTTAAAAAATTTTAAAATTTAAGGTAAAGTATTAGAAAATAATATGGGGAGAGAGGCAACAATATGAGATGAAATTGCCAGCCCACTCTTTGTACCGGGTACCCCTGCAGAAAACAAAGTATCTTTTGAATTTCAATAAAAAATTATTGCTTATGTTCTCTCTTACAAATATCACTTTTGCACAGTATTTAAACTTGATTTTAACTCTTAGAATTTTTTGTTGACTTATTTGTGAAAAAGACACAGAGAAAGAGGTGAACAGAAAGAGGAGGAGTTACAGGCATGCAAAGACCTCCTGCCACTGCAGACAGACTCCAGACACATTCGTGAACCACTTTGTGTGTCTGGCTTTAAAAAAGAGTACTAGGGAATTGAACCCGGGCCATCAGGCTTTGCAAGCAAGCACCTTTAACTGCTGAGCCATCTATACAGCCATTTTTTTTTTTTTGGAACAGAGTCTTTCGTTGCTGCTCAGGTTGGCCAATAACTTATTTTGTAGTCGAAGCTGACCTCAAGCTCACGGAAATCCTCTTGCCTTAGCCTTCCAGACAGATGTTGGGTGTGAGCCACAATGCCCATTCTTAATCAATGTAGAAAATTCCTATATCAGGTAGATAAAGCATTGTATAAAGATTGTAAGTGGTTGGAAGTCCCGTGTGAATCCATTCAGTTGTGAGAATGAGATAAGCAATTAATTTTATTTTATTTGTTCATTTATTTGAGAGAGAAAAAGAGGTGGATAAGAGACAGAGAGAATGGGCTTGTCAGGGCCTCCAGTGACTGCAAATGAACTCCAGAGGCATGCACCACTTTGTGCATGTAGCTTTACTTGGGTACTTGGAAATCAACCCTGGGACCTTTGGCTTTGCAGACAGCTGCCTTAACTGTTAAGCCATCTCTCCAGCTCATTTTTTTTTTTTTCTTTTTGAGAAGAGGTCTTCCTAAACGGTCTTGGATGGCCTTGAACTTGTGATCCTCCTGCCTCTACCCCTTATTGCCATTATTATAGGCATGTCCCACCACACCTGGGTTTTGCATCCATGCTCCATGTGTACCAATTTGCCACAGCGACTGGATGTTGCATGTCCTTTTCTTTGTCCTAAAATACTAGTAGTACCAGGACGCAGAGGGGACAATTTTACTGTTGAGCTTTTTCTTGCGCAGCCATCATGGCAGTGATGCACTTTATTTTCTCAGGCTCCGGGGCACTGATTGTTTGAAGTCCAACATCTGTGAAAGAACCAGCAGCACTAATTAGGCAGTTATATGACTCCTTGCCTTGTGCTAAGGACTTCAGAGTATTTGCTATTCATATCATTCATCGGTTATCTTCTTGTACTAGAGATGAAGAGATTACAAGGTTTCTTTAAAGAAAAGATGCAAGTGGGAATAGATGCCAAAAAGAAAGAAAGAAAGAAAGAAAGAAAGAAAGAAAGAAAGAAAGAAGGGATTTCTCCTTATTTAAGAACCTAGATCTTAAATTCACATTGTGGTCTCATAATGTGTCATTTGTTACTTCATTATGGCATTGCCCTTCACAATTTTATTATTACTTTCTCACTGCTGTGAAAGAAAAAAAAAAACCTGATCAGAAGCAACTTGAGGAAGAAAAGAATTTATTTTCAGCTTATAGTTAAAAAGGAAGCTTCATGGAGGGGGATGATGTGGTGTCAGGAGAAGGCATCGGCTGGTCACATCATCACATCAGCAAGCAGAAAGTAGAGGGCATACAACAAGTGAGACTGGTCTGACCCCAGTGACCCACTTCGTCCAGGAAGGTTCTACCTCCTGAAGGTTCCACAACCTTTCAAAGAAGCGCCACCAGTGGGGACAAGTGTTCAAACACAAGTCCATGGGGGGACATTTTGCATTCAAACCAAAACATGGCTATCTCATGATGCAAAATGCACTCAGTCTGACTTCAAAAGTCCCTATAGTCTTAAACAATCCCACCACCATTTAAAAGCTCCAAGTTCTGGCTGGAGAGATGGCTTAGTGGTTAAGGCACCTGCCTGCTAAGCCTAAGAACCCAGTTCCAATCTCCAGGTCCCACGTTTAGCCAGATGCAAAGTGATGCAAGGATGCAATGCTGCACTTGACCACAAGGGGGCGCATGCATCTGGATTTCGTTCACAGCAGCTGAGAGACTGCTGGCACGCCCATTCTCTATCTGTCTCCCTCTCCTTTTCTTTCTGTATGTCTCTCTCTGTATCTCTCCCCCCAAAAAAAAAATTTTAAAAAATTGAAAAAAAAGAAGCTCCAAGTTCAAAGTCTCATCTGAGATTCAAGGCACTCCATGTGTCCTAGAAAAATCAAAATATAAGTTACATACTTCCAGCATATAACTGCCATAGGATAAATATTCCCATTCCGAAAGGGAGGAATGAGGGCATAGTAAGTCAAGATCAGATCAGAGTGTGTCTGAAATCCAACATGGTGAACAGCAAATGCTGCAGCTCCACATCCAGTATTTGGACTCAGGATGAAATTGTCTGAGCTCCAGAGAGCCTGGATTGTTTCACTCCTTAAGCTCTGTTGCCTACAGCACTCACAGCCTCACATGTGGGCCAGATCGGCTCTGAGTCCACAACTTTATTTGGAAGATATCCCATGCTCCTGGCATCTCCAGCATCCGGGGGTCTCCATTGCAACTTGGGCTTCACCTACCCAGCTTCATGCAGTGGCCTCTCAGGGCATCATTGCAAGGCATCTGATTCTGCCTCAGATTGCTTAGCTTCAGCAGATTTCTGGAACTGTGGTGCTGAGGCAATTTAGGGTTAGCAGGGTCCCTGAAGGTAAAAGTGGCTGAAGGCAAGAAATTTCCTTAAGCCTACAAGGGAGATTCATGGTCATTGTGCTCAGCTAGAGGTCAGGAATGTTAAAAGGATCTGGCTTGTCCTTATCTTTCTGCCTAAAGTAGTTCCCTCCCTAGATTCCTTTTCCCTTAAACCTGATTTTCTTCCCAGATCTATTCTTCCCCAAAGGAATTTTCCTTTCCTAGAAGAGATTTAAAAAAAAAAAGGGGGGGGGATTAGGTGCTGTTGGGATGGACTAACCAGTCCCATGAAAGACCCCAATCTGGGTCTCTAGGTGGGCTCTCCCATTTCTGGGAACCCTGTCTTGCCTCCTCTTGGATAAGAGCCCTACGTTATTTCATTCTTTTACATTCTATATACAGCATCTGTAATAAAGTCTTTCTAAACCTCACCCTCTATGGTCTATGGATTTAGTTCTTTGAATTCATTGTGTAAGAACCTGGAGGCCAATGACTAAGTGGAAATTTTATGAGACTGTCAGAGCCTGACACCCTAACTCCTGGGTTAAGTCTAACCAAGAACTGAGAGAAGTTGAATCACGCTCAATGATACCCAGTTCTCAGAGCATAATGGTATACCAGGACCCCCTCTGTCTCACATCTTTCATGCCTTAAAAATCATCACCACATGAATGATGGCATTGCTGAGTTATGCTGCCAGTTTGGTGTGGAGTCTGAGTGCTCTCTCCATACCTTTTTTCAGAAGAACTTGCATTCTTACTACTGAACCTTCATTGAACTGGGTCTTGCCCTCAGGGCAACTTTCCTATTGTCCCAGTACAGAGCAGCAGATTTCTCTTTAATGGTGCTAATGTACTTAACAACTATAGCCACTTTGTCCGGAACTTTAAACTTGGTCACATTTTTTTTTTTCCCTTGACAAACATTCTTCATATCTTTCTGTTCTGTATTTCACTATCTTTCACCAGGGGTCTGAATCAGAGAAGCTGATAGAATCCCCACCAGAAACTCAGTGTTATGTTTCTATGAAAGTTCCTCTGCCAGGTAAATTAGTCCATTACTTGTCTTGCTCAGATTCTCAGAACACAGGCAGAATACAGCTAGTTTCTTTGCCACAATATAACCTGAACTGCTTCTAGCCTCCAGTTCCTGATACAGTCTTTGTTCCCCTCTGAAACCTCAGGAACTGAGCCTCCATTGTCCACATTTCTATTGGAATTCTGACCTTCCAAATTTCCACCCAAATAGCCCATTAAAGCTCTGCTGATAGCTTTGTAATGCTTCTCAACCCCAAATTCCAAATTCTTACACATTCCTCTTGCAAACCATTCCTCAAAGGCTTGGGAACCATATGGTCAGGTTTATAGTGGCGATTACCCCGCTCCTCAGTACTGATTTTCTGTTTAAATTATTCTCTTGTTGCTGTGAACAAATACTTCTACAACTTTAGGAAGGAAAGGATTTATTTTCAGCTTCCATTTGGAGGGGAGGTTTTATGGCAGGGATGACATGGTGGTAGGAATGGGTGTCAGCTTGTCACATATTCACATTAGCAGGCAGGCATGAGAGGGTGAACAGTGAGTGGGCTGGGCTAAAATACCTCAAGAGAGGCCACTTCCAGTGACCCACCACCTCCAGGAAGGCTTTGCTTCCTAAAGGTTCCACCAGCTTCTGAAACAGTGACAACTGCTGGAGATTAGTTGTTCAAACACATGAACCTTAAAGGACAGTTTACACATTCAAACCATCACAGCAGTAGACGTCTACTTCTTTTCTTGGAATCCTTATTCTTTCACAATCACTCTGAGGTACTGGAAGACACAACACCGAAGAAGATTTTCTTTTTGCATCCAGGAATGTCTTGCTGGGTACCTTGGGAATGGAGATGGGTGGGAACTGCATTCAGTATGTCCAGTCTGTATTGGGCGTCCCTTCCACTCTGCTAATCATGGCTTATGTTGCTCCTCTTGTCAAGCTTTTCCCTCGTAAGGCTCAGATCTTATCAAGAGAGAGACTGGGCTAGGGCAGCACATTCATAGCGTTTTGGATTCCAGGGCCAGATAATGCTTAGAAAAATCTCATTTAATGCATTTTCATTTCGATTGGACATATCACAAGTGTACCTGTTTATGCATGGTGTGATCAGATTAGGGCGATTGTTATATTTATCATCTAAAATACTCATCATTGCTTCATATTGGGAACATTCAAGATCCTATCTGCTAGCAATTTGAAATGTGCAGTTATCTGTTATGTTACATTGCTACAGAGCATTTGGTCTCCCCTATCCAGTTGTACCCTTTCACGCATTAACCATCATCTTCCATTCCTCCCTCAGTTCTATTTTGACAACCAAGTAAGTTTTAGATATTCTTTGTGGTTACCCACCCCTTCATTGTCATTCTCTCTTTACTTTTGTTGGACATAGAGAACTTACAAAAGAAACCTTACTTTGGAAAAGCAGAAGAACTACAATTGTAGACCGGGTTCTTTAGAAACTGACCAAGTACAGCTTCACACAAAGCTCACAAAATGGTATCATTTAAATCATTTTTTTCCCACTATTGGATGATAGAGAAATACTTTTCTTTCAGACTAGCACTTGGGATCTTGACTGGCTGATCTGAGAGCCTTCATCCCCCACGCCATGACATGTCTAGGTGTGGGTTCCTCCTCTCTGTAGTGCAAGCAGAAAGGAGGAGGTTGTGGAACATTGGAGCAGTGTTCTGTGAACTATTAGAAACTTCTCTGAGACTGCCTTGCAAGCCACCTGGGAGTATGCTTTTGCAGTGTAAGCTATCAATCCTTCTTAGAGGCAAGAGGCATTGTAAGAGGAGCATGACTTCCTGTGTCGTTTTGCGTGGATGCTGATCACATCACCCATCAGCTTGCTGAGCGTGGTGTTGCTCTGTTCAGATAGAAAGCATGGGTGTATGACCGCATGCTAAAAGAAACCAGGCCACACCCCTCAGGTTATCTCACTAGGATGGCGGGTAGTCAATGACGGGTAAGACTGCATGAGATGGGGCATTCTAAGACAGGCACCGTCACATGTGATGATCCCTTGGGGCCTGGGTTCAATAACGGCTTGGCAAAGAACCATAAAAACAAAAAGGAGGATATGTATGGCACAATGCAGGTCTGGCTCTAGCCAGATCACATGTCAGAAGAAGCCAGGAAGTGGCTTCTTTGAACATGGCATCTTGCGCAGGCCTGGCGTGACAACAGCTATAGTCCCATGCTCTTGAGAAACCTGCTATGAGATGATCTGTCCGGAGATAGGCTGTCATTCGTTACAAAAAGGGGACCACCCCATACAATGATTGGCCAGCCAAACCCCTTAAAACCCCCTACACTTCTTTGAATAAACAAGTTTTGCAGTAGCACACCCTCTGCTGCTTCCACCCAACTCCCGGAGTCTGTGTCTGATTCCACTCTTCTCACCCCCCACTCGGCAGAGACCCTGCCGTCCCTCCTGGGCTGGCCCTAGGAGGGACCCCAACAGTTGGCGAGAAGATCTTCAAGCACTGGTGTCTGACGTCTTTCATTTCCCTCAGTGTGTGGCCGTAGCGGGTGGTGGCAGTAGGAAGCAGCAGCAAGTGCCACCCTCCAGCCTTATAGTCCCTGCTCAGGCCTTGGGGGAATCAGGACCCTTTAGTCCTTGGCAGAAGCCACTGTTAACAGCTCTCAGCCTGGGCTTAGAGACCTTTGACACTGAAGTCTGGCCATCTCTCTGGAGATCGTCCAGTGGCCAGGGCCTGCAGGTCCATTTCTCCTTAGCTGTTTTCCTTCACCAGCCTCAGCTCTTTACCTTCTCATCACTCTACTTCTGCCTTTCTTCTGGCCACTGTACTGTCATCTTGAGCTGTTCAGTGGTTTCTTCTTTAAAAATTTTTTTATTTGTTTATTTGAGAGAGAGAGATACAGAGATAGGCAGGTAGAGAGAGAGAGAAAGAGAAAGAGAGAGAGAGAGAGAGAGAGAGAATGGACACGCCAGGGCCTCCAGCCACTGCAAACGAACTCCAGTTGTATGTGCTCCCTTGTGCATCTGGTTTTCGTGGGACCTGGGGAGTCGAACATGAGTCCTTTGGCTTTGCAGGCAAATGCCTTAACCACTAATCCATCTCTCCAGCCCCAGTTCATTCTTCCTGAGCTTGCAAGCTGCTGGCTGTCTTGCTGCTGTCACAGCTTGGTCTGCTGCTGCTCAGCCACTGCTGTCTCTGCTGCTTCTGTCTTCACGTCACCAGCTCAGCCTGCGCTACTAAACGTAGTCAAGGAAAACCTTTTATTGGGCCTGATGCTGTAATACCAGGGGAGGCATCATGGGAGAGTATCTCTCAGCCCACTCACTGGGGTGAGTCTGAGCAGCCTGTTTCTATAGTCTGAGAAAGGGGTATTTGAACTTGTTACAGTCATCACAGTCCTGAGGGAGGGGGGTCGTGTATATTTCTTTCAGTTGACCTTGGCTCCCTTAAAAATTTTTCTGGCTTCTGAGTCCTTAAAAATTCAGTAATCAAGTAGGCTGGCTCTTTTCATTCTGAACGAATTTGACAGGTTCCTGTTCAGATACCTTCCCTTTGGCACTGGTCATAGGGCCCTTTCAAAACTACTAAATTGCACTTGATTTTGTCTATAATTTTACCATAATGTAATTCTCCAGTGGCTGGAGCTTGACTGGTCCATTTGCAAATCGGTTATCATTATGAAGCAAGCCCTTTTTCCTTTTAGCAATATTCAAACAGCACTGCTCAAAGTAAGTAGAAAGATGAGCTACTGAGTCTAACCCTCCACTTCATGGGTTTGTTCTGTGCAATATAGAAATCACATGTATCCATACATATCTCCAAAGTGGTTCAATTCCAAGTACCACTGCATTAAATGTCTGTGTGTGTATTTAATGTAGTGTCACCTGGACCTGAACCCAAGGCCCTGCACATGCTGAGAAGTGCTCTGACACTGCTATCTCCCCAGTCTTCTTTGTGCTTTCCTTTAAAAAAATTTTTTTTTGAGAGAGAGAGAGTTGAGAGAATTGGTGCACCAGGGCCTCCAACCATTTCAAATTCCAGACATGGGCACCTGTGTGTGTGTGTGTGTGTGTGTGTGTGTGTGTGTGTGTGTGATATTTCACTCTTGTGTCACTGTGCGTCTGGCTTATGTGAGACCTGGAGAGTTGAACATGAGTCCTTAGGCTTCACAGGCAAGCGCCTTAACTGCTAAGCCATCTCTCCAGCCCACCTTCTTTTTTTTATTTTTTATTTTGAGACAGGGTTTTACTAAGTTTGCCAGTCTGGCCTTGAACTTGTTATTCTCCCATTTCAACCTCTTGAATAGTTAATATTACAAGCCTATGCCACAGGCTTGGTTTATCATGACATATTTACATTAGCTGGACTGTCAACCACAAGGTTCTCCCCTAGCAACACACCTCCTCCAGCAAGGCTCCATTTCCCACCAGTAGGGAACTAAGCAGAAGGTTTAATCACAAACACCTGAGGCTATGGGGGACATTTGTCATTCACTCTTGGATTATTGCAGATTCTCATTTGTTCATATCTGTTAGTGAAAATGTATATGGATTATTGGTAGATTGAAAAGTTTCCTTTTTTTTTGAGGCAAGCCCAGCAGACTAGCCCTTGTTTTAATGCAAGAGTGAGAGTGAGTGAGTAAGAGAAAATGAGAGAGAAAATTGGAGTGCCAGGGCCTTTAGCCACTGCAATCATACTCTTAAGTACATGTGCTCCTTGAGTGCTTGTGTCACTTTGTGTGTCTGGCTCACAGGGGTCCTGGAGAGTTGAACATGGGTTCTTGGGCTTCATAGGCAAGTGCCTTAACTGCTAAGCCATCTCTCCAGCCCAGGGTTGCTTATTTTTAAAAACTTGATATTAAGTAAAAATCCATATAAAGTATCTTTTATTGCTTTAAAAGTAACAAAACTAGTCTTAATATTATTTCAGTTGTCTGACTGTTTTGGGCAAATGGCTTTGTCTGGAGACTCAGAGTGGATGGGAATGGAGGAGGAGGAGGAGGAAGTCCCATTAGAGTGGAACTCCATGTCTTTCCCCATCTCTTCTTTTTCTTCTTCTTCTTTTTTTTTTTTTTTGTTTTTTGAGGTGGGGTTCCACTCTAGTCCAGGCTGACCTGGAATTCACGCTGTAGTCTCAGGGTGCCCTCAAACTCACAGCAATTCTCCTACCTCTGCCTCCCGAGTGCTGGGATTAAAGGTGTGTGCCACCACGCCTGGCCCATCTCTTCTTTATGAAGTTTTCTGGTTGGGCCATGCACTAACTTTTTGTGTGTACTCCCCATGTCCATGGTAATGATTAAGCCTGTTCATTAGTTGAGACTTATTCTATTTGCTTAGATTTTTTAATTAATCAGGCATGCCAGAAGGATGTAGAAGTTTGTGGTCATAGCTTATGAATAAAACAGCAGGGTAGTTTGGTGCCCGAGGTTGACTTGCATGGTCTGGCTGAGCATGGAAGAACTGCAAAGCATCATTTATTTCTGGGAATGCCAGCAAAGTCACTGGACTAGTTGATTTTCAGAAAGAATGTAGCATTTACCTTCTTAGTGCTGGGACAAAACACTGACCAGAAGCAGCTTATGGGACAAAAGGGTGTTTTTCAAGTTTATAATTTTGAGGGGAAACGTCATCATTAAACATCTTAGCAGCAGCAGCAATAGCAGCGAGAGCAGTCTAACTGAGCCAGCTGTGAACACCCAGTGGGCTGGACTGTCAACCCCAAGGTTCCGCCCCCCCAGCACACCACCTCCAGCGAGGCTCCACTTCCCAAAAGCACCACCAGCCAGGGACTTGATCACAGATCCATGAGGCTGTGGGGAGCATTTTACATTCAACCACCATAGAGCGGACATGGATTACTGTCACGTCCTTCTCCGTTCATTACTCCACATAAATGATCTGCAGCTGTCCAGCTTTAGGACTTGGCATAGCTTATGTGGGAGAGGAATTCGGACCCTATCATAACTTGTGTCATAATTTCTGTCACGTTCTAATAAATTTTGACAGCAAAGGATAGATTTTTGGTGCACACGTCCAAGGTACTATGCTAATGCTGGGAATAGAAAGATAAAAGAAACATGGTCCCTGTCAATGTTAATGATCTGGTGAACATTCATGCCACAATTAACTGCCACTTTGTCTTGTGTGATTCATATAGTGTCATGTCAGGTAAATTCAATAATATGTCATAGGACAAAGAGGCAGCACTGACAGTCTCTGACCCACAGGCCTTGTGTGCCTCCTTATGCTATTATGCTAAGTGAAAGCTTTTTTTTGTTATGTTTTTATTCTTGTGTAACATTTTTGGAGAGACAGAGAGAACGGGCAAGCTAAAGCCTCAGCCACCTAGTGGTCATGTGTGACCTTGTGCTTGCCTCACCTTTGTGTGTGTGGCTTATGTGGGATTTGGAGAATCACACATGGGTCTTTAGGCTTCTCGGGCAAGTGCCTTAACCACTAAGCCATCTTTCCAGCCCGTGAAAGCTTTATGTAGAGGAGAGGTGAAAGAAAAGGATGAAAGGGGTTGACTGTGTCTTGGATAAAGGAACTCTTTTTCTCAGGCAAAATACAAATAGCTTATTAGGGCTGGGGAGATGGCTCAGCAGTTTCAGTATCTTGATTAGAAAGTCTGCTGGCCCCAGGTTCAGTTCCCCAGTACCTACATAAAGCTAGTGGCACAAAGTGGAGTTTGTTTGCAATAGCAAGTGGCTCTGGCACATCCATTCTTTCTCTCTTTCTGTTCATAAATAAATCAAGTACATATAAATAGAAATATTGTATTAGTTACTTTTTCCTTTTTTTGTGAAAAAAGACCTGACAAAAACAACCCAAAGAAGGGAGAAGGAAAGAGAGAAAGAAGAGAAGGAAGGAAGGAAGGAAGGAAGGAAGGAAGGAAGATGGCAGAGGTGTGAGGCAAAGGCTGGACCTCATGGTGTACAGGAGGCCGAGAGCAAGGAAGGGGCTGGGAACTGAGAGTCACCTTCAAACTTCCTCCAACTTCCACAATCTCCCAAAATAGTTCTATGAGCAGGGGACCATGTGTTCATCATATGTCTCAGTGGGGGGAATATTTCATGTTCAAATGGTAACAAGCAGTAAGAAATGAACACTGGCTCTGTAAGATGATGGTGGACAGGAGAGAAACAGAATGGGGGAAATTATAGAGTGTGTCTGTATTCATAGCATTTCCATCCATTCATTCAGTAACTATTGAGCGCTCACTACACACCAGTCACTGCTCAGGATGTGGAAGTATGCAAGAAAATCAAAATCTCTTGCATAGCTTGTCTTTTTATGGCAGGAGTCAGGCATCAGCAGAAATGCACATGGAAAAACGATTGTACATAGTAAGAACTGCTATTAAGAAAATGTAGCATGGGGGCTGGAGAGATGGTTTAGTGGTTAAGGCATTTTCCTGCAAAGCCAAAGGATCCCTGTTCAATTCTTCAGGACCCACGTAAGCTAAATACACAAGGTGGTGAATGCATCTGGAGTTCTTTTGCAGCGGCTGGAGGCCCTGGCATGCCCATTCTCTCCCTCTCTCTCAATCTCTCTCTCTCTTAAATAAAATAAAATAAGATAAAATAAAAAGAAAGAAATCAAAGAAAATGTAGCATGGAAAGGAGGTGGAGAGGATTGCCAGAAGAGTTGCTCTGGGGAGGGTGTTCAGGGTCTCAGTAGAGTGTGACGTGGAAGAGTCCACTACTCAGCTGTTTCAGGTGAGGGGGAGTCAGGAGTCGAGAGGAGAGAGTGTTGAGGGTGGGGCCTGGCCCCCACAGAGTGACCGGTGCTGAGAGCAGAGGGACGCAACTGAGAGGCAGGCAGGAGCTAGTTAGGTCGTGTGTCCTCAAGCATCATGCTGGAAGGCAGTTTGTGCAGCTTAGTTTGCCTCTGACAAGACAGGCGTTTGTATAGAGGGAAGGTAGCCTGTGAGCTGACACACATTTTGACAAGATGACCGTGGCTATGTGTGGATAAGGGGCATGCCAAGAGCCCAGTCAGGAGGCTCCTGGACAAGGAGATAAACATCAGACATAAATGGTGTGGACTCTTGGTGCAGATAGGGAAGGAGTGGGTAAACACAGAACGTACTGTGAAGAATGCATTGAGGGACTCGAGAGGACAAGTCCAGAGAAGAGAGGAACAGAGGAGCCATTGGGAAGATGTGATAGCATTTATTTAGATGGGGAAGACTTCAAGATACACTCTCTTTTAAAAAAATTATATTTTATTTATTTATTTGAGAGAGAAAGAGGCTGATAAGAGAGAGGGAGAGAATGTTCGCGCCTGGGCCTCCAGCCACTTGCAAACCAACTCCAGATGCGTGCGCCCCTTGTGCATCTGGCTTATGTGGGTTCTGGGGAATTGAACTTGGGTCATTAGGCTTTGCAGGCAAATGCATTAACTGCTAAGCCATTTTCACAGCCCTCAAGATATTCTCTTTTGGACTCATAATGGATTTCACTTCTTCCCAGAGAGACAACACTTTACCTGAGTTCTGTAATTGGGTACTGGGGAATCAAATCTGGGCCATTAGGCTTTGCAAGCAAGTACCTTTAACCACTGAGCAATCTCCCCAGCCCTACAATTGGATATTTAAATAAAAAAATAGTTTTCTACTCATTGATGTTAAGGACCTATTAGTAAGGTGTGCATGCTGGAGAACTGAATTTGGGTAGTGTTGGGCTTTGTCATGCCCTCATCTTGGGCAGTAAGTAAGAACTGCTCTTGACTGGATATGAGGACCACTCAGTAGGAGGGAATTCATACCTGGTACTGGCCTGTGTGCCACTATTGCACAGGTGGTTTTATTGCTTAGCTGGTTTTATTTTGTAGCTTGTAGGATCCCCTGCTTGTTCACGCCGTTGGTGACCATCATCCCCTAGCGGCTCACACAGCACTTTCCAGTGCTCTGATGTCTAGCCAGCAGGGAGCTGGCTTCCTTCTCAGTTCCAGCATGATCTTTCCATGTCCTGTGACTACAGCTTGTGGTTGTCTTTAGCAATAAAGGTCTTACCATTTAGACCTTTGGCAATATCCTGAATTGTTTTGGGAGCTTCATGGGCCTCCTTCACCAACAGCTCATTGTGGCGAGTGACCCAGTTCTGGCACTGGGCTTTACCAGCAAGAGCCCGTGATTTTAGGGTTAAGTTTTCCCCACACCCTCCAGGATACTTCTGCCCAGTCTACTCTACCACCCTTGTTAAGAGTTACATCTTTTAATTAGCTAACCAGCTTTGTGTTTTTTACCCTTCTTCTCTTTCCACAGGCCCCTACCCCACTGGCCTGTCAAGTATCCCCTTATGGGAGGGTTTTAGCTCCCGTAACCTTATGCTCTGGTCTCTGCATTTCATCGCCATGGAAGGTTCTTGTGAGTCTTAGTCAATGTATGGATCGAGTTCCTTGTTGATTCCCCACTGGACATGAGGAGAAACCCCATGAGCCTGGAGCACCCAAACATCCGGGGGACACCGACATTAGCTGGGAACACCAGGCCTACAAAAACCCTGAGAGTGAATATTGTCTGTGTTTCCAGCTCCCCGCTTGTCTCTGAAGCATAGAGACCTCACATGTCCTCTGACGGCTGCTCCCAGCTGCCTGCACAGCATAGCCTAGCAGGGATTGGTTAAGGGAGAAGGTTATTGGCACATGTATAACCATACATGCGGAGAAGGACATTTAACGTGACATTGTCTAGTGGCTTCAGCTCCACGTCCTCATGACCGTCCCGTCTGTTCCTCCTCATTGCCCCAAGCTATCCTCAATATAGCAGTAGCACTTCCTGGCTTCCCTTCTCACATCTTTTTATAGAGGAAGAGAGAGTTGTTTCCTGAAGGTCTAATAAGATTGTTGAGGAAGCTTCACTCCCCTCCCCCCCAAAAAAAACCATCAAAAGTGTCCTTGTAGACGTTTGGCATAAGTTGGCTCATCCCTTCCCCATCTCTGGTGATGGGAATGGATTTCCTTTCGATCAGTCACACCCATCCGTGGAGCCAGGGGCGGGGCCACCTTCTCCTGAGGGGATACAGGAGAGGACAGCTGAATGCCCGGACAGCATCAATTTTATTAGGCAGGAGGGAACACACAGGGATAGATGACCAGTGTTCTCTGCACCCTTTGTGGTGTGTCCAGTATCCAGCACATAATAAACTGTCATTAAATATTCATGAAGTTAATTTGCTATTTTTTTAAATTTATTTTTATTTATTAGAGAGAGAGAGAGAGAGAATGAGAGAGAATGGGCACACCAGGGCCTGTAGCTGCTACAAACAAACTCCAGACCCATTCACCACCATGTGCATCTGGCTTACATGGGACCTGGAGAATTGAACCTGGGTCCTTAGGCTTCGCAGGCATGTACCTTAACTGCTAAGCCATCTCTCCAGCCCAATCTGCTCTTTTATCTAGTAGTTCAATTTCTTAAGCTCTAGAATTGCTTTTGTTTCTGAAAGGTAAACATACACACTGGTTATTGCTGTCTTACCTTTAAATGTGATTAGAACACTTACTTCAGTAGCCTGTTAACTCACATCAGATGGCATGATTAGAAGTATTTTATAATTAAAACAGTTTGGTAGGTGTAGCAGACAGCTTCAGGTTCACTGAGGTGAACTTCCAGACCAGGCACAGTTATGGAGGAAGGGATGTTTATTGAAGCTTATAGATCCAGGGAAAGTTCCATAATGGCAGAAGAAGCTGGCCTGCCTTCACAGGACCAAACACAGAGAGCAAAGCCAAAACTACATAGCACAGCACACCTCAGGAACTCCAGATTGAAATCCTAAACCTACCACCACACCTTCAGATCCACCCAGTGTCACTGCCTCCAGCTAGGTACTGCAGATGCAAACTGCAAACTAATAAAACACTGAATATATTGGGGGCCATCTATTCAAACTACCACAGTGGGTAGAGGTGCAGATACCTTTCTTAGCTTATTCTATCCCAAAGGCTTATTCACAGTCAAGCCAAGAAGCATATATGATCCATTATTTACAACTTGTAAGATAGTGGATGCATAAGTGAGAATGCCATATTATGGTGATGGCATGTGGTAGGAACTGTCAAATTTCACATTACTGGTTGATACTTGTTCAGTTTAAGGAAGCAAATGTACCATGATTACTATACATCCTGTAACTAGTGTGCTGACGCCAGTGTTTGGGAAGTGGATCCACAGCAGAAGAGGATTCTGCAAAGCTTTCCAACTGATGCATGGTGATATGGGTATGTGTGTGCCTTATCTCTGTATGTTGTGAACTGCTATTAGAATTAAATTCCTGTAGTTCTGGTGTTATTGTTGGTTTACTCAAAGCAAATTTAGCATCCAAGTAACAGATTGGCTGCTTCTTTACACTGGTGCTTGTCTTTGAGGAAACGCAGATCTTAAAGGTGCTGGCTTCTCCATTTTCCCCCATATCCAAACATGTTCCTTTACCATTGAAACCACCAACCTATGGAGTAAGGTCAGGCATTTTCTCTCATGATAGAATAAGGCTGATCATTGAGTAACAGCTGGTGGTTTAGGTGCATGCTTTGTGGTTCTCAAAAACCTTGATTTATGTATGCAATCATCTTTAGTCTTATGGCTTGTAATACTTTCAAATCTTAAGCCTTTTGACCTAAAACACAATATATTCTTGTGCTTGCTGGTGGATAGGAAAACTGAGGGTGAGGTTGAGCTTTTCCTTAGATCATTTATAGATTAACTGCTAAGGGTACCTACATAAACCTATCCTCCCCTGAAGCTAGTGTTTTCACAACTTCTTTTTATTTTATTCCTTTTTTATTTTAGAAAGAGACAGTGATACAGAGAGGGAGGGAGGGAGAGATAGAAAAATTGGAGGGCCAGGGCCTCAGCCAGTACAATCGAACACCAGATGCTTGCACCACCTAGTGGGCATGTGTGACCTTGCGCTTGCTTCTCCTGTGTGCATCTGGCTGATGTGGGATTTGGAGAGTAGAACATGGGTCCTTAGGTTTCGCGGGCAAGCTCCTTAACCGCTAAGCCATCTCTCCAGACCCCTTGCAGATAGTGTTAAGATGCTACCAATGCTATTAAATGTGCAGCACGGAGATGTCATCTACAGAACCCTTAATCCTGACTGCATGGTTCAGGTGTGGTTTGTTTCCCCAGAGGACATGCACTGAAAGCTTGATCCTCAACATGGCAGTGTGGGGAGGTGGTTGTACTTTTAAGCAGTAGAGCTGAGTGAAAGGTAGTTAGGTCTCTGGGGTTACTACTCGCAGAGGGGATCAAGGTATTTCTCACAGGACTCCTGTTGGTCTTGACTGGGGGCTCTCTTGGGAGTGAGTTGTTATATGTGAGCAAGACCAGGAATTCCTTTTGCACTGTCTGGCTCCTCGTTACCTGATCTTTCCCTTTTGCGGATGGCCATGCTTTAATGCTACATGCTATGATATAGTAGAGTGTATGTGTGTTGGGGGAGGAGGGCTTCCTTTATTCTGTTTGCAGTCTCAGGTGTTTTATATAGTGACAGAAAGTGAATTAGCACACTACCCCCACTTTGTCATGTTCATGCCCCTTTGTGCTGTTGTTCCTAGTTAGGAAGTTGACAGCTTAGAATGTAAAGTCAGATCCCCAGGGTGTGGGGACCCCATTATAATTCTTACACTGTGTGTTTCTTTGGTTTTCAGGAGACTTTTCCTGGTCCGTTATTCATGGGTGAGCAGTATGAGACATTGACATTGAAAACTTGATCTGAGGGACCTCCCTGCTTGAAAACATTCTTTTTTTTTTTTCAGAGAAAGAGAGAGAGAGGAGAGGCAGAGAGAGAGAGAGAATGGGCATGTCAGGGCCTTTTAGCCGCTGTGAGCAAACTCCAGACGCATGCGCCCCCTTGTGTACATGTGCAACATTGCACGCTTGCATCACTTTTGAGTCTGGCTATGCATGGGACCTGGAGATTTGAACAAGTGTTCTTAGGCTTTGCAGGTAGGCGCCTTAACTGCAAAGCCATCTCTCCAGCCCTTGAAAACATTCTTGAAACATCATTGCTGTAGATTTGTCAGAAGTGAATTTCTCTTGGGCAGGGTATGTTGCTGTGTGTGTGTGTGTGTGTGTGTGTGTGTGTTTTTTTTTTTACTTTGTGTGTTTTAAGAGTTTTCATTACTTTTTTTTTGTTTGTTTTTTTGGTTTTTGCAAGGTAGGGTCTCACTCTGATCCAGGCTGACCTGGAATTAACTTTGTGTGTTTTAAGAGTTTTCATTACTTTTAATCAAGTACTAGAGTCCCCTGGTGGTCCATCAGAGGTTGCTGGTTCCTTAGAAAGAAAGAGAAGAAGAAGAAGAAGAAAGAAGAAGAAGAAGAAGAAGAAGAAGAAGAAGAAGAAGAAGAAGAAGAAGAAGAAGGGGGGAGGGGGAGGGCGACCTCTATAATGGGGGTGGAACAATTCTTTTAATATTGAGTACCCAAATGACTTCCATACCAGACACATATCCAAACATGACTGTTACTATTATATGGTTTCAGGGCTAGCACTCAACAACTCAAGTAGAGGAAACAAACACAGTGGTGGTGGTGGATTAACCAAGTTAGGAAGAGAAGGGAGTAAGAAGTAGAGGGGATTTGCACTGATAATTCCTGAAGAACAGAACATGAGGCTGAATGAAGAGATAGAGCTTGGAAGATCTGATATATTGAGATGAGACAGAAAATGAGCTACTTAAAGAACCATTGCATTATATATCTCCTATCTGTCTGTCTACCTATTTATCTATTCTTCTATGTCTCCCCATTCACAGTACAGACCATGCACAGTGGCCTAGGCTGAGGTGTACATGGGCTCATTTGCTTTGCCTCCTCCTTCTTCACAGTCAGTATAAGAACACAGCCTGTGGTAAGCAGCAGGAGGCTTGCATTTTATATTTAACATTTGCTGATTATTTTATTTCACCGACATGTGACCTACTTGTTGTCATCAACATGTTTTTGTCAATAATATGATTTAGGAGAAAAGTCTGTATTCACCGTGCTTGACTTACAACAACTCTGAAAATTTTGGAAGATGAATTTCCTGCTGGTAAAAGGGAAATGTCATTGTCAGCGTGGCAGAGGAAGGACGATAGAGAGCTGGGTATCACTTCCTGCCGTAGCAGCTGGCAGTAGGCACAAGAGGGTGAGCTGAACTCTGGCAAGGGGGTAGCTGTACAGTAACACTCCTAAGCCTGCCCCCAGGAACACATCTCCTCCAGCTACCACACTTGTGTTTTACTTGAGGCAAATGAGGTAAAAATAAAATATATTTTATCAAGACCAGAGTCATTACAGCCAGCTGCAGTTGTTTGAGACATTACAGCCATTGAGATTGGGCCAACTGTTCTCCATAGGGACAACAGGAAGAATGCAGACTCTTTTGAAAGTAGAGGGCCTGGGCACTGAAGGAGTATCCTGCTCTTCAAAGTTGGTTTTCTTCTCCCCTGAACTGAAACATTTGGTAGCTTGCTTGGTATTATGGGAGCATAACAAATGCAGGGAAGAGAGGGTCATTGGGTTTCCAACATGGTTTTTCTTTGGAAGTGGCCACTGGGCCATGCGAGGCAGGCTTGTTGGAGTCTCTGTGTGGAGGCCCAGTTGAGCCGTGAGGATGAACCGTGGGTTGTAGTGGAGACCATAGGACTTTTTGAGATGCCAGGATTGTGCCATTGGCTGTCGAGGAGAGTTGCGGCTCATGGTAGAGTTTTCCCCAGGCTGTGAGCCCAGCTAGAGGGGCAAAATTGGGACCCCAGGGCTTCCCAGTAGTTACAGATGTTGCACTTGGAGCTACAGACTTTGGTGGTGGCCTGTGGGTTTTATATCTTGCATTGGTTCAGTCTTTCCTTGCAATGCCATCTTTTTCAGTGTGAATGTTTACTCTGTACCACTCTGTGGTTTTGGTTTTACATTTAAGAGACCTTAGACTATGGAGGTGTTGGAATTGTGTTGGAACTGATAAAAAACAAAACAAAACACGGTGGGGACATTCAAAGTTGAACTGACTGCATTGTAATTTTAAAAAAATATTTATTTATTTATGAGAGAGAGATGAAGAGGGAGATAGAGAGAGAGAGATATGAAGGGGGAGAGAATGGGCATGCTAGGGCTTCTATCTACTGCAAATGAACTCCAGATGCATGTGCTACCATGTGCATCTGGCTTATCTGGGTCCTGGGAAATCGAACCTAGGTCCTTTGGCTTTGTAGGCAAGTGCCCTAACTGCTAAGCCATCCCTCCAGCCCTGCATTGCATTTTACATCACGAATGATTGTGAGTTTATGGGTGCCATGGGCAGAATATAGGGTTTGAATCAGATGACCTTCCATAAACTCACACATTTTGAATATTTGGTTCCCATCTGATGGTAATTTGGGAGGTGGACCATTGCTAGAGGAGATGTGTTTTTAGGGGCAGGCTTTGGGGTGTTATAGAAAGCTCCCATTTCCAGAAATTGGCTCAGTCTCCTGATGCTGTTTTTCACCTGCTGTGGCACAGGTGGTATCCAACCTCTGCTGATGCCACAGTTTCCCCGAACTGCATGAAGACTTGAGATTTGAGACTGTAAGCCAAAATAAAAAAGAAATAGCTTTCCTCCCATCAGCTGCTCTTGGTCGGGTGCTTTGTCCCATCAACGAGAAGGTAACTACAACGTTCCATGGTTCTAGCGTTTCTCATCAGATGTAGCATTGTTCTGGCCTCTCCAACCCTCTGAGATCTCCATTGCAACTTAAGAGTCACCTTCAGAGTTTCATGCAATGGCCTTGCCAGGCCTCCTGATAAGGACTTTGGCTCTGTCATGGACTGCTTGGCTTCAGAGGCTGTCTAGAATCCCAGAGTAAGAATACACCATCCCCTCCACCTTGCATAATTTATGCCTACAAAACCACATGGACAGTGTTGCTCAGCTCTGCTGCCAGCATGAGACATAGGCACGTTGGTCTCTGTGTGCCTTCCAGGCTGACCTGGGGGAGACATTTCCTGTCGAGGTTGTTTTCCCACATGGAACCACTTCAGGGGCACCATTTCTTTGGATTCTGCCCTTCCAAAGACACTTGGATTTTCACAAGATGGCACCTGTGATGGGTGATGGCTTCCTCCCAGGCCACCTTTGCCCCAGTGAAGAGCACTAGGTTTCTCTTTAGTGGTGCTAACCCCTTCAAGAATGACAGGTGCACTCAAATCTGCTCGGTCTGAATGTTAGCCATGTCCCTGTGTCCCTTTCCTTGTCACACTCCACACTTTTAGTATCTTTTAGATTCTTTTGTTCTCATTCCCTATAGCCCTGGGTCAGAGCAGTAAGCTGACACAGTTCATTATATTAGGATTTTGCCTCTCTCAAGTTCTCAAGACACAAAACAAAACTGATTTTATTGACTTACTATTTTATTTTATTTTTTTGCCAGAATGTCACACAAATGGTCTCTAGCCCAGCTCCTGATCAAGTTGTTGTTCCCTTCTGAAACTTCACGAGCTAGGTCACCACTGACCAGGTTTCTCTTGGTCTTCTGATCTTTCCAATTCCCATCGGAACAGACCACTTAGCTATACTTGCAGAATTCTAGGGCTTTTCAGCTTTAAGTTCCAAATTCTTCCATGTTATTCCAACAAACCAGTCCAAATGTCCTAAGATCCACATGGTCAGGTTTCTACAGCAGTGACCCCACTTCTTGGTACTTTCTTTCTTATTTTTCTTGTTTCTCTGGCCAAATACCTGACAAAAGCAACTTACGGAAGGAAGGGTTTGTTTTGGCTCACAGTTTGAGGGTACAGTAACATCATGGTGGTGAAGGTATAATGGCATGAGAATGAGGTGACTGGTCAATTTCATATGTGTTTAGGAGGTAGAGAGAGAGAAATGAATGCTTGTGCTCAACTAGCTTTCTCCTTTTTCTTTAGTCAAGGATGCTAGGCCATGGTATGATGCCACCCACAGTTAACCCGCCTCAGTTTACCTAATCTAGAAATGCCCTTATAGACCTGCCCCAAGGCTACTCTCCTAGGTGATTCTAGATGCTGTCAGATTGACAATTGAGATTAGCTGTCCCAGCATCTTAGTTAGGGCATGGTGTCAACTGTTTTCTGGCTGGAGATTCTCCATCCATCTTATAAGATTTGGTAAGCAAGAGCTATTTACGTGGGAATTGGTCCTTGGAGATACTGCAGTTAACTTTGGTCTCTCTCTTGTAAAATTGAATCGTTAGTGTCCAGGGCAAAGAGAGGTTACAAGCATATCATTTGGAAAGGTGAAGGAAAAAGAAATAAAATGGCACATATGCCAACTCAAACCTCATTCCCTAAAAAAGCATTCATTGAACTTGAAATGTGACACACAACAATCTACTTGGAGGTAATTAGTGGTGACCAGTGGTGCTTTGTAGACTGCATTTATTTTTCACTTTCTTTTGATTCCATGTGATGATGGTGTGGGACAGGCCATCCTTCAGTTCTTCTCAGCTTGCCAGTATAGTGCAATTCTTCATCTCTTCCTAGCTCTGTGTGTGTGGAAGAGGGGGGTGGCAGGCTTCACAAAAAGGATAGATACCTTGCTGGTGGCATTCCATTCAAGGGAAACAAATTCTGAGCCATTTATTGGATCAGCTGACTTGCCAAGATAATTAAATTAAGACATGCGCTGCTTACCCTGAGTCATTAAGCTCCTTTGCACAGCAGCACTATAATGCTCCTGCACTGACAGGAGGTGTTCATGCCTTCTCATCTTCCAGTTGTAGCAGTTACCATGGATTTTGGTAAGCTGCCTATAGTTATTAAGATAATAACTCTCATAGGCTTTGCATTTGGAGTTGTGTGTACTCAGCATGGGCGTGCCTGTTTTCCAAGGTTCTATATTTTGCATTTATGCATTTATTGTAAATACTTACTAAACACAGAACAGCACTCAATGCTGCATGCTGGGATTCACATTTCAAAAGAAAGGGTAATAAGTTTTTTTTCTTTTTTTGCTCTTGGGTCTTGGCTTGGAAAGGCCTGGAAACATGTTAAGCTCTCGGGAGCTTTAATTTTTGACTCTAAGTGATTTCATCATAACCAATAGCATTAAGATGATCGTCTTACAGAGTGGCTTACAGAGAGCCTGGCACAGCCCTGAAGCACCCCATTAGCGAATGTGTGTGCTTTCTGCTAAGTGGAGGTCAAGGGTTGGATGGCAGATCTAGTTCACTATAGACTAGTAAAGGGGTGTAAGGGGAGCAGCTGTGGGATGCAGGGGCCCCAGTGACATTTCCTTAGAGTTTTGCATTTGTGCATACTTGCAATCCAGGAAAGTTTCTGTGAAATAAGAGCAGCTATTTATTTTTGTTTCTTTTTCTAAAAAAATTATTTATTTATTTGACAGAGAGAGAGAGAGAGAGAGAAAGAGAGAGAGAGAGAGAGAGAGAGAGAGAGAGAGAAGAGAGAATGGGCACGCCAGGGCCTCCAGCCACTGCAAACCAACTCCAGACGTGTGCACCCCCTTGTGCATCTGGCTAACATGGGTCCTGGGGAATCGAACCTGGTTCCTTTGGCTTTGTAGGCAAACACCTTAACCGCTAAGCCATCCCTCCAGCCCTCCTTTTGTTTCTTTTTATAAAAATTTATTTATTAGCATACAAAGAATTAAGTCTCACTATGGTGTTTCCAAACAAATTTTGTTTCTTTCCCCCCTCCCTCTTTTTTCCCGTTCCCCTTTCCTTCCAACTTAGCTCCCTTTCTGCTTGCATACGATGTTCCTTTTGTTCTTGGCCCCATCTCATCTTGTCTTGTTTCCTTCTGCTGGTCTCCTGCCGTGCGTATAGCCCATCCTCCTCCTCACACCCCTTATTTACTTATGTGTAGACACTAAAAGTTAGGATCCTATACAAGAGAACATGCCATTTTTGTGTTTCTGGGCTTAGTAAAATTCTTACAATTCTTTCAAATTCTACCATTTTTTCTGCAGTTTTTAATGACTTCATTTCTCTTGATAACTGAGTAAAACTCTATTGTTGATTTCATTTCCTAACTAGTGTGAACAGAGCAGCAATGACAATGAAGTTTCTTTGTGATAGGACATAGAATCTTTTGGGTATATGCCCAGGAGTGCTATAGCTGGGTCATATGGTGGTTTAGTTTTTATTTTTTGGTGGTAGGGTCTCATTCCAGTTCAGGCTGACCTGGTATACACTCTGTAGTTCCAGAGTGGCCTTCAACTCACAGCAACCCTCCTAACCTCAATCTCATGAGTGCTGGGATTAAACGTGTGTGCCACCACACCTGGCCTCTCAATTTTTAGCTGAGAGGCCTCCACACTCATTTCTAAAATGACTGTACCAGCAATACATACTCCCACCAACGGTGAATAGGAGTTCTCCTTTCCCACAACTTTGTCAGCATTTGTTGTCATTAGATTCTTGATGCAATCATCTTGACTGAGGTGAGATGAAATCACAGAGTGGTTTTAATTTCTCTGATGACTAAGGAGGACGTCTGTTGGCCATTGTGTTTCTTCTTTTGAGAACGGTTCATTTCAGTAGCTCATTTATTGACTCACAGGGTTTTTTGTGCATCTAGGTTTTTGTAGTTCTTGATATATTCTTGATGACCTCTGTCAGCTGGCAAAGAGCTTTCCTATTCTCCGGACTTCATGTTTGCCTGTTCACAGTCTCTTTTGTTGTTGAAGAAACTTTAAAATTCCATATAGTCCCGTTTGTTGATTCTTGGGACTATTTCCTATTCTTCAGAAAGTGCTTTACCTGTACCTCGAGCTTCCTGTGTGCTGCTTATGTTTTCCTCTAGTAATTTTAGCATTTCTGACTTTACATAAAAGGTCTTGGATTCGTTGTGAATTGCTCTTTTTGCAGGATGAGATGTGGATCTAATGTCATCCTTCTGCAGGTGGATATCTAGTTTTGCCAGTACCATCTGTTGAATAGGCTGTCTTTTCCCCCCAGTGTGGATTTTTGATACCCTTTTGAAAATTAGGTGACCATAGCTGTGTAGTTTTATTTCTGGGTCCCCTGTTCTGTTCTGTTCTGTTCTGTTCTGTTCTGTTCTAGTCTATTAATTTCTGTATGTGTTTTTAAAATTATTTATTTATTAGAGACAGAGAGGGAGAGAGAGAGAGAGAGAGAGAGAGAGAGAGAGAGAGAGAGAATGGGCACACCAGGGCCTCTAGCCACTGCAAACAAACTCCAGACACGTGCACCCCCTTGTGCATCTAGCTTACATGGGAACTGGAGAATCAAACCGGGGTCCTTAGGCTTCGCAGGCAAATGCCTTAACCGCTACGCCATCTCTCCAGCCCCTCTGTGTTTGTTTTTGTTCTAATATGGTGCTGTCGTTGTCACCGTGGCTCTGTAGCATGATTTTAGATTAGGAATTGAGACACGTCCAGCAATGTTCTTTGTGCTTTGGCTATGCGTGGTCTTTCGTGCTTTCATTTGAATTGTTGGATTGTTTTTTTTTTTCTTGTTCTGAGAAGAATGTAATTGAAATTTGATGAGAATCTCACTGACATTGTAGATGCCTTTCAGCAATATAGTCATTTTCACAATATTGATTTTGCTAATGCAGGAGCACGGGAGGCCTCTGCAATGTCTCGTATCATATTTCTTTTTTTTTTTTTCATTGCTTTAAAAGTTTTCTTCGTAGAACCTTTTCACATCCTTGAAGAGGCTTATTCATTGGTACTTTATTATTTTTATTGGAGCTATTGTGAATGAGATCTCTTTTCCCCAGTTTCTTTCTTAGCAAGTTAATTACTGATTTCTGTCTGTTTATTTTGTGTCCTGTGACTTTGCTCAAAGTATTAAATCTAAGAGTTTTCTGGTAGAGTCTATAGAGTCACTTAAGTATAGAATCATGTCATTTGCAAATAGAAATAGTTTCATTTCTTCCTTTCTGATTTTTAAGAGAAATTATATAGTATCTTTTATTTCCAAATTTCTTTTCTTTTTTATTTTTTAAATATATTTTTATTTATTTTAATTTTACATTCATGTTGGTGCCTTCGGTAGCCTCTTCCCTATCCTCTCCCCTGTGAAGGGACCCTCCTCATTGGGGAATGTGGGTCTTGCATTGTGGGGGTAGCCAACAGTTATGGGGGTGAGGCAATGTCTCTGTGCATAATGACCCAACTTGTGGCTCTATCACTCTTTCTGCCTCCTCTTCCACAAATTTCCCTGAGCCATGTTGGGTTCATTTTAGTTCTACTTCAGTGATGAGGTCTTGGGAGCCTCAGTGTCTTTGTATGTTTAGTAGAGGGTGCTACATGAGCGACTGGGGGAAAATGACTGACATCTGTCCAAACAACTTGTAATCTAAGCTACTCAGCAATAAACAAACTGACATGATGCTCAAACAAGTGCATTAGTGGCACACAGCCATGGTGGGTAACCAACTGCTCTTGATTTGGCTAACAGATCCCCTCAGTGGAATGGGACTCATAGCTGAAACAGGGAAACGAGTCAAAACTGTGTCCAAAAAAATGAGCCCATTCTCCAAAAAAGTCCAGTTCCCACTAATTGTGGGCTAGGAGAGGGCCTACGCATATAAAATTCTCTCTAAAATAACAATGGCCATCCCCTCTATCTGGTGCTGACTTCTTTCTCCGTTGGAGAATTTGTTTCTCTTTTTCAGATGGATGCCAAACCTGAGGGGGCATCAGCCTGTTGCACCTCACCAGGGCCCCAGCTGAAACCATAGAGTAACTGGGGAAATGGGCAAGAGTGCAGCTTTCTTGGTGAACCTGACACCAGCACAAGGCTGAAGGAAGATACACACAGAGAACACTCAACTCCTTTCTGATTTTTTAATATATATTTTAAAAATTTATTTATTTATTTATTTGCAAGGAGAGAGAGCGAGAGCGAGAGAGAGAGAGAGAGAGAGAAGAGAGGCAGATAGAGAAGAGAGGCAGATAGAGAGAGAATGGGCATGCCAGGGCCACTAGCCACTGCAAACAAACTCCAGACACATGTGCCTCTGTGCGTCTGGCTTACGTGGATCCTGGAGAATCGAACCAGGATCCTTTGGCTTTGCAGGCACACACCTTAACCACTAAGCCATTTTTCCAGCCCCTTCCTTCCTGATTTTTATCCCTCTTTTTGAGGTAAGGTCTCGCTCTAGCCCAGGCTGACCTGGAATTCACTATGCAGTCTCAGGCTGGCCCTGAACTCACAGAGAGTTAACTGTTACCTCTGCCTCCCAAGTGCTGGGATTAAAGGCGTGTGCCACCACACCTGGCAACATTTTATATCCTTCTTTTGTCTTATTGATCTAGCTAAGACTTTGATAATGTCATTGAATCAGCGTGGAGACAGTGGGTACCCTTGTCTTGTTCCAAATTTTAGAAGATAGGTTTTCAGCCTTTCCCTGTTCAGAACAATGTTGGCTATAGGTTTTTTATTTTGAGCTGTTCCTGATCTCTCCAGGCCTTTCATCATGAAGACATGTTGACTTTTGTCAATCACCTTCTGTACATCTGCAGAGACGATCATGTGCACTGTGCCCTTCGGTTATTTATAGGGTGAATCATGTCTTTTTTTTTTTTTTTTTTTGCTTATGTTGAACCAAACTTGTATCCCTGAGATGAAACCTACTTGGCCATGATCTATAATTTTCTTAATGTGCTCTTGAATTCTGTTTGTATGCATTTTGTTGGGTATTTTGACACCTATGTCCATGAGGGAAATTGGTCTGTAATTTTTGTGTGTATGTGTCTTTACCCCATTTTGGCATCAGGATAATGATACTGGCTTCGTAGAATGAGTTTGGCAATGTTCCTTTCATTTGTATTTTGTGGAACACCGTGAAAAGTGTTGGTATTATATCTTCCATAAATATTTGATTGAATTCAACAGTGTATCCATCTGGTCCTGGGTTTTTCTTTGTGGGGAGACTTTTAATTACTACTTCAATCTCTTTACTCACTATGGGTCTGTTTAAAATCATTTCGATCTTCTGGCTTTAATTTTGGTAGGTCATATGCATTTAGAAATTTATCCATTTAGATTTTCAATTTTTTGGAATATGAACTTTCATAGTTTTCTGTAATGATCTTCTAGATTTCATTGGGATCTGTTGCAATAATTCTTTTTTCATTTCTAATTTTATTTGGGTGTTCTCTCTCTTTTTTATTACTTTGGCTAGTAGTTTGTCAATATTGTTAACTTTTTTTTTTTTTTAAGGAATGAACTCTTTGATTTTTGTATATTGGTTTCTTAGTCGCCATTTCATTAATTTCTGCCCTAATTTATTTCTTGGCATCTACTGAGTTTGGGATTGGCCTCAATATTTCTAACAGCTAAGTTGAGTTGCCCTGTTAGAGTTCATTTAAGATCTAGGAGTGTGTGTACTTACAGCTATAAACTTTCCTCTTAGGATTGCTTTTATTGCATCTTGGAGGGTCTGGTAGGTCATTTATCACTTTAATTCACTTCTACAAAATTTTTACTAACCCTGTGGATTTCCTAAATGATCTACTGTTCATTCACAAGTGCATTGTTCAGTTTGTAAGTATTTGTGTAGTTGCTGAAGTGTATTTTACTCTTGATTTCTCATTAGAATACAGGAAATTATCTGAAAGAATTTTTTTTTTTTTTTGAGGGCTTGTTTTTGTATTTGTTAAGGCTTGCTTTGTGTACTATGATGTGAAGAAGCTCCTATGTACCACCGAGAAGAACGTATATGTCCTATCGCTTGCTTAGGATGTTCCATAGCTGTCTGTAAAATCCAGCTGGTCTTGATATAATTTAGCTGTGAAGTATCTTTGAGTTTTCAATAGGAAGACCTATATGAATATGTGAGCAGAGTATTAAAGTCTCCAGCTATTATCGTGTCTGGACTTAGTGTCTTAGTATTTGTTTTATGAAGTTGAGCACCCCATACTTGGTGCATAAATGTTTACAGTCCTTATATCTTCTTGATGAACTGTCCTCTCTACTAACATGTTTTGTCCCTCTTTGTCTCTTTTGATTAGCATTGGTTTGAGAACACTTTATCAGATCTAAAGATAGTCTTATCTGCTTATTTTGTCTTCATTTGCTTGATAGGATGCTTCACATTCTTCAACACTCTGTTTCGGGGTGTCTTTGCTAGCTATGAGTTTTCCCTTGTGGGCGAGGTCCCAGGGCCTTTCTTCCACCTACTTGTATGCGAAGGCTTTACTGGGTGCACCCACAGCACTGGATCTCAGGATGTCTTTGAGGACCAGGGTATGCAAGCCTGGCTGCCTGTGCCCACTTCATTGGCTCTCAAGAGCTCTGTGAGGATCAAGGCTTGCCAGACAGGCTGGCTGCTCTGTAGAGTTGGGGTTGTGGAAGTCTATAGGAACCAGGGCTTGCAGGTCAGACTGCCTGCTTCTGCGGGTCCTGGAGGTCTCGGGGGGGGGCAGCTTTTTATTGGACCATAAAGCAAGATATTGTTCCCAAATATCCTTTGTTCTGGTATTTTATTTTCACTTCTGATGTTTTGAACTGTGATTATAAAATGTCAGGAATTGTGGGACCTTTTTTTTTTTTTTGAGAGAGAGACAGAGAATGGATGTGCCAGCAGCCTCTCAGCTGCTGTGAACAAATTCCAGATGCGTGTGACCCCTTGTGGGCAAGCCCGGCATTGCACCCTTGCATCACTTTACGTCCTAGCTGAACGTGGGACCTGGAGAATCAAACAGGCATTCTTTGGCTTGGCAGGCAGGCGCTTTAACCGCTAAGCCATCTCTCCAGCCCTGTGGGACCTTTGGTGGTCACATCAGAGGCTAGAAGATGGCCTGAAAGGAATGCTACTGAGACATCTAGATCAACATGTTTCAAACATCAGTGATTTGAGGGCTGTGTTTGTGGTTTCTGCCATCGGCAAGCACTGCCTGTACCACTGTTTACTTGTGTGTGTTTCCTCTGCATTATGTCCTTCAGTTGGCCTGGCCTCCCCTAAACATAATGCGAGGATATGACAATAGGACGGCACAGAGGCTCTGGAACCTGACTCCTCTTCCTGGTATTGTGACCTTGAGCTGGTTACTTCATTTCTGTGTCTGTTTCCCCAGTGTGAAATGAAGATAATCGTAGTATCTTTCTCATAAGGATGTATGAGGAGTGAATGAAAAAAAAAAATCCATAATACCACCTAGTCCATAGTGAATGTTCACAAAAATGAGATTTTTTAAATTGTTAAGCAGGTGTTCTTTAATAATCATGAAATACTTAATAATGAAAATATAAAGTCACTTTCATTCCGCCTAAAATGAGGTGCCATGGTGTTAGCAGGAGATGCGTCTTTTCTGTGAGGGGAGCCGACCTTGTCATTGAGTCTCATGATTTACTGGGTGCCTGATGATTTCCTGCATTACCCTGGTTTAAGGCCACCCTCCGTCTCCACCAGCTGTGACACCATCGTTGGGCTCCATAGCTTCCTTCTGTAGGTTCTGTTTTGCCCACTGACAACCCAGGGACCAACTCTATTCTCTCTTCTCCATTACATCCCTTTATATAATAAAGAAGGCTGTGATGTCTCCCGCAGCCTTCTCTGTGTCCCTAGAGTGTTAGCTTTTCGCTCCACACTGGCCCCGGCCTGCCTCCTCGTGTCTCATAGAAGGAAACCCTGGGAGAAGAGGTCGTCCAGGGATGGGTGGGCTATTTTGTGCTGCTAATTATTGTGCATAGACTCTGTGAACACCTGGGTTCTACATGCATCCCATGTGTTTTCATTACAGATTTGTCAGTATTCCCATTAAGAGCCAGAAACATTTAAGAAGTCTTAAATACCCTTACATTGGCTGCCTCTGTGAAAGGGATCTGGAAAAGAAGTGAACTTTTCACTGTGTTCTCTTTCATATCTCTCATTTCCCTCCATACGCCATTCTCCCCGATAGAGCAGTTTGTGACCCACACATGTAAAGGTCATGTTGGAACCAAACAAGTGGGCGCTCTGTGAATAGTAAGAGGAGAGTGATAGACGGGTAAGGTGTTCTGCAAGGAGAAGTAAAAATAAACACAACGAGCCGGGCGTGGTGGCGCACGCCTTTAATCCTAGCATTGGGGAGGCAGAGGTAGGAGGATCGCCATGAGTTCGAGGCCACCCTGAGACTACATAGTGAATTCCAGGTCAGCCTGGGCTAGAGTGAGACCGTACCTTGAAAAACCGAAAAATGAAAAAACCCAAATAAATACATAAATAAATAAATAAATAAAATAAACACAGCGAGCAACAAACGACACAGCTTGAAGTATGTCCTGCGCCCCTCCCCATGTGCCCTGTTTGGTCTGGCCACTTCCTGCTTCTGCCTGAAGATCCAGCTCAGACGCCACCTCCCCTGTGGGCAGCCTTCCCTAACCCTGGGGCCTCCCTCCCCTTTGCTGAGTACCCTGTGCAAACTTCTAGGCTTCTGACTGCACTTGCATTGCCTCCCAAAATTGTCGGCTTCCCTCTCAGTTTTTTTTTTTTTTTTTTAACTCCATACTCCCAACTTCTGGGGATTAGGTGTCTTATTTTTGTTTACTATTATTATGACAGAACACCCCAGATTAAGTACTTTATAAAAGAAAAAAACAGGTTTGACTTAGATTTCTGGAAGCCAGAAATTACAAGATCTAGCAGCCACATCTGATGAGAAGCTTCTGCTACCACATGGAAGAGGTCAGAAGGGATGTGGTTCTGTGCACATGAGTAATGACCTCACTTTGTAACTGTCCACTCTCTCAATAATTGATCTGGTCTGCGTGAGTGGCATGTGTTCCTTTTAACCACCTAGTCACCTCTTAAAAGCCCCACCATTGAACACCACCGCAATGCCAATCACATTTCAGCATTTCAACAGGAGGAAACCATCTGTATGGAGGCCACAGCCAAGAGGCTATCTCGCTGATCACTCTATTACCAGTGCCCATGAGATGCTTGGCATGGGAAACCCATGACATGTTCATTGACTGGATGTGTCCCGCAGAGCCTGAGGTGTGAGGAAGTTAAGAACTTTTTACCGGGCATCTGGTGCTTAGCCATTCTGATGTCTCAGAGGTATTTTCCAGGCTGAGAGGAGAGGGCCAATCCTCTAGGCAAAGCAAATGGCAAGGGCAGAGGCTCAGGGGCATGCTGGGGATGAGCCTTTGAATAACCCACTCGAGGAAATATTTAAATCCAAAATAGCCTGAGGTTTTATAGCCAAATATACCTAATGTTTACCAAAACTAATTAAAGTTTCTGGTGTTTTGAACTTTTATCTTACTTTGGAATTTGGAGTGCATTCTTTTTTTTTAATAGATTTTATTTTTTATTTATTTATTAGAGACAGAGAGAGGGAGGAAGAAAGACATAGAGAAAGAGAGAGAATGGACACCCTAGGGCCTCTAGCTACTGCAAACGAGCTCCAGATGCATGTGCCACCATGTGCATATGGCTTATGTGGGACCTAGAGAATCGAACCTGGGTCCTTAGGCTTCACAGGCATGCACCTTAACTGCTAAGCCATCTCTCCAGCCCTTGGAGTGCATTCTTTAGTTTGCTTGGGAGTGTATTAATCATCTGATGGGGTTGGATGAATGTTTACTGGGATTGGGAATTTTCTCCTTCCTGTTCTCAGCCCCCCCCCCCTCATTGTTCCATTGTTCCTTATTTCCTTATTGTTACACAAATCCGTGAGGTAAGATGTCCAGGCACTAGTGAGGAGCTGATCCTCTTGCAGTGAACCTCATGTACAAGGTTGTAACAGGCAGACAGTGATCGGAGTCAGGAGAGCTCAGCGGGGTCTGCAGGAGTGCTCAGAAAAGGGAACTTAGTAGACCCCTAGGGAAGCTCAGCGAAGGTGGAAATCACATCGTCTTTTAGCTCATAAAACTTAGTTGTGCAGAGATAGGGGGCGATTGCTCTAAAGTGGGTGGGTGAGGGTGGTAGGCTTTCTGGAGTTTTGGGCTAGACTGACTACCAAGATCTGCCTGTATCCACTCCCTAGCATTAAGATTACCGGCATATACCATTATGCCCAGGTTTTATTTTTTCCTATGTGGGTTCTGGGGATCAAACTCAGGGCTTCATGCTTGCAAGACAAGCACTTTACTGGAGGAGCTATCTCCCCAGCTCCCAGAAAAAACCATCTGAGAAGCTTCTTAATAGTAAGCTGGGCAAGATGTGTTTGTGTTGGGAAGAAAGAGCCAGCAGGGATAGGATGGGCCCTGGTACTGTCACATGGAGCTTTCAGGTGGTCTTCCAGAATTCTTTCTGTACCCACCCTACTGTGGAAAATGGCACAGGGCAGTGTCGTTTGGAAATAACCAAGGAACAGTGACAGTCACTTCCTGAGTGCCGAAAGTGAAGGCACGAGCCAACTAGTTTGATTGGTTGTGAGATGCGTCTTGGAGCTTCCAAGTGTGGGCCGTATTCTTGGGTCCTCACGAGTATCTCTATTGGCCTTGCTCTGCCTGGCAATTGTTGGAGGCTTTGATAACGAGTAATTTAAAAACTTTCTGAAATACCGAAACCTCAGTGCCCCACGATGCACAAGGCACTGCTTTGCTGGTTCCCTGGAGGTGTTTGGTTTTCCAAAACATCAGAGGAAAAAAAAAAAAAAAAAAGCCAAAGGGTTCTTAAAGCTCCAGCTGGCTAAGTGAGGAGACAGGTTCAGCAGACTTTCCATCTGAATCGAGCATGATTATAATCATTTCTATCATTGAGTTGTGAGGCTTAGTTTCCACCATGTGCACATTTGCAAATGTTTATGACTCAGAGAAGAATGTAGAGCTAGGAGCCAGAGAGACATTGTTTAGCCTTTGGTAAAGGCTAAGGAGTTTGCATGCACAGCAAGGAGGTCATGCCTTGTTTTTTTAAAAATTATTTTATTTTATTTTATTTATTTTTGGAGAGAGAAACAGAGAGAGACAGACAGAGAGGGAGAGGGAGACAGATAGAGATGGGCGCGCCAGCAGTCTCTCAGCTGCTGTGAACGAAATCCAGATGTGTGCGCCCCCTTGTGGTCAAGTGAGGCATTGCACCCTTGTGTCACTTTGCATCTGGCTAACCGTGGGACCTGGAGATTGGAACCCGGTTCTTAGGCTTGGCAGGCAGGCGCCTTAATCTCTAAGCCATCTCTCCAGCCCATGCCTTGCTTTTGAATGGTGAGCAAATAGCACCGAGAGTCAGTTTGTTGTCTGCTTATAGGGTTGTGTTTGGCTTTTCAGGACCTGGCAGGCACATTCCAATATTTTGCTTTCTTCTTCATCTCTGTCCCTGCCGTGGACTGAACATGTCCCCCTCCCAACCCCAGTTCATGTGTCAAAAAGTCTGCAATGTGACCGTCTTATAGAAGAGGCCTTTGGGAAGTAACTAGGTTTCTATGAGGCCGTGACAGTGACGCCACATTATGGGGCTGGTATCTTCATAAGAAGGAGAGGGCGGAGCTCACATTTTCTGCCCTGTGAAAACCCTGCAAGAAGGCAGGTGCCTGCAAGCCAGAAAGAGAACATGCAGCAGAGTCCAGCCCCTAAAGCTGAGAAAATGAATTATTCCTTTGAACCCTGGACCCAGTCTTGGTCTTTTGTTATGGCAGCCAAAGGTGACTGATACTGTCTGCCATGCACACAGCTTATGTGTTCCTAAGTACAATGATGGTCCATGGTCATGTGCTTACCCCATAGGAACACTTTATCATTCCTTGACTAGCCCGTGCTGGACAATGAATTTTTGCAGGATAACTGTCTGATAGAAACAGCCGAGGTGAAAAATTACAGCAATGAGGAGGACATATTTTGCTTAAGAATCGATTTCAATTAAAATCTTTCAGCCTCAGACACTGTAGGCTATAGGTATGAAACTTGGAAGTATTTGTATATTTGGATAGTTTAATGTTTTACCATTTTAAAAAAACCTCATACCACTAGTACATAAAGTTTTGCATAATTGTGGAGTACAATACAGGTTTATATTATGTTATGTTCAAAGTAGGATAAACATATCCAAAATTTCTGGGTGTATGTGTGTGTACACACATGCAGGCACATGTGTGTCATGGTCCATGTGTGGAGGTCAGAGGACATCATCAGATGTTTGTGTGTGTGTGTGTGTGTGTGTGTGTGTGTGTACGTCCAGGCACATGTATGTCATGGTCCACATGTAAAGGTCAGGGGACAACATCGGATGTTCGTCTCTGTGTTCCATCTTGTTTGAGTCAGGATTTCTTATTCTTCACTAATGCATTTTCTGGGCTTGCTGCTCTAAAAATGTCTGAAAGAGTCTCTTTTTTTCTGCTTCCCATCTTGCAGTGGGCACATGGGATTTCAGATTCCCACTACGGTGTCTGGCTTTATGTGGTTCTGGGGATACATCCTCACCCTTACACAGAAAGTGATTTATCCACTGAGATACTTCACCCCATTTATCATTTCTTTTTCATAATCTTTTTATTTTTTATTAGATATATACAGAGAGAGAGAGAGAGAGAGAGAGAGAGCACTTTGCTAGAGAGACAGCAAGAGAGAGAGAGAATTGGTGCACCAGGGCTTCCACCCACTGCAGCCGAACTCCAGACATGTGCACCATCTTGTGTGCATGTGTGACCTAGTGCCTTTGTGTCATGTTGTGCATCTGGCTTATGTGGGACCTGGAGAGTTGAACCTGGGTTCTTAGGCTTCACAGGCAAGTGCCTTAACCATTAGGCAATCTCTCTAGCTCCCCCATTTATCAATTCCTTATGGAAGGATTCAAAATCCTTCTAGCTGAAAACAATTCAGTATAGTATTATTTATGTGTCTTAATTTTAAACACAGAGCTTCTTGGAATGAACAGTGAAATTACTGAGTTGGTTAATTTATAATTAATACCGAATTAGGAGGCTGTAGTCCTATGACAACAAAAGAGTATCTAAGATTGAAGCAGTTTAAGCAGGAGAAGCATGCAAGTATTTCAGAGAGCCTAAAAATCCATCTGTCATCTTTAGTGTTCCTAAAATCATCTGCAGATGGCTGAATGTCAGTGTCATGAACACCAAGTGGTGTCTAGAAAAATAAGGGAAGATGGACAAGCTCCAGTTCCTATGTAGAGGTGTCGCCAGCAATAGTTTCCTACCTCCTGGACCTTAAATAGAATGGATTCCTCTCCAACACAGCTGCCCGGCCATGGGGCAGCAGTCTGCCCGGAGAACATGTCACAGTAAGACTTTCATTGTCCTGTGCTTGTAGAGTGACATGATTGCATAGGTTTCATTGTGTGCAATAATGAGCTGTGTGAGGGTACAGAAAGGTGTTTTGAAGAATTCTATAATCCTAAGAAAATTATGGTATGTATCTTGAATTTGTATCTTGTATCTTGACTTAACACTAAGTCAGACAGTTCAGAGAGTCACACTCATTCTTTCAGATTAAGTCATATTCACAAATAGCGTGTATGTATCAGGAATATTTAAGTAAGTTGGGGATATTTACTTTATAACTTTTTGAAAACTTGTGCCCTTAAAATTTGGTTCACACAGATGAAAGCTAGGATCTTGAGACATCAAATCTAAACCAATGAATAGTTCCTTGTAAAGCATCTGCCAGCCCCTGTGGACGCCACAGAGAAATGGGAAACCCCTGCTCTCCATGACAGCAGCCATGGGCACAGGTAGAAATTTAAATGAATTCAATGTAAACACAGTATCAATTTGGTATGCACAACAGCCATGTGATCAACCTTGGGACTGATCAGTGGATGAATGGATTGGAAATATGCCGTGCATGTATAAATGGAAGGTCATCCATTCATCTATAAGGAGAATGAGGCACTGTCATTTTCAGCAATGGATGTATCTGGAGGACATTCTGTTACATGAAATAAACTAGATGCAGGCAAACATATACTACATGTTCTTTCTTGCTTGTAGACATTCAAAAAAAAGTCAGGGGCTGGAGAGATGGCTTAGTGGTTAAGGCTCCTGCCTGCTAAGCCTAAGAATCCGGTTCCAATCTCCAGGTCCCACATTTAGCCAGATGCAAAGTGACGCAAGGGCTCAATGCCGCACTTGGCCACAAGGGGGCGCACGCATCTGGATTTCGTTCACAGCAGCTGAGAGTGCTGGCGTGCCCATCTCTATCTGTCTCCCTCTCCCTCTCTCTGCCTCTCTCTGTGTCTCTCTCCAAAAATAAATAAAATAATTTTAAAAAATTTAAAAAAGTCAGGGCTGGAGAGATGGCTTGGAGGTTAAGACACCTACCTGTGAGGCCTAAGAAAGCCAGTTCGATTCTCCAGGTTTCACGTATAGCCAGACTCAAAAAGGGACGCAAGTGTGCAATGTCGCACATGCGCACAAGGGGGCACACGTGTCTGGAGTTCCTTCAAAGAGGCTGAAAAGGCCTTGGTGTGCCCATTGTCTCTGCCTCTTCCTCTCTCTCTCTCTCAAATAAAAAAACTCAAAAAAAAAAAAAAAGATCTGACTGTAAAAGAGGGATTACTAGGGGCTGGGAAGGGTAGAAAACAGGAGAGATACAGGGAGATTGCATTATGGGGCCCAGGCATAGTTGGACAAAAGGAATAGTTCTGGGGTCCTGCAGCACAGTGGTGGCTATAGTCAATTAACATTGTTGATTAACATATTCGATGAGAATCTGGAAGAATGGTGCTTGAAGGTGTCAAGAAGAAAGAAATAAGAATATAGCAATTACTTTGCTTTTTAACAGAGAACGCTGTGCGTATATAGTGAAATAACACACTGTGTCTACTGCATTTCATAATTATTGCAAGTTAATAAAAAAACCCAAGAATATTAAATACAGTAAAATAATTCAGTTACTTCATTGTAGCAGCCACATTTCACATGCTTGTTAGCGTGACAGCTAACAGCTCCTCTATGAGGCAGTACACACATGGAACATTTCCACTGTGCAGGAAGTTCCAGCAGACGAGGCTAGGCTGTATGGGGCCATGTTCTCTCTCCCTAGTTAATTTTAATCTATTTGAGATTGAGGACAGAAAGATATGAAAAAGGAAAGACTAAAAGAAAACATGATTAACATTTCATCAGCATGTCTGTGCAGCATGTGATTAATTACCAGGGTAATTTGTAGGTAATTGTTGCAGACAGCTTCAGGTTCGCTGAGATGAACTTCCAGACCAGGCACAGTTATGGAGGAAGGGATATTATTTATTGAAGCTTACAGATCCAGGGGAAGTTCCATAATGGCAAGAGAAGCGGCCTGCTCTCCACAGGACCAAGCAGAGAGAGAGAAAGCCAACCAGCCACCACAGCACACAGAGTAAAAAACTAACTACAGCCAAAAGGTCACACAGCAGACTTCAGGAACTCCTGCTAGACACATTTGCATATCTTTACAATGGACTCTCAAACCATCACCACACCTTAAGATCGGCCCCCAGTGACCTTGCCTCTAGCAAGGTGATTGCAGATGCAAACTATAAGTAATAAAACACTGAATATATTGGGGGACATATATTCAAACTACCACATTCCGCCCCTGGCCCCCAATATATTTAGCTCCTGGCCCCCAATAGATTTATAACTATCACACATTGTAAATTGTACTTAGTCCAATTTCAAAGGTTCTCACAGTCTTGATTAACTTAAGATAGTGAGTCCTATAAAAGCAAACAAGTTAAATACTTTCAACATGTAAAGGCACAGAGTAAACATTTTAACTGGTATAAGGCATAGCAAGGAGAGACTAGAATAATGCAAACTTAACCACCATCAGCAGTCATCAAACTTCTGCAGTTTAAGTTCAATATAACCAGAGACTGACAGTCTTCAGGTTTTCCAATTCCGTCCCTCCAGCTGGGCAGAGTCGCCAGGGAAAACTTTCATCCCATGCCAACACTGCACTCCATGGTAGCCCTTATGCACAGTCCTGGTATATCCAAAACATCTTCAGGTCTCCATGCAAACCACGGTCCATCTTCCAAAAGGCTCTTTCAGTTTATTCCTCAGGGACTTCATGCCCTGCCTTCATGCTGCATCTCAGCAGCGGCTCCTGGAACCGTGTGCAACTCATGACCATTTCATGCATTTTTCATGTTTTCAAAACTAATACCAGGTGTGAAGGACACAGCCATATTCTTAATCCAGGGACAAAATAAACCATAGCCTTGAAAAGCAGGTTCCTTCTCCAGTCAGCTCTTTCCAAGAGTTTGCATTTCTAACAGTCTTTCCTCAGGCATCCTCTCCATTGTTTTAATGTAAATCAAGTCAGGCCACCTTCCTTTCACCTTTCTTAAGATTGCTAATGTGTCAACAATAGCAGCTTAACCAGTCTCAGTGCCTCTACTTTTAGCTTGCTTCAGGTTTTCCAACTCAAAATCTTAAATCTCAGTCAGATATCTTTAGCCAAGCACATCAGTCCATTACAAATTTAACCTTGATCAAACTTTCTGGGTCTGGATAGCAGAACGTAGCCATCCCTTATGCCAGTAGCCCAGTTCCAACAAAGTCCTCTGTAGTCTTTCCTTCCCCTTAGAAACCTCATAAGTTAAGCCTCGAAATTCAGTACTATCTGCACTTAGCATTCTCAAACTCTCATCAGAATAGTCCATAAAACTTGGCTTACCGCTCCAGAAGGCATCTTCAGTTGCAAGCACCAAGTCCATGCCCATTCCTCCAAAACAAAGGTTCCAAAAGACGAATATCCATACGATCTGGTTCATCTCACCCCACACTCCTCGGTACCACTTTACTGTTGCAGACAGCTTCAGGTTCGCTGAGATGAACTTCCAGACCAGGCACAGTTATGGAGGAAGGGATATTATTTATTGAAGCTGCTCTCCACAGATCAAGCAGGGCCAAGTTCCATAAAAAAACTAACTACAGCCAAAAGCAGACTTCAGGAGAAACAGCCTGGACTCTCCACAGGACCAAGCAGAGAGCAAGGTGATTGCAGAAAAAACACTGCCAACCAGCCACCACAGCACACAGAGTAATATCCCCTCTTCCTCTCAATCAGTCTCTATTTTATTTTGATGTCATCATCTTTTCCTCCTATTAGGGGTTTTCTGTCCTAGTTCCAGGCACTGGGAGGTCATTGGATATCCAGGCCATTTTCTGTCTTTCTTTCTGCATTGTAAGGAGTCCTTTCCCTTCCTTTGGCTCTTATTTTTCTTTCCACCACCTCTTCCAATTTTATTAATGGACCCTGAGCCTTGGAAGGTGTGTTATCATATCCCCTTTCAATCAGCTGATTTTATTTTGAACTTTTCCTGTCTGTACTTCCAGGCACAGGTCACTACATTTTGTGTCTGGAGTGCTTTTGAGTCCTATCCTTTGGCTCTTATTTTTCCCACCACCTCACTGGACCATTGGAAGGTGTGTTAGAGATGTTTCAGTGAGAACTTCTCTGTCACTAACCAAAGTCATCCCAGAGGTCACTGCCATGTGAAAAGAGAGCAACCAAAAGTAATATTATGGATATGAACATTAAGAGAAGGGCAGTTTGGTGAGCATAATATATGCATTGAACCAGTTTATTTATGAGAGAGAGAGGGATTGAATGGGTATACTGGGGCCTCTAGCCACTGCAAACAAATACTTGCCATTGTCTTTGTGGTGACATGACTGAACCACACCCACATCACAGTACCTGGCGCTGACAGTGTGGTTCCCATTTGAGTCAGAGGAGGAATGGGCTTCTTGGTCTCTGTGGCTGGATCAAGTATCAGGCGATGAGTGGCTTAGTGTCTTCTGCTTCTGTGTGTGTGGGGGGTATGGGGGGGTAATGAGGCTGTTTCATCTAATCCTAGGGTCCCTGACCAATTCCAACTTTCTCTTTTGGAGTTCTTGGTCGACTCTTGCTTTCTTTCTAAGGTTGATTAGTTGCACTTAGCACAGAGAAGCTAGGTAAAATGAGGACTCTCTGCAGCATGTCATCCAGACACGTGTATTTTTTTTTTTCTTTCAGCTTTCATTTCCTTTGTGGATCTGTACTTACCTCTTTTTCTTGGGAAGGTTTGAGTGGGACCATGTTTTCTCACTGTCAGATGCATGCAGATATATAATGCTCTTTTCTATTTCTCCTCCTCCTCCTCCTCCTCCTCCTTCTTCTTCTTCTTCTTCTTTTTTTTTTTTTTTTTTTGGTTTTTGAGGTATGATTTCACTCTGGCACAGGCTGACCTGGAAGTTAACTGTGTAGTCTCAGGGTGGCCTCGAACTCACGGTGATCCTCCTACCTCTGCCTCCCGAGTGGTGGGATTAAAGGTGTGCACCACCATGCCTTTTCCATTTGGCTAAGGGCAAAATTCCAGTTGGCTGGATGTACTTCGAGGGTGTGAGGCGATGTCATTGATTCATTTAACAACAAAGTGTAAGCCCCTGAGCACAGGAGGTCAAGGCGTGGGAGCTGCTGCCACCCCTCTGTGGGGTCGTGGGCTGAGCTGGCTTTGCCCTTTTCTCTGGATTCCACAAGTAGAATGACCAGCCTATGGTCTGTGTCAGTGCTGGTCTTGGCTGGTGAAGAGGATTGTGCCCAGCTCGTCTTGCTGTTGTGGCCACTCGAAGCAGTCAGTGTTCAGGATTCTCCTCCTGGGAATCACCTAGTCATAATTCTTGCACTTTGGACACAGGAAAGGAGTGGGGGAAATGTGGAAATCCCATGGAGATTGGTGTTTTCTAGTGCAGTGGAGCAGGTGAAATCTGTAGCGGGTGGCAACTGCTCCTTTAAGAAAGGACATGCGTGCTGCCTTCTGTTCCAAAAGATAAGGCAGCTCCAGCTCTGTCTTGTCAGAAGCCGTGCTTCTCATTAGGGGGCTGGTTCTACTAGTCACCGCACTGCAAAGGAATTCATTTCATCCATCTCCTGCCTCTGCTCCTTCCCCCGATGCTGAGTGGACAGGGAGGAGAGGGAAGCTTTGTTTGCCTTGAGTTCATGGCATGGGTTGAGTCACGCAAGGTGATTCTAGATCAGATCCATATTTCCCCCACATTGAAACATTGTGCTGAATTATTGTCATCCTTATTTACAGAGCAGGAGCAGTGAGTGGAAGCACCCTTACTTAAGGAAAGCATTTGAACTGTGTTGGCTGTGACTCTATGCAGAAGGAATGATTCATGAATTCCTCCTTAAGTTCCTGCTTTCTGTAAGATTAATATATTTTTAAATATTTATGAAGCTGGGCGTGGTGGCGCACACCTTTAATCTCAGCACTCGGGAGGTAGAGGTAGGAGGATCGCTGTGAGTTTGAAGCCACCCTGAGAGTACATAGTGAATTCCAGGTCAGCCTGGGCTAGAGCGAGAACCTACTCAGAAAACAAACAAACAAACAAAAATTCATTTGAGAGAGAGAGAAACAAAGTGAGAGGGAGAGAGGGAGAGGTGAAACATGGACATACCAGGGCCTCTTGCTACTGCAGACGAGATCCAGATGCGTGTGCACTTTGTGCATCTGGCTTTATGTAGGTACTGGGGAATTGAACCCAGGCCCACAGGCTTTGAAAGCTATTGCATTTAACCACTGAGGCATCTTCCCAGTCCCAGGATTAATAGTTTCTTTAAATACATTAGAGTGATTTTATACTAATCTATATGTGAGGATATACTATGTTTAAGTAAACTAACATTTGATTGTTTCCCTCCAAAAATGCTAATCATTGACTACTTTTTAAAAAAAATTTATTTATTTGCAAGCAGAGAGAGAGAGACAGAAGAGAGGCAGAAAGATAGAGAATGGGCATGCCAGGGCCTCTAGCCACTGCAAACAAACTCCAGATGCATGTCCCCTTTGTGCATCTGGCTTACGTGGGTCCTGGAGAATTGACCCGGGATCCTTTGGCTTCACAGGCAAACACCTTAACTGCTAAGGCATTTCTCCAGCCCTCATTGACTACTTTTTAAAGACATTAAAACATTTACTAAATATCTAGTACCATGGTTTGTCATCTGAGCTCATCCCGCATTTCTATGGGCTGGGTCATGCTCTTCCTATACTAAATACTATACTCTTTGGGGAAAGAAACTGCCTTGTGGTCGAGGAGCCAGGTTGGGGTCTGTGAGATGGCTTTGGGTTCTGATTGGATTGTTCGGGTTTGAGCACGTCAGCTCACCTGTGGAGCCTCAGTTCCTTCCCTCGTATGTACACTGGAACCTATAATACTGCTTGTATATTGTGAGCACTAAATGGAACGCCATTAAAATAATGTCTTGCCTATTGAGAGGACATAATGTCTGCTAGCTTCTCCTGTGGAGAATATACTGTAAAGTATATTAGTCCTTGGCAGTACGATAGTCGTTCCATTGCTGTGTCACAGTACCTGAGGCTGGGTAATAAATAAAGAAGCTTCCTAACGGTGTCACATGGAGGACGGCATCATGGTGGGACTGAAGCCAGAAAACAAGCATGGACAGGATTTCTCTCTCTCTCTCTTTTTTAAACAATATTTTATTTATTTGAGAGAAAGAAAGAGGGAAAGAGTGCAAGAGAGAGAGAGTGAATGAATGAATGGGTGCATCAGGGCTCCAGCCACTGCAAATGAACTTCAAATGCATGTGCCACCTTGTGCATCTGGCTTTACGTGGGTTCTAGGGAACTGAGCCTGGGTCCTTAGGCTCTGCAGGCAAGCACCTTAACCCATAAGCCATGTCTCCAGCCCAGGATTTCTGCTTTATAACATGCTGCATTAATCTCTTCTGAGGGGTAGTGCTCCAATGACCTAGCCACTTCACACCAGGCTCCACTTCTTATAACTTCTATCCTCTCAACATCAACACATCGGGACCAGCACATGAACCCTAGGGGGATCAAACCACTGCCAAGCCATAGCAGAAACTAGGATAGTAGGTATGACCATGGGGACTCAAACACTTCACATACAACACTTTGGCACTGTTATCTGTCACTGCTGTGAATACTGTACACAAGGAGGGACTCACATTGAACCTGCTGCTGTGTCCCCCAGTGTTGGCGTCCTCCTCATTGGACACCCTCTGTTCTCCATTCCTCCTCCTGTCCCAAAGATAGGAGTTCTTCTCTGCATCTTGTTATTATGTGCCTCATGATAATTGACCCCTTGGAGATCAGCGACTGAAGATACAAATTCCCATGTAATATGTTTCTGAGAGGTGTGAATTTAAATATAGTGTGCACTTATGACAGCTAAGTTTGTTTTACTTTGTTATTAAGAGAAGATGATGTTAATACCAAATGAGTAATAAAAAAATCAATTAAAATCATTTAGGGAAATTAAGGTGCAGACAAGTTCATAATAGCTTTTCTGGTTGTGAAATGAGATTGACATGGATTATCAATTGGTGGTGGACAGAAATGTGCTGAACTTATTGAAGTCTATTTCCATTAAGATGACAGCTGTGTATACGAGCCAGCACAAGGGCATTTTGTTATGGGGCTCGTGAGTGTGAAGGAGAGAGCTAATCAGATAAGACAACTTGAACTTAATTTTAATTAGGTAAATTCCCCGTCATGTTTTAATCACATAAACTCAGTCATGGATCGTGTGGAAGCAATCTGACAGCCATTTTATTGTCTAACTGTGGTTTATTTTTCTAACATTAAAAAACTCTTAGCGATGTTTATACTTAATTGTGCATTCTAAATTAGCTTGAATGTGAATTTACAATCATCTTTCTGGTGTTTGAAATGAACCTCCACTCATCATCTTTGATAAAAGTATTCTAAAAGGTATATTAAGCAATTTACTATGTAAAATATAAGTTGATATAAAGGAGTTATGCCAGTAAAGGTGTTTAGTTGTTGAAATGACAGTTGTTCACTTTAAAAAATATTTCATTTATTTGCAAGCAAAGCGAGACACACACACACACACACACACACACACACACACAGAATGGGTATGCCAGGGCCTCCAGCCATTGCAAATGAACTCCAGATGAATGCTCTACTTTGTGCATCTGGCTTTTACGTGGGTATTGGGGAATTGAACCCTGGGTCATTAGCCCCTGAGTCATCACTGCGGTCCCTGTTGTGCACTTCTACAGTGCTGCTCCTGATGAACAACAAGGCCTTTGAAATCTGGCCCCTGTTTGGGGTCTGTTAGGCACTATACGTATGTATAAGTGGATTGTAACCTTCGTCCGTTGGGTCGATTCTTGCCCAGGTGTGGGTGTAGAGAGGCAGAACAGAATCAAGCTTTGCTGGACTCGTGGACCCAACAGGTCCTACTGTGTGTATAGCAGTCAGATTTCCTTCTGTCTAAAGGCACAGTGTGTATTCTGCAAGGGTGTTTCAGTTGATGGTAGCAGAAGTGTAGCATGTAACTTTGGCAGCAAGTGTGGTCTGTGACTTTTAGAGGGAAAGAGTGCAAGAGAGAGAGTGAATGAATGAATGGGTGCATCAGGGCTCCAGCCACTGCAAATGAACTTCAAATGCATGTGCCACCTTGTGCATCTGGCTTTACGTGGGTTCTAGGGAACTGAGCCTGGGTCCTTAGGCTCTGCAGGCAAGCACCTTAACCCATAAGCCATGTCTCCAGCCCAGGATTTCTGCTTTATAACATGCTGCATTAATCTCTTCTGAGGGGTAGTGCTCCAATGACCTAGCCACTTCACACCAGGCTCCACTTCTTATAACTTCTATCCTCTCAACATCAACACATCGGGACCAGCACATGAACCCTAGGGGGATCAAACCACTGCCAAGCCATAGCAGAAACTAGGATAGTAGGTATGACCATGGGGACTCAAACACTTCACATACAACACTTTGGCACTGTTATCTGTCACTGCTGTGAATACTGTACACAAGGAGGGACTCACATTGAACCTGCTGCTGTGTCCCCTCCCAGTGTTGGCGTCCTCCTCATTGGACACCCTCTGTTCTCCATTCCTCCTCCTGTCCCAAAGATAGGAGTTCTTCTCTGCATCTTGTTATTATGTGCCTCATGATAATTGACCCCTTGGAGATCAGCGACTGAAGATACAAATTCCCATGTAATATGTTTCTGAGAGGTGTGAATTTAAATATAGTGTGCACTTATGACAGCTAAGTTTGTTTTACTTTGTTATTAAGAGAAGATGATGTTAATACCAAATGAGTAATAAAAAAATCAATTAAAATCATTTAGGGAAATTAAGGTGCAGACAAGTTCATAATAGCTTTTCTGGTTGTGAAATGAGATTGACATGGATTATCAATTGGTGGTGGACAGAAATGTGCTGAACTTATTGAAGTCTATTTCCATTAAGATGACAGCTGTGTATACGAGCCAGCACAAGGGCATTTTGTTATGGGGCTCGTGAGTGTGAAGGAGAGAGCTAATCAGATAAGACAACTTGAACTTAATTTTAATTAGGTAAATTCCCCGTCATGTTTTAATCACATAAACTCAGTCATGGATCGTGTGGAAGCAATCTGACAGCCATTTTATTGTCTAACTGTGGTTTATTTTTCTAACATTAAAAACTCTTAGCGATGTTTATACTTAATTGTGCATTCTAAATTAGCTTGAATGTGAATTTACAATCATCTTTCTGGTGTTTGAAATGAACCTCCACTCATCATCTTTGATAAAAGTATTCTAAAAGGTATATTAAGCAATTTACTATGTAAAATATAAGTTGATATAAAGGAGTTATGCCAGTAAAGGTGTTTAGTTGTTGAAATGACAGTTGTTCACTTTAAAAATATTTCATTTATTTGCAAGCAAAGCGAGACACACACACACACACACACACACACACACACACAGAATGGGTATGCCAGGGCCTCCAGCCATTGCAAATGAACTCCAGATGAATGCTCTACTTTGTGCATCTGGCTTTTACGTGGGTATTGGGGAATTGAACCCTGGGTCATTAGCCCCTGAGTCATCACTGCGGTCCCTGTTGTGCACTTCTACAGTGCT